>CM032455.1:80742553-80867553 GCA_019049505.1 Pachyrhynchus sulphureomaculatus
AATAGTAGCAGCTGGGATATTTTCTGTTTACCTGCAGGTGATCAGTGAATAAATTGTGATAATTTTGTTGACGTATAAATAACATTTCGTAAATTTTTACGGTTAAAAATGGCCTTTGGAATTTGGCGATAATTCATTTTTGGTGGATAAGATTTTAGCAATTCAACAAAAAATCGGTAGGAGTTCAGGGTAGTAGTTCTGATCTTGCAAGATAGTATTGCATTTTTCAAAATATGTATTTTTTTTCATGATAACTGTGGCATTACCCTTATGAACTCTACTAACAATCAACTCTCCATTATCCTTAAGGAATGCTTCTGATTTTTTATACATTAAATTTAAGTAAATTTATTGAATAGGTTTATCATAGTGGTTTGTTAAGACAATGGTAAACTTAGCACACGTGCTGCAGGGAAATCCCTAAAGCGCTATAGGAGCGACATGTGTAAGGATAAAGTGATTCACGTTGTGCTTGAATCGTTGTAAATTGTACTCGGTGGGAAACACAGTCTTGGACAAATTATTCCAAAGGGATGATATTATCCACATAAAAGACTGCTTGAAAAACGTTGTACGAGGGGTAACAAGCTGAACCTCATACGGATGTGAAGTATTAGCGCGACGTGTATTTCTAACATGCACCGTTATGGGAGGAATTAAACGGGCTACATCCGTCGAACACTTTCCATGAAAATACTTGTAGAATAGGCTCAAGTCGCCAAGCAGTTCTTCGATATTCCAGCGAATCAAGGCCGCCGGTCAGCTCCGGGTCTCCAATCAGACGAACAGCCCTTCTCAGAATCCCACAAATGCAGTGTATGTTTGGGAGCGGAGCCCCAAACAAAGGAGCAGTATTCCATAGTTGGTCGAATTTGAGCTTTGTAAAGAATTAACAGTTGTGGAGTGTAAAGCCTTCTGGTTCGAAATAATATTCCGAACTTTTGAAAAGCTCTCCTTGCTATGCCTGCAACATGTTAATGCCAGGACATATTTGCTCCCAAATTAACACCCAACAAATTGAGTGACGATGTTAGAGGAATGGAGTATCCCGAGATAGCTATGTGGGGTTCAGCAACATTATCCTTTGTAGAAAAAACTGCAACCTGGGTTTTTGTAGCGTTAAATTCAACTCCAAGACAGAATTTCTTTCATGTCTTTGTTAAGTTGAATGACTTCCTGCTGTCTGCGGATATTCGTCTGAGTAGCCGATGTCCGAGCGTTCAAAGTGAATGAAGAGATAAGCGTACTGTCAGCTACAAAGCTGTAGATTGGATTCCTGGTCTTTTCCAGCAGGTCGTTAATGTAAATGAGAAAGAGAGTAGAAGACAATATGGAGCCTTGGGGCACACCGGCGTTGATAGTGAAAGTGTTAGAAAGAAACCCGTCAATGCCACTCGTAAAGAACGCTCTCTGAGGAAACACGAGAGCCACAAACAGAACTTTTCAGACAGCAAAAGAGCGAGCTTAGCCAACAGTCTATCGGGCCAAACACCGTCGAATGCCTTGGATATGTCAAGAGCAACCGCTCGAGATTCTCCAAAGTGTTTAATTGCGTTGTTCTGTATATATATATATATATATATATATATATATATATATATATATATATATAACTTTGGGTTCGGTAAGTCGATTATATATATTCGTTGTACGGTTCTTTGCAAAAGTTGAACGCCTCAAATTGTTGACTTTCCTAATCTCTTTACACCAAAAAATATTGACATTGGAACTAGAAGGGAACAACCAGCTACCCTATTTCGATATGCTTGGACGAAAGACAGCAAAAGAACGCCTGAAGTACACAGTCTGCAGGAGGCCAATTCAGACCAACAGCTATTTGTGCGCCAATTTCCATCATCGCCCATCACAACAAGCAGTAGCCAACATCCTGAATGAATACAGCATCCAAACAATTAAAAGAAGTAATACAACAAAGTAGTGCAGAAGCGAAATCTCGGGTACTCCTGCTTCTTTCACTACCTTTCCTTTAAGGGATTACATAAACCTGGGCGTTGCAAAAAGTATATAGATTTAAAAAAAAATATTTTAAATGTAATTAAGTGGATAATACAAAAGAGTGGCGATTATATATTTTTATTGTACTGTTTTAAGTGTTAACATTATTTTTTATCGGGTTAAATGTGTCACTGATGAAAACTATGGCGCCTCCTTGTCTGCAGGATAACTTCAAAAAAAAATAATCCAATACACAAGAATGACAATTAATCTTGTAAAATAATGTAGTAGTTAATGTTTAATTATTTTTAAAAAATGGTCTATTGTTAAAGTTTAAAAAACCTCTCGATATTTTGTCGAAAAAGTAATTATTAAAATTTTAAAAAAAAAGTTGAAAAATTTTAAAAATTGACTGAGTAATATTGCAGACAGACAGTGTCTAAAAACAGGTAGCGGTCCCAACCCGACGTCAGGTCAAGTTTAATGCTATAACTTTATAATAGAATGGAATTTTCTTCAAATTTTTTGAATAATTCTTAGAAGTATAAAGAATAAAAATCCATATAAAAATAAAATCGAATTTATGAAAGTTTGAGGTATATATAACCCCTTAACAATATACTTCAAATATTATTATTATTATACCAAATTTAAAAGAAATATCTTTACACTCAGGAATTATTGTGACAACAGACCGACAAACTGGCCGCTGATCTAGAATAATTAAAATTTGAATATATACAAAAATTCCGAATGTTGAGCTTTTTTTGACGAATACTGTAATTCTATTTAACATGGAAAAGAGAAAACGATACTTAAAACAAAATTTATCATTCAAGGACCTTCCATAGTAACATTTAACATTAGAAAAGAAAATTGTTACTAAGTATCTCCACTGAATAATTTTTGACCTTAGACCTAAGCTTGTTTATTTTAAACTATCCAGAAATTGCCTTTTAGATAGTTAACACTTCATTAATTTAACCCCAAACATATTTTGTCACTTACTGTATTTCCAGTGGTTGCCCACGATCCCAAAACTTTTAGTAAAGGTTATAATACTTTATACTTTACCCAGAGGTTTTATCTTATTACACCATACATACTCCAATATTTAATAATATTTTACAATGATTCAGAATTAAATTAGATAACTGTAGTAAAAAATCAGTTAAAATAACTGTTTCAACTAAAAGTACCCAAACTCAAATTTCTTTATTCAGATCATAATTACCAAAATTTTGACAGTCCTTAATGTATCACTTAATCTCGAGAATTCACATATATGCTACTTGTTAAAAAAATATGTAGGTCAACAAAGTTATACAAATTTCAACATATATTTAGAAAAAGAAAACGCAAATCACACAGCTCTTGCTTGTAAGCTATAACTAAATAAAAAAACGGTTAAGTGTAAGATGGACTTGCGCAATTAGTGTTCCTTACCATGATTACCTAATAGCCAATAAATGAATCTAGCTCAGTCTAGAATCTAGTATCAAAAGTTTAAAACAACTATTTGCTACCTAAATTTTTATTTAATTATAAACAAATAAAATAACATTATTTTGTCTTCAGTACCTGTCTGTTGGTCACCAGTCATCATGATTTTACTGATTGCACCGAATACGTATTGATATTTTGTAGATCTTAGTTCCAATTGAATTCCCAACTTTCCAAACCTTCGCCGTTCTGTCATTCCACATAGTTATTCTTACACCCGAAAAATTATCAAATCACTCGTTATAATTTTGACTCAATCTACACTTTATTTTGACTGTTCCAGAATTTTTTAAAAATTTTTTTGATCAGTACTTTTCGAGTTAGGGTGGGGGGACAAAGATTATTAGCCATTTTTTTAAAATAATACAAAGAAAAATATGGCCAAGCATTACATTATATATATATATATATATATATATATATATATATATATATATATATATATATATATATATGTATATATATATATATATATATATATATATATATATATATATATATATATATATATATATATATATGTGTATATATATATATATATATATATATATATATATATATATATATATATGTGTGTATATATATATATATATATATATATATATATATATATATATATATATAGTGGCGTGCAAAAGTTTCCGGCCAGTGATATTTCGTACTCTAATTTATTTTAAAAAAAAAGACTAATGATTTTTAATCATTATGAGATGTGAGTTTGAGATATAGGAAACAAAATAATATAGTAAAAGTATATTATTTATATTTGTGAATATATTTATTATTGTTATTCTTATACTTATATGTGCAAAAGTTTCCGGCCACATAATATACATTGACACAGTAGGACGTTCAAAGACGTATTTACGAATAATAGCGCATTGAATGTTCACATTTAGTTCATAAAAGGTCGTGGGAGCATAAACATGGCTCGGCATATGCAAATCTAAATTCATGAGAGAGTAATAAAATTTTCAAAAGAAGAAAATTCTTCTCGTGAGATTGCATCATTATTATCTATAGGTAAATCAACCATGAACGATATTATTGTAAAATACCGTTGTGGATATGGTTTAAAAGGTCGTCCGGGTAGTGGAAGACAAGAAAAACGTCTAAAAAAGTAGATCGTATCATTAAACGCAAATCAACTGAGGATGTCAAGAAAACTGCTGCCGAAATTGTACGCGAGCTAAAGGATAAAAACTTAGGTAATGTTAGTAGTAGTACTGTGACATGAAGACTACATGGTGCGGGACTTTTTGACCGTATAGGTAGTAAAAAACCATGAATCTTTAGAAAGAATAAGAAGGCCGATTACAATTTGCCAAAGATCACCTAAATTGGTCTATCAAAGATTGGAAAAAAGTAGCTTTCTCAGACGAATCTAAATTTAATCTTTTTGGAAGCGATGGTAGACAACATGTACGACGTCCTATTGGTACGAGAAATGATTTTCGGTACCAAATTCCTACTGTAAAACACGGTGGAGGAAGTGTGATGGTTTGAGGAATTTTCTCTGCACAAGGAGTCGGTTCATTGATCGAGATCAATGGAAATATGAACGCTGATATTTACAAGGACATTTTAGAAAACAATTTGTTATTATATGCTGAAGAAACATTGCCGCAGAATTGGATATTTCAGCAGGATAATGACCCCAAACATGCATCCAAGTTATTAAAACAGTGGTTTTCTGCTTTAAATGTGAGAGTTTTAAGCTTGCCATCCGAATCACCGGACTTGAACCCAATAGAACACTTGTGGAAAATGCTAGATCAACAAGTTCGAAAGCATACATATTCAAATAAAGCCGCATTATTCAAATCATTGACAGAAGAATGGGATAAAATTTCACCTGCTTGTATTAATCGATTAACTGAGTCAATGCCACATCGTTGTGCGACTGTTATCGCTGCAAATGATATGGCTACAAAATAGTACCATAAAAATATAATTTAAGTCTATTATAGATCATATGGACTAATAATTTTTCTCGTATTACAAAGTGGCCAGAAACTTTTGCACATATAAATATAAGAATAATAATAATAAATATATTCACAAACATAAATAATATTCTTTTACTATATTATTTTGTTTCCTATATCTCATACTCACATTTCATAATGATTAAAAATCATTAGTCTTTTTTTTTAGTAAATTAGAGTACGAAATGTCACTGGCCGGAAACTTTTGCACGCTACATATATTTAAACTTGTGGATTCACAAGCTTTCAATTGACACCCCAATCGATGACTTGGTCAATTTTTTTTCTTTCCATTTCACCCCCCAAAGCTAACCCCTTTAGTCAAAATTTAACTTTCAAAACTATACGGCTATAATTAATCCATCAATTTCTATACTTGTGTCAAATTTCAGCTTTTAATGTTAAATAGTTTCAGAGAAAATCGGGTGTGACAGACCGAAATGATCCTATAAGTGTTTCGTACGGAACACTAAAAATGAACCCCATGGCATATGAGAAACACAATTAAGCCAACAATTTTATATGGGTGGTGTTTGAGATTTAAATTATTATATGTATATATATATATATATATATATATATATATATAATGTGTATACATATATATATATATATATATATATATATATATATATATATATATATATATATATATATATATATATATATATATATATATATATATATATATATATATATATATATATATATATATATATATATATATATATATATATATATATATATATATATATATATATATGTATATATACATATGTATATATATATATATATATATATAATATATATATATATATATATATATATATATATATATATATATATATATATATATATATATATATGTATATACACATATATATATATATATATATATATATATATATATATATATATATATACATATATATATATATATATATATATATATTATATATATATATATATATATATATATATATATATATATATATATATTATATATATATATATATATATATATATATATATATATATATATATATATATATAGATATATTATATATATATATATATATATATATATATATATATATATATATATATATATATATATATATATATATATATATATATATATATATATATATATATATATATATATATATATATATATATATATATATATATATATATATATATATATATATATATATATATATATATATATATATATATATATATATATATATATATATATATATAAATATGTGCTCTCTAGTAGAAACTTTAGTATTTTTCTGGTATTTTTTCTGGCCACCGTCGTTACATATGTTATTTGTGGAGGGCGACAACACAATGTGCGTGAAAAAAATATCTACGAGTAATGCATAGACTTTATACACCAATTACGCCAGTCCATGAAAGGCCATTAAGCACACCTTCTAATTTGAATTTCCGACGTGTATACCGCGATATACGTTTCAGAGATACTGATATATTGTCAAAACTTATTTGGAGCAGACGATATTCACGTCGAGTTAAGTTCTCTAGCGAGAAAACGAATTATTATTTGGTAAAGCAGTTGCGAAAGGTCTACAAAAGAGAGGTTTAAAATGTGGCTCCTAAAGGAAACAAAAGTCCAAATTAATTAAATGGAGTGCAACACGTGTGTAAGAATCGAGAAACCGACAAAGAGCTATAAAGCCGCATAAGGCCATAAACTACTACATATGCTGTCAGCGTAAATGAATGAAATAAAAAAAAATGTATCAAAGGAGGGAATAATCCATTTAATAATAAAGAAAAGAAGTTGCTGTTCACATTCAATGAAATTCTTCAAAATAAATGATTTGGTATAATATATATATATATATATATATATATATATATATATATATATATATATATATATATATATATATACATATAAACAGCCTTGGCCAAAAGTATTAGGCACCGTACAATTTACTTCATTTCTTGTGTTTCAGGGTAAAAAATTAAATTCGTATGTTTTGTAAAATCGTATATTGAGGTAAAATTATGAAATAAATTAATATTTGGTGTGTCCGCCCTTAGCTTTAATTACAGCAGCAGTTCTTTGGGGCAAGCTGCGTACAAGCCTAGTACATTCACTTGTACTTATGGCATCCCACTCATCTATCAAAGCGCTTTTTAGCGCTGCTTTTGATGTTATGCTATGCTCTTGCGTTTCAGAATACCCCGAAGATGCTCGATAGGGTTTAGATCTGGAGACTGCGCCGGCCAATCCAACAAGACAATGTTATTGTCTCTAAACCAGAGCATCGTAGCCGCTGATTTATGACAAGGTGCATTATCTTGCTGGAAATCTTGCCAAAAATGCGCGTTAGCAAAGGCATCAGTGCAGTTTCTAGTACATTTATGTTCTTTTGGCTATTCGTGCGACCATCACAAACGAACATTTCGCCGAACCTTTAGCAGCCATGCAGCCCCAGATCATAATGCTGCGGCCTCCGTGTTTCACAGTAGGTACCACGCAATCTGGATGGTATTCCTCGTCGACACGCCGCCTCACGAATGTCACACCTGAAGTACCGAATAGCTGTAAGAATAGAAAAAATACTCAATTAAAAATTAGTTATTATTTTGACTAAAACGGATTAAATCAAGAATAATTGTATGTAGTTATTTGTTAAAATAAATCATATAAAAACTTACCTCAAAGTTGGATTCGTAGGACCATACAACATTAGACCAATCTTGTTCGCTAAAATGTTGGTGCTTCAAAGCCCACTCTAAGCGTTTCTTCCCATTGGTCTGTGAAAGCTAAGGCTTCTTTCTAGCTTTGCCCCCTTTTAATCCAGCTTCTGTCAGTCTTCTCCTTGCCGTTTGAGAACTAATCGGCATCCCAATCTCTTTTGACAGAATTGCAGCTAGCTCAGATGATGTTTTTTTTTCGATTTTTAATAGGCTCGCGGATGAGTTTTCTGTCCTGTCGCTCATTAGTCTTACGTTTTCTGGCCGTTCTCATTTTGTTGGCATGGAAGCCAGTCTCCACAAACCTTTTAATAGCACATTGCACTACGCACCGAGAACATTTCACTAACTCGCCTATTTCTACTCGGGACTTGCCTTGTTCATATAGGGTTTGAATTTTAATTCGTTTTTCGATACCATGCTCACTTTTCTTAGGCATTTCTCAAATATAAGAATGTCCAGTTCACAAATAAAACACGCACGAAAGCTTATTGACACTACAAGTAGTAAAAAGAGACTGATAAAACACTAAAAGTATTTTTCAAAAAACTTCATTATCGCGTGGGTCAGGTGTTTTATGGACCTGTCTATTGTTTAAGTTAGCTTTTGACAGCGCAGCCTATAATATTGTTAAAAAACAATTAGTCTTTTTTTTTAATATCTTTCACGTGTTTATTAGGGATGCCTAATACTTTTGACCAAGGCTATATATATATATATATATATATATATATATATATATATATATATATATATATATATATATATATATATGTATATATAAAGATATATATATATATATATATATATATATATATATATATATATATATATATATATATATATATATATATATATATATATATATATATATATATATATATATATATATATATATATATATATATATACATATATACATATATATATATATATATATATATATATATATATATATATATATATATAACATATATATAGACAGCGGTGACCGAACCATCAAACAAACAAGAACTCGCAGATCATTGGAAAAGTATCTGGTCAGAACCCAAACTACCCAATAATAACACCCCCTGGACAAAGCCAAAGAAGGCAAAGATAAACATGTGACAGAACAGGAAAATTCCACATTAACTACTGTGGGACCAAAGAGCATGATGAGGCGCCTGGATGCAAGAAGTTCCGGAGGTAGAATGGCCCCCCGTTCGGATCTCCGGGTAGGGGCTGGTTCGGAGGCGTCGACTTGCAGACATCATAATTTTAAGATAGATTTTTGCAACATACGAGGTATAAACTCGAACATAAATTCAGTGCATCAACACCTGCAATCAGATAAACCTCATGTACTCGCTCTATGTGAAACCAAGGTCAGTCCATCGACCAGCACGGTCAACTATCTTTATCCTGGGTACGACTTCTATTCCCGATTTAGGCGTAACTTTGGAATCTGTCTTTTTGTCAGAAGCGACCTCTCTTGTCAACGAGAAGAAGCTCTGGAGCCCCCAAACTTTGATGTTATGTGGTTAAAAATAACGACTCAACAAACCACAAGGTTCATCTGTATCCTGTATCGACCACCAAGTGATACCAATTTTCGAACACTTTTCGCTTCTCTTGCAGACACCATCGATTTACAAAGTAACTATCCAAGTGCCGAAATTGCCATCCTGGGCGACTTTAATGTCCACAATATCAACTGGCTCAAATATTCAAATACTACCGACGAACAAGGTCGTGAAGCTGAATCATTCTCAATCAGTTATGGCTTAACTCAGCTTATTGACGAACCAACACGGATCCCTGATCGAGACGGGGAGTTCGCCAGTCTTCTTGATCTATTTTTAACCACCAATCCGGAGATTTACACGGTCACCGTAAATCCGCCGTTAGGTTCTTCCGACCATAAACTGCTTTCGACATCGAGTATCCTGCCAATCAGTGACAGAGAGGCGCCTAGGCCGCGCAAGATTTGGCACTACAAATCTGCTAAATGGGAAGATCTCATGGAATACTTTCGAACTTTCCCTTGGATGGACGTTTGTTTTCGATCCGATAACCCATCTGACTGCGCCAGGGAGGTCTCCGATGTTATTTTGGCTGGTATGGAAGCTTACATCCCTTTTTCGAAGAAATGCTCCTCCAACGGCAAGCCTTGGTTCGACCGGAAATGCAAAGAAGCTGTTGCTTCTAAACATATTGCCTACCGACAATGGCGTGAAAATCCTAACACCTTAAATCGAAACATCTTTGTTCATGCCCGGAACAGATGCAAGGGAATTATCGACGAAACCAAGGAGGCACACAATCAACGAATTAGAAACAAACTTCTCGCTTGTCCCAACAATTCCAGGTCCTTTTGGGCAGTCGCTACGGCAGTTAGTCAAAACTTTACCAAATCCACGATACCACCACTCACACGGCCAGATAATTCCATTGCAACCACACCTGTTGAGAGAGCGAACTTGTTGGCTGAACTCTTTGCTTCACATTCTACTGTCGATTTCCAAGGAAAAACACCACCTACTATTTCCATATTGCAGTCAAGGATGCCCGATGTTGTCTTCAGACAGCGCATCATAAAGCGTATTTTAATGAAGCTAGACACCAAGAAGGCTTCTGGCGCTGACGGAATACCTGCCATAGTTCTCAAAAACTGTGCAAGGGAACTAACACCAGTTTTCTGTAGACTTTTTAACCTATCCTACAGAAAGGGAATATTTCCGTCCTGCTGGAAATGTGCCACGGTTCAGCCGATACCTAAAAAAGGTAAGAAGTCCTTGCCAAATAACTACCGACCAGTTGCACTGCTTTCAATAATATCGAAAGTCATGGAAAAGGTTATCAATGAGCATCTTCTAAAATATCTTGAACGATTCAATATTATTAGCGATCACCAATATGGTTTTCGTAAACATAGATCAACAGGAGATCTTCTGACTTATGTAACACATGTTTGGAACAACGCAATTGAACACTTTGGAGAATCTCGAGCGGTTGCTCTTGACATATCCAAGGCATTCGACCGTGTTTGGCACGATGGACTGTTGGCTAAGTTGCGCTCTTATGGTATGTCTGAAAGGTTCTGTTTGTGGCTCTCATGTTTCCTCAGAGAGCGTTCTTTACGAGTGGCGGTCGACGGATTTCTTTCTAACACCCTCACTATCAACGCCGGTGTGCCCCTGGGCTCCATACTGTCTCCTACTCTCTTTCTCATTTACATTAACGATCTGCTGGAAAAGACCGGGAATCCAATCTATAGCTTTGCAGATGACAGTACGCTTGTCTCTTCATTCACCTTGAACGCTCGGACATCGGCTGCTCAGGCGAATATCCGCAGACAGCAGGAGGTCGTTCAACTTAACAAAGACCTGGAAGAAATTCTATCTTGGGGTGACAGTAACCAAGTGGAATTTAACGCTACAAAAACCCAAGCGGCAGTTTTTTCTAAAAAAGTTAACGTTGCTGAACCCGACATAGTTATGTCGGGGCACTCCATTCCCCTAGCATCGTCGCTCAATTTGTTGGGCGTTAGTTTGGGAGCAAATATGTCTTGGCATGAACATGTTGCAGGCATAGCAAGGAGAGCTTCTCAAAAATTGGGAATATTATTTAGAACCAGAAAGCTTTACACCCCACAGCAACTGTTAATTCTTTACAAAGCCCAAATTCGACCAACTATGGAATACTGCTCCCACGTTTGGGGCTCCGCTC
The DNA here is from genome assembly GCA_019049505.1 of Pachyrhynchus sulphureomaculatus. Lineage (NCBI taxonomy): Eukaryota > Metazoa > Arthropoda > Insecta > Coleoptera > Curculionidae > Pachyrhynchus > Pachyrhynchus sulphureomaculatus. The sequence continues at coordinate 80,754,451 of CM032455.1, forward strand.
CCAAGCATACACTGCATTTGTTGGATTCTGTTCAGAGAAGAGCGGTCCGTCTGATTGGGGACCCGGAATTGACCGGCGGCCTTGATTCGCTGGAACATCGAAGAACGGTTGGCGACTTGAGTCTGTTCTACAAGTATTTTCATGGAAAGTGTTCGAAGGATGTAGCCCGCTTAATTCCTCCCAAAGCGGTGCATGTTAGAAATACACGTCGCGCTGGTGCTTCGCATCCGTATGAGGTTCAGCTTGTTACTCCGCGTACGACGCTTTTCAAGCAATCTTTTATATGGAGAACATCATCCCTTTGGATTAATTTGCCCAGCGCTGTGTTTCCCACCGAGTACAATTTACAGCGATTCAAGAACAACGTGAATCGCTTTTTCCGCACTCGTGCCGCTCCTGGAGCGTTTTAGGGACTTCCCTGCAGCACGTGTGCTAGACCAATAAAAAAAAAAAAAAAATATATATATATATGGGACGATCCGCATCAACCGGATCAGAACTACGACCAAAATTAGAAGCAGCCAAAAAACTTGACCAAGAGCTCATTTTAAAGCTTAGAGCGTCTACTTTCAAATGCCTAGTGCGCCTTTGAAAAATCCAATATGGTGGCTCCAATATGGCGGCCGGTAGCCGGAGAAAAATCAAGTGTCCAGCAAAAAAAGCTTGTAAAAAATAAAAATTTGCAACTGTTTGGGTCGTTTTTTGACTCAAATTGTAGCTGATGGACGCCCCAAGAAATTGGGGTGGTAAGTTGACAAAATCCAACACGGCGGATCCAATACGGCGGTCAAAAATCCAATATGGTGGCCGAATTTTCGCAAGTGAACCGATTTGCACTAAATTTGGTAAATGAGGGTCTTTAGGGTCGCTGATCACGAATCCGAGGTCTGATTTGCCAAATTCAAGATGGCGGATCCAAGATGGCGGATGAAATTTTCGAAAATCTATCGATTTGTACCAAATTTGTTATACGGGGGTTTTTGAGGTCGCCGATTACGAATCAGAAGTTCGATTTTCAAAATCCAAGATGGCGGATCCAATACACTAGATTGCCTTATTCAGTTTCCACCATATTGGGTCCACCTTCTTGAATTTTATAAATTTGACTTCAGATTCGTAATTAGCGACCCCAAAAATCCCCGTATGCCAAATTTAGTGCAAAAATGTCAATACTGTTGAGCAATAACTAATTGAATTTTGAGACATGAATGAGCCTCGACCTTCAATCTGTCAAAATTTTTAAATTCTTATCACAGATATATGATCAGCGACCTCAAAAACCCTTTTACATAAAATTTGGTGTCAATTGGTTGATTTTCGAATATATCGTCGCCATATTGAATCAGCCATTTTAGATCCGCCATATTGAATTTAAGAATTTTAGAAATTTGACCTCAAATTCGTTATCAGGGACTCCAAAAACCCCCGTATAACAAATTTGGTACAAATCGATAGATTTTCGAAAATTTCATCCGCCATCTTGGATCCGCCATCTTGAATTTGGCAAATCAGATCTTGGATTCGTGATCAGCGACCCTAAAAACTCCGTTTACCAAATTTAGTGCAAATCGGTTCATTTGCGAAAATTCGGCCACCATATTGGATTTTTGACCGCCGTATTGGATCCGCCGTGTTGGATTTTGTCAACTTACCACCCCAATTTCTTGGGGCGTCCATCGGCTACAATTTGAGTCAAAAAACGACCCAAACAGTTGCAAATTTTTATTTTTACAAGCTTTTTTTGCTGGACACTTGATTTTTCTCGGCTACCGGCCGCCATATTGGAGCCACCATATTGGATTTTTCAAAGGCGCACTAGGCATTTGAAAGTAGACGCTCTAAGCTTTAAAATGACCTCTTGGTCAAGTTTTTTGGCTGCTTCTAATTTTGGTCGTAGTTCTGATCCGGTTGATGCGGATCGTCCCATATATATATATATATATATATATATATATATATATATATATATATATATATATATATATATATATATATATATATATATATATATATATATATATATATATATATATATATATATAGCCTTGGTCAAAAGTATTAGGCATCCCTAATAAACACGTGAAAGATATTAAAAAAAAAAAAGACTAATTGTTTTAACAATATTATAGGCTGCGCTGTCAAAAGCTAACTTAAACAATAGACAGGTCCATAAAACACCTGACCCACGCGATAATGAAGTTTTTTGAAAAATACTTTTAGTGTTTTATCAGTCTCTTTCTACTACTTGTAGTGTCAATAAGCTTTCGTGCGTGTTTTATTTGTGAACTGGACATTCTTATATTTGAGAAATGCCTAAGAAAAGTGAGCATGGTATCGAAAAACGAATTAAAATTCAAACCCTATATGAACAAGGCAAGTCCCGAGTAGAAATAGGCGAGTTAGTGAAATGTTCTCGGTGCGTAGTGCAATGTGCTATTAAAAGGTTTGTGGAGACTGGCTTCCATGCCAACAAAATGAGAACGGCCAGAAAACGTAAGACTAATGAGCGACAGGACAGAAAACTCATCCGCGAGCCTATTAAAAATCGAAAAAACAACATCATCTGAGCTAGCTGCAATTCTGTCAAAAGAGATTGGGATGCCGATTAGTTCTCAAACGGCAAGGAGAAGACTGACAGAAGCTGGATTAAGAGGGTGCAAAGCTAGAAAGAAGCCTTAGCTTTCACAGACCACATATATATATATATATATATATATATATATATATATATATATATATATATATATATATATATATATATATATATATATATTTATATATATATATATATATATATATATATATATATATATATATATATATATATATATAAATATATATATATATATATATATATATATATATATATATATATATATATATATATATCATATATATATATATATATATATATATATATATATATATATATATATATATATATGCCTTAATTCTTTCTCATTGTGTAATTTCAAACCAAGCATTTTGATAGCTCCAGCACAAACCATGGTACGAGATTAGAAATAACATGTTACCCAATATATAATCAAAGACTGTTTTCTGTCCTTTATTTGAGAGGTTGTTGAAAAACATTAGCTGGTTTCAATTATTTATGCTCAATCGTTGCTATGCCCTTTTATAAATCCGAACAGTTAACAGCAAATAGGAAAGCGTTACTGGCGTTATACTCAATGGTGTCTAGGCCCTTCTATAAGTCCGAATACTTAACGGCAAATAAGAAAGCGTTACTGGAGTCATTTTTAAAATGTGCCATAAGTTGTATATAGTTATTGACTAGCAGAACTTCGCTAGAAAATTCTGACTAACCTTAACTTTACAGATTATACTTTATCTATCAAGTAAGTATCAAAAAATAGGTAAAGGTTGATACTAAAGCCCATTAGTTCCGTTCTTTTCCTTCTCAAAAATTTTATGTAGATGTCCTAGCACTGTCGAAAGCTTAAAAATAACTCATTTTGCAATGTATTTCAGTTTAGAAAGGCAGTACATACCTTACATATGTCGTCTTTTTTTTAAAGATGGGAATGATTTGAGCCTATTCCCAAACTTCAGCAAATTCTGTGGTGTAAGTGAATTAAAAATGTATGAGAGATGCTTTAGTAAAGCATAATTATAATCTTTGATCAAGAAACACAAGAACCTATCTAGGTCCCAAGTAGCCTTATACTTAAGGTTTTCCACAGATCAAGGAATACATGTGAGATTACAATAATCCTAGTTGACCTCACAGTTTGATTCTAAAATAAGCAGTTTAGTTTCATTGAACATTTTCAAGGTAACTATACCGCCTCGTGATATGTCCATATATCACGAGTATTCTTCGCCTATGAGTTCGTAGGAGCTAATGTGTTACATATAGAGTTATAAAATTCTAACGTTTTTAATTGAGACTCCTAATGTTTTGTTATACAGGAAAAATTAAAAAGGTAATGAGGAACATATAATCAGTTTGAACTGCTTACTTTGCTCTTAATAATTTTAGGACCCTCATTGAACTATTTCATGTTCAGATTTGTCTCGCCACTACTTAGTGTAGAATCAAGTTTCGGTTTTAGGGCTTAATACATTCCAGTGTACTTTTGAGTCTATCAAAGCTAAGAGAAAAATGTTTTATTGCTTCTGCAGCTGACTCCTTCAACGTTAGAGATTTTAAGAAAACCTTATAATACTACTCAGTATATATCACTACTACACCAAACACTTTATTTTTGCACCCGACGCGCGTTTCGCTAACCATGTTAGCTTCATCAGGAGCGATGATTGATCATCGCTCCTGATGAAGCTAACATGGTTAGCGAAACGCGCGTCGGGTGCAAAAATAAAGTGTTTGGTGTAGTAGTGATATATACTGAGTAGTATCATTGTGCCAAAGATTCCACATTCCCAACTTGGTTAAACCTTATAATGATTTCTAAGGCATCGAATATATTGAGAAAGTGCCTTAGAAAACCCTATTGAAAGTTGGTTGAAACAGCTATATCAGTCTGAACGCTAGTTTATTCTTTGTTTAAAATTGCTTTTAAGGCTACAAAAATCATGAGATATTTTTGTTGTTGCTATTTTTAAGGAATGTTAGTACATTTACTTAGTATTCTAATAAGTAGCTCAATGTAAATTTTGAACAACTAAAATAGTGGGCAGCGGGGCAATAAAAGCATCCCTAGATGAACAGCAATAAACGAGGTATATAGAATTTGCCAGAGGATGCGCTAAACAAATTGCCGTCTTTGAAGTTTTTACTCCTTCTAGGAATTTTTTTGATGCATTTGAGAAAATAGTTTATATAACGTAATTTTTTAGGTTATGTTAATATGATATCTTCTGTGCTGAGAGTAAACTCACATCGAATATTATTTCTATTATTTTCTATTATTTTCTGGAACTGTTAACTCTATTTGATTTTCTTCGAAAATCAATTGATGTATGTGAATTATTGGGTTTTCTTCACCTTAATGTTGAATTTGGAACTGCATAACAAAGAAGCTAGGTTAGTTTTGTATCTACTCCTGGATTATGACTTGGAATACTAGGTTGACCCTCTTGGTAGAAGTGACTACCGGTATTTCATGGTATCATTGTACAACATGACATAGATGGATTATTTTATTTCATTACAACTCCACGAACGAAGTGTTTTATTAATATGGATTATCGGTGGGTCATATCTTGATGATTTGATTCATTAATTAGTTAATATAAACTTCATATAAGTTCATTGTAAAAATAAAAAATGATCTTTTCACTAAACAAGGATAACATCTGATAATTCTGAGTATGTAAGTTACCTGATTACCTTCTAAACTTTGAATTAACATTGACAATATATCAGAATCTCCAAAAAGTATATTGCGGTACACACTTTAAAAATTCGAATCAAAAGGTGTGGTTAGTGGCCCTTCATGGACTGGTATAATGGGTGTATAAAGTCTACTCACCTCTCGTAGATATTTTTTTCATGTGCATGGGGTTGTCGCACTCCACCAATATGGAATGGCAATAGTTTATTATCTGATTCACTAATCTATATAAAACAAAAAAATCACCAGGTTTGATGTCGTAATATACTATACCCACAATACACCATATATCTAAATTGAACTGTTTTGGAATTATTGTCATTTGAAATTTAAAACAAAAAAAAAGACGAAATAACTAATAAATACTTTATTTTTAAGGTAACAATTGCTCAAAGTGTCACCGTTAACAGCGAAGCAATGACCTAATCTATCATAAACAGCCTGAACAGAGTTTTGCAGCGCATCCGGAGTGATCTGTGCTACTTCATATTGAATTCTTTGTTGTAAATCTTCTGCAGTTTCAGGTCGACTTCGATAAATTTTGGTTTTCAAACTAACTCATAAAAAAAATCGAGTGGCGTTAGGTCGGGACTCCTTGCAGGCCATTCTATAGCACCTCTTCTGCATATTCATCGATTAGGAAAAAAAAAACGCATCCAAATATCTACGAACATTGATTTCATAGTGAGGAGGTGCTCCGTCGTGTTGATGCCACAGATTCCTGTTAGGAGTATCCAAATTATTTTCATCGGAAAAAAAGACCTGCACAAGTTGGAATAACTTGCTCTTAGAGTAACTGTAAATACTGCTGTCCTGTAGGGTTTTCATCGATAAAAAAGGGATCAACGATATGACGTCCACAAATCCCTGCCTACACGTTTATCTTTTGTGGTCCTTAAGAATGACGATTATCCAGTGGGAATTCTCAGTAGACTAGTACTAGTACCGGCCGTTATGACTGTTAACTCTTCCATTAAGACAAAATGTGGCCTCGTCAGATAAAACAATATTAAGAATAAGGTTAAGATCATTATTGATTCGTTCCATTATGACCTCGCAAAATTCAACGCGTCTATCGTAGTCATCTTCAGATAATAGAGTTTGTATGGATGCAATTTTTCTTCATTCAATATACTACTTAAGATACCTTTACTTATATTGTGGTCTAGGCAAAGCTGACGAGGGGCTGTATGGGGATTTTCTGTAATTTCCAAGAAAACATCTAATTTTTTATCATCGCTTCTTTTAACTTTTGTAAGTCCAGATTTAGAACGATCCTTAACACGACCTGATGGTCTAAATCGTTTTAATATTTTGCTAATTACGGATTGGGCAATAGGTTCTCGATTCGCATATTCTGCGTTAAAAAGATCACACACCTCCAGTTGTGTTCTCCTACGGTCTCCGTAACAAACCATCATTTACAAAGTGATTCTTTCAGTTTCTGTTAAATGTTCCACTATGATATTACGCAGTTGCACAAAATGCAGCAACAAAGGTTTTCGTCAATAAATCATTTTTTGACGCGTTAAATCCTGTACAGTAAATGTTTGATACAAGCCAGCTTAAAATTTTTGTTTTAACCCCTTACCGCATACTGTCCCAAATTTGTCACACATCAAATTTTTTTTTTTTTCTAAGTCCCTGAGTAGCTTAAGGATCTTATTTCAAATTGTTCCATATCCGGCACGTTCGCTGCTCTGACGTAAAACGCGCAGACTCCACCGCAGTCAAATCTCGACGCCAGGAAAAGCCATTAGTCCAGTGGCGGCTTGTGACACGCTATATCCTGTTTTGTGGTTTTTTAGATCAACAGTTTTCATCCCCTCTTGTGAATAGTTTGTTGTGAAAAAAATATTCTTATAAAGGTAGGTGTCTAATTTTGCTACTAAGGTAATATCATAATTATAATTTGACGTATTGAAGACAAAATATGAGTTTGTTTACCTGTGCCATATTTGGAACAGTTTTATATAAAGACATGATAATTTATAATAATTACATCTCTTTCTTAGATGGACCCCAGTAAGTTTTATGGCACCAGAAATTTCCGAATTCCAAATGGTGACGTTAGTGACAACGAAAATTTATCCTCGGACGATGAACATCAAAGAAATGACTTGTTGGGTCCTAGAAAGTCCGTTCTCCTATATGAGTCAGACAGTGAAAACAAAAGAATCGTTTCGACAAACGAAGATGTTATTATTGACGAAACCGATATAGAAGATGATGATGATGACATGCCATTGTCCTCATTAGGGCAAACTTTTATAGATCATCAGAATGTGTTACCATCGACATCGACTAATAAACCGACCAAAGAGAAGCCGAAAAAAAAGCAGAAGCAAACCATTGATTGGGAGAATAAATTTCTAGCTGTCTCTGAGGAATTTGTAAAATTTCAAGGTTGTACAATTCTTCCTGATTTCATAAAAGAATTAGAAGATCCTATCCATTTCTTCAATTTCATTTTTACTGAAGAACTTTTCGTTTACATAACCGAACAGTCAAATTTGTACGGGGTTCAAAGTAGACAGGAAAAGCCACCCAATATATCCAAGGAAGAAATTCGTGTTTTTTGTGGCATTTGTATATATATGTCGATTATTCAGTTACCATCGACCAGGTCTTATTGGAATAATTCGTTGGAAATTCCCAATATCTCCAGTGCTCTGACATGCAACAGATTTGAAGAAATCAAACGATTTCTGCATTTCAACGACAACACACTGCAGGTTCCTCAGGGTCAACCTGACTATGATAAACTTTTTAAAATACGTCCCTTTCTGAACAAGATTCGTGACAGATTTCTACTTGTTCCTAAAGAAGAACATATGGCCGTCGATGAACAAATCATCCCAACGAAAGCACGCTCAACTCTAAAACAATATAATCCCAAAAAGCCCCATAAATGGGGATATAAAGTTTTCGTTCTAAGCGGAGTGTCTGGTTTTTCTTACGACTTTGATTTTTACTGTGGAACTACGGTGCTTGAGAATAATCAGCCTGATCTAGGAGCCAGTAGCAACGTTGTAGTAAAACTTTCAGAATCTATTCCGAAAAATCTAAACTACAAACTCTTTTTTGATAACTGGTTTACAAGCATTCTCCTGCTAACATATCTCACCAAAAATGGCATTTTACCATTGGGTACAGTAAGAGCTAATCGTGTACCATGCTTGCAGTTTCCTAAGGTATCGGAAATGAACAAAGAAAGGTAGAGGTACATTTCTGGAAAAAGTGGCAACTGTCGATGGTGTGCAAATATCTGCAGTGTCCTGGTATGATAATAAAGTTGTGAATACCGTATCAACCTATGTTGGCAGTCAGCCTACATCAGAAGCAACGAGGTTCTGCAAAAAATCAAATACCCATATAAAAATCCCCCGTCCCCAAAGCGTTGCTGTATATAATGCTTATATGGGAGGAGTAGATCTCCTAGATAGCATGCTAGGATACTATAGAATCCAAATTAGATAAAAAAAGTGGTATATGAGGGTATTTTTCCATTTTCTTGATACGACTTGCGCTAACAGTTGGATACTGTGGAGACGAAGTTTACAAAAATGATAACTTATATTTGTCGCTCTCAGAATTCAAGTTTGCTCTTGCAGAAGTATTAACGAAATCTGGCGTGAGTCAGAAAAAAAAAAAAATGGGAAGGCCAAGCACCTGCCTACAGCCTCAGCTAGATTTGAAACAAAGAAAGTATCCCATTTCACAAAATACCAGCCCAGGAAGTTAGAACTGATAACTTGAGTCACTGGCCAGAAGTAAATGAAGATCGCCAAAGATGTAAATATGTGCAAGGGAAAATCTCATGTGTCTTGTAACAAGTGTGTGTGGTATTTTTATGCCTAAATAAAGACCGAAACTGTTTTTTATAATTTCCATACTGAATAAAACTTTGTATGACACGTTTAAACATTTTTACCGAAATTTATTCTCTAGTTTAATTTTTTTCCGTTTTCCCAATTTGTGCCAAATTTGGCACTTGTCAAAAGGTGATTCATATCTTGATAAAAAAAAGTGACCAATTTTTTTTTTTACATTTATTTCGTGTATTTAAAAATATTATCTAACATATATATATTTTTTTGCAAAAATAAAAAAAGTCATGCAGTAAGGGGTTAATTTGATCTCCTTAATTTTAAATATCAATAATTCCAAAACAGTTCAATTTTGATATATGGTATATCAGACAAATAATATCTAGAATTTTTTAGTAGGACTCAAAAATAAAATAATATGTAGGGCTTTCCATTTAAAAAAAATTAAAATGGCGTAATTTCTTCGAACGGACAGTTCAAAAAAACATTTTATTTATATATATATATATATATATATATATATATATATATATATATATATATATATATATATATACATATATATATATATATATATATATATATATATATATATATATATATATATATATATATATATATATATATATTCTGGCAACCGCCATTGCATTTTTCTAGAGTGCAACATCCCTATACGCGTGAAATAAATATCTACGAGTGGCGCTTAGATTTTCTACACCAGTCCATGAAGGGCCATTAAGCAACACCTTCTAATTCGAATTTCGGACGTGTGTATCGCGATATACTTTTTGGAGATGCTTATATACTGTCAATGTGGCTTCAAAGATTAAAATATAATAGATACCTTACATACTCTGAATGATCAGATATTATTTCTTTTTTAGTTGGAAGATCATTTTTTATTTTTACAGTGAACTAAGTTATATAACGCAATATGTAGTTAATCAATCAAATCATCAAGACATGACACACCGATAATCAATAATAATAAATTCTTTCGTCGAGTTACAGTGAAATAAAATAACCCACCTATTTCGTATTGTACAATGATACCACGAGAAATCGGTAGTTACTTCTATCAACAGGGTGAAACTAGTATTCCAGTCGTAATCCAGGAGTAAATACAGAATTAACCTAACTTTTTGTTAAGCAGCTCCGAATTCAATATTAAAGTGAAATAAACCCAATAACTTACATTCATCAAGTCACCCCTGAAGAAAGTCAAACAGAACTAGCAGTTCCAGAAAATAATAGAAAGAATATTCGATGTGAGTTTACTCTGAGAAAAGAAGATAATATTAACATAACCTAAAGAATTATGTCATGTAGATTATTTAATCAAAGTTATCAAAAAAAAATTCCTAGAACGAGTAAGAACTTGAAAGGCGGCAATTATTTTAGCACATCCTCTGGCCAGTTCTATATATACGCAGCCTCTTTTATTGCTGTTCGTCCAGGGATTCTTTTGTTGCCACAGCTGCCCACTATTTTGGTTGTTTAAAATTTACATTTAGATATATATAGTCTACCCATCAGAACGATTTACCAAACTAAATAAATATATTAACCTTCCTTAAAAAAAGCAACGACAAAAATATCTCATGATTTTTGTAGCTTTGAAAGCAGTTTCCAACAAAAATGAAACTAGAATCAGGATTGATACAGTTGCTTCAAACAAAATAAATCTTACAGGGTTTTCTGAGACAATTCTTCAAAATATCGGAGGCCGTAAAAATCATAGCATTATAAGACTTCTTTAAATAGTCATGAATCCAAGAGCTGATATTGCAGGCTTCATCTGTCACGTGAGAGAATTAAAGAAGCAATAAAAACATTTTTTAGCTTTGATAGGACTCAAAAGCACACCGGAATGTATTAAGCCCTGAAAGCGAAACTTGACTCTGAAGTAGTGAGTCAAATCCAAACTTAAAATAGTTTAATGAGGGGTTAATGTTATTAAGAGTAAAGTAAGCAATTTAAACTGACTGTATGTTCCTAATTACCTTTTTAATTTTTCCTGCCAATAAAAAAAGTTAGGAGGCTCAACTAGAATTTTATAGCTCTTTATGTAACACATCAGCACCTACGAACTTTTTAAGCGAAAAATACTCGTTATGTATGGATATATTACGAGGCGACATAGTTACCTTGACTTTGAAAAAGCTCATTGCAACCAAATTGGTATTTTAAAATAAATTTGGAGGTCACCCAGGTTCAATATAATCTTACATGTTTTTCCATGATCGGTGGAAAACCTTAAATATAAGGCTACTTATGGCCTGGGCAGGTTCTTGTATTTCTTGATCAAAGATTATAATTATGCTTTACTAAAGCATTTATGATACATTTTTAATTCACTTAAAACACAGAATTTGCTGAAATTTGGAAATAGGTTCTAACCATTCATATCTCTAAAAAAAGACACGACATAACTATGGGATATAATGTCTGTCTAAACTGAAATACCTAAACAAGTATATATTTTTATTTTATCGGTAACAATGGATATGTATATTTATTTGACTAGAAGCTTACCTCTCTCAAACCAACATAGATTTTTACCGGATTTAGCAAAATGAGCAACTTTTTTAAGCCTTCGATAGTGTTAGGACACTTCCACAATATGTTTGGAAGGAAAAAGAATGGAACCTATGGGCTTAAGTATCAGCCTTGACCAGTTTTTTGGTACTTACTTGCGAAATAAAGCATAGTCTGTAATATTCAGGTTAGCCAAAATTTTTGAGTGAAATACTGCAAGTTAATAACTATATACCACTTATAACGGCAAATTTTAAAAAAATGCCTCCAGTAACGCTTTCATCGTCACATAAAAAACAGAAAACAAACTTTGGATACATATTGGATAGCAGTATTATTTAGAAATTTGAAAGAGTCAAAAACTTTGAAATTTTATACGACTTACAATTTTATTTCTCATCTTTTACCGACATGGCTTGTGCTGAAGCTGTCAGAATGCTTGGTTTGAAATTGCACAATGCGAAAGAATTAAGGTATATATATATATATATATATATATTATATATATATATATATATATATATATATATATATATAATATACATATATATATATATATATATATATATATATATATATATATATATATATATATATATATATATATATATATATATATATATATATATATATATATATATATATCTATATCTATAAGTAAGAACGTGACCGCTCGTGTTCTTAAAAAAATGTGTTTCTAGTAAATTTTTAGACATCAAGGTATTCTTTGGTGTGTTAACAATGGCGCAACTACCTTAGTAAGTTGTCAAATCGCCTCCTGCATCAATAATCACCTGACATCTTTAAGGCATGCAGTCGAGATTTTTTGCATACTCGCGCGGTAATGATCTCCAAATTTTTCGAATCTTGCTAGACAACTGTCAAGACCAAATCCTCCGAATCTTGACTCTGAACTTTCTCTAAACAATGGACCAAACGTTTTCAATAGGGTTGGCGTCCGGCCATTGTGAGGACCCACTCTAATATTTTACCGTGGTCCCAAGCCAGCCACTTTGCGTTGTGATTTTCTCCCAAGAAAGGTTTCGCCAACGTGCTGCGGAAATTGACACCAAGAGTACGAAGATGTTATAGAATAGTCTTGTGGGACACATTTAAACCAGATTTTAATTTAATTTTTCCACTCCCTGACACAGCGTCAATTTCGTGAAAACAAAGACATGATTCGTTTTTCGACTTTCGGAGTGACTTTACCTACCGACCACGTCTTGGCAAGTTGTCGACATTTTTTCGTTTTGTTAAAACGATTTACCCATTTTATGCCCCATAGGATGGAAATAAAGAAAGCCTGCTTCGAACCGACCCACAAATAAGTGACTCATTTTGGATTTTACGTGAATTCGCCTTGAAAGTTCGGAATCGACTGCTACTTTCACTAAAATGCGTCGTAAACAAAGCTTCCCTGTAACGATTTTTTGTTGAATCCCTAGAATCCTATCTACCAAAAATGCCGACACGTTCTTATTTGACAGACCACGTATATATATATATATATATATATATATATATATATATATATATATATATATATATATATATATATATATATATATATATATACATATATTATATATATATATATATATATATATATATATATATATATATATATATATATATATATACATATATATATATATATATATATATATATATATATATATATATATATATTTATATGTGTTAGAATAGAGGTTTTTGCGGATAGTGCTAGAAGCTAACTCACTCGTTAGCTTCGAGCGGCAGCAGCAGCAAGAGCACTTGAAATTCATTGTTAGACGAATTGATTGAAACTCGGAATTTTAATGTATTATATATAATATAAATTACTTTATTATATATTATATTATTACACATATATATATATATATATATATATATATATATATATATATATATATATATATATATATATATATATATACATATATGTATATATATATATATATATACAGTGACTCACAGCTTAAATGATGCAGTCGCTATAAGTAAAGACTAACTGGTCTCAGTGCTTCTTTATTTATTTGGAAAAAAACAACTTATTGAAATTAAATTAGTAAAGAGTCTTCTAAAAAGGTATGAATTACTTTTTGTCTTAAATATGCCTTACTTAATTAACAATAAATAATTAATTAAATTAGATATATGCGATTTTAACGTCACAGCTTAAATAATGCAAAATTCAATATACCAAAATTATTGCAGAAAACAAACTGTAGAATTTGAAATAAGCCTGCTAATATTTGGTCGGGCCACCTTCATTAACAATAACGGCTTGTTATCTTCTGGACATTGATTCAACTAACTTTCTAGTATACTCCGGGGAAATAGTGTTCCATGCTTCAGTAATTTTTACTTTTAGTTCAGTTTTATTTGATATTAGGGCACTATTTACTTTATTTTTTAATGTCAGCCACAAATTTTTAATTACATTTAAGTCTGGTGACTGGGCTGGTGTTTTAATAACATTTGGACAGTTATAAAGCAACCAACTGCGGACTCGAAATGACGTGTGCTTTGGATTATTGTCGTGATAGAACCGATAATTGTTTTCAATATCTAATTTTTGGACACTAGCGACGAGATGCTGCCTTAGTATATCCAAGTACACATATTGGTTCATATTCTCTTCGACGAAATGCATGTTACCTACTCCTGCAGATGACATACAACCCCATAACATCACTCCACCTCCACCGTGCTTTACCGTAGCGTTCACATTTTTCAATTTTAATTCTTCGTTAGGCTTTCTCCTCACTGATATTTTTCCATCGGACCCAAATAAGTTTATGTTGGTCTCATCAGCAAATATTACTGAATTCCAGAAGTTCAAGTCTTTATTGATATGCTCTCTGGCAAATTCCAATCTCAGGCGTCTATTTCTTTGGCTAATGAAAGGCTTATTTCTAGCAGTTTGACCATGTAAATTATTATTTCGCAAGATCCGTCGAACTGTTTCGGGGTACACCTTTTTTCCAAACTGTCTTTCCACCTCGGCGCACATACTTTGGCGCACCTTTTTTGGATTATTTGATACCTCTCTTAAAATCCATCTTTCTTCACATTCATTGAAGATCGTATTTGGAGCCAACCTTGACTTATTCTCGACTCTATTTTCATTCCAGTAACATTCAATGATATGCTGAACAGTTGACGGACATTTATTTACCATTTTGGCTATGTCTCTTTGGCTGTATCCATTCCTGTAATGAGTAATAATTAAATTTCTCTCAGAAATTGTAGTTCGACGACCCATTCTTAAACAATTTCGTTTTATTGAATAAAAAAAAATGTCAAAAACTAAACAAAAAACAATTGCACTCAAGAAATCAAAGCAACGCTGCCTTCGTAAATTTCAAAATGCGATAAGTTTTAACCCCTGTTGTTATTTTGCATCATTTAAGCTGTGACGTTAAAATTGCATATGATTTGATTAATTATTTATTGTTAATTAAGTAAGGCATATTTAAGACAAAAAGTAATTCGTACTTTTTTAGAAGACTCTTTAATAATTCAATTTCAGTAAGTTTTTTTTTCCAAATAAATAAAGAGGCACTGAGACCAGTTAGTCTTTTCTTATACGACTGCATCATTTAAGCTGTGAGTCACTGTATATATATGTATATATATATATATATATATATATATATATATATATATATATATATATATATATATATATTGTAACATTCATTTTTTCCTAGATTTTAAGACCATGTAATGTTACTGATTTTTCCATTTCAAATTGTACTTATTTTCATTTTTGTATCGAACGGTATATTAAACAGAGATTCCAAGACGTTCGGTATATACTGTGTTGTGCGGGTTCCGGACCGAACCTACCGCCAGGCCGCGATTGGTGAAATGTTTGATCCGCAGTTTTGATTGGAGCGTCGTGATATTACCGGCAAAAGTCGCACGATTATTTAAGGCTCCGCAGAGTTTGAATCGTGGCTGTTTTCCATCAAGCCGCAGCCGGGTTGTTTTCCATCGAGCCGCAGCCGAGCTACTTTCCATCTGGTCGCCAAGTAGGCTTCCTTCGACTGAACTAAAAAAAATAAAGCTCAGAACAACCAACATGAGAGCTAAATAAAAGTACCAGTTTCTTAAATAAAAGCCGTAGTAGGCTTTCTAAGTGTTTGATAAGAAAAAAGTGTGAAATCGGGCGTAGTCCATCAAAACAGGAATAAGAACAGTAAGTTACCCAAAATAGACTTATTCCAGAGTAGTGCCTTAACTGCAAAAGAGACTTAAAAGTGAAGTGTAAAGCACGATTTTTCGCCTTCGGGGGTTATAATAGTTTAAAATTTAAATGTAACAACTACTAGTTAGACTAGAATTTCTTTTGGTAAAACTGCAAGGTTAGAACTTTTTTATTTTTAAAAAAACATGAATAAATTCTTTTTTTTTGTTGATTAAAGCTAGTGTCTCACTGAATACCTATCCTACTTTTCAGGGCAAGAACGGCTGTACCAAACTGATTTTTTTTGTTTACCAACAATACTTTCTTTCAGCATTTTTCCATTTTTTTTAGCTGAAGTTAGATCCTTTCTATTTTAAAATGGATGGTGCCCAAAATTTTGTACAGCTAAAGCCTTTTAAAAAATAGAAATTAATTCCAAAAAGACGTAAGAAAATTATCTCTTACCCATATCTCTCTACCAAGGAAAACTGAGCTAGTGTGTGTTTAATTTCTTTAGTTCTTTTAAAATCAGGGTTCACTCAATTCAGTATCGGAAATTAAAGCGGGTAAGTTCGAGGGTACAAAAAAAAAGATGCCACAAACTGAGAAACAATATTTAAAAAGTTACAAAATAGCGCTGTCAACGCGGGGCTTTTGGAATTTTATTTCTTTAAAGAAGGGTTCAGTGTACTAGCTTTCGGAACAAAATAAAAGCTCTAACTTTGCAGATATTTTTATTTCATAATACTTATTAAACGAAACTACACTATAGCAGTAAGACAAAAGCAGGAAATTTGTGGAATTTTTTTATTTCAATTTATCTGATATAGATATTTGAATTTTGTTGTCGACTCTAAGATAAGAGATTCCTACTTTTTTCTTAAAAGCTACCTTTATAGTTCAGACTAGCAGATGTGCTGGTTTACTTTAATCTTTACAGTGTTAAATTTATTTTGCGGTGAACCGAGAACAAAAAACAGTACGTTTTTTTTCACCGATGTTTTGCATGAATATTAAAAAATACTTTGCTGATATACGAAACGGTATTTGGAGATTTTTTTGTTGAAAATTCTTAAGATATCTTGGTAAAAGAATTTAAATACAAGGCGATACTTAGAAATTTTTTTGAAATTGTCGAAGATTTTTTTTAATGTTTGGTAAAGAAGTTTACATATTTTAAGTGCCTTTATATATTTTTTATTTTGACTATTGGGAGCACAGGAGAAATATTTTTAACGACTTTTTAAACAATTCTTTTAAATTTTATTCATTTATCATGGAAGCTTTCAATTTTAAAGTCAATCACCTACTGGAAAATGAGTTAGACTATGAAATGAAAATCCGTCGTATTTTCTCAGAACGTCCGGTCGCGGATAAAAGAAAAGATTCTAACGAGGATCTTAAATAAAGAAATACTCCAATAAATCAGATTGGACTAAATAGTTACAAAAAGTTTCTGATTTTTTTAAAAGTCTAATAAAAATTCTCCTTCTCAAGTTAAAACTCCTGCTTCTCCAAATGGTCACATGTCTCCTTTATTCGTGCATAAATATTCAGATAACAGACCGCATATAAAGATAAATCTATTAGGTGCCCATTTCTCGGCTTTATTTGACTCTGGTGCAAATGCCTCCGTTGTAGGTCAGAATGGTATTAAGATTTTAAGTCGTTTAAGTATAAAAATATGCCACGTCAAAAATAGAAGTGTTACCACTGCAGATGGCAGCCGTCTAAAAGTTTTAGGTACGGTTGAGTTGCCGCTAGTCTGCAATGGTCATTGTTTAGTAATTTCTGCTTTAGTAGTACCTTCTCTATCACATACTTTGGTTTTAGGATGTGATTTTGCACAAAAATTTGGAATTTTAGTAAATTTTTAAAGATAATTCGTGGTATCCACAGTCCCTAGAAGTCGATTCTAATACAAGTTTTAAAGATTGTTATTCAGAAAGTTCTTTAGAAAACCTTTTCTCGCGTCTATGTACCCTAGAAGATCTCTCGCGGACGGAACGCTTAAAAGCAGAAAAAGTAATAAGCTCTTTCAATGAAATAAGTAGTAAAGATAGGTTAGGCCGAACGAATAAAATCACCATGTCTATAGATACGGCTGATGCCAGTCCTGTAAAGACAAGGCCCATCGCCATGTCTCCGTATATGTCAAAAGTATTAAATAAGGAGTTAGACGAAATGTTGAAACTCGGAGTGACATCGTCTATGCTTTGACGGAAGAAAGCTCAACGAGGTCAGCAAATTTGATAACTATCCATTACCGAACATCGACAGAATTTTGTAAGGAGTTAGACGAAATGTTGAAACTCGGAGTGATATCGTCTATGCTTTGACGGTAGAAAGCTCAACGAGGTCAGCAAATTTGATAACTATCCCTTACCGAACATCGACAGAATTTTGACATCACTCAGGAATGCTAAGTATGTATCCTCGATAGACCTTAGAAAGGCTTTCTGGCAAATTCCTTTGGACAAATCCTCTAAGGAAAAGACCGCTTTTGCAGTAGTAGGCCGAGGTCTATTTCAGTTCGTCACTATGCCGTTTGGCCTAAAGAACGCTGCTCAAACTCAGCAACGTTTAGTGGACGCTATATTTGGTCCGAAATATGAGCCACATATTTTTACCTATCTAGATGATATTTTAGTAACATCGGAAGACTTCGAAACGCATATTCGCTTACTTAAAGAAGTAAAAGATAAATTGAAAGAGGCCGGACTGACGATAAATTTGAGCAAATGTGATTTTTTCAAAAACTTCTCTAAAGTTTTTAGGCTATATTGTAGGCTCAAATTCCTTGCGTACCGATCCGGATAAAGTAGCAAGCATGGTTAATTATGCGAGACCTACTAATACTACGGAAGTTAAGCGCTTCGTAGGAATGTGTTCATGGTACAGACGACGAATTTTTCTACCCTGTTGTCGCCTATTAATGACCTTTTGAAAGGACGAAAAAAAAGGACAATCAATAGATTGGACAAAGGCAGCCGAAGAATCTTTTATAAAGATTAAAGAGCTATTGGTTTCAGCTCCCATTTTATCCCAACCAGACTTTTCCCAACAGTTTTATATCTCTAGCGATGCTTCTAATACCGGTTTAGGGGGCGTCCTAACACAGAAAATCAATGGTGAGGAAAGAGTGATAGCGTATGCCAGTAGAACTTTGTCAAAGGCTGAACGTAACTATTCGGTTGTTGAAAAAGAATGTTTAGCAGTACTCTTTAACATCGAAAAGTTTCGACCTTACATAGAAGGTGTTCCTTTCACGGTCATAACAGATCATTATAGTTTATTGTGGCTTAATTCTATTAAAAACCTAGTGGCAAACTAGCGCGTTGGGCGATTAGGCTGAGACAACATACATTTAATTTAATTTGGCCAAAATGCGTTTTGATATCTTAAAGTTTGTGAGGACTTGTGAAGTATGTGGAGCGCAGAAATCTCCAAATACACTACCTATGGGACTGATGGGAAAAAGAGAAAACGGTTAATTACCCTTTTCAAGTCATAGCAGCTGATCTAGTAGGTCCATTTCCACGTTCAAAACAGGGAAATAAATGACTTTTCGTAATTTCTTGCAGGTTTACAAAGTATACCGTGTTATTTCCTTTGGAAAGCTCTAAAGCCGAATGCTTTTTGAAAAATTTTAGAAAATGATATTTTTCTAATCCACGGAGTTTCATCGCTTTCGAGATGCGATAACGGTACTCAGTTTACTTCCGAGTGTTTTAAGAGCTTAAGAGAGACATATAGTTTTAACATCCGTTTTAATCCCGTGTGCACCGCAAGACACGAAGTAACCGGGTTTACACCGTCTTTCTTAGTTTACGGCAGACATATACCTCTATCTGGATCATATTATAAAAACTTAGATTTGGATGTCAATGTTGACAGCGAAATAATTCCGGGTAACAGGGGTGCGTACGCCGAAAATTTAAAGGGTTTAAAAGATATATTTTCACCGACGTGCGTAGTAGGATACATAAGGCTTATGAACGGAACAGTAAGTCTTACAACCTTAGAAAAAGGGATTTTTCCTTTAAAATAGGTGATCACGTTTGGCGAAAAAAAAATAAAATTCTTTCCAGTGCAGCTGATAAATTCACATCTAAGTTAGTACCTAAGTATGTGCATTGCGTGATAAGAGAAAAGATTTCAGACTTAGTTTATGGTTTAGTTAATTTAGATGGGACTAAAGTAGGACGATGGCATATTAAAGACTTAAAACCATTCAATGAACCTAACCCTAATGAAAGTTTGTCAGAAGAAGAATAATTTATATTTACATTATCTTAATTGCTTAAATTTTTTTTTGATGTTGCTCTGTAGAGGTGACGACCTCGTTTTTTTTGACTGTTATAAAAGTTGAGCAGAGAATAGCTTACTTTTATTGTTTAATGCTAAGGTTTTGGGTACTGATCATATCCAAACTTAGGTTGATTGTAGTTGATGTTTAGCATCGACTCAGCTGTTGCGAGCTTGCGAAAGAGTCACACTCAGGATTTATCATAAGACTGGTATGTCGGTGGTCGCGGGATTTGATTTGCTTATGACCCCAAGTAATACCCAGTTCTTGACACTTGGAAGCGAAATTTTGATTAGAGGCAATCCAAGGTGATCTTGAGTTAGGACAAGCGCAAGATGTAGCTCGTGTAGTGTGATGTAGAGTCAAAATTTTTAAGAGCAATTTCAAAGTTCGTTACCCGAGTGGGTGTATTTTTATTACCTTAATGGTATATTTTGGGTGCAATTAAGAGTAAATTGATTTTGGTTTATCCAGTAAGTCTAAGACTTGGATTATTTTGATTTAGATCTTCTTCTGAATTGACAAACTGAGGGTATTTTCGTTTTTTTTCAGAGCCGTTTAAACGTTACCTTTGAGTCACTAATTTTTTTAAATTTTTTTTGCATGGACTCATAGGCGTATGTTGAGTTTTTTCGGTTTACTATCAGATTGATAGAAAATTGAAGTTCTGCAGGAGAACTAAAGGCTGATCATTTACAGGAGATGAGAGCAGAGTAAGACAGTCGTTTCACAAAGAAATGATCAAAATCTGATACCGAGATGAGAACCTTGTCAAGAGAGGCTAAGCGCAGTGAAGGAAGATTCCTAACCGAATTTTTAGATTTTCACCAGATAATCTAGAAGTTTGGGCTGACAGAAAACGGTTATGCCTGATACCTGTAGCAGTTTCTTCTAGAGGCTATTGTCTAGGGAGACGATTAACACCATGATCGAATATTTTAGCTGTCGACGATGTTTTCTTCTTGTTTCTGATTAAGCTGGAAAAGCTCTTGTCGTCTTCAAAAGTTTTGTTGCGTTGCCACCAAAAATTTGAGAAATTTTTGCTTCATGTAGCTTTTTAAGCTCATTTTCGTTTTTTGGAAATTTCGATAGAAGCTTGGTTAAGTCAACCTTGTAAACCTTTAGGTTGTATCCCATGAGTTATCTGTTTTTACAGGCTGTGATGCACCGGGTGCTAACAGATGCCGTTACGACGTTTGGCAGGGAGTTAGTCTTCCTGAGGAACAGACTGATTGGAAGGGTAGTCTATGGGGGGCGCACGTTTGACCTTTGGGACCTTTAGGGGTTTTGTTACCCAATGGTTATTTCTATTTGAACCAAAGGAGAGCCTAGCTACTGTAGTTGACCTCAGCTCCAATTAGCCTATTAGTGGTGACAGGCTGTTGGCAGTAGTGTGTTTCGGAACACCCTATTGATTAAATTTTTTTTTGACTTATGGTGGTGTGGTAGACACCGTTTTAGTTTAGTGGATGCTATAATCTACTCCCTTTTGTTGGTGGACTCCAGGGTCACCATTTCCGTATTTTATTGTCTCCACCATTCAGTATATCGTGGTGAGGTGTTTGTCTCCTGTTATGTGGGATGGATTGAATGTTTTTCGTTGTTGTTCTAGGGCGAGACCAGCACACGAGGGTTCTTCATGCAACTTGGAGAAGCGCAATGCTGGTTAAATTTTATATCTCTGTGTAGCCACCCTGAAGAATGACGGAGGGCGTTTTTTCGGCTCATGTTTCTAGGCAGATTTG
Organism: Pachyrhynchus sulphureomaculatus; assembly: GCA_019049505.1. Classification (NCBI taxonomy): domain Eukaryota; kingdom Metazoa; phylum Arthropoda; class Insecta; order Coleoptera; family Curculionidae; genus Pachyrhynchus; species Pachyrhynchus sulphureomaculatus. Next base: position 80,776,392 of record CM032455.1, read on the forward strand.
TCACTTTGGTGCGATGTGCCGAAGATTTGATTAGCTTTTGCTAAGAGCTTTCACCAAGCTCAGTATGGAGTTATCATAACCAAGAGTTTGGGATTTGAACTCCTGTATATATTTCTGTACATATTTCTGTATATATTTCGGTGTATGTTGGTTGCCTGAGGGCATGTGCTCAAAATGCGTGATTTTGAGTCGTTTTGCTTATGGAATCCTATATTTAGGATTATGACTTTAGGGAGGTCCTATTTCGAGACTTGCTGTCTCATATAGTTATGTTGGGAATGTTTCCTTGAATGTTAGTTGCGCGCGGACTAATCATTCTGTTCTTTACGAACATTGCTTTTTGAAGCAGGATCATTCAGTTAGGTGAATTTTAGCTTTTATAGCTATTCACTGTGTTTAGAGTGAATTTTAGCTTTTATAGCTACTCACTGTGCCTATAGTGATATTGTTAGCTTTTATAGCTGCTCACTATGTTAATGGCGTGATTGTTCTTTTAGAACGCAGACTTTGTGTAGTCGAGGACTACTTACAGAGTGTTTTCTTGGCGAGGAGCTGAGGCTTTTTTCTGACGATATGCCAGAGTGTTTTCTTGGCGAGGAGCCGAGGTTTTTTTTTCTGGCGATTTTTGCATGTCTGGATGTCTCAGGACGTCGACATTGCGCGATAGAGTGCGATTATTTTCGGATGCGACTAGTAGTGATACTAGATTTAGAATGTTCTCTTAGCGATGAGCTAGAGCATGGATGGCGATTTTTCCCGAGCGTTTCTCTGGATATTTATCCAGATATTTATTTTTTTTTTGGCCTAGTGCTAAATGGTCTGACAAGACTTTTTCTTTTTAGTGTAAGTGTTTGCACTAGAATCATTTTTTATTTTTTTTTCTTTATTTAAGAATTTTTATAAATTTCTTTTGCTGAAATAAAAAATTTTCAGACAATCCTTAAAATATTTTAAGGGGGGTGTTCATATTTTATTTCAGTTCACTTTTTTGATTTAGACAAGAGTCTAGACAAAGTTAAATTTTTTTTTGTTTTGGTAACAATAACAGAGCTGAGTCTTTTATATAAGAAGACCGCGATTGTTATTTCGGAAAGGTATTTCCTATGTTCATGCAAGGATTTTTATTTACTTTTTGATGTACTCAACCTTAGTGCTTAATTAAGTTAAGTCTAATTATAAGATTCTTGTGTACATGCAAAGATTTTTATTTGGTTTTCATTGTACTTAATATTAGTGCTTAATTGAATTAAGTCTAGTAGTAAGGTCCGAAGTTTGTAATTTTGTTTTAAGTTCTGACCTTAGTATTAAGTGATAGTGTACTTTGTACCTTTTCATAAGTAGCCTAAGTTTAATAGACTAGTGTAGTCTATTTCTTTTTGGAAGGGGGTAAATGTAACATTCATTTTTTCCTAGATTTTAAGACCATGTAATGTTACTGATTTTTCCATTTCAAATTGTACTTATTTTCATTTTTGTATCGAACGGTATATTAAACAGAGATTCCAAGACGTTCGGTATATACTGTGTTGTGCGGGTTCCGGACCGAACCTACCTCCAGGCCGCGATTGGTGAAATGTTTGATCCGCAGTTTTGATTGGAGCGTCGTGATATTACCGGCAAAAGTCGCACGATTATTTAAGACTCCGCAGAGTTTGAATCGTGGCTGTTTTCCATCAAGCCGCAGCCGGGTTGTTTTCCATCGAGCCGCAGCCGAGCTACTTTCCATCTGGTCGCCAAGTAGGCTTCCTTCGACTGAACTAAAAAAAATAAAGCTCAGAACAACCAACATGAGAGCTAAATAAAAGTACCAGTTTCTTAAATAAAAGCCGTAGTAGGCTTTCTAAGTGTTTGATAAGAAAAAGTGTGAAATCGGGCGTAGTCCATCAAAACAGGAATAAGAACAGTAAGTTACCCAAAATAGACTTATTCCAGAGTAGTGCCTTAACTGCAAAAGAGACTTAAAAGTGAAGTGTAAAGCACAATTTTTCGCCTTCGGGGGTTATAATAGTTTAAAATTTAAATGTAACAACTACTAGTTAGACTAGAATTTCTTTTGGTAAAACTGCAAGGTTAGAACTTTTTTATTTTTAAAAAAACATGAATAAATTCTTTTTTTTTGTTGATTAAAGCTAGTGTCTCACTGAATACCTATCCTACTTTTCAGGGCAAGAACGGCTGTACCAAACTGATTTTTTTTGTTTACCAACAATACTTTCTTTCAGCATTTTTTTCCATTTTTTTTAGCTGAAGTTAGATCCTTTCTATTTTAAAATGGATGGTGCCCAAAATTTTGCACAGCTAAAGCCTTTTAAAAAATAGAAATTAATTCCAAAAAGACGTAAGAAAATTATCTCTTACCCATATCTCTCTACCAAGGAAAACTGAGCTAGTGTGTGTTTAATTTCTTTAGTTCTTTTAAAATCAGGGTTCACTCAATTCAGTATCGGAAATTAAAGCGGGTAAGTTCGAGGGTACAAAAAAAGATGCCACAAACTGAGAACAATATTTAAAAAGTTACAATATATATATATATATATATATATATATATATATATATATATATATATATATATATATATATATATATATATGTATATATATGTTAATGTGTGTGTGTGTGTGTGTATGTGCTTGTGTCTGTCAGTGTGTGTGCATATAAGTAGTATGGATACTTGATTATGGCGAAATTACTTCAAATCCCATAGAGAGTCAATATTATATTCAGTTAAAAATGCAGGAAAAATCACATTACACCAAATCATTTATTTTGAAGAATTTCAGCGAATGAGAACAGTAGCTTTCTTTCTTAATTTTTAAATCGATTATTCTCAATTGAAAATTTCCTCCCTTGAGATATGTATATTTTATTATTGTCTACCATTTACAATAACAGCCTATTTAGTAGTTTATGGCCTTATGTGGCTTTATAGCTGTTTGTCGGTTTCTCGATCTTTACATACATCTTGCACATAATTTAATTAATTTGAACTTTTCTTCCCTTTAGTACAGCAAAAGATGAATGATATCCATTATCACATTTTAAACTTCTCTTTTATAGACTTTTCGCAACTGCTTTGCCAAATTATAATTCGTTTCTCGACAAAGAACTTAACTCAACGTGAATATCGTCTGCTGAAAATAAGTTTTGTGAAAATCCAAGAACAAGAAAAAGACTAATGAGAATATCTTTTGTTAAAATCTATAATTCGGTGACAAGTTTTTTGATTTTCTCCTCTTAGTTTTTAGTTCTAAGCTAAACTGCACTATAATACAAAGCAAGAATCACAGTCAAACGTACAAAATATTTGTAATATGTTTTTATAGAACCCAATAAGATACAGTGCAGGACAAAAGTTTAAGACAACTAATGAATTATACTGTATTTACAAATAGGTTTTCCAAGCTCACAGCACCTCTAAACATTTCTGTCTATAATGTATTTGGTTCAACTTTGATTCCAATCCATGTTTGAATAAAATTAATATTGTTGATCCGGTTCGATACAACTACATTAATATTTTTATAATATTACTGTATATAATTTTTCTAAAAATATCTCTGCTCAATGTTATAAAATTAAATTGACATAAAAACAATTTGACAAACCTAGGTATTTATATTTCTGGCAACATTTCTCAGTTTTTAAAGAAAACATACTTTACCTTACTCTTTTTTATTTTATTCAAAACATACAATTTTGATATATTTTATTAGCAAATTATATAAAAATTTAAAAAAATTACTTGGTTTCAATATACAAAAACATTTAATTATGGTAACATATGTCAATATGATGTAGCACCTAGATGACTGCACGTCTGTGCCTGCTGTAAACTAACAAAGGGCTATTAATAATAAATAAGTAGACTTATCAAACTTAGGTACTTATAGTAATTTTTGTTTTTATCGACATTTTCACATTTTTTCAGGAAAACATATCACCCTAATGATTAATTTTTTGTTTTAGTCTTTCTCGTGTTCCCTACGGAACACTTATGGGAACAATTCGGTGTCCGTCTGTCCGTCCCAATTTTCTCCTAAACTAGTTAGCATAGAAAGATGAAATTTGCTACAAACATAGGCATTGATGACCTAATCAGAGCCGTGTAGTTTTGAAAGTCAAATTTTGACTTAAGGAGTTATTTTTGGGGGATGAAATAAAAAGTAAAAAAAAATATCAGGTCATCGATTGGGGTGTTAAATGAAAGCCTGTGAAAACACAAGTTCAAAAATATGTGTGAAATAATACTTGCGCACACTGTTCCTTGCATTGTTTAAAAAAAAAAATAGCCGAAAGCCTTGTCCACCCACCCTATCTCGAAAAGTACTGATCAAAAAATTTTGAAAAAATTGTGGGAATATTCTCCATAAGGTGTAGAATGCGAAAATTATCACGAATGCATTACCTTTGATTATTTATCTGGTAAATAAAAAAAAAATTCAGGGCCATCAGTTTTCAACAAAGATCGGAAACAAACTTATGATGATATGGTTTATATACTGGGCGAGGCGGAAAAAAATTGTCTTTTGGCAGTAAGGTTTTACGGAGCGAAGTACCCTAATAGACGTATACCATCTAGAAAATCTTTTCAGTGCTTAATGGAACGGTTTGAAGGTAGTGGTAGCGTTGAATATAACGAAAAGTAGTAAACCAGAATGCTACCAATGAGGAAAAAGAAATGAAGATTTTACTTTATGTTGAAGATAATCCCCAGGTCAGCAGCCGTCAACTAGCTGACTTATCTGACACATCCCAATCCGCGGCTAATCGCACCACGAGAAAATACAAATATCATCCCTTTCATTTGGAACTACACCAAGAACTTCAAGACCGTGATTTTGAACGACGAGTAAACTTTTGTACCACCATGAATGAAGCAATAGACAGAGTAGATCTCATAATGTTTCCGGTACTGTCTATGAATTTGAGATTTTTCAATTTAAAATAGTCGAAATGTATAAATTTATTTTGAACATCTAATATCTAACTCAAATATATTTACATATATCTTTTTTTCATCTCTATAGAACGCTCGTACCAATTATGAGTATTCCACCGTCAGAAACAATAGCGCTACTAGCAATTTTTTACAAAACTGAAAACTAGTATTTTTTAAAAAAAAAAATCGAAATATTAAAAAAACTACTAGGTTTTGGTATATAATATTATTAATAAAAAAGTTATGAAATTTTACACAGAATTTAAAAATAAATTATAAAATAGGATGTTCCATTTAAAAAAACTTGTTATATCGGTCACACTTTTTTGAAGTACCCTGTATACTCAAAAATAATTTTAAACTGTGCACCTTAACATACCCTAAAACTATTGTATTTAACATTTTCTCGTCGTTCCCGAAACAAATGAGATAATGAAGTTTACTCTATCGTTGACTCACCCTGTACACAAGCACTGCGTTAACATATTTCATGATGATAAGTATATGATGTTTTCAATTCACCTAAAATATTATAATAGCGCCTAGATGTGTACACATGTGTACGTGCTATAAACATAAATACAAGTTCATTTTTGGGTAATAAATAAATAGTCTGAACAAACTTAGGTAGTTGTTATACTAATTTATATTTTTGGCGACATTTCCACAGTTATTCAGGAAAACGTATGACTGACTGACTAATGAACTTTGTCAAATATTTTCTCCAATTAAGTCTTATCTTTATTCTAATATAATGAAGTTACATTTTACAACTATTATATCTTATATTATTTTACAAGGTGCCACCGACTTTTTCCAACAGACGGGTTTGAGAAATTTCTTTATAATATTTGTTTCGGAAATAACAGATATAATTCAACAGCATCACAACAAACGATAATAAATGTAGTGATATAGTAACTGTCATGATTCCTATATCGATCCACTAGCGAACACCATTGTTAAACCTAGCCAAATTTTACTAAAACTTGTGATCTTATGTGTAATCTAGAGTATAGTCAATACTTTAAAAACTTTTAGTTATTTTTTATATAGCTTGCTCCTGAATCGGTGACACTATGCAGTTGCTGTCTCAACAGTCATCCGTTCCTACGCAACCTGACTTAACTCGTGCATACCCATACCAAGGAGAGATTTTAATTGGTCGGACCATCTTGTTAGAGACCGTCCCTTGATCTTCTACCTTCTAGCTTCCCCGTTACTACAAGCTTTTCCATGTCATCCACTTTCCTCATAATGTTTCCGGTACTGTCTATAAATTTTATTTGAAAGTCGATCATTTGTACTAAACTGTACTAAATTATTATTATATATACATTAGTTTTATTATTAGTTATATATAGTATGGTGTTCGATAAAGGATACTCTTCTTCGATACGCCCACACCTCAAACGCATCAATTCGTCTTTTATTATAGACCAAGAGCTACGAGAAGAAAAGTAGCGTGGGCAGTAGCAAATTGCCCTTTTGACAGGTTCATCTAGCACAGAAAATGTTCACCTTTCAGATATTTTGAGCCGTCGCTACTGGCCCATTATCCAATAAGGCCCAATTCGAATATGCCATTTTTAGCATGAACGATACCACCGTAGGCGTAGTACGGTATCATTAGCCAGTTAAGTAGGACTTGCGCTCAATGATTTTCGTCGTCGATGTTGGCCCGAGAGACCCTTTTTTTGACTCAAGAAATTTTTTTTTGATGGCATCGGAAAGCTGGCGTGAAGACCTAAATTTTAAAAAAAGAAAGATCTATTTTGGACCAAATGGCATAAAATGGAGGGCAATTTAAATTTTTAAATATGCAATTCAATTGTGCCCACTGGGTTCAATATTTTTGAACCAAAATTTCAGTGTATTTGTGCTATAACAAAAGGCATACTTTCTGGAAGTTTCAAGCCGATTGGTTCACTTAGTCGGCCTGTACAATAAAATGAAAAAATAACCGGTCAAGTGCAAGTTGAACTTGCACAATTAGTGTTCCGTACGTTGATTGCTTTTAAAATAAAAAGTGTTGTTACGGTGGTATAAAATAATCACTGACTTCACAAAACACACCCCAAATGAGTTTTCAAGAAAGTTTGTTTCCAATCTTTACTGAAAACTGATGACCTTGAAATTTTTGTTTTTTTTTGTATACCGAATAAATTATTAAAGGTAATGCACTCGTTAGAATTTTCGTTCAATTTACGCTCCGTGGAGAATATTCCAGAATTTTTTCAAAATTTTTTGATCTGTACTTTTCGAGATAAGGTGGAGGGACAGCGATTTTTCGCGATTTTTTAAAAATAATACAAAGAAAAGTGTGCAAGTATTGCATTACATATATATTTTTTACTCGTGTTTTCACAAGCTTTCATTTGACACCACACTCAATGATCTACTAAAACATTTTTTTTCACTTTCGATTTCACCCCCAAAATTAACCCCTTAAGTTAAAATTTGACTTTCAAAACTACATGGCTCTGATAGGGCCATCAATTCCTATATTATTACCAAATTTCAACTTTCTATAACAAATAGTTTCGGAGAAAATCGGGTGTGACAGACAGACAGAAAGACACCGAATTCATCTTATAAGTGTTCAGTACGGAACACTAAAAAAGACAATTTTTGGTCGGTTTTTCAATTTTGTAGATTATGTGCATACTTGAACGACTTAAAACTAACGAGGATTTTTCGGAAATTTCATTACAAAGAGTTTGGTTTTTTTTTGTCTCGATCCGACATATATAACAGGAGTTATTTACATTTTAAGCTCAAAAAACGTGTTTTGAAAATTTCAATTGTTGATAAACAAAAGAGCACAAGTTTTTCGAGGTCCAAAACTCAGGACAATACTACTGATGATATCCTAGAGAAAATAAAATCATAATATTGCTATATCTAAACTGTTCAATTTCAAATTCTTTTTTTACTGCACCTAGTAAACTCATATTACGTAAATACCCTTTTAGTATTTTGCGCTCTCTACATATTACGCATTTTTTTCTAAAAAACTTCTCTCCTGACAGCTTGGCGTAAAATTTAGGTGTCATAAATTCATAAGTTGCAAAGGTATAGTAAACTGTTTATGATGGATGGATATAATTTAATATTACTTCATTTGTAGTGAGAACTGAATAAGAGACAACTTTCAAATTATCCAAGCATTGATCCATTTGACAATACTATTTGAAATTGTAGCTATACTTGATTCTAAAAATGAAGGTAAATATTTATATATAGGTGAGAATAGTTGAAATAGATAATACATATACTATATATATATATATATATATATATATATATATATATATATATATATATATATATATATATATATATATGAAAGTTGATTTTAGTAGTTGATTTATTCCCGATGTTTATCAGGACACATTGTGCAGGTCACAATTTGTGCATTTAAAACTACTAACGCTAATGAGAATTCTTGTATAATGAGCTATGCAAATTTATTTACTGAAATAAACTTAAATTTTGTTTACGCAATAGTAACATTCACAAAAGTATTTAGATACCAGTGTTCGATGAAGTAACTGAAGTTTATTACCAGTCTAAGTTGTTCAGCTGCCCTAAACAGAAAGGCTCCCACTCCTCTCTGTTCATGGCCACAGACCAAATCCAAGAGAGAATCGGAACTCTCTACAGCTTAACACGCTAGGCCCAAGACACAATATTGTTATTATGATATTTTATATGCATAAATTTGTACTCTTTAACAATAGAGTTTCAAAAAGCATAATTTCAGTAATAATTGAATTGACATATTTAAGGCCCTACGTTAAGTTTATAAAATGCTTAAACAACTAGATATTTTTACAGTTTATTCATCTATATAACGAAAATGTTATTCAGATTTTCTAAAATTTTGAAATTTCGGAGCCTTGTGTTTATGTAATTTTAACTTCATATATTCAAAGAATTTTTTCGTGTGAGCTACTGCCACATTCAAAAATGAGTTTGTTTTTTATAATTTCCCTGTATAGTCACATTCCTGTAAAAAAGAAACATATTTCTATCTAGGAACGAAAATTTAAATAACTATTTAATATCACCATTTATATTTATTGTACTATAGCTGACAATTGTTTCGACACTCTGTCTTCTTCTGGAGCAAAATATAAATTAACTACAAAGTATGTTACAGAATATATAAGTAGCCTGGTTATAAGGACTAAATTAATTAACAATATTCACCATAATACCTAGAACAAGTTCAGTAAAGGCAACCCACCCCCATCCAATTGATCGTTGAGTAATAAATCTAAGGATTTTTTCTGGTTATTATCTGCCTGTTCTAAACAACTCAATAATTTCCCTGTCTTTTCATTGTACAATATTCTGAAATCCTCATTAAAAGTATGATTTTCATCTGTTAAATGTTTAACATAGTGAGATACGTTATTTTTCATTCTATAGGTTTGTTTATGTTCCTATATTCTATTATATGTATGCTATGGAACAAACGACCATCTGCTTACAGTTAAAATCCTCAGTGAAAAATGTATAAAATATAATAAGCCTCTCGTACTCATATTTGTGGACTTCAAGAAGGCTTTTGATTCTGTAAATCAGCAGAGACTATTGGAAGCACTTGCTGAGTGTCGTATTGATCATCGATATTCCAATGTAATTAAACACGTATGTATATGAAAATGCCACCGCTCATGTTAAAACACAAACTGATCAATCGACTAGCAAATTTCGAATCGAAAGAGGAATGCGGCAGGGTGATACGCTCTCACCCAAGCCTTTCATAACACTTCTAGAAAGTATTCTAAAAATAAAGAATGGGACCTAACATTGACGGTAAAAAGTTAAATCACCTCTGTTTTGTCGACGACATTGTCTTAATAAGCTTCAGGAAAGGTTGGTCCAAAAATCAATGTATCCAAGACCCAGTTTGTGACAAATCTTGTATTAAGCGACACTATAAAACTAAGTAACGTAGAGATAGAGCAAGTGCACCAATATAAATACCTGGTGCATTAAATCAGTATAGAACGAAGTAACCAAACACATAAAATTCAGCGGCGAATAGGTCTTTCCTGGGATGCATATGGCAAACTGGCCTATGTATTTAAATCTAACCTTCCTATGTGTTTAAAAAGAAAAGTATTTGACAGATGCATACTCCCCGTTCTTACGTCGTATCATACAACGAAAGATGGAGAGGTCAATGTTAGGCGTTACTCTTAGAGATCACATCCCAAATCACATTATTAGGAAGAGAACGGAGGTACAAGACGCAGTCAAATTCATTCTACAACTAGGCTGGACAGGTTGCTAGGTTTAAGGATGGGCGATGGACAAAGACGATCATAGAGTGGCGACCAAGATCCGAAGCCTATCAGAGTAGAGGTAGGCCACCAAGTCGGTGAACTGATGATTTGAAAAGAGTTGCTGGAAATTGGATACAAGCGGCCCAGAACAGAAAAAAGTTACAAGACTTGAGGGAGGCTTTCGTCCAGCAGTAGACAGTCTAAATTGATGATGATGATTTCATTACAAGTGCCACGGCATGATTCCTGTTTTATTTTCTCTTTTTGCTTTTATTATTTTTAATATGTCGAGCTAACGTGTTATTGATACGGAAGACAATGTTTACATCATTTCTATGAAAAAAATATTTAATTTTATTGGTCAATTTACCGGTATAAGTGAGTGTATGAAATTTATCATTCTTTAGTTGTTTATGCGGGTACACAAGTCTTATTACTTTTTTCAAATTATTTTTTCATTAAAATATTATCTGCAAAGTCACTCCTGTGTCTATTGTTTATAATTTTTCGGATGGTTGTAGCTTCTACTTGATGGAAATTCGTTATAAATATATATAATAAGAGACTGTTTTTAGTCAATTTCCACTGTTTTATTTATACACTGTAGTGTAAAATGTAGATCCGAAGAAGCCGCATCGACAGCGAAACGCGTCATCTCAATTATAAATAAAACTGTGGAAATTGACTAAAACCAGTCTTCTATTATTTATTTTTAATGTTTATACCAATTCGTTTTAAAATATTTAGTTCTTTCCTAAAATTTTCTTCAGTTAATGATGTATCTATTATAAGCGCAAATTTTATGTCTGAAAGAATGGGAAGAATTATCTTAGTATAACCGCTTATGGAAGATTTCAAAATCATGCTGATTCATTTTGTTTTATATTTTTATATCTAGGGAATTAATCGATTTATTTGTTTCAGTTTTTGTTGTAAAAGTAATATTATTATGTAGTTGGTAAACATAATCTGAAAATAGTTTTAATTGTCGATCTGTACTAATAGAGTATGTCGATATGTCATCTACATGACGGTACCCGTAAAAGAAGTTTTTAAATAGATAAAAACTATTAATTTGTTCTTCTAAATTTTTCATAAAAATTTCAGATAAAATTGGGCTAAGAGGATTTTTCATTATTAAACTTTCCTACTAACATAAATCTTATTGTTGAATTCGAAATAAATCTGGTCTAAACACAATGTTAAGACGTCTAATATTTCTTGTTTAACTATTGGGTTAATATTATTTTTATTAAGTAATTTTACAACTAAAATTATAGCATCTGACGGTGCTATACTTGGAAAAAGAGTCTGTACGTCAAACGATATAAATTTGTAGTTAATTGATAGAGTTAACTGATGAATTTTTGATATTAATCCATTACTATTTTTTACACTATATTTAGGTATGAATTTACAATATTTTGTCAAAATCTCAATCAATTTATTTGATAAAGAAAAAGCTGGAGCTGGTATGTTAGAAACTACTGGGCGAATTGGTGCATTATTTTTATGTAATTTGATAAAAGAATATATTTTTGGAACATACGGGTTCATCAAGACCAGTCTGAATTTTTCGATATCTGTCAAAATGCTTAAATCTAATTTTTGAAAAGTTATTGCTGAATAGCAATGGATGGATTTGAATACTTCTGGTTTTAGAAAATCCATTGTTTTTTCAATATAGGTTTGTTCTTTTGTTCTATTACACTTTTTCCTGCATCTGCTCTAGTAAAAATTATATTGTTTTTTTACTTTTGTTTTTTATTTGGTTAGAAAATTGTAGAATTTACCTAGGAAAAATTCAGACTTTCTGTGTAACATTTTAGCAATTATATCTTGGTTCATAATCTAACGAATTACTACAAGCTATTTCACATTCTGCACCTAAATATTTTCTAGTTTTAGTACAATCTTTAACTGATAAATTATATTAGAAACCTTTTTCTAATAACTGCATTTCTTGATCTTTAAAGTTAACATCTGTTAGGTTGACAAATTTGTTGTAGAAAACATGGTCAGGCTGCTTTGTGTTATTTTGTTATGTGTAATATGTTACTGACGTTATATTTATTAAGTAACCTCTTCCGTTTGAAAAATTGTTTGATGTATTTAATGTGTACCCTTACATCGACTTTAAGACTAGTATTTTTGTCAAAATTATCGAATTCTATATTAGATAGTCTCCATGTTAATTCGGCATTACCTTAAGGTATATGTTGTATGTGTCTCTTTTGTAGTATTGGAGTTTTCTATCCTGGTACATCCTTTTTTTCATATCATGTTGTTGAGGTTACTAAGCTGCTTGGCTATGGTTGTTCGTCTTATGTTTTTATCTATATCTATATTTCTGTATATCTATATTATATAAGCTCTGCGAAGATATTTACAGATATGAAATGAGCTTTTTTCCTGGTAAACAGAATAGTTCAATCCATATTTATAGGGTATTTGCAACACATAATCTTCTAGACTGTAACCAGCTTATTACCTACTTAAAATTATAATCTCACTGAAAAAAAAAGAACATTTTTTGGTAAGTTATATTAAAACCCCATACATAAGTTATTAATAAAAGTTGCCAAACACGAATATATTTCCTTAACTACAAAAATACGTATTTACTAAACATGTTTTAGAAATTGAATTTTGAAAAAAGCTGTTCAAACGTTTAGTGTAAGCTGTGTTAAAATTTGGTGAGAGTTTTTGGTACAATGACACTACACAACATCACTCTACCAAACATTTTTTTTGCACTGGACTCCCGTTTCGGTGAGTATGTTAACATCATCAGTAACTATGATTGTCTAACCTAAACGCACCTAACCTAGTACAAACAACTGCAATTATTATTATCTACGACAAGTGATGAAGAAGAGAAGAAATTTAAAAAATAACTATAATTATATAAAAATAGAGAGATTGTATTCATTATACTATGGATTTACACAATTAGTATTTTCCACATATAAATTTTTTGTTGGTCAATTTCATTTATTACTAAATACTAAATAAAGATAATGAAAGTGGTAGGTATCCCAACTTACCTTGAAAATTCCAAAACGTCAAAATCATAACTTATTAATGCTTTCCTTTCAGACACTATTTCACTTGACCTGATTTTCAGTATACATACAAGGCAAAATATTGATTATTTTTCTAGCCCAGGCAACAACAATTCACAAGTTTTTTTTTTCATTATTTTTAGTTCACAACTACAAAAACCTTTTTTTATAAAACGTTTTATTAGGTCTATTTCAAGATATTTAAATATTTTACGTTCAAAAAAACTATTTTAAATTGTGGAAAAAAAGTTAAGGAAACAGGTTGTTTTATGGCGGGTAATAAATCATAATATTTCGACAATCGACCGGTGTTTTCAGCACTGAAACGCGAGTCGTTTCAGCTATGGCCTGAAATAGACTGAAGGTTCGAGAGTTGACGCAGAGGCAAAGGAGAATGGAGAAACACCCCTTTTTAGCTTTGCGTGAAATGAACAAAAGGATAATGTAACTTTTGGGGTAAGTTTTTCCTACTTAATTTTAATAAAATTTTGTTTAATGTTATTTATTTATTTTTGTTTTAAGTTTGAAAATTGCAACACCCCCAAACAATAAATTTCCTCGTTCTCCAAATCTTCTTTTTAACTTTTATCCGTTTTCTTTGTTATTTATGTGATAGATGTTTTAACGCCAAACAGTTTTATTAGAAAAAAATACTAGGAAATTTCTTCGATGAGTTGAAAAAGGAAAATGAACACAAAAGGAGGAAACAGTTTGATGTCAAGTTATATTAATTGATTATAAGCTAAGTGGACGTCTGGTTGAATTAAACAATCAAACTTTTGTTTCCCCAATATTAACGTTGATGAGAACTGGCTTTAAGTAACAAAATTTTATATGAATTTAATCGTAATATAGTTACAATAGACACAAATGCTTCCTTATTATTTACCAATATCTTATATAATACAATATTTCCTTATAAAACCATAATTTTCAAAAATCAGATAGTAGAACAAATAGCCTTCATCATCTCAGAAACATCCAATGTTTATTAAAACCATTATAGTTTAATTTATTTATCACTACCCATATTCTTAACCACATGTATATCACGCAACTCAATTAGAACAAATATACTAAAGTATTCCGTATCAGGAAAGATGTAACGTCTTCAGTATAATTTGAACTAGAAACGTACGTGGTAAGAATTTATTCGATATATCGAATAGAAATTAGATAATTCTTTCAATATCTTTAAAAATGTTAAAATGTCAGATAGTTTTAAATATGAATTTAAAGAAACAAAAAAGTATATAGAGGCTTAGCGATAGTCAGTAAGTTTGGCCCTTGCGTTAAAACTACGATATTCTGAAGACATTAGATTTCTCAGAAATATGATTTAATAATTACCAAACTAGTACATAACATTCATAACTATATTTGGCTTGTCAATAGTTACATTAAAAGAGATAAATATCAACTTTTGCAACATTTATCTCATCCCTGACTTAGGTTAATAATTATATCTCAAACGATAGTACCCCCCAATAGATTCCAGTCACCCACAAACCCCAAAATTGAAATCGTCAAAACCTTCGTCCTAAAAGTTAGCCATTGGTCTGTTGACTTGTTAAAACTATACTTCAAAAGCATAATTTTCAAGTTAAACATTTAACTCGCGGTTCTATTTAACAATGATTTGTTTTTAATTACTAATCCCAACTTAAAAAAAAGCGTAGAAATTGTTTTTACAACTTTCCAAATTTTGCATTCCAAAAAAGTATGATAGTTGCGATTTTAATTACTAGGGAGAAATAAAAGCTTTGTGAAAACCACCAAATTTCTGTAATATACAGTTTGGCAACTAGTGGAAAATCTATGTTTTAACAAACAAAATTAAATTAAAAATTAAATAATTTTAGTGCTCCAAAGCAAACATGGGTTGGTGACAAGTATTTTTAGTGTTCCGTACGGAACACTTATAAGATCACTTCGGTGTCTGTCTGTCTGTCCATCTGTCACACTCCGAAACTATTTGTCATAGAAAGTTGAAATTTGGTAATAACATAGGAATTGATGGCCTCATCAAAGACGTGTAGTTTTGAAAGTCAAATTTTGACTTAAGGGGTTAGTTTTGGGGGGTGAAATCGGAAATTAAAAAAAAAAATTTTTAGTAGGTCATCATCATCATCATCATCATCATCACGTCAAATGAAAGCTTGTGAAAACACGAGTAAAATATAATGTAATACTTGCGCAAACTTTTCTTTGTATTATTTTTAAAAATTCGCGAAAAAAATCGCTGTCCCTCCACCTTATCTCGAAAAGTACTGATCAAAAAATTTTGAAAAAATCTGGAATATTTTCCAGGGGGTGTAGATTGAACGAAAATTATCACGAGTGCATTACCTTTAATAATTTATCTGGTATATAAAAAAAATAAAAATTTCGAGGTCATCAATTTTCAGTACAGATTGGAAACAAACTTTGTTGAAAACTCATTTGGGGTGTGTGATCATTTTATACCACCCTTACAATATTTTTTATTTTAAAAGCAATCAACGTACGGAACACCAATTGTACAAGTTCAACTTGCACTTGATTGGTTATTTTTAAATAAGTTGTGTGCTAGATGTACAATCTTTATACAGAAAGAAAAAGTGGTACTTTTTTGTAAATTTAAGTTCTTACTAGGTTGTTGGGCTGGCAAAATAAGTGGAAGTTATTTGTATGACCATAAGAAGGGGCCCAAAAAGCCACCTTGTACTTGCACAAACATTTACCTACCCAGATCATAGTCTACAAATGAAACACTAGTGCCATTAATGTTATAAAAAATAACCAATTTTATTTTCTGTACTTACTTTTGCTAAAAAAGGAATTAAAGCCAGAGAACAGTTTTTCTGGTAATAAGGAAACCTGATTAAACAACGAAGTCCCTCAAAAAATTCACAACTTTTTCAAAATACATAATTGAGGAAAAATCTAATGTGCCGACATCGTACAAATAATGAATGTTTATTGTTCATTCTTTCCTAACTATAATTTTACTTGCTTTTGTACTAACATTTAAACACTGGAAAATATATTATGAAAGACTTCTTTAGACTTTAAAACAGATTCGGGTTATTTTTACAGAATAATGAATGGTTTTTAGAATGTTATTATTTTTAAAATCATTAAAACAACAACCGCTGCAGAGAACTCTGCTTACAGAATTATACTAATTGTGAAAAGATGATATTCAGGTTTACTACATTAATGTACCGAAATATATGTTTTAGCTGACTTTATTATATTTTATATTTATCCCATTTTCATTAGATTTATGTCAAATTGAATCTTTGTTTATTAAAACTGGATGTTTATAAAACTTCATAAAACCAACATCACGTAATACCATTTTTTATCAAATTCATATTTTTACAACAATCATCATCATTAACTTATTCCATCCATAGCCTCCTCAAGTTATCTCCAATGAACTTTGATGTTTGCTTTTCGCATCCAATCGTGCCTTGCTAATCTTTTAGTGTCGTCCGTCCATCTTGTCTATGGTTTACCTCTGCATATTTTGTGTTCTCTAGGCCTCCATTCAATTATACGGCGTATCCATCTATTATCATTCATCCTTGCGATATGCCCCGCCCACTTTCAACTTAATATACATATTCGTTGTATTACATCTGTCACTTTTGATGTTCTTCGTATCTCGATGTTAGGAATACGACCTTGGAATATAATATTTGGCATTCTCCTCTCCATTGCTCTTTAGGTTACCTGGAGTTTATTTATTATACTTTTATTTAAAGTCCACGTTTCAGTGCCATATGTTAATACCGGCAGTACATATTGATCGAATACTTTGACTTTTATTGTATTTGGGATGTCCAATTTGAATGTAGATTGTAACCCTCCGAACGTAGACCAAACTAACCAGACATCCAAGTCAGCCTTTAAATTATTTTTTGATATTTCGATCCTAAATGTATGAATGTTTGTACCTTTCCTATTCTTTCACCTTCTATTAATAGTTCGTGGCTGTTATCTTCACTTTCGCTGTTCAAATATTTGGTTTTGATGAAGTTTATTTTTAGATCTATTTCTCGAGACTTGTTATTTAATTCCATCAATCCATTTCTTGAAATTCTTGTTTTGTGTTGGCAATCACAACGACATCATCTGCGAACCTTAAGTGACTTGATCGTTCACCGTCCATTAGTATTCCTTTATTTTCCCACATCAACGATTTGAACATGTCTCCTAGAGTCAAAGTGAACAGCTTTGAGGATATCGAGTCGCCTTGTCTAATTTTGATTTTATTTGTTTTTTCTTCAAGCA
Source organism: Pachyrhynchus sulphureomaculatus (assembly GCA_019049505.1). Lineage (NCBI taxonomy): Eukaryota > Metazoa > Arthropoda > Insecta > Coleoptera > Curculionidae > Pachyrhynchus > Pachyrhynchus sulphureomaculatus. The sequence goes on from CM032455.1 coordinate 80,793,978, forward strand.
TTATTTGTGATGTGGCATTTTTATATATGTATTCAAGAAGAGTTGCGTACCTTTCATCGACTCTGCTTTTACTTAAGGCGTTAAGGACTGCCCATATCTCTACCGAATCAAATGCTTTTTCGTAGTCAACCATTGCTATCCACAAGGTGACCTAATATTCATTTGCTTTTTCCACTAGTAATCTAATTGTTTGAATTTGAAATTTGTTCCCCTTTTTAAAGATAAACACAATCAAGGCGTTTACCCAAGGTGTTGGTATTTTACTTTCATGAGGCATCTGTTAAATAGAGCTTGATGAGATTGTATTATTGATGCTCTTCCATACTTTATCTTTTCTGTAGTTATTTCATCGTCCCCTGTTCTTTGTTGTTGTGAATATGTTGTAGGGCGTTCATTATTTCATCCGTTACATCGGGAATTTCTTCATATCCCACATTGCTTACTATCAATCTATTTCCTTCTTCTTTCTCGGGCGGTGGCGATAGTTTCGTGTCACATAGTGTTTGATAATATTTCTCTGTAGCTTCCTTCATCTCTTTAATTTGTGCGATCTCTTGATTATCGTTTTATTATTTGCTGTCTCCCTTCATTCATTTGTTTGTTTAGGTGTTTCAAACTTTTTCCCTCTTTTAAAGTTTCTTTTATTTTCGAGTTTCCGTACTGTCTGGCGTGTTCTCTGATCTTTTTCTTTATTTGTGTGTCTATTTCTGCCATTTCTTATCTACAATTTGTAGGATCAATAGTCTTCTATGTTTCATGAGATTCTATGTTTCTTTACTTAATTTTCGTGTTTTTTTCTTTTTTCAACGTTGCTATTTGTTTTGTAGTCATGAGTAGGCTGTTGGATATTTGTGGGTTTAGTTCATCAGGTTGTGTTTCGTGATTTATGTATTTTATATGATTTTCCAGTGCTTGTCAATATTCATCTGTGTTTTGCTTTATTATATCTGTTGGTGTCTTTATCTTTGTGTGCGTTATCAATCTACGTCTATCCTGATTTAGATGATCACTGCCAATGCTTATCGTATTCAAGACTGTCGTGTCAATTACAATATTCTTGTCACTTGATAACATATAATCAGTTTCGTTTCTTGTTATACCATGTGGGCTTTGCCATGTCCATCGTCTAGGTTCTGGCTTTTGGAAAAATGTGTTCATAACGTACAAGTTATTTTCGTTTACAAAATTTGTTTTACATTTCTCCTCTGATGTTCCTCGTATCCAAACCAAAGTTCCCGACACTTTTCTCATTTGTATTTATTGGTTTCTCTATTTTGGCATTAAAGTCGTCGATTATTAAGATATATCTTGTTTTATGGTGTGCAAGAATACTTATAATTATATCAAACGTTCATTTTTTGTTCAAAAATCTGTGTATACAATTTTTAATTCATTTTTGTATTTAAACACTAATCGATCTTAGTTTTATACGTTAACCAAAAATTTTGTTGCAGCAAATTACTTTCTAGAGATAGGAAAATCGATACTGTACTGTCGGATGTCTATTACCTTTTTCTTATACTCCATTTTAAGTCAATTTCCTTAAGGCAAGAGTAAATATTTTCCTAAAACCTTAAGTAGACTTCGGATATGAAATAAAATTATATATAAGACGAAAATACTAAAAAGTGTTTAATGATTTAAGTGGTATACGACATTTCTCTAAGTAAACAATAACATTCAAAAACTCCGTTTATGTGGACAAACTATTTTGACACATTTTAACAAAATAATTAAGCTAAATTGGAGCAAGTAAGATTTTGAAAAACCTACAACTTTGTTTTATAAAGAATATTCTTGTTAATATACAATCACATCCCTTCCTCCGCCATTTCTCTAGTCTCTTATTTATTTTACTATAGATATTTATGCTTACCATTCTACGAAGATCGAATCAAAAATCACGAAAAAACTAGAAGAACCTAGAAAACCTAGATTTATACGTTAAAGATACACATGTATACATTATTAAAATTTATTATGTTATCATAATAATATATAACACTAGTTTACAAAAAATACCTATTTTTGTTCATCGAACGAAATATATATATTTTTAAATAAGCTAAGTAGGCTAGTTAATAAAGTATTTTTGTTTTCCGCTAGGACGTCATAATTCTGAGATAAAACCGTTTCTGTTTCTCATCTACCCGCAGTAGTAATGATTTTTTTTGTTTGATTCTGTAAACAACGAAGTGAAGTAAATATGAAAGGTTGTTCTAAAATGTCATGTTCCAAACCGTTTTTGCTACGTTTGTGTCAAAATTGTTCAGTTAAATCGAGACGATCTTATAACAAACTCACTTCAAAACGCCTATTTATATTATTTTTGATTTCCGTCACGTCAAGATAAATACTGGGTTCCTCATGTGGTTTGCAAAACTGCCGACTGGTCCTCAACTACTGGTATCCAGGTAAAAACAGATCTTTGAACTTTGGTAAACCAATGATCTGGAGAGTGCCAACTAACAACGCAACCCACTGTAACTTTTGCTTGAGTAATACTTTTGGTCTCAACTCTAAAAATAACCGGTCAAGTGCCAGTCGAACTTGCGCAATTAGTGTTCCGTACGTTGATTGCTTTTAAAATAAAAAATGTTGTAACGGAAGTATAAAATGATCAGTGACTTCACAAAACACACCTAAAATGAGTTTTCAATAAAGTTTATTTCCAATTTTTACCGGAAATTGATGACCTTGAAATTTTTGTTTTTTTTATATACCAGATAAATTATTACAGGTAATGCTCTCGTGATAATTTTCGTTCAATCTACACCACGTGGAGAATATTCCAGAATTTTTTGATAAGCACTTTTCGAGATAAGGCGGGTGGCCGGCGATTTTTCGCGATTTTTTAAAAATAATACAAAGAAAAATGCGCACAAGTATTACATTATATATATTTTTTTTACTCGTGTTTTCACAAGCTTTCATTTGACACCACACTCGATTACCTAGTAAATTTTTTTTTTTTTTCACTTCCGATTTCACCCCCCAAAACTAACCCCTTAAGTCAAAATTTAACTTTCAAAACTGCATGGCTCTGATGAGGCCATCAATTCCTATATTATTACCAAATATCAACTTTCTATGACAAATAGTTTCGGAGAAAATCGGGTGTAACAGACGGACAGACGGACAGACGGGCAGACGGGCAGACGGACACACGGACAGACGGACAGGCGGACAGACGGACAGACGGACAGACGGGCAGACGGACAGACGGACAGGCGGACCGACGGACAGACGGACAGACGAACAGACGGACAGACGAACAGACGGACAGACGGGCAGACGGACAGACACCGAAGTGATCTTATAAGTGTTCCGTACGGAACACTAACAAAGATAAAATAGAATATGCAGATGTTCCATCAGTGTCTAAGCCTGTACCTCATTTAAAGGATTTGCCAGTTCCTACACCACCCGGTATAAGTGACCAAACCCGAAATGTGACAGTGAGCAGTCCAGCTCGGATAACTTTGTCGGCGTTAAAGACACTCCACATTTGATAATTCAGTCTGAACTCAATGATCTTATAAGAAATTTCCAGTTGTCTAAGTCTAAAAGTGAATTATTTGCCTCGAGGTTGCAGCAGTGGAAATTGGTTGATCCTGACACAAGAGTTAGTATTTATCGCTCCAAGAGTAAGACCTATGCTGCTTTTTTACAAAAAAAAATGAATTTTGTTATTGTCGTGATGTTAATAGACTGTTCGAAGAAATGAAACAACCATACAACCCACACAGAAGAATGGCCTCTTTTTATCAATTCCTCGAAGACAAACCTCAAAATTGTTCTTTTGCGCCTTCTCTCGCAATAGGTCATGTAGTGAATTGTATAGAAACCTCTTAAATATTATCCGTATTATTTAAATTGATCAAATATTGTCACAATTGGTATATCTGTAACTAATAACCTAAAAGTCATTAGTATGCTTTTGAGTTTGCAATTCGGCTACACAAAGTACTCTTTCTTCTTGTGTTTATGGGATTCGAGGGCAAAGGTAGATCACTATAAAAAGAAATTTTGACCTATTAGAACCGAATATGTTCCAGGTAAAATGAACATTAAAAATACATGTTTATTTAACCCAAAAAAAATTATATTACTACCGCTTCATATTAAGATAGACTTAATGAAAAATTTTGTCAAAGCTTTGAATAAGACAAGGCCAGCGTTTCTATACTTATGCAGTATATTCACGAATCTTTCTGAGGCTAAACTGAAAAAGGAATATTTATAGGTAATAAAACATTTGAGAGCGATTTGACGGACGTTGAAAAGACTGCCAGGAATTCCTTCAATCTTGTCGTTCGAGATTTCTTAGGTAATAGAAAAAATGATAATTATCAAGAGATCGTTGCAAATTTATTGCAGAATTACAAACTGATGTGAACATGTCCGTCAAAATTCATTTTTTGCATTCCCATCTCGAAAAACCTTGTAAGTGAGTGATGAGCATAGCGAGCGGTTTCATCATGATTTATTTTCTGAGCAAAATTATTAAGGTTTTTGGGACCAGAACATGCTCGGAGACTACTGTTGATCTGTTGTAAGAGATACAGATACAAGTATTTACAAAAAAAGAGCTAAAACTTATCATTTTTTATTGTTTATTCGTACTTTAAATGTTTTTTTTTTGTAAAATATTTCTTATTAAATATCTTAAAAGGTTAACGACCTTAAATATTTTTTCTAAGTTGAGGACACTTAAGATAAACAAAACATATATGTTTTATGAACAAAAACCTTGTAAACTAGTGTAATATTTACCCTATAGAATCTAGGAATCTGACGATAATCCATTACACTTCGTATTCACGCCTGAGACACGCCATCATTTTGAAGCTGTTGTTTAACTTCGTCGGTGATCCTTTAATCTTGCTAATGTAGCTGGTAGTTAAATAATGGTGGCGTCTTCAAATATTAACACGCATAAATGCTCACACATTTTTATTTCATTTAAATTGTTGGGTTTCTTTTAGGTGTAGGTTGTATGGCCATACAAATGGTGTGATTATGCTACAAAGAAAATATTTCCAAAATTATTTATTAGATTTTTTCATGGGCATGGCACAAATGCTGCAGAAAAATCTCTGAAGAGCTTCAGGAGCAACGCGTGTGCAGAAAAAGCGATTTACGTTGATCTGATATCACTCTGCTGCTACACAATGCAAAAATACAAAAACACCCTCAAAAACATTGTATTAGCGACGATACCCTATAGCTTATAGAAATAAGAAGAAATATGATTTTAATAAACAACACATCGGATCGTCAAGACAGAATCAGATCAATCAATAAAAATATCAAGGTGGCTTGCAAAAAGGACAAAAACGCATAATTGAATAATATATGTGAGGAGCTAGAACAACATGCTACGAACAATCGACCACAAGAACTTTATAAAAAGGTAAAATATCTATCAAAAGAATTCAAACCTAAAACAAAAATAATCAGAGATAAGGAAGGTAGAACAGTCACCAACATGCCTGGAATCATTGACATTTGGAGGGATTACTGTAAAGAACTTTTTGTGGCTCAATTAGTGGGTGACTGCAGTGTCGACAAAGGAACCGCAGAAGAACAAGAGCCATGTGTTCTCAAGTCTGAAGTCAGGAAGGCTATTCAAAGGTTAAAGAATAGAAAAGCAGCAGGTACTGACGAGATCACTGCGGAAATAACAAAGATGATTGGAGAAACCGGTCATGACTATGCTACATCAACTGTGTAATGAGGTATGGAAGACTGGAAGATGGCCGAACGACTGGTGCCCAGTTACATTTATACCCTTTGGATTGTAGAAACTATAGAACACTCGCTTGAGTGTGACACGCTGCTAAGGTATTTCTCTGGATCCTAAATTTTTCTGCTGCCGCAAATATTTACCGAACCAACAGGTTTCATTCCAAGCAGAGGGACTAGAGAACAAATTCTCAACATACGCCAGATAATAGAAAAAACATGGAATTCCAAATAACAACCTATATTTGTTTTATAAACTCCTCTAAGGCTTTTCGACTGCATACAATGGAACAAACTCTGGTCAATTGTAGTCACCATGGGAACACCTATACATCTTGTAAACCTTATCCGATCTTTGTATGAGCACACAAATGGCAGAATTAAACTCAATAATTCTTTTTCCGATCCCTTTATCGTAGAAGTCGGCGTCAGACAGGGCCGTATTCTGTCACATTTACTTTTCATCACTCCTGGTGGAGCAAAGATCAGAATATATAAACAAATCCCCTCAGAAAATTCGAATGAATGAGAACCCATAGCTCTTGATATAGACAATAAAAAGAAAGCCATATATTTACTAAAAAACAATCGGGCCCAGGTCCTGAAGCTATTCCTGAAGAACTAATAAAGAATGGAACTGAAAAATTATTTAAGATCTTAACAGAAATTTTTAACCGGTGTTTAAATGGGAAACCAATTTCACAATGCTTGAAAGAAGGCTGAATTACATCTATACCTAAGAGCGGCAACAAAAAGATCTGCAGTAACCATCGAGGTATAACGGTGACAAGTACATTAAGCCGACTCCATGGAAAAATATTAAAAATATCTCATATGTGAAGAGTATAATCCCTACGAATCTGAACAGTAAAACGTTTCTATAGTAGATCGATTAACAATTGACAATATTTTTTCTTTAACACAAATCATCGAAAAAAGAACAATACGGTCACAAGATGTACACCTACTTCCAGTAGATCTAACAAACACATATAATACGGTCCCTACTGTTAAACTATGGGAAGTCCTAGACAAATCTGATATTAATGTGACGATTACGGATGCCATTAAAGAATTCTATAGAAACACAACATCTAGAATAAAAATAGGAAATAAACGTTCAAAGGGCTTCAATGTAACTAAAGGCCTACACCAGGGGTGTTCTTTGCTACCCACCCTATTCAATATATGATGAAACTCTGAGAATGTGGAAACGGAAGTGTAATGGCACGAGAATAGCAATAGGGGACACAACCCTATACACATTACATTGCGCAGGTGATCAGGTGGTGGTGGCTCAACATAAAGAAGACCTGGAATACATGTCCCGGAAACTATTAGACGAATAAAGGAAATGGGGATTACAAATAAATACAGAGAAGACATAATAAGCATTGGGCAAGACCGGTCACCAGGAGATCTGATCCTAAACAATGAAACTATCAAGTGTTGTGAAGAATACGTATATCTGGGCACGAAAGTCACCAAGACTGGCCGAAACAACGAAACAATAACATACATGACAGAATAAAGAAAAGAAAAAAGGTTATTGGGGCATTGGACTCAATACTATGGCAAAAAATATTATAGCAGAGACAAAAAAGAAAATCTATAACTCTATATTACAATCCACACTGATTTATAGCTCGGAAGTATGGCAGCTGACAAATAAACAAAAAGACAGCCTACTTGCAGTGAAAATGGATTTCTGGAGAAGATCTGCAGGTAAATTTAAACTCGAGCATGTTAGAAATGAGGAGGTAAGGAATTTAATGAAGGTGGAATGCACAATAATTGACGATATAGAAAGATAACAACTAGCTTGGTATAGACATGTAAAACGAATGCCAAGGGAAGGATTACCAAAAAAGATTTTGGAGTGGATCCCTATGGAAAAGAGAAAAAGAGTACGACCACCCACAATAGGGCTGCAGGGATTAATAAGGGCAATGCCTGCAAGGAATCTCTCAGAAGATTACTGGGAGGCTAGAAATAACTGGCGATTAGGAACTCAAAGGTGGAAAACGCTATAAACGGGATTATATATATATACTAATAAACAGATGTTTCTCTTATAATAATTGACAAGTACGATCCGCCATTGAAAGACTCAATTGGATCCTCCACTCACATCAATAAACCTCGATTTATGCAGAAGCATTTTATGCAGACTTTATTCAAAATGATTATAATTAATTTACATCTCTCCTGGCTGTTGAGGGAAAATCTTTGTATATAATAATTTACGACATTTATGACTGTGTATCTTACGCAATTAATCTATTTACATCTTTTGGTGTAACTGATATTCTCTAGAGCTAAAGAAAATATAATAATACGACATAACTAAAATGTAAGTATCAACGTTCTTCCGAAGACTATTATAATGTTGATGAAAATTATATCGAACATAATATGATTTACGATTTTAAGCCATTTTAGAAATTTACTAATGTTTGCAGAAAGACCAGTGACGGCTCGTGATGGAATTTGGCGGAGGTTCACATACCTAACAAGGCTATGTAGTATGTAGCATTATGAGAAAATAAGAGAGGGAAAACACGATTTGCAGATACCTACTTAACATTAAATTTTATGTATCTATTCATACCTAGAAGACATTTTAAAATTTTCTAAGGTCCATGGTCACAAATGAAAATACCTTACCTAATACTAACTGAAAATGCTAAATGTAAATAGGTTAAATATAAGATCAAATATAAAATCACTTACCAATACAGAAGGTCCAACTATAACAGGCAAATGGGCGCGGTATATTGACACATATCTTTGAACGCGAACATAAATAATATACATCACTTGACGAAAGAAAAGGCAGTCTATATTAGAAATTTAGAAAAATTCATTGTTTTGTTTAAAACATCTAACTATAAGCTGAACATTCTATTTTTTAAATTTACAAATTTGTCAATCACTAATTGATTAAAACCACTAATATCTTTTATGATTTTCTTTTCTATTGACAACAATCATTCTTCATTCATGGTACTTCTCAAAAAATTCTTTTTAAAGTGGAAAAATTTCTTTCAGCTTCAGCAGTTGCAATCGGAATGGTAACAATTAGCTGTAGTAAAGTGTATGTTGCGGAAAATACATTTTGTAAATTATTTTCGATTATAAATCGCAAACAATGCACTCTTCCTGACAAATTCCTAAAATCTGGCCGTTTATAAATAAGTTCAAGTTTAGTTTGTAATCCAATTTTGTCCAAAAATGGATATGCCTGAACTATATTATTTAAATAGTGCGATGGGAATTTATTTTCAAACTCCGAGAACTTAGAAGACATAAACAGAAGCGAATCACTTAGATGACTATTAAATGAAAACTTTTCCTTAATTTGAATTAATATATAATCACATACTACTTTTGCTGCAACTACTTTCGTTAAATAAGGATCTTCAATATTCTTCTTCTTCAATATTCAGTATATTTAAAGTTTCTTTTGACCCCTAACAATTTACTACACCCCGGCTGTGCTTCCGTTTTTTCATTCATTACATCAATTATAATCAGTTTATTTCTGTATGTAATTGCATTCACGACTTAATATTAACAATACACCCTTTGTTGCAAAATATTGAGCGCCAAAACCAAATTTAACTACTCTAACTAGAACCGCTTAGAGTTGATGTAAAATATAAGCGAATTTACATCTTCGTATTAGAGAGAAACACAGTTTGCCAGAACGCAAAGACGTATAAAACGAGATAGTACTGTATACCGCCTTGCTTTACATCCAGTTCTTGTAGTTTGTGCGCTTAGGGAGCTTCAGTGACAACTCGAAGCTTAACGCTAAGTAAAGCATTAGGGTTGTTATAAATTGTTCTTATCCATTTGTAGGGAAGGTTCACTTCTTTAAAAGACGTTTGTATGACTAAGTTATAATACAAAATAATTTGCATCTTGCCCTGTTGTTTACAGGGGGTTCACGTGCTCCTATAGAGGAGCCGCCACTGAGTAAGACTGATTGTAGTCATTATTAGATCTATTATAATGATATTACATCAAAATAGTTATTCAAATATGTCAGATTCCCTTAATCAGTATATTTGCGATAATACTTTCAAATTTGTTCCTTCTATTACTTCATTCAGGAAAACAACGTCCGTAGCTAACCTGAAAATCTTTTGATTTGGTGCTTTCCCATCAGTCAGATTGAAATGTGGTTTTATCTCGGTACCTTCTTGTATTACCTGATTCAAAATTCCATATTTTATGCCGAAAAATTTTATGAACGGATCTAATTGATAAGGATTTTTATGGATGGAATATTAGGTAATTAATTTGTTTGCTCCCGATGGAACGGAAGCTGTCACGGTCCTAGTTAGATGAAAAATCGTGGTTCTTCAATTCGCTCGTATCAAAACTCTCAGACATTTCACCTACAACTATACTAACCATATTTAGGATTCTTTACTCTTAGATCTATAAAGATACCTCGTGCAATCATAGGTTAAACGAAGGTAACTTACTTCAATTTGACACGGTCTATGTAAGTTTCTTATCTGATATAGAGTTAAACAATAATAATAATAATAAATTATAATATCATTGGGTCCAATTTTATTCTGTATTTCGCTGCGTCCTTTCTGAGTTGCTCTGCGCGAATCACGTGGGTATAACTGTGGTCCACCAGGAAATCACAGGCATAAGGTTACTCATCTATTTTATATAGATAACCTTGAGCTTTATGCTTCTTCAGAATGAAACTTGTTGAAGAATACACACACGGGATATTGGTATGAAATTTCAATTAAATAAATGTGTCGTTGTTAAGCTCGACAGAGGACGCTATCGTAAACATCCAGAGAATATGCAGTTATCGGATGGGAACATTCTACACCATTTAGATGCAGAGGAAATGTTCTACTATCTAGGCATTTTACAACATCGCATGCAGCTATTAAAATAGAACTTTGCAACAAGTGTGGGAAACGACGAAAAAAGATCTGGTCGCCAGAACTCACAGGACCTAATAAAGTTTCAATATGCTGGCTGTACCGATACTTCTCTATTTCTTTGGTGTAGTCAAGTGGACCAAAGCGAGCTTTAGATATTAGCACATAAAAATCATCCACATGAATTAAAATCCTCATCCTCGATCCTCTGTTTTTCGAATATACATCACACATCACACATCATAAAGGCGGAAGAGAACTTTTGAGATTAGAGTGTTGCATAATCAAATCGACGTGAGACTAGCGTGTAAGGTTGCAAAGAGTTTCGATTCTCCCCTAAAATTAGTCTGCAGCCCTGAACTGAAAGCAGAGGGAGCCTTTTCTTTAGTGCAACTGAAAAAACTTGGTCTGGCCGTAAACCTTAGCGACGTCATAGAACAACAAAATGGAAAACTTAGATTTAGAACCACCTAGACTTAAGAGTCATTTAAATAGCAGAACAACGACAATTTTATAGACAGCACACAGAAAAACCTCAACATGGAGTGTTTTATAAAAACATCGATTCGCTGGAGCTCTCGAAAAAACTAATATTGAGTTTCCTAGAGTCAACAAGTCTTCAGTCAGATTTTTACCAGGATGGTGTAGGTAATACTCTATCGTATTCGATTTACCAAACTAGCCGACACTAAGTGTAGGGCATGTAACAAAGAACCAGAGTCACTGAGCATTTACTTTCGTCATATCCTAGTCACAGTATAATCCATAATGCAGCGTTGAGTGTCCTATATTACTTAGACGTTCGTACGGTACTGATGACGCTGCCAAACTGCCGTCTCTTCTGATAGGGATTGAAAAATGACAAGTGCCTCATGTACTGAAATTTTGCCTTTTCGACCAAAAGGCGTTTTCGAACCAATAAACCTGATATACTACTTCTTGATGACGAGTTTTCAACACCTGCAGAAACAAATATAGCAATCAAAGAGGAGAAAAAATGTTGTAAGTACAGAGGCCTAAACTACGATCTTCGCGCTTTGTCTCTCGATATTTAATAACAATGGTGGTCCTAATTACCGATTTTTTAGGAGGGACTACGAATAAATTGCTAAAGAAAGTTAAGAAGATACAGGCTTACTGTGCCTCAGCGAATTCACTATTAACGAAGATGTAGAGGGCAGTTATTCTTGGTTCTCTCAGATTACTCAAGCAGATGACTTTGGTCGATAGTCACTAATCGAAGGGACGTGAGACGTGCTCATCCATTTCGGACCACACCGCATGACAGCCTATGTGGGTCGGATCCACAGAATTTGTCCCTTGGGTTTATTTTGTTCTCTTTCAAATAATAATAATAATAAATAATAATCATAGACATCAGATCACTACAGACAAAACAAACACAAGCACTTAGGAGATTCTTTCACAGCAGGCAAATTAGCCTTCACACAGTAACAGTGAAAGCAGACAAAAACTACACACCTCTCTACTTATCCCGGGCAGACCACCTAGTAGACACACATAGTCACACCCTGTTCCAACAGGAAAAGATGAAAACGTGGTCAGAAAAAACACTCCACAGAAAACACAGATACCACATAGAACAAGACGTACACACGTAAATAAAAACCAATCATACACCTGGTTACAAGATTGGCAGCTATTCCCTGAAACAGAAGGCTTCTTACTTGACATCCAGGATAAAGTTATATTAACCAGAAATTACCAAAAGAATGTCATCAAATACCCAACTATTATAGAAGATAGGTGAAGGAAATGCTACCAGCAGAAAGAAACGATCGAACACATAATAAGCGGTTGTAAATTATTAGCCGGAAGGAAATACACAACCAGACATGACATAAAGATTACAAGCTCTACGGGGACATCACTATCCATACAGATAAAACAGTCTCCGCCAATAGACCCTATATTACTTTTCAGTGAAAAAAAGGAAAAGTCACCTATCTGTTCCACATAGCTGTCTCCAACGACATAAACATCCAAACGAAATACACAGAAAAAAAACTCCAAATACACAGATCTTGCAACAGAAATAAAAAGGCTCTGGAAACAAGAAAAAGTCATTAGTATCTCTCTCATCATATCAGCCACAGGCCTTGAACAAATAACATTTACACCACACTTAGTACAGTTAGGACTCAACACAAACATACACAGAAACACTCAGAAGTCAGTGATTTTGAAAACATGTAACATTGTCAGGTCATTCCTTAATACACAATGCTAATAGCGTTTGTGCTGATTTGGCTTGGGCTTATCAGCCAAACAGGGATCCACATTAACCAGATGTGAGAAAAAAGAACTTTTTTGTAAAATAATAACTTGGATATAAAACATGTCTCTCCAAAGAACGTTATAGAACTTGTGTCAAATTGAATATAATGTTGGGAATAATCCTGAGTAACTTTAGTAATTTATTCATGCTGACTGAGACTGATAATGCCCCTTACAAAATTTTATAATGGCAATATTTGTCCAGACATAGCAAATCTTCCTGCAGGGAGTTTTGGTCAATTTGTTATAATAATAACTGTGATAATTTAAATGTCTATTAAGAGCAAAATATTTCTGCAGTAAATCTGATATGAGATTTTTACAGTAAACTAGGGACTTTGAACTATGGCAAGTCGAAAGCCTGTTAAGATTTCTTTTATTTGTTTAGTCACTGTAGTTTGATTGTGGCAACACCATATTTAAAAAGTCCATGTCTGGTGGCCATCTACCTTTTTTTTCAGAAACTACTTGTATCTTACCTCTTTATAAATCTAATAATATATTAAAAACACAATATGCCTGTGAGTATCATCAATATATTACCCAAGTTATACGAAAATGTCACAGAAGAGTGTTTAGGTTAGTTTAGTTTATTAACAATTTCCCATAGAACTTGGAGGGAATCGGTATGATTCACTCCATCTATACCGATTTGTTCAAGGTCTTTCATAGAAGGGGTCACCAGGTTCCGTTACTTAAACTTAAAATAGAAAAGATCACCTTATTTTGATGGCCACAGACCTTTAACTTTAAACTTTTAAGAGGAATAAGTTTTTCTGTAGCTGTTAATCGATCTAATCAGACTTGAATCCACTGGTGGATTGGAACAATGACATGAAACGTAGCGCTCCTAAAGGCCCCCTAATGCATTTTCTTATTGCTTACAATCATTTTAGTTTACCAATACAATATTAAATATAAGGTCTTTAACTTGGACTATCCCTATCAACTTCACAATTTTCTTTGACCAATAATTTAGATTCATAGCGTATAACATAGCAATGAAATTCAAGGATTTAAAAATATAGGAATTCTGAAAAAGCTTTTTCAATGATTTTAGAAATCATTTTTAAAGCCTCTTTATAGTTCCTTTGTAACTAACCATCTTGAAATTCATTGGTTATATAGACTACTTATTATGTAGTATATATCGATAGCTTGGAAGAGATATGACACTTCATGGCTTAAGTTAAATAATGAACAAACAATGACCTATTTGGAACTGTATCGCCAGAGAAATTACTCTTACCAATTTCTGAATTAAATATTCAATCTATATCACTATAGGACTACTATTACATACTACTAAATGAATCAATTTTTGACAAAAAAAATAAATCTTGAAAAATTCCGATCAATGGGGCTGGTACAGTGATAAACTCTAGCTTCTTAAAAAAGTGTACATATAATTAAAACTACCTGAACTTTTTAGGTCAAGTCTAATTCTAGCACGTAAATAAAAACATAAATTCAGTCTTTTAATGACAGCCTCACTTATATACGCAAATTTTACATAATTTCATAACTAAATTTGTCAACTTTTAATTTTCAAGAAATAGACATAAGTTAAATTGAAACGTCTGCTTATATCTTTGAAATTAAATTTAAAGCTTTTTTGAGTTAAATAAGTCTTGGTTGAAAATCTACAACTTGTTTATCTTGTTACCTTTATAACAAGATGAGTAGTATTCTAAACAAGTTGTATTTCAGTTTTTAAATAAGTTTACCTTTACCTCATATATATTTAACAAATTGGACCTGTCTTCTGTTCGCTCAACTGCCAAGTATAAAATAAATCCTCCGTTTACTAAAGTTGTTAGTTCTTTAGTCATAAGACTCACTTTCAAGTAATAATCAATACTTAATAAAAAAAACCGAGCAAGTGCAGACTTGCGCAATTAGTCTTCCGTACGGTGACTGCTTTTAAAATAAAATAAAATCCTTACCTAGGCTAAGTTAATTTAGTCCCTGACATGTATATGTCTTAAAATCCAGTACGTATTTTCAAATTTTTTTTAGTCAATAATGTATAATAGTTATAGCATCTTAGCTACCTAATAGCCAATAAATCAATCTAGCTTAATCTAGAATTTAGTAATAAAAATGTAAAACAAATATTTACTACCTAAATATTTATATAATTATAAACAAATAAAATAAAATTATTTTGTCTCGATACAGAGACGCGCGACGCGGTAGCAGCAATATAATTAAAACTAATATATTAAAAAAACGTATTGCCATGCAATATAGTTCTTTTTTATATCAGATAAATTATCAAGCCCTCGTGATAATTTTTGCTCAATCTACACTTTATGATGACTATTTTAGAATTTTTTCAAGATTTTTTAATCTGTACTTTTCTAGATAGGGTAGGAAGACAACTTTTTTTCCATTTTTTTAAAAATAATACAAAAAAAGTGTACGCAAGTATTACATCATACATATTTTTGGACTCGTGTTTTCGCAAGCTTATATTTGACACCCCATTCGATGACCTAGGTAAAAAAACATCTTTTTTTCACTTCCCATTTCACCCCCCAAAACTAACCCTTTAAGTCAAAATTTAATTTTCAAAACTACACGGCTCTAAATCAGCCATTAATTCCTATATTTGTGCTAAATTTCAACTTTCTATGTCAAATAGTTTCGGAGAAAATCGGTTGTGACAGACGGACATATACACGAACACCTAAGTAATCCTATAAATATTCCGTACGGAACACTAAAAACGAGATTAAATTATTTATCATATTTAATAACCACATTAAAAATAACAAATCACGTTTTTAAAATATTTTCTTAGTATTAGAAAATAACTTTGGCATTAAATCAAGCTTTTTTTCCAAATAATTTTAGTGAATTTAATATATTTTAAAAAGTATCTCTATCCTATATGTTCGAAAACCAGTAAGTATTTTACTTTAACCATATTTAACGCGCTTTCTTACTAAACTTATTTTAAACCCGGAGTTAAAGCTTTTAACATATAAGATTATACGCAAGCTATAAATCAACTTTCACGCAAGGTTGGTTAAATCGTTATAAAAGGTTCTTTTGTTTATTCAGAAATTTTAATGCTGCGTAGACATAAGTTCATTGTATTCTTACTTTATGAATTCAGTAAGCTATTTTGAGTCCCTTATTTCAAATGCATGACATAAAAATAAACATTCAGTAACGAGATCAATCATTGCTATTTGTTTTATCTTATTTTAATTTTGATTTTCTTTCATGAGCACTAATTTTATTCTACTTTCTGGATGTAGTTACTCTATCATTTATTTGAGTTCAAAATTTTACAGTTATCTATCAACTCAATGAAAATTACGTATGTATGAACGTAGCTTGTACGAAGAATAAAACGCGTTTTGCGGGGTACTTCTTGTCAAAAATTAATTTAACTCAATAAGTAAAAAAAATTTGTCATTTGAAATTTCAAAACCAAGGTTGCGTATGAGATCGTCAACGGTAAAGTAATAATTACTGTGGAGAAATTAACATATTTAAGTGACTGATATAAAAAGAGAAATGATAAAGGAAAATAGAAGAATCTTGTTGACACTGAAGTCCATAGAATGAGTTAGTGTAATCTTGTGTTTAAAATATTTGATACCAGGAAAATTTTAAAATTCGGTATATACAAAGAGGCAAGGCAAGTCACACTTTTTTTATTACTGTTGAAACTCTCTGCAATAAAACCGTTTTCTTGTATTTTGTTATAATTTTAAAAATCAAGCTTTATTATTTCAGTTATTTAGATGTTGCTTCTCATAGGCTTTCATTACATATATAAAAAATTAATTTCCCTAGAGCACAGGAGAGAAAATTACTTACTTTGTTAAAATATAGAATGAAGAGTGACGCAAACTATATAAAACAAACACTGAATTAATTTGTCCTTGGAATTCTCCAGCTGGTAAATTAAATCAGCTATGTAAAAATAAAAAAAATACTTTGGGGGAGTGGAGCTTTTTAAAATTGAAAAAAAAAATAATTAGGTTATATATTAAAAACTTCTCAATACACACACAGACACGTGCACACACACAAGTTTTACTAAATATAAAATAATTTTGTTTTTAATATTTTTTTATACATAAATTTATTTCACATTCTCCCTCAAAATTGGCTAATTTCTTATCATATATCAGACAAAAGTATTTCACAAACTATTAAAATTAGAGCCATTCCATACTACCCATTATTTCTGTGTTTAGAATTTTAATAGAACTCGTATATATATTCATAAGTATATATATATATATATATATATATATATATATATATATATATATATATATATATACTTATATATATATATATATATATATATATATATATATATATATATATATATATATATATATATATACTTATATATATATATATATATATATATATATATATATACACTTATATATATATATATATATATATATATATATATATATATATATATATATATATATATATATATATATATATATAAATATATATACTTATATATATATATATATATATATATATATATATATATATATATATATATATATATATATATATATATATATATGGTTTTCCAGTTTTCTCTTGTCCTTGGGGTTACCCAAGATGTCTGTCAGAGTGTTTTGTGGTTTGTATGCTGTGTCATGTTTTCTTAGGACTCTTCCAATCCTGTCTGTAACTCCTGTCAGATACGGTAATAGGATTCTGTTTTAGTTGAGGTCCCGTTCTTCTGTCCTTGTCGGTGGATGGCGCTGCCTTTCTAATGCTCTCCGTATGGACTGATCTTTATATCCGTTTTGCTTGAGTACCCTAGTAATTTGTGTAATTTCTTGCTGTCTCGTGTCTGGTTCGCTGTTTTTCCGAGTTATGAACACATCAAGGAAAGGGAGGCTTTTTCTTCTTCTACTTCCAAAGTGACCTGTATCCGGTGGTGAATTCTATTTAAGTAGATCAGGAAGTTGTCTAATTAATTTCGTCCATGGGGCCAAATTATAAAGATGTCATCAACATATCGTCTCCAGAGTTTGGGTTTGAGTGGTGAGGTTTTTAAGAGCTTTTGTTTCAAAATACATTATATAGAGTTTGGCTATTACTGGTAATAAAGAAGATCCCATGGGCGCACCATCTGTTTGTTTGTATATCTGACTGTTGAAGACAAACTAGGTATTTTTTAGACAGTATTCCGATAGTTCTACAGCATGGGCTAGAAAATCCTTGTTTATTGCTATTTTGTCTAGAGTTTCATCCGCTGGAATAAAGTGAAACTACATCTTGACTTGCCAGAATGTAATTTTACTCTAGTTGAATGTCTCTGATTATGTTCGTGAGCTGTTCGGAGATTTTGATGTATGGGTCAGCCCTTTCAACGGTTGGTTGCATGATCTTTAACAGATGTTTTTCTACGTTTTGTCTAAGTGAGGCCACCGTGCTAACAATGGGTCTAAGCTTGTGTATCTTTCGTAGGCCATACAACTTTGGGCCAACTCAAGTTATATGTATATATATATATATATATATATATATATATATATATATATATATATATATATATATATATATATATATATATATATATAAATTTTACATTGCTATTAATGATTTTCAGTTTCGGTTTGTGACCATTTTGATAAAAGGTCCAGATGGTATTTAGTTTTCTAGAGGCTTATTATTAATTTTGCTCATTCAACATATCTAAAATGGGCTAAATTTGAAGGACAAAATCCACCAGCGTGAAAAAAATGAAATATATGAGATGAGTTATGTTGGGATTGTGGAATCTTTGGCAGAATGACACTACTCAGTATATATCACCACTATACCAACCACTTTATTTTTGCATGCGACTCGCGTTTCGCTAACCCTGTTAGCTTCATCAAAAGCGATGTTTGACTAAAGCTAAACTACTCAGTATATATCATCACTACACCAAACACTTTATTTTTGCACTCGACGTACGTTTCGCTAACCATATTAGCTCCATCAGGAGCGATGATTGACTAGTAGTAGTCAGTCATCGCGTATCGAGTGCAAAAATAAAGTTTTTGGTGTAGTGGTGATATATACTGAGTAGTGTCATTGTGGCAAAGATTCCACATTCCCAACTTAGTAAAGCTAAACTACAAATATACACTATTTATACTTAGCCTAACACCTGAATTACTCAGGCGGAACTAATGGCATAGGCCAGGCCCTCAGTTCCGCTCAAATA
Source organism: Pachyrhynchus sulphureomaculatus (assembly GCA_019049505.1). Lineage (NCBI taxonomy): Eukaryota > Metazoa > Arthropoda > Insecta > Coleoptera > Curculionidae > Pachyrhynchus > Pachyrhynchus sulphureomaculatus. The sequence continues at coordinate 80,813,163 of CM032455.1, forward strand.
ACCAGTAGAGGCGACTATAAGGAATAGGGCTTCTGTCTTTATTTAAACTACTTTTACGTCTTATAATTTCCATACTTTCGTATGCGTTCAACAATCTCCTATCAGATAAATTTTTAATTAATCTTAGATTATCTAATTTTATAGTATAATTAGCTTCAAGGGCATGTTCGGCAATACTACACTTTTCTGTTCTACTATAATTTAAATGTGCTAAATGTTCTTTAAATCGTGTTTTAATTGACCTTTTAGTTTGCTCAACATACTTTTTGTCGCAATCATTACAACTAATTTCATTTTCTCATAATCTTATCTTTGGGGTTTCCTAAGATAAGATTCTTAATTTTGAAAAAAGTGGAATTTATGAAATTAGTTGTAATGATTGTGATAAAAAGTATGTTGGGCAATCATTACAACTAATTTTATAAATTAGGAATCTTATCTTTGGGATTTCCTAAGGTATTCCTCAGATTGTCTGATGCTTATAGACTGAAGTGAGGCCTACCTTATTAAATATCTTATTGAGTCCCCTGCTATATTTCGGATTATATCGATTTCTGAATATTTAACCTGAACGTAAGTCTATTTATTAACTTATTTACTAAGTCCTTGTCATATTAATTAACTCTAGTTATATTTCTAATACGATTCCTATCATTACTGAAGTTTACTCTATTCAGAGGAAAAGTGATTAAACGATGAACTAAAAAATGTAATGCGGCTAATTTGTGTTGTTTGAATGAAATGAATCATCAGGAATATATCTATTTGTTACTGTGTCTTTTCTACTGATATCAAATTCTAACCTATTATTATTTTTAACAATTAAAATATCTAGAAAAGGCAGTTGTCCTTTGTTCTACGTTTCGTAAGTGAATATAATGGAATCATATAAACTATTTAATTTGGAAACAAAATCAGCTATGTTTTCTTTCTTTGTATCAAAAATCGCAAAAACATCATCCCATCCCTATACCATACCCTTGGAAAATACTTAAATTCTTGACTGGCTTCAATTTCAAACTCACTCATAAACAAATTGGCTATAAAAGGTGACAAGCAATTACCCATAGCTGTTCCTTCTTTCTGAAAATAATTTTGTTCTATACAAAGTTTAGATAATGTTAAGTATTCATGAATAATTTCGTCCTCAAAGTCATTCATCCTAAGTAATTCTTCGAGACATTGTAAAGTTTGTGGTATTGGCAAAGTGGGTGGATAATATTTTCGCGATACAAAGAAAGCAAATATAGATGATTTTGTTTCCAAATTAAATAGCCGATATGCTTTCATTAAATTAACTTACGAAATTGAGAGCAAAGGACAACTGCCTTTTCTAGATATTTTAATTATTAAAAATAATAATAGGTTAGAATTTGACATCAGTAGAAAAGATTCAGTAACAGATAGATATATTCCTAATAATTCATTTCAATGCAAACAACACAAATTAGCCGCATTACATTTTTTAGGTTATCGTTTGGTCACTTTTCCACTGAATAGAGTAAACTTCAATAATGAAAGGAATTGTATTAGAAATATAACTAGAGTTAATCATTATGACGATGACTTAGTACACAAGTTCATAAATAGATATAACTTCAGGTTGAATATTCAGAATTCCACCTTTTTTACACGCGAAGAAAATAAGATCAATTATGTCTCCATACCATATAATCCGAAATATAGCAGGGGACTCAATAAAGTATTGAATAAGGTAGGCCTCATTTTAGTCTATAAGTCATCAGACAATCTGAGGAATATCTTAGGAAATCCCAAAGATAAGATTTGATAATTGTGAGAAAAGTGGAATTTATGTAATTAGTTGTAATATTTGCGACAAAACGTATGTTGGGCAAACTAAAAGGTCACATTTAAAATACAGTAAAACAGAAAAGTCTAGCATTGCTGAATATGCCCTTGAAGCTGATCATACTGAAACATTAGATAATCTAAGATTAACTAAAAGTGTATCTGATAGGAGAGTGTTGAACGCCTACGAAAGTACGGAAATTATTAAATGTAAAAGTAGTGTAAATAAGGACAGAGGGAATATTCCTTATACTCCCCTCTACTGTATACTTCACCGGAACTGATGGCCTCGCCTATGCCATTAGTTCTGCCTGAGTAACTCAGATGTTAGGCTACGTATAAATAGGGTAGTTTTGTAGTTGTGCTTGTAACATTAATTTTTTCTTAGATTTTAAGATCATGTTACGACACTGTTTTTCTTCTTGTAATTTATATTTTATTACATGCTTATATTTATTGCAATAATTTCAATTTTTGAGCAGTGTAGCTTAAAACAGTGATTTAAATTTTTGAACAGTGTGGCTCGGCCATGTATAACGTGTTACTGACTTCTTTGGTTTGCGTTGATTTTGCGACCCGAAAGTAAACCATTTAAAAGATTTCACTTTGAAGAAGGGGAAAGGATATACAAACGGCCAGATGGAATTTTTAAGGACTTTTTTCCGCCAGGATGCCATAGTGGCTTTTTCCGTCAGTAGGCCGTAGTGGTTTTGTTTTTCTCCAGCACGCCAGAGTTGTTTTTTTTCAGTGATGCAGTAGTGCAATAACGTTTTTATCACCAAGTGGGTGTCGTTTCTAGCTCTTAAGTTTAAGGCCTTTTTCCGTTCTTTAAATATCCTGCTCATCCTCAGGCATTTCGGGTCAAAAGTATTTAGTTACCCAAATGAGACTAGGATGTTAGTGGCTGAAACGATATTTTTATGAGAATCTCTCCAGGAGAGGCCAAGTAGTATACCAGTTTAAATATCTCACTGCCTGGTTACAACTGTGTTTCCAACGACTACCCAACACGTATAATCTGCGGAGTTAATTTCACGAGCTTTTAATAGCGTGTTTTATAAAGCCTTTTATAAAATAATAATCCTAATTTAAAGACTCTATGCAATAGTGTACACTCTTCTAGCCTAAGGGGTTTTTATTTAGTAGAAATAATTTTAAGAGTATAGTAAAGGTAGGAATTTTTATTTTGTTAATATATATACCCTTTTATATTTAAATTTAGCGTTTCACTGAACCACTCGCTTTATCTTTCAGGACGCAACGGTTGTACCCAATTCAATTTTATTTCAACAACTAATTAACTCTTTGGTATTTTTTTCATTTTTAGAGCTGAACTTTGAATCTTTTTATTCTGAAATGAATGATGCCCAGATCTGTACAACCAAGTTTTAAGCACCTATAGAGACTATTTTCAAAAGACGTACAAAAATTATCTCTTATCCATAATCTCTCCAAACAAAACGAGCTAACTTACATCTAAATCATATCAATATTCTATATCTATTATCAAAATACTCGTAGACTTAGAACTAAAACAGTTGACATGCTTAGTAATTCAACTTGTTCTTGTTATGATTTAAAAGCGATCACAAACGTGGCTGGACTCCTCTATTACTAACAACGAAATAATTTGTGACAGATATAATGTTTTTCGTAAAGATAGAAATTTTTCAGAAATAAATAAATCGCGTGGAGGTGGCGTGCTGATTGGTGTTGATCAAAGCTTTAGAGCAAGCTTGGTTTCAATTCCATATACAGAACTTTGCCCGGAAATTGATCTAATAGGCCTTAAAATTACTTTTGACTACTCGTCTATATATATCTTTGTTGTTTACATTCCCCCGCCGGTAACTACTTTTCTGTTGGGAAATTTGTTTGATTGCTTAATTTCGTTGCAATGCCTATCTAATGCGAATGTATGCATACTTGGTGACTTCAATATATCTCGTTACTCTGACTTCTTGGATAACAAAACGGAAGCTAATTTTACAAAGGTTCTCAAAAATTTCCTAAATAGCGTCAGTTTTACTCAAAGTAATTACATCAGGAACACAAATAATAGAATATTAGACTTGGTGATGCATAATAATGAAAAGTGGAAGTTGAAAGGGAAGTCGATGTGTTTATTGAAGAGGACGTTCATCATCCGGCACTAGTAGTTACATTGAAATACTGCCAATCGATGAATGCTAAAAGCGATTTACAAATAAATTTTCAAGGTAACTATAATTTCAAAAAAGCAGATTATACTGTTGTATAACTACCTTATGAAAATCGATTGGTCAATTCTAAACAATATTATATGTATTGATGAAGCCTGTGACAGTTTTTATAAAAAATTGTATGAAATAATAGATGAGCATGTACCGAAGTATTTAAAAGGTTATAGCAAGAAATACCCTCCGTGGTTCTCGCGTGATGTAATACTTAAGATAAAGCAGAAAGTCTTATGTCATAAAAAATATAGAAAGTATGGAGACATGGATCGGTTTGAAAAGTTCAAAACGTTGAGATCGGAAATAAAACGAGATACTACAGAATCTTATAGATGCTTAATTCAGAGAACAGAAGAGAATATAAAGGTTAATCTGCAGCAGTTTTGGTCATTTGTCAAAAACAAAAGAGAACAGAAGAGTATACCTAGTAGTATGACTTATTATATACTAAACGCTTTTGCAACTTATTTCGAACAATCATTTTCCCGTCCAACCTTGGATAGATTAATCAGTGAGGATGTCTTAGCTTCTTGGCCTATTGTCACAGTCAGTACCTTTTGTAAATCAGACGTTATTAATGCCATAAGAAGACTAAAACCAAAATTTACTGCGGGCCCGGATTTACTTCCAGCCTTTTTTATTCGTGATTATAGGTTTGTTTTAGCCAAACCACTGTTAACTCTGTTCAACTTAAGCTTGAAGACGAATACTTTCTCGGAATTATGGAAAACCTCTAAAGTCAGTCCTGTTTTTAAAAAAGGAGATAGATATCAGTAATTACAGGCCAGGGTCAATAATATGTTATTTTAGTAAAATCTTTGAATTTTTATTACACGATCATATATTTTATGTTACGAAAAACTTGATAACCCCTAACATGGTTTCTACAAGGGAGCTCTACATCTACAAATTTAATTACTGTAACTCAGGCAATTGACGAGGGTTGCCAAATGGATATAATTTATTTAGATTTCACCAAAGCCTTTGATCGGCTGGATTTTTCTCTCCTGCCTAATAAACTATTATATTTTGGTTTTTCTGACTCATTGATGTCTTTGATTCATTCTTACCTTACTAATTGTAAGCAATATGTGGAAATTTATGGCTCTAAATCAAGATCTTATGATGCTACTTCTGGGGTTCCCCAAGGATCTGTACTGGGACCCCTGTTTTTTAATCTCTTTATAAATGATATTGGGAGGGGTTTAGATGTTGGTTATTTACTCTATGCCGATGACGTAAAATTATACAGCGGGATAAGAGATATTCGGGATTGCATAAATCTTCAGAAGGACTTACAGATAATTGGTCAATGGTGCGTAACAAACCATTTACAGCTTAACATTAAGAAATGTAACATCATGTCTTTCTCAAATAAAATCTCACCGATTATTCATAATTATTTGCTCGATAACAGTAATATCTCCCGTGTGAATGTCTTCAGGGACTTGGGCGTAACATTTGATCCAAGACTTTCTTTTACAGATCATATCAACACCATAATCTCCGAAGCTTTTAAAACATATGGCTTTATTGCACGCTGCACCGGTGACTTTCATAATCCTGACGTAATTAAAACTTTATATATTTGTTATGTTCGTTCTAAATTGGAATACGCTGCTACGGTCTGGTCTCCAGGCTATGACACCCATACTGATAATCTGGAGAGGGTCCAGTGCAAATTCTTAAAATATATTAGCTTTAAACGAGATGGTATCTATCCACAACAGGGGTTTCCGCATGAGGTACTACTTGCAGATAACGGCTGTTCGTTATTAAAGGTTCGTCGTGGTTACTTGATACTGACGACTCTGTTCAAAATTATAAATAATGATATAGATTCTCCTGCTATTCTGTCAAGAATAAATTTTAGTGCGCCGCGTATAACTAGCAGACAATATAACACTTTTTATCTACCTATTCCAAGAACAAATATATTAAAATTTCCTCCACGTTTTTCAATGTGTAGTATGTATAATCAGGAAATAAGCATCGACTTTTTCAACACATCTATGTTAACGATAGGTAAAATATTGCAACACTGAGGGGCTGTGGCATCTTTCTTTTCTTATTGTTTTCATATCTAATTGTTTTTATTATTATGATTATTGTGATTGGAATTTGTATCTGCTTAATACTCTATTAATGTGTTACATTTCTATGTCTAGTGGCGCTTATCTGTATCTTCGGCCTTGTAGTTGGGTCTTGTAACATGTGAGGCACGTATGATAAATAAATAGATATCCACCCAATCCATTCTAAAAATTAAGATATACATAAGGGGCAGAATTGCGCAGCAAAAGAAACGTTATAAAATGACGCCGCAGCGGACACTACATATAAAAAAGGCGACTCAACGTGCCAGGCTATAAGCTTCCTGATGAAACTAATATGGTTAGCGAAACGCGCGTCGAGTGCAAAAATAAAGTGTTTTGGTGTAGTGGTAATATATACTGAGTAATGAGGTAAGTTGTATTAATTGTGGCAAGAAGTATGTTGGACTAATTAAAAGGTCGATATAGACAATATTTAACTAATATTTGGCACATTTTAAGGTGAGATAAATTACAAAAATCAGGTAATATTAAATATGTACTTAAGCATAGTCATTTAATAACATGAGATAATTTGAGGTAAGTTAAAATTTGGATTTGATAGGAGATTATTAATCTCATGTGAAATTATTAAAATTATGAGATATAGAGGTAGTTTAAATATGGATGAATGAACGTATATTCCTTACAATATTTTTTATTGATTATTGCAAACTCGGTCCGTTTAGTTTATCACTAATTTCTGAACTACCCTTATGCATTAAATACGGTTTATAATTGTAGTATTTCAAAGAAAGGTAAAATAAATTATGAAAGTTATTTAGTGACGTTGCAAAAAAGTTAAGCGCAATATATTTTTTAAGATACCTCTATAATGATTTTATTTTATATGTTATTTCAGTTACAATCAGAAATAATGATAAAAAAACCTAATATTTAGATTTTTAAACGCTAAGAACACTAGGGACATATAACACGCTATTAGAAGCCACCACTCTGACCAATTCACCTATTATATGTTTGATTTTTAATAATTTTACGTAAAGATTGTTCATTGTCAAAACTGGTAACTAAGAAAAAAAATTCCATAAAACATTGAAAATATACAAAATTTGTTGATCCTCACCCGCTTTTTCCCGAAGCGAGATCGCCCAGAAACTATAGGTTTCAAATCTACCTGAAGTATTATATGTGTGCAAAATTTTAAATCGATATCTCATCTTGTTCGAGATTATGGTACCAACAGACTAAACACACGAAAATGAGAAGCTATATTTTTCGTCATCCTAGGACCCTGAATCCTAGAAAAATGTAATAATCTTGAAAACGATTTATTTAGGAATAATACGAGCAGAGTTACAAACTATTATTCCTCTTTATGTTATTTGCGTCCTTTAATTTTTAAATTCAAAGATGAAAATTAAACTCAGGTCAATTTTATTTTTGAAATGTTTATCTACCTAGATTTCAGTAATTTTGGGAAAATCTACACCACTAGTGCAAGATAGTAAACTAACTTTGAAATGAAATGTAAGAAAAAGAAAAAGTTAAGAAGATACCTGTTATTTGTGTAGCTAGTTAGCTAAAAGTTCGCTTTTGCAAAAAAATATTTTTTCTAAGAATAAGACTAAATATTAAGCGAAAAAAGAAAAAAGGATAAAATATATATAGATATAAAAGAAAAGAGCAGACAAGGAAAATACATATAAGTACTTCAAAATGACAATAATCAACAGACTTCAAGAAAAGTATCAACTAGAGGAGAAAGTTTCAATAAGAATGAAACACATTCTATACAATATTTATACAATGTGTGTATGTAATAAAAGTATCGCCCTATTTTTTAAATTTAATTAGCGGTATATGTTTTAGTTTTATAGTTATATATTTTCTCAGTGAATCAAGTTGCTTTAAAGGCTTTATATGCCTATCAGGTCAACGCTAAGACGACGACTTTTAGAACTATCCTTTAGGAGCAATAAGGATGAACTGCTGTGGGTTTCAAGACACTTGAGGATAAAATATAATGAAAAACGAGTTAGCAAGTCACCACAAAGAGTGATAAAAGCGACAGTTAACAGATGGGCATGTCAGCAACATCTAGATCGTTGGTTCGCAACATCTGGCCAAAGAAATAAGAGGGAACTAATTGGCTGCCCTTAAAAGAAACTAACGATTGACGTCCTTTATTTAACAAGAACACAGATCAAACTAGTGGAGAGATTGATCATCAGCTACACCCACCTAAGGAAATATTTACAGAAAATGGTTATATACATTAGTCCCACAACATGTAGACTATGTGTTGAAGTGGAAGAAACCACTAGACACATCCTACATTAATGAATGGCTTTAACTCGCAACAGACATAAACTGTTCAGTGATCTACATCGTTACGATAGATTACCACATAAAGAGCTTGGAAAGAAGCTAATAGACTTTCTAAAAGAGACGACGCTCTTGCAAAAACGAGAATGGAGCACAATAGGCGAAGAGGAGAGAGTGCACAAACAGGCACAATTGCCTACTCGGCCTACAACCAACCAATCACTCTAGTTACCTACTGTAGGGACGTTTTATTAAGATTTGAAACGATGATGAAGTACTAAAACAATCATATAGCGCATAGTGAAAAATCTGTGGTAATTATTCTTCATATCTGTACCCCTTTCAATTTTACACACATTGTACAGTTTCTACTGAGCAGTGGTTGGAGTTATATCACACGAGAAGTTGTAAATAAACAGCGGTAGGGAAGAAATATTTACTAATTGGATGTGTTCAAAATTTATGGATCACATTTAGATATATATTATTCAATACATGTACAATAAGGAAACATCCCATATAAAAAGAGGTTCAGTAATTATAAGCATATATCTACTTTCGTTGCTACGGAAAAGTATTATATTGGTGAAAAAATCACCCTCCAAGAATTTTGCTTTCCTTAACGTTCTGCGGTTCCCAGGTCACAAAAAACGTAGCCTCTTATCTCCGTCGGTTTGTCTGTCTGTCGGTCTATTGGCACGATAACTCTCGAATGAAATGAGATTATAATAACAATTATAAACCTGATGGGGGGTTAAAGCTTATAGTGTTTGAGTGAGATCGTTTAAGGCGAAGGTCGGTAGATTTTGTATGGTTTTTAATGTTCAGATAAGAAAGAAATATTTTGCATAAATATTTATATGAAGACATAAAAGAGACGAGGTGGTTGTTTCATATATATATATATATATATATATATATATATATATATATATATATATATATATATATATATATATATATATATATATATATATATATATATATATATATATATATATATATATATATATATATATGTATATATATATATATATATATATATATATATATATATATATATATATATATATATATGTGTATATATATATATATATATATATATATATATATATATATATATTGTAAGGTGTTAACTTACCCGCTTTTTGAGGCGTTGTGAAAAGTTGTTTTTCCCACGCTTGGGCGCACTTTTCTTGCAACCTCTTTTTAATTTCTGATAATGAATTGAGTGGATCCTGATTTTAAAAGAACTAAAGAAATTAAACACACACTAGCTCAGTTTTCTTTGGTAGAGAGATATGGGTAAGAGATAATTTTTGTACGTCTTTTTGGAATTATTTTTTCTTATTTTTAAAAAACCTCAGCTGTACGACTTTTGGGCACCATTCATTTTAAAATAGAAAGGATCTAACTTCAGCTAAAAAAATGAAAAAAAATACTGAAAGGGTGTACAGTTGTTAAAAATAAAAAAAAAACAGTTTGGTACAGCCGTCATTATCCTGAAAAGTAAGATAGGTATTCAGTGAGACACTAGCTTTAATCAACAAAAAGAAAATTTATTCATGATTTTAAAATAAAAGTTCTAACCTCTGTGTTTTTAAGGATTACAAAAAATTCTAGCCTAACAGGTAATTATTATTATTAGAGTCCCTAAATCAGACATTTAAATTCTAAAACCTGACTACCCCCGAAAGCGAAGAATCGTGCTTTTCACTTCACTTTTTGGCAGTTCAAATTGCTATTAAGGCACTACTTCGGGAATCGGTCTATTGATGAATGTTCTGGTAACTTACGGTTTTTATTTGGGCTTCTAGGCCTTCGATGGAACACAAAACCGATTACACTTGGTAGGAAACACTCAGAGCCCACTACGGCTTTACGTTAGAAAAAAACTTGTGCTTTACTTAGCTCTCATAATTGTTGCTATGAGCCTCTACTGCGGCTCGGTCGAAGTAAGCCTGGCTGCGGCTCGATGGAAATTCGCCTACTTGGCAGCTCGGTCGAAACAACCTACTTGGCGGCTCGGTGGAAATAAGCCTCTCTTCCTGTCCACCGGACTCTTAAATAAACCGTGGGCACTCTCTCGGTAATATGGCTACGCCGGAACCAAAACTGCGGATACAAATATTTGACCAATCCCGGCGTATCGAGAGATTCGGTCGCAAACCCGCACAGCACACTAATATACCGAACGGCTTGGAATTTCTGATTAATATACCGCTCGATACAAAAATGAAAAGAAGTACAATTTAAAGTGAAAAATCAGTAACATTACATGGTCTTAAAATCTAGGAAAAAATGAATGTTACATTTACCCCCTTCCAAAAAGAAATAGACTACACTAGTCTATTAAACTAAGGCTACTTATGAAAAGGTACAAAGTGGTACACTATCACTTACTACTAAGGTCAGAACTTAAAGCAAAATTACAAACTTCGGACCTTACTACTAGACTTAATTTAATTAAGCACTAATATTAAGTACAATGAAAACCAAATGAAAATCTTTGCAAGTACACAAGAATCTTATAACTAGACTTAACTTAATTAAGCACTAAGGTTAAGTACATCAAAAAGTAAATAAAAATCCTTGCATGAACATAAGAAATACCTTTCTAAAGTAACAATCGCGGTCTTCTTATATAAAAGAATCAGCTCTGTTATTGTTACCAAAACAAAAAAAAAATTTTGTCTAGACTCTTGTCTAAATCAAAAAAAAATGAATTGAAACAAAGTATGAACACCCCCCTTAAAATATTTTAAGGATTGTCTGAAAATTTTCTATATCAGCAAAAGAAATTTAGAAAAATTCTTAAATAAAGAAAAATAAAAAAAAAAATGATTCTAGTGCAATCACTAACACTAAAAGGAAAAAGTCTTGTCAGACCATTTAGCACAAAGCCAAAAAAAAATATCTGGATAAATATCCAGGCAAACGCTCGGGAAAAATCTCATCAATGCTCTAGCTCACAGCTAAGAGAAGATTCTAAATCTAGTATCACTACTAGTCGCACTCGGAAAATAATCGCACTCTATAACGCAATGTCGACGTCCTAAGACATCCAGACATGCTAAAATCGCTAGGGAAAACGCTCTGGTTGATCGCCAGAAAACACGTCAGCTCATCGCCAACAAAACACTCTGGTATATCGCCAGAAAAAAACCTCGGCTCCTCGCCAAGAAAACATTCTGGTATATCGCCAGAAAAAAGCCTCGGCTCCTCGCCAAGAAAACACTCTGTAAATAGTCCTCGACTACACAAAGTCTGCGTTCTAAAAGAACAATCTTGCCATTAACATAGTGAGCAGCTATAAAAGCTAACTATAACACTATAAGCACAGTGAATAGCTATAAAAGCTAAAATTCACCCTAAACACAGTGAATAGCTATAAAAGCTAAAATTCACCAAACTGAATGATCCTGCTTCAAAAAGCAATGTTCACTAAGAACAGAATGATTAGTCTGCGCACAACTAACATTCTAGGAAACATTCCCAATATAACTATGTGAGACAGCAAGTCTCGAAATAGGACCTCCCTAAAGTCATAATCCTATATATAGGAGTCCATAAGCAAAACGACTCAAAATCACGCATTTTGAGCACATGCCCTCAGGCAACCAACATACACTGAAATATATACAGAAATATATACAGAAATATATACAGAAATATATACAGGAGTTCAAATCCCAAACTCTTGGTTATGACAACTCCATACTGAGCTTGGTGAAAGCTCTTAGCAAAAGCTAATCAAATCTTCGGCACATCGCACCAAAGTGACAAATCTGCCTAGAAACATGAGCCAGAAGAAAACGCCCTCCATCATTCTTCAGGGTGGCTACACAGAGATATATAATTTAACCAGCATTGCGCTTCTCCAAGTTGCATGAAGAACCCTCGTGTACTGGTCTCGCCCTAGAACAACAACGAAAAGAATTTAATCCATCCCACATAACAGGAGACAAACACCTCACCACGATATACTGAAAGGTGGAGACAATAAAATACGGAAATGGTGAACCTGGTGTCCACCAACAAAAGGGAGTAGATTATAGCATCCACTAAACTAAAACGGTGTCTACCACACCACCATAAGTCAAAAAAAAATTTAATCAATAGGGTGTTCCGAAACACACTACTGCCAACAGCCTGTCACCACTAATAGGCTAATTGGAGCTGAGGTCGACTACAGTAGCTAGGCTCTCCCTTGGCTCAAATAGAAATAACCATTGAGTAACAAAACCTTTAAAAGGTCCCAAAGGTCAAACGTTTGCCCCCCATAGACTACCCTTCCAATCAGTCTGTTCCTCAGGAAGACGAATTTCCTGCCAAACGTCGTAACGGCATCTGTTAGCACCCGGTGCATCACAGCCTGTAAAAACAGATAACTCATGGGATACAACCTAAAAGGTTTACAAGGTTGACTTAACCAAGCTTCTAACGGAAATTTCCAAAAAACGAAAAAGAGCTTAAAAAGCTACATGAAGCAAAAATTTCTCAATATTTCGGCGGCAATGCTACAAAACTTTTGAAGACGACAAGAGCCTTTCCAGCTTAATCAGAAACAAGAAGAAAACATCGTTGACAGCTAAAATATTCGATCATGGTGTTAATCGTCTTCCTAGACAATAGCCTCTAGAAGAAACTGCTACAGGTATCAGGCATAACCGTTTTCTGTCAGCCCAAACTTCTAGATTACCTCTTGGAAATCTAAAAATTTGGTTAGGAATCTTCCTTCACTGCGCTTAGCCACTCTTGACAAGGTTCTCATCTCGGTATCAGATTTTGATCATTTCTTTGTGAAACGACTGTCCTACTCTGCTCTCATCTCCTGTAAATGATCAGCCTTTAGTTCTCCTGCAGGACTTCAATTTCCTATCAATCTGATAGTAGACCGAAAAAAAACTCATCAGACGCCTATGAGTCTATGCAAAAAATTTTTAAAAAATTTGTGACTCAAAGGTAACGTTTAAACGGCCCTGAAAAGAATAGAGTATACCCTCAGTTTGTCAATTCAGAAGAAGATCTAAATCAAAATAATCCAAGTCTTAGACTTACTGGATAAACCAAAATCAATTTACTCTTAATTGCACCCAACATATACCACTAAGGTAATAGAAATACACCCACTCGGGTAACAAACTTTGAAATTGCTCATAAAAATTTTGACTCTACATCACACTACACGAGCTACATCTTGCGCTTGTCCTAACTCAAGATCACCTTGGATTGCCTCTAATCAAAATTTCGCTTCCAAGTGTCAAGAACTGGATATTATTTGGGGTCATAAGCAAATCAAATCCCGCGACCACCGACATACCAGTCTTATGAAATATCCTGAGTGTGACTCCTTCGCAAGCTCGGTAAAACTGAGTCGATGCTAAACATCAACCACAATCAACCTAAGTTTGGGATATGGCCAATACCCAAAACCTTAGCATTAAACAATAAAAGTAAGCTATTCTCTGCTCAACTTTTATAACAGTCAAAAAAAACGAGGTCATCACCTCTACAGAGCAACATCAAAAAAATAAAGTAAAGCAATTAAGATAATGTAAATATAAATTATTCTTCTTCTGACAAACTTTCATTAGGGTTAGGTCCCGTGAATGGTATTAAGTCTTTAATATGCCATCGTCCTATTTTAGTCCCATCTAAATTAACTAAACCATAAACTAAGTCTGAAATCTTTTCTCTTATCACGCAATGCACATACTTAGGTACCAACTTAGATGTGAATTTATCAGCTGCACTGGAAAGAATTTTATTTTTTCGCCAAACGTGATCACCTATCTTAAAGGAAAAATCTCTTTTTCTAAGGTTGTAAGACTTACTGTTCCGTTCATAAGCCTTATGTATCCTACTACGCACGTCAGTGAAAATATCTTTTAAACCCTTTAAATTTTCGGCGCACGCACCCCTGTTACCCGGAATTATTTCGCTGTCAACATTGACATCCAAATCTAAATTTTTATAATACGATCCGGATAGAGGTATATGTCTGCCGTAAACTAAGAAAGACGGTGTGAACCCTGTTACTTCGTGTCTTGCGGTATTTATTGCTTGTTGAATTTTGGAAATATTGCCATCCCAAGTGTCATGTGAATCAACGTAACTTCTTAAAGCGGTCCCGATTGTTCGGTTATTACGTTCGACAAAATTACATTGTGGAGAGTACACGGGATTAAAACGGATATCAAAACTATAAGTTTCACTTAGGCTCTTAAAACTCTTAGAGGTAAACTGAGTACCGTTATCGCATATTAAGAGCGACGGAACACCGTGGATTAGAAAGACATCATTTTCCAAAATTCTCTCTATATATCCAGCTTTAGAGCTTTTCAAAGGAAATAGCATGGTATACTCTGTAAACCAGCAAGAAACCACGAGAAGCCATTTATTTCCCTTTTTTGAACGTGGGAATGGGCCTACTAGATCAGCTGCTATGACTTGAAAAGGGTAATTAACCGTTTTCTCTTTTCCCATCAGCCCCATAGGTAGTGTATTTGGAGATTTCTGCGCTCCACATACTTCACAAGTCCTCACAAACTTTAACATATCAAAACGCATTTTTGGCCAATAATACTGTTCCTGAACCCTGTGAAGAGTTTTATAAAAACCAAAATGACCAGAAGTAGGAGGAGTGTGACACATGTCTATAATTTCCTCTCTCTGTGGTTTAGGAACTAGTATTTTCCACTCGGGTACATTAACTTTTAAAGGCAACTGGTTTGGGATAAACTTGTACACGAAATCATTTTCCACCTTCCACTGCGGAAAATTTTGAGGAAATTCTTTAATTTGCTGCCGCAAATTATCGTACCATGGATCAATGCGATCTACATCAACTGTATCAATTCTTACGCCAATCTGTGCATTAAGACTGTTTTCGTCCGCTGTATGATCTGGGATTCTTGACAAAGCGTCAGGAATAACATTGTGGACTCCTTTTCTATGAATTAAATTAAATGTATGTTGTCTCAGCCTAATCGCCCAACGCGCTAGTTTGCCACTAGGGTTTTTAATAGAATTAAGCCACAATAAACTATAATGATCTGTTATGACCGTGAAAGGAACACCTTCTATGTAAGGTCGAAACTTTTCGATGTTAAAGAGTACTGCTAAACATTCTTTTTCAACAACCGAATAGTTACGTTCAGCCTTTGATAAAGTTCTACTGGCATACGCTATCACTCTTTCCTCACCATTGATTTTCTGTGTTAGGACGCCCCCTAAACCGGTATTAGAAGCATCACTAGAAATATAAAACTGTTGGGAAAAATCTGGTTGGGATAAAATTGGAGCTGAAACCAATAGCTCTTTAATCTTTATAAAAGATCTTTCTGCTGCGTTTGTCCAATCTATCGATTGTCCTTTTTTTCGTCCTTTCAAAAGATCATTAATAGGCGACAACAGGGTAGAAAAATTCTCGATAAAACGTCTGTACCATGAACACATTCCTACGAAGCGCTTAACTTCCGTAGTATTAGTAGGTCTCGCATAATTAACCATGCTTGCTACTTTATCCGGATCGGTACGCAAGGAATTTGAGCCTACAATATAGCCTAAAAACTTTAGAGAAGTTTTGAAAAAATCGCATTTGCTCAAATTTATCGTCAGTCCGGCCTCTTTCAATTTATCTTTTACTTCTTTAAGTAAGCGAATATGCGATTCGAAGTCTTCCGTTGTTACTAAAATATCATCGAGATAGGTAAAAATATGTGGCTCATATTTCGGACCAAATATAGCGTCCACTAAACGTTGCTGAGTTTGAGCAGCGTTCTTTAGACCAAACGGCATAGTGACGAACTGAAATAGACCTCGGCCTACTACTGCAAAAGCGGTCTTTTCCTTAGAGGATTTGTCCAAAGGAATTTGCCAGAATGCCTTTCTAAGGTCTATCGAGGATACATACTTAGCATTCCTGAGTGATGTCAAAATTCTATCGATGTTCGGTAATGGATAGTTATCAAATTTGCTGACCTCGTTGAGCTTTCTTCCGTCAAAGCATAGACGATACTGTCCATCGGCCTTTTTCACCAATAAGATTGGAGAACACCAGGGACTGTTTGATTCTTCAATCACTCCGAGTTTCAACATTTCGTCTAACTCTTTATTTAATACTGTTGACATATAAGGAGACATGGCGAAGGGCCTTGTCTTTACAGGACTGGCATCAGCCGTATCTATAGACATGGTGATCTTATTCGTTCGGCCTAACCTATCTTTACTACTTATTTCATTGAAAGAGCTTATTACTTTTTCTGCTTTTAAGCGTTCCGTCCGCGAGAGATCATCTAGGGTACATAGGCGCGAGAAAAGGTTTTCTAAAGAACTTTCTGAATAACAATCTTTAAAACTTGTATGAGAATTGACTTCTAGGGACTGTGGATACCACGAATTATCTTTAAAATTTACTAAAATTCCGAATTTTTGTGCAAAATCACATCCTAAAACCAAAGTATGTGATAGAGAAGGTACTACTAGAGCAGAGATTACTAAACAATGACCATTGCAGACTAGCGGCAACTCAACCGTACCTAATACTTTTAGACGGCTGCCATCTGCAGTGGTAACACTTCTATTTTTGACATGGCATATTTTTATACTTAAACGACTTAAAATTTTAATACCATTCTGACCTACAACGGAGGCATTTGCACCAGAGTCAAATAAAGCCGAGAAATGGGCACCTAATAGATTTATCTTGATATGCGGTCTGTTATCTGAATATTTAGGCACGAATAAAGGAGACATGTGACCATTTGGAGAAGCAGGAGTTTTAACTTGAGGAGGAGAAGTTTTATTAGACTTAAAAAAATCAGAAACTTTTTGTAACCATTTAGTCCAATCTGATCTATTGGAATATTTTTGTTCGTCCGTGTTTCTAGAACGTTTTGGATTAGGGGCTTTACTGCGAACATGAGCTTGTGACTTAGCCGAATGATTAGAGGCTTTTTTGTTGGACTTAGGGTATCCGCCTCGGTAATATACCGTCCTTACTCGTTTTTTTGTACATTTGGGGCATGATGTTAGTCTCACACCACATTTGAAACAAAATACCCTCTTCGGTGCCGTACAATTTTGGTAAGTGTGATTCGGACCTGTGCAATTCCAACAAGTGAAAATTGCCTTAGGTGAGACCGACTTGTCGTTCACTTTAGCTGCAGTGTCGCTAATTTTAGAGTCATTATCTTTTCTTTTTCCCGTTTTCTGGTTACTCCTAGGGTTCCGATTTACATTCCCAACCTTATTTGTCGAGACTCCACTTCGGCCATTTGGATTATACTCTACTTGATGTATATTAGTTTCGCCTTTTGGTCTGCTCTTTTCCAACAAATAATCGGACTCTTCAAGTTTTCTACATAACCCGGCGAGTTCGGCTACCGAATTAATATCTAGTAGAGCTAACCGATTGACGAAACTAGGCAGAATATTCCTCCGTATAAATTTAACTTTGGTACTTTCCAAAGGCTTGGTGGACAACCTACCAAATAAAGATTCCATGTGGGCAATAAAAATCACAGTGGACTCATTCTTCTTTTGTCGCCTCCTCTTTATTTCCGACCACAATTCTTCATCATCATCACAGTGCAAGAAGTCCTTCTTTAGCCTATCTACCAAGGAATGCCAGTCGTTGACACTTGATTTTATGCTTCTAAACCAAATGAAAGCATCGCCAGTGAAAAATTCAACAGCGGAGCTGAAAAGTTCATCTTCCGATACTTTCCTAGCTTGAGCTATTTCAGTCAGCCCCTCCAAAAAAGGATAGAGTCTCTTTGAGTCTCCATTAAATTTCAATTGCCATTCGCTGACAGGAATATTTCTGGCTGCGCAATTCACGATTGGAGCTGGTACATTTATGACTGGGGTTGTAATAGGCAACTGTGGTAACTCATGACCAGGAGCTATCTTTTCTGCAAGATTTGCTTCCATGAGCACACACGTAGCTATTGTTTCCTGAACATATCTGGAAAACTTCGACGCTTCCTCTTCGTCATCCGGCATGGGAATTCTTTGTACGCGACCCGCTACATGCGATAAACGTGACTTAACCCGGTGTACAAGTGAATCATTTGGATCGCCGTCATAACTATCGATTAAGTTTTGGATAGAATTTAAACTCTTTTCGATACCAGCCGTTTCCTCTTTAATAGACAGAGTGTCATCCCCTATCTTTATCGTTTTTCCAGGCTCATTAATTTCTTTACTTAAGATCCTCGTTAGAATCTTTCTTTTATCCGCGACCGGACGTTCTGAGAAAGTACGACGGATTTTCAGTTCATAGTCTAATTCATATTCCAGTAGGTGATTGACTTTAAAATTGAAGGCTTCCATGATAAATGTATTTAGATTATAAAATTTAAAAGAATTGTTTAAAAAGTCGTAAAAATATTTCTCCTGTGCTCCCAATAGTCAAAATAAAAAATATGTAAAGGCACTTAAAATATGTAGACTTCTTTACCAAACATTTAAAAAATCTTCAACAATTTCAAAAAAAATTTCTAAGTATTGCCTTGTATTAAAATTCTTTTACCAAATATGTTAAGAATTTTCAACAAAAAATCTCCAAATACCGTTTCGTATCAGCAAAGTATTTTTAATATTCATGCAAAACAGCGATGAGAAAAAAAGTACAGTTTTTTCTTCGGTTCCGCAAAATAAATCTAACACTGCAAAAATTAAAGTAAACCAGCACATCTGCTAATCTGAACTATAAAAGTAGCTTTTAAGAAAAAAGTAGGAATCTCTTATCTTTGAGTCGATTAACAAAATTCAAATATCTATACTACCATCAGATAAATTGAAATAAATAATTCTACAAATTTCCTGCTTTTTGTCTTATTGCTATAGTGTAGTTTCGTTTAATAAATGTTATGAAATAAAAATATCTGAAGAGTTAGAGCTTTTACTTTGTTCGATAGCTAGTACACTGAACCCTTTAAAAAAATAAAATTCCAAAAGCCCCGCGTTGACAGCGTCATTTTGTAAGGTGTTAACTTACCCGCTTTTTGAGGCGTTGTGAAAAGTTGTTTTTCCCACGCTTGGGCGCACTTTTCTTGCAACCTCTTTTTAATTTCTGATAATGAATTGAGTGGATCCTGATTTTAAAATAACTAAAGAAATTAAACACACACTAGCTCAGTTTTCTTTGGTAGAGAGATATGGGTAAGAGATAATTTTTGTACGTCTTTTTGGAATTATATTTTCTTATTTTTAAAAAACCTCAGCTGTACGACTTTTGGGCACCATTCATTTTAAAATAGAAAGGATCTAACTTCAGCTAAAAAAATGAAAAAATACTGAAAGGGTGTACAGTTGTTAAAAATAAAAAAACAGTTTGGTACAGCCGTCATTATCCTGAAAAGTAAGATAGGTATTCAGTGAGACACTAGCTTTAATCAACAAAAAGAAAATTTATTCATGATTTTAAAATAAAAGTTCTAACCTCTGTGTTTTTAAGGATTACAAAAAATTCTAGCCTAACAGGTAATTATTATTATTAGAGTCCCTAAATCAGACATTTAAATTCTAAAACCTGACTACCCCCGAAAGCGAAGAATCGTGATTTTCACTTCACTTTTTGGCAGTTCAAATTGCTATTAAGGCACTACTTCGGGAATCGGTCTATTGATGAATGTTCTGGTAACTTACGGTTTTTATTTGGGCTTCTAGGCCTTCGATGGAACACAAAACCGATTACACTTTGTAGGAAACACTCAGAGCCCACTACGGCTTTACGTTAGAAAAAAACTTGTGCTTTACTTAGCTCTCATAATTGTTGCTATGAGCCTCTACTGCGGCTCGGTCGAAGTAAGCCTGGCTGTGGCTCGATGGAAATTCGCCTACTTGGCAGCTCGGTCGAAACAACCTACTTGGCGGCTCGGTGGAAATAAGCCTCTCTTCCTGTCCACCGGACTCTTAAATAAACCGTGGGCACTCTCTCGGTAATATGGCTACGCCGGAACCAAAACTGCGGATACAAATATTTGACCAATCCCGGCGTATCGAGAGATTCGGTCGCAAACCCGCACAGCACACTAATATACCGAACGGCGTGGAATTTCTGATTAATATACCGCTCGATACAAAAATGAAAAGAAGTACAATTTAAAGTGAAAAATCAGTAACATTACATGGTCTTAAAATCTAGGAAAAAATGAATGTTACAATATATATATATATATATATATATATATATATATATATATATATATATATATATATACATATATATATATATATATATATACACATATATATATACACAGTGCTATATGTCCATTTCAAGGTTTTTGGAGTCGAGAAATTCAAAAATTAGATCACTCTTTTCATTACTTCCAATTGTATCAAAGAAGAACGTGAAAGGGGTGCGGGTTGTTAAAAAAGTATGTGCAAAAAAATCTACTATTTGGCTTCATTTATCAAGGATTCTAGAATTTAATGTTCAGATATTTTTACGGATTTTAGTATCGTTTGAAAGCTATTTCTAATGATACCAAATTAAATAGCATATCTCATGCTTTTAACTGATTAAAATAATTGAAAGGAGAAACAAGGAGAATAAGGATTGAAAATAGGGGTAAGAGAAAGGAAATATTGAACAAATCTTAAGTTTAACAATTAAGTTTATTGATAAACACTAAAATCAATATTTTGTATTACGCCCCTGGCTCCTATTACTGCTTCCAGCCGGTTTTTCATGGAGCAGGTGAGCTTTTTCACCACTGTCTGTCGGATTCTTCCTCATTCCTCCGCCATGGCAACCTTCCAGTATTTTTCTTTCTGGCTCGAACCGTTCTTTTGAGCTCATCCCATATGTGCTCGATTGAATTGAGGTCAGGACTTCGCGCAGGCTAGTCTAATGTGGGTATTTCCACTTCCGTCAGGTATTGCCGGACCGATACAGCAGCATGTACTCTCGCATTGTCGTGCATTAGTAAGAAAGCTATCACCAACAAAACCAGTGTAAGGAACGACTTCCTGCAGGATCTCCTCGATGTACCGATAAGCAATTAATCCACCACCATGAGTCTCATCAGTCACGAAAACTAAATCGGTCTTTGCATCGAGTGTGATGCCTCTCTACACCATGATAGGAGACCGTTGCAGTAATGCAAAACTGCACATAGACACTCCTCAGGCCTCTTATAGATTCGTCTTCTTCTATCATTGCCATGTAGGCACAATTCGGTACTCGTGGGAGAATAAAACGAATCGCCATTGCTCTAAAGGCCAGTCCTCTTGCAAATCTGATTCTCGCTTGTGGATGTGCTGCTTTCAATTTGGATTCGTCAGCTGATCTCTTCAAAGTTAGGTTAGCTTCTTTATGGCCTCTTCTGACTGTTCAATGACTGACAGCCCGACCACAAACTGGTCGAATCTCCTGCTGGAACTCAACGCCGGTCAAGTGCCGATTTCCTAGACTTGTGTGGACAACGAAGCGGTCGTCTCACTCCGAGGTACATCTTCTTCTTCCTGATTCTGGTCTCTGTGTAAAGGCGCTAGCCTCTTGGTAACGTTGATTGACTTTGGAGACAGCTGACTGGTTCAGGTGCAGTTGCACAGCGACTACACGTTGGCTCTGCCCTTTTTGCAATAGGGCTATAACTTGTGTCGTTTCTTCCGGGGTGGTATCCATTTTCCTATGACGTAATTATTAAGCAGGTATAGCAGAGATATTGACGGTTGAAGTTCCGATAAAAGAATGATAGGAAAATGCGATTGCATGTATTTTTATGGGGATGAGTAGGGCGCAAGAAGTACGTTGCTGAGCTAGCAAAAGCGGTTCTGTTGAGTATAACCGTTTTAATCAGTAAAAATTTTTGGAAATCCAAATGTTTTTGGTATTATTGGAAAAAGTAGAAAATCAGCATTCTAACAATACCAAAAATAATACCAGTGTAATATCGTGCTACATGTCCTTTTCAATGTTCTTGGACTCTAGGTATATGAAAATTAAGTTATTTTTTTTATTACTTTCAATTTTTTAGGGAAAGGGGTTGAAAGAGATAAGAAATGTATAATTTATATACTAATATGAGAATTTTTCTAGTGATTTCGGATGTGAGAATGGGCGAATTTTAAACATAATCATTTATAATAAAACATATTATAGTCTTTTTTGGGGTTCTTTCAGAATCGAGACGTTCCTTTTTTTTTATTATTTCATTTCTGACATGGGAAGAGGGTGAAAGTGGTAGGAATTATTGCATCGTTTCAATAGTATTATAAACATTTTTCCTAATTCGTGATTGACATATGTTATATTTACTTTAAAATATTTTATTATTATGAAATACATATGTGGACGCAGGGGTCAGAAGAGTGATTGCGTATGTATGGTAATATACTTTCAATTCAGTGTTCTTGTTTTTCTATTACTTTCAATTTTAACAGAAATAGTATATAAAAGGGATTGAGATCTGTCTACAGAATAACCTAAAAATATTAAGTTGAATATAGAACATGTTTTAGAAATAGAAACGGTTAAATTGACGGAAACGTCCCTATGACACAGCATGTTAATTACCGTATTTTCTCACCTTGCTAACGGAAAGTATTGTATTCGTTAGAAAATGTGTGTGTGTGTGTGTGTATTCGGTTTTAAAATTATTATTAATTATTTTTTCATTTTCGTCGGTCTGTCTATATGACTGTCGACCTGTCGATTTGGCCCGATAACTCCTGAAAAAAATGGTAATACAAATATTGAAGTATGGATGAAACCTATAGTTCTTAGTTGATATCGTTTGAGTGGAAGGGGGTGAAAGAAATGAAAATTTACTTTCTCTTTACTTCAGAAATTCATATTCAGTACTGTTTTAGAACTAGAACGTGTTTGCAAGGAAGGCCTTGGACAAATCACTTCAACGATTTTTTTTATTTAGAATTTTTAAATTGACGTTTGGTGTGGTATGCCAATAGAATTACTATATATTAAAGCAGCAATAATCATTTACATGTATGTATTCATCCAGTGTATGTATTCAGCCAGAACATTCTTTTTAAAGCATTGGTATATAAGCATTTGGTAATCTGTTGAACACATTTTAATATTTCACTGCTCATTGTCAACAAATAATTTTACTAAAATGACTACAAAATCTCCTGCGACTCATGCTGTAACATGTCTAAGCCGTAACTGTTGAAATTATTATGTAAATATTCTAGAGGAAATTTATTTAACAATTCAAGATAAACTAACTAACAACATACTCCTATAACTTATATACTTGTAACACGATAAATTCGAAGCAACCTCTCTAATGATCTCCCCTACCTCATTAACCCGATACATATTCGTTTATTTGAAAATAATTTTAAAATAACACAATTTTTAGGTTTACTGACTTTAAAATCCGCCAAAAGACTCCTATAGCTTCTTATAGATTTATATATAGATAACTGGAAATAGTGAGAAAATAGTATTATTTTCTCGAAGTTCTTGCGCCAAGAATGCTGAAAAAGACGTATAACAGGAAACCTTCCATCGATCTTTCTAGCTCCCGACATCATTAGCCCTAAGGGCTATATATAAGTATGCTAATCATAAATAATTGAGAATAATTAAAAAGTAACCTATTTTTAGAAATTGTCAACTCCAAGAATCCTAAAAAGGACGTCTAACACAATATATTCGAAATAACCTCTTTAACACTCTCCCCACTTCTTTAGCCCATTATAAATAATGAATAATTATAGTTAAAAAATGTTCATTATGCTAACTAAAAACCTACAAAAATTCTCACAATGATTGGAAAAATCCCGGAATGCAATTTAATGGCAATATTTTCTTATTTTATTATATAGAATCGCAACCGGATAAATGCACTCTTTCTCGCTGCAATTTGACGATAAATCAGAAATTTATTCTTGCCGCTTGAAATAATACAAGTGTTTTATTTTTTATTTCACATAGAAATTCTGTTTAGTCTCATTATTCTTCATATTTCTCAGTCACTTCAAGAAAAGATGAATGAGAAGAAAAATGAAACATTACTGAAAATCAAAAAAATCTCTAATATCTGTCAGTAACAAAACTACAACCAAGTATTTTTTTTTTTGAATTGTGGCTGTTACTTGATGGAAATTCATAACGAATGTATTGAAAGACTGATATTGTCAAATTTCCACTTTATTTAGTTTCACTGAAACTGTATGACGCATTTCGCTATACTATAGCTTCTTCTGATACAAAATATAATTTTGTATCAGAAGAAGCTATACTATAGCGAAACGCGTCATACTGTATGACGCGTTTCGCTATACTATAGCTTCTTCTGATACAAAATATCATTTTGTATCAGAAGAAGCTATTCTATAGCGAAACGCGTCATACAGTTTCAGTGAAACTAAATAAAGTGGAAATTTGACAATATCAGTCTTTCATTACATACAACCAAGTATTTTCATGGAAAATGTTCGAAGAATGTACCCCGCTTAATTCTTCCCAGAGCGGTGCATGTTAGAAATACACGTCGCTCTAATGTTTCACATCCGTATGAGATCCAGCTTGTTACTCCGCGTACAACGCTTTTCAAGCAGTCTTTTATATGGAGAACCTCATCCCTTTATAATAATTTGCCCAGGGCTGTGTTTACAGCGATTCAAGAACAACGTGAATCACTTTTTCCGCACACATGCCGCTCCTGGAGCGCTTTAGAGACTTCCCTGCAGCACATGTGCTAGAACCATAAAAAAAAACTTATTGATAGTTAACTTACACCATAGAAGTAAAAACATAATGGTCATTATCATTCTGATGTGAACCGACAGCATAGAAATAAACATGATGGTGAAATAAATATCACTGTATCATATGATTTTACACTGTATTTTTAATCGTATTTTTGTTATCTCCTCTATTTAATGCTGATGTTGTCAGAGGTCCTCTTTAAAGAATTAACAAATTGATCTCTAATTAAATATTTAAAAAAACAACACATTTTAGTAAACATTGTCTGTTAATTATTCAGTTCAAAAATTTTTTCTATTGCTATTTTGGTCTTGATTTTTTTTTCTAATTCACCATTTCTTATCATAAAAGTCAGATTCAGATTCAAAAACTCTTTATTTCTTGCATCTTTATACATTGTACTAGTTTTTACATTTTTCTTAATTCTTTAAATATAATATGTTACATGATACATATTCATTCATAATTAATCATAAAACTAAATCATCGATACTATTTTGGACCAAAGACAAAACGTAGTAAATTCCACTAAAAATTTTAAGTTTCCACTAAAAAATAGCTGCGGAATCATTTCTCGTTATTTCAGTGGAAATTTTGCCTTTACTTGCGTTCAAGAACGACAGATATGTAATTCTAGTAAAAAATTATAAACCAACACAGTAAGCAATTTGAATATGTTAAAAATTAAGGTCCTGGTGGCATGTATATTGTGTGCTGTAACGCCGGAATCTGATGTACATTACTTCAACAAAAACAAGACTCAATTCATAAAATATGCCTCATATGTATACTGCCAGTATCAAAATTTGGCTTGTCATCTTATTCTTAATATAAATTTTAATTGAAATATGAAACATAGTCCATAGTCATAAGTCCTTTTCTGAAAACATAACAGTTAGTATGTAAAATTATTTACTAATATCAATGAGATTTATATCTCATGTAAATTCCCTGAATTCCAGTCTTATTTCTAAGGTCGAAAAGTTGTAAAAGTAAACAATTTTTCAAAATCACCATTTGCATAAATAGCAGCACGAAACTCTTCGTGAGAGAAATTTCGTCTTTGATAAGATTTATTTAATACACAACAGTTTTGTATTTATTAATTTGTTAGAAAATAATTGTTGTGCAATATTCACTCTGAAACTCCAGAACTTCGCACATTATTCAAATAAACTCATTAATTTGGACCTAAAACTTATTCCAAACACTTCTGGCAGCTGTTGTTACAAATTGTGGCACAAAAGATGAAGTTAGAAAGATAAAATAAAATAAAATTTTGTTACCTAAAAAATTAGTTTAACCTGAAAATTTAACTTTTGTCCTTATAATATTACTCGTATCTAGGGCATCCTAAAACAAAACTTCGAAATAAAGTTTTCTTTATCTTTACCTGAAAACATATAAGGTTGTTAAAGATTTTCTACAATTAACTGATACTTTATGCTTAAGATTATTTACTGTAAATTTACTGTAATTTTAGAACTTAACAAAATGAATCCCCATCAGATACGTTATCTTGTTTGCTGGACTTTTTTAAGTTTTGCGCTAATTAAAATTGATTTTCATTAGATACATATGTACCAAGGAATACGGTAATATTTACAATTTGCCTAAATATTTCTATTTTGAAACACTTAAAGGAATCATTTAAGATAGCATATAAATATATATATATATATATATATATATATATATATATATATATATATATATATATATATATATATATATATACATATATAT
Source organism: Pachyrhynchus sulphureomaculatus (assembly GCA_019049505.1). NCBI lineage: Eukaryota > Metazoa > Arthropoda > Insecta > Coleoptera > Curculionidae > Pachyrhynchus > Pachyrhynchus sulphureomaculatus. Next base: position 80,840,018 of record CM032455.1, read on the forward strand.
ATATATATATATATATATATATATATATATGTATATATATATATATATATACATATATATATATATATATATATATATATATATATATATATATATACATATATATATATATATATATATATATATATATATATATATATATATATATATATATATATATATATATATATATATATATATATATATATATATATATATATATACATATATATATATATATATATATATATATATATATATATATATATATATATATATATATAGATATAGATATAGATATAGATATATATATATATATATATATATATATATATATATATATATATATAGATATATATATAGATATATACATATAGATATATACATCTATATATATATATATATATATATATATATATATATATATATATATAAAACGAATTATCTCAACCGAACAAATCTTTTTGTAACAATTTTTGTTGTATTAGTATCAGATAGTTAGCTTCGAGCGGCAGCAGCAGCAAGTTCACAGAAAGTTGGGGCTATACAAAATAGCGCCGCCAACGTGAGGTTATAAAATAGCCGCAAAAAGAGACGTTATACCGTCTAACAAATAAATTCGATAAATACTAACTAGTTGAACGAAGGGATTCAGAGCAACACATTATGTCTAGACACCCCACCTTTAAATTAAAAAAGCCGCCGAGTATTATATTAACGTCCATCTAGCTTTCATCGATCATAAGAAAGTTTTCGACTCCCTAGAACACTGGGACCGAACTCCTCAAATTCTTATATGAAAATGCGATACTAACAGTTACATTGGATGAAGATCAAAAAAACAGAATCCATAAAGATCAAGAAGTATGTTACGCAGAGCGACACAATCTCACCAAAATTATTTAACCTGGCCTTGGAAGAAGTGTTTAAAAGTCTTGAGTGGAAGGAGAAAGGGATTAAAATCCATGTGACATATATCACTTGCGATTCGCAGATGATGTGGTAGTAATTAGCGAAGATCTAAAAGAACTAGACATTATAACAGAACAACTTATTCAAGCTTCATAATAAGTAGGACTCGAGATAAACATCAAGGAAACAAAACATCTAATCCCACAAAACACAAAATTTAAGGTCGGTAAGGAAGAAATCGAGAGAGTAGACGAATATGTATAATTAGGACCTAAAATTAGAATAAATAAGGATAATTAAACAACGAAAGTACCAAGACAAATTGGTCTAAATTGGACTGTATTTAAAAGATTGGGATTCATTGTCTAAAACAAAAATATCCCCATGACCTTAAAAAGATAAGTGTTTGCGAGCTATATACTTCCAGTAAATATGTATGAGTAAATCATGACCCTCACAAAAACTAGTCTTTGTCGACTCCAACTTACTCAACGGGTTATGGAATAACAGATTTTAGGTTCCATTTTAGGAGAACACATTAGAAGCGAGGATATCAGACGAACAACAAAAATTATAGATATCAGTAAAAGAATGCCAAAATTAAAGTGGCAATAGCAGGGGCATGTGGCTTACAAGATGGACAACAAAATTATTTAAATGGAGACCATGGGAAAACAGATGAAGTATCGGGAGACCAAAGCAATGATGGACTGATGATATCAAGTTCACAGCAGGCAGTGGATGGCTCCATTTTGCACAGAAGAGCAACAATTGGAAGAAAGTTGAAGAGGCCTATGAAGAAGATGAAGAAAGATCAGCACTTTATCAATGATATCAGCACAAGAAAAAACTGTTTTTTCTTCTGTCTCAACTTTTATAAACGAAAGATGAATATATATGAAACGAATGAAAATATACCAACACCGCAATAATATTAATGAAGATATGTGTTATGGACTATATAATACTATGTGATTATAAATAATTTTACCTTTTTGGATTCATTACTTTCAATTTAGAAAATTCAAGACCATACAAGTGTCTGGTGAAATGGTTTCGCAGCAGCTCGGCACATTACACTAGGCAACACTAAAAAATTCACCACCATCTTGAATAGTGATTCGGATTAGGTACATCTAGTATACAATAAAAAAGGTTTTATGTCGACATCATATCTTATAACCTAGAAAACTAGTAATTTGTTAATTTGTTTTATTTACTCCTCGTATTACTTGTTTTAGATTAGTCATAAAAATATTACTTTTTCGTGTATAAATGTGATCAAAACATTTAGATTAGTGCTAAATATACAAAATATCACGCGTTTGTGTTAATTCGCCTAGTTTGTTTTGTTACGATTGTGGTTAATTTACCCCTAAAAATGAAAAAAGCCAATTTCTCTGATGCTTGAAAAATGTTATGAGGCTAATTTTAAGAGCGCAATTGAAAATTAACATAAATCGTGGATGCTCCGAATGTGTTGTTTGAGATATTATAAATATTTGACAAGTTGCTACAACGATACTATAAAAGAAGTGTTTTTTTTGGCGTACCAATGCAGTGGCGTGAACCTAAGAACCACACAGACGATTGTTACTTCTGTTTGACAAGTGTGAAGAGTTTTTCTAAAAAAAACGAAAAGTTCCCTGAAATATGTTAATGTACCATCAGTATCAATGCCATTACCTCATTCTCCTGAAATTCCTATAGCAAAACGACCTTTGAGCCCATCAGTTCATCGAGTTCTATAGAGGAAAAAAGCGAACCCATTCGTTCTAGTGGAGAGCTATTTCAAGACCCAACTATTGCATCAGAACCACATTTGGTTAGTCAACCAAAACTAAATGACCTTGTTAGAGTTTTTGATTTCACCAAAGAAAAATATGAAATGTTAGGATCGAGATTAAAACGTCAGTCTTTTACAGACTGACGTTAAAATTACAGCTTATCGAAATCGATACAGCTCCTTAACCATCTTTTATTCAAAAGAGGATAGTTTAAATTTTTGTAATGATATTGATGGTTTAATGTCGGAACTAGGCCACCATCATTTGCCAGAAGAGTAAAGACTAGTTATTGATGGATCAAACCAAAGTCTGAAAGCAGTTTTACTCCATAACGGTAATATATTTCCATATTTGCCTGTAGCGTACAGTGCTCATTTAAAAGAAACCTATCACATTTTAAAACTTATTTTAGAAAAAAATCATCAGTAATGGCTTTGATTTTAGCATTGCAAATCGGCTATACGAATTGTTGTTTCTTATGTGAACGGGATAGAAGAGCGCGTTCAGAACATTACGTAAAACAAAACTGACCCTTAAGAAGTGGGTATGTTCTTGGAAAAATATTAAAAATGAACCATTAGTATCACCTGAGAAAATCACCACTGTACATCAAACTTGGTTTAATCAAGAATTTTGTGAAAGCATTATGTAAGGATGGACCTGAATTTCAGTTTCCCAAAAATAGATTTCCTGGGGTGATGCTAAAATAAAAGAAGGAATTTTTGTAGAGCCGTATATAAGAAAAAATTAATTGATGATCCCTCTTTTCTATCCAGTCTAAATTCCATAGAAAAAAAGGCATGGTTGGCTTGTATTGATGTCACGAAAAATTTCCTCGGCAACCACAAATCACCATCCAAATTTTAATTATGTTTTGCTTTATATATTGATTCGAAAATAAATTTGAGCTATTTTTTAAACAATTAAAATACTAATAATAACGTAATTACAGAGTGAAACCTCGAGATGCACACTTTAATTCATGTCGTGTCTTTTTCTATAAATAGATAGATGAATTATAATTTAACTCTATACAGTCAGAGAACTGTATTTGGTTTAATTTTAATCATAGTGAGAAATAAACCAAATGCCAGGACTTATCATTGCAAAAAAGCCTCCCCCACTATCTTAACTGTCCTGTATGTATATATATATATATATATATATATATATATATATATATATATATATATATATATATATATACCATATAAATACCAGATAAATTGTTAAAAGTAATGCGCGCGTTATAATTCTTGTTTCAAAATTTTTTGCGATATTTTAATGTATATATATATATTATATATATATATATATATATATATATATATATATATATATATATTTTTATATATATATATATATATATATATATATATATATATATATATATATATATATATATATATATATATATATATATATATATATATATATATATATATATATATATAACATATATTCCTGGTTTCCGTCCGTTCGTCTAACAATGAATTTGCACGACGTTTCGCCAAAATCTCATTTGGCATTTTCAAGTGCTCTTGCTGCTGCTACTCGATACTGTGAACTTGCTGCTGCTGCCGCTCGAAGCTAACTATCTGATACTAATACAAAAAGATTTGTAGGGTCGAGATAATTCGTTTTATATATAGATATATATATATATATATATATATATATATATATATATATATATATATATATATATATATATATATATATGTGATAGGTTTCTTTTAAATGAGCACTGTACGCTACAGGCAAAGATGGAAATATGTTACCGTTATGGAGTAAAACTGCTTTCGGACTTTGGTTTGATCCATCAATAACTAGTCTTTACTCTTCTGGCAAATGATGGTGACCTAGTTCCGACATTAAACCATCAATATCATTACAAAAATTTAAACTATTCTCTTTTGAATCAAAGATGGTTAAGGAGCTGTATCGATTTCGATAAGCTGTAATTTTAACGTCAGTCTGTAAAATACTGACGATTTAATCTCGATCCTAACATTTCATATTTTTCTTTGGTGAAATCAAAAACTCTAACAAGGTCATTTAGTTTTGGTTGACTAATCAAATGTGGTTCTGACGCAATAGTTGGGTCTTGAAATAGCTCTCCACTAGAGGGAATGGGTTCGCTTTTTTCCTCTGTAGAACTCGATGAACTTGATGGGCTCAAAGGTCGTTTTGCTATAGGCATTTCAGGAGAATGAGGTAATGGCATTGATACTGATGGTACATTAACATATTTCAGGGAACTTTTCGTTTTTTTAGAAAAACTCTTCACACTTGTCAAACAGAAGTAACGATCGTCTGTGTGGTTTCTTAGGTTCACGCCACTGCATTGGTACGCCAAAAAAACACTTCTTTTATAGTATCGTTGTATCAACTTGTCAAATATTTATAATATTTCATACAACACAATCGGGGCATCCACGATTTATGTTGATTTTCAATTGCGCTCTTAAAATTAGCTTCATAACATTTTTCAAGCATCAGAGAAATTGGCTTTTTTCATTTTTAGGGGTAAATTAACAACAAACGTAACAAAACAAACTAGGCGAATTAACACAAACGCGTGATATTTTGTATATTTAGCACTAATCTAAATGTTTTGATCACATTTATACACGAAAAAGTAATATTTTTATGACTAATCTAAAACAAGTAATACGAGGAGTAAATAAAACAAATTAACAAATTACTAGTTTTCTAGGTTATAAGATATGATGTCGACATAAAACCTTTTTTATTGTATACTAGATGTACCTAATCCGAATCACTGTTCAAGATGGCGGTGAATTTTTTAGTGTTGCCTAGTGTAATGTGCCGAGCTGCTGCGAAACCATTTCACCAGACACTTGTATGGTCTTGAATTTTCGAAATTGAAAGTAATGAATCCAAAAAGGTAAAATTATTTATAATCACATAGTATTATGTAGTCCATAACACATATCTTCATTAATATTATTGCGGTGTTGGTATATTTTCATTCGTTTCATATATATTCATCTTTCGTTTATAAAAGTTGAGACAGAAGAAAAAACAGTTTCTTCTGGTGTTGATATCATTGATAAAGTGCTGATCTTTCTTCATCTTCTTCATAGGCCTCTTCAACTTTCTTCCAATTGTTGCTCTTCTGTGCAAAATGGAGCCAGCCACTGCCTGCTGTGAACTTGATATCATCAGTCCATCATTGCTTTGGTCTCCCGATACTTCATCTGTTTTCCCATGGTCTCCATTTAAATAATTTTGTTGTCCATCTTGCAAGCCACATGCCCCGTCTATTGCCACTTTAATTTTGGTATTCTTTTACTGATATCTATAATTTTTCTTGTTCGTCTGATATCCTCGCTTCTAATGTGTTCTCCTAAAATGGAACCTAAGATCTGTTATTCCATAACCCGTTGAGTAAGTTGGAGTCGACAAAGACTAGTTTTTGTGAGGGTCATGATTTACTCATACATATTTACTGGAAGTATATAGCTCGCAAACACTTATCTTTTTAAGATCATGGGGATATTTTTGTTTTAGACAATGAATCCCAATCTTTCAAATGCAGTCCAATTCAGACCAATTTGCCTTGGTACTTTCGTTGTTTAATTATCCTTATCTATTCTAATTTTAGGTTCTAATTATACATATTCGTCTACTCTCGATTTCTTCCTTACCCACCTTAAATTGTGTGTTTTGTGGGATTAGATGTTTTGTTTCCTTGATGTTTATCTCGAGTCCTACTTTTTATGAAGCTTGAATAAGTTGTTCTGTTATGATGTCTAGTTCTTTTAGATCTTCGCTAATTACTACCACATCATCTGCGAATCGCAAGTGATATATATCACATGGATTTTAATCCCTTTCTCCTTCCACTCAAGACTTTTAAACACGTCTTCCAAGGCCAGGTTAAATAATATTGGTGAGATTGTGTCGCTCTGCGTAACATACTTCTTGATCTTTATGGATTCTGTTTTTTTGATCTTCATCCAATGTAACTGTTAGTATCGCATTTTCATATAAGAATTTGAGGAGTTCGGTCCCAGTGTTCCAGGGAGTCGAAAACTTTCTTATGATCGATGAAAGCTAGGTGGACGTTAATATAATACTCGGCGGCTTTTTTAATTTAAAGGTGGGGTGTCTAGACATAATGTGTTGCTCTGAATCCCTTCGTTCAACTAGTTAGTATTTATCGAATTTATTTGTTAGACGGTATAACGTCTCTTTTTGCGGCTATTTTATAACCTCACGTTGGCGGCGCTATTTTGTATAGCCCCAACTTTCTTTATTTTTAATAAATATTTTATTTATTAAATAGAAGCCGTTATTTGCCCCTTATATATATATCTTAATTTTTGAGAATGGATTGAGTGGATATTAATACTGATAAAGCAAAAACTAGATATAAGCTAGCTCGTTTTTTTACTGGTAGAGTACATGAAGATCGAGGTAATTTTTGCCTTTTGAAAATATTCTATATGTTTGTTTAAAATTTGGTTATACTCTTTTAGGCACCATTCATTTTAGAATAAAAAGAATTTAACTTCAGCTCAAAGAATGAAAAAATACTGAAAAGTTATTTAGTTGTTGAAATAAAATTAATTTACGTACAACCTATACGTCCTGAAAGAAAGAGTGGGTAGTTCAGTAAGACGCTGCATTGACATAGAGAAAAGTATATTAACAAGATTAAAATTCTTGCAGTTATTACACTCTTAAAATTACATTAAGTAAATAAAACCACTTAGGCTATGAGAGTGTACACATTTAAACTAGAGTTTTATGACTTATTGATCCCAAATAAAAAACATAAGGCTTTTAAAAAAAACACGATCTAAAAGTTTGAAAGATTAACTCCGCGGATTACACGTGTTGAGTAGTCGTTGGAAACACACTTGTAAATAGGAAGTGAAATATTTAAACTGATGTGCTTATGACTTACTGATTGGCTTCTCCTTGTGGATTTTCCTTAAGCTGCTTGGCCTCTCCTAGTGAGATGCTCATCAAAAATATTGTCTCAGTCACTACTATCCTAGTCTCCTTTGGGTAGCTAATCACTTTTTGACCCGAAATGCCTTAGGATGAGTAGGATATTTTAAGATCGGAAGAAGGCCTTAAACTTGAGAGCTAGAAACAACACCGACTTGGTGATAAAAAAACCCGGTACTCGCTACTGCATCACGGAGAAAAATGAAAAGCTACTACGACGTGCTAGAGGAAAAAGCCACCACGGCATGGCTGAGAAAAAAAGCCACTACGGCACACTGGTGGAAAAGGCCTTTAAAAATTAGAAATGGCTGTTTAAATATCTTTTCTTCTTCAAAGTAAAGTCCTTAAAATGGCTCACGTCCGGGACGCAAAATCAATGCAAACTAAATAAGTTAGGTCAGCAACACGTTATACACGGTTGAGTTACACTGTTCAAAAATTTAAATCACTGCCTAATCAAATATAAAAATGTAAAAAAACAATAAATTATAGAAAGAAAAACAGTATCGTACCGTGATCTTATGAAAATGAATTTTACAACAGCTTGTATAAATGCAATAATAAGACGATGGAGCGATAGTTTTCAAGGTTTTCGTAATTACCATTCTTGAACAAAAGTATATAAATATATATACCTCACTGTTTGGCCAATGTATAGGCATTCTTTGTGCTTCGATGCATTGTCCTCCCGTTTTCAATATTTCAGGTATTATTTTATCTTCACCAGGAAATTTCTTATTCTTCATTTGTTTTAAAGCATTTTCCAATTCACTTCGGCTTGCCGCAAAAATTTCTTCCAACTCAACCTTAAGAATATGTTTTTGCTGCTGATTAAGATTTGGAAATTCGTGAAATTAAGTTTTGTGTAGATTTCCTTCATTTTATCCGTTATTTTCTTCCTGCCAGTTGCTATTTTACCCATTTTATCTCGTAACCTAATTATTTTAGTTTTACCTTGTGATGTCTTGGATTTCAATACTTTCATATTTTTGTTTTCTTCAAAGGTGTTAATTATTAATAGACTAAGAGGGCGACCCGAAATCTTGACCTGTCGACTAACCGTCTGCTTAGTTGTTCATTCTATCGGGCGAGTCGAATGAAAGCCTTTAACGTTGATTTTGCGGCCCTCATATCCTGATATGCCCAAAAATGGACTGTCGTTTAACCACTTGAATCAAGTACCATAACATTTGTTGACACTAAAAAGTCGAGCGCCTCAAAGGGCCGACGCCACCAAGACCGGACTGTCATTTAACAATATAAAATCTTTAAAATTTACTACTCAGTATATATCACCACTACACCAAACACTTTATTTTTGCACTCGACGCGCGTTTCGCTAACCATGTTAGCTTCATCAGGGGCGATGATTGACTAAAGATAAACTACAAATCTATCCTATTTATACTTAGCCTAACCCTAGAATTACTCAAGCGGAACTAATGACATAGCCAAGGCCATCAGTTCCGGTCAAGTAACCAGTAGAGGGGACTATAAGGAATAGGCCCTCTGTCTTTATTTAAACTACTTTTACATTTTATGATTTCCATACTTTCGTATGCGTTCAACAATCTCCTATCAGATACATTTTTTATTAATCTTAGATTATCTAATGTTACAGTATGATCAGCTTCAAGGGCATGTTCGGCAATGCTAGACTTTTCTGTTCTATTGTATCTTAAGTGTGCTAAATGTTCTTTAAATCGTATTTTAATTGACCTTTTAGTTTGCCCAACATACTTTTTGTCACAATCATTACAACTAATTTCATAAATTCCACTTTTCTCACAATTGGGAATCTTATCTTTGGGATTTCCTAAGATATTCCTCAGATTGTCTGATGACTTATAGACTAAGGTGAGGCCTACCTTATTAAATACCTTATTGAGTCCCTTGCTATATTTCGGATTATATGGTATGGAGACATACTTGGTGTTATTTTCTTCGCGTGTAAAAAAGGTGGAATTCTGAATTTTAGACCTAAATTTATGTCTATTTATTAGCTTATTTACTAAGTCATCGTCATAACCATTAACTCTAGTTATATTTCTAATACGATTCCTTTCTTTATTAAAGTTTAGTCTATTCAGAGGGAAAGTGACCAAACGATGAACTAAAAAATGTATTGAGGCTAATTTATGTTGTTTGCAATGAAATGAATCATTAGGAATATATCTATCTGTTACTGTGTCCTTCCTATAGATATCAAATTCTAATCTATTATTATTTTTAATAATTAAAATATCTAGAAAGGGCAATTGTCCTTTGTTCTCAATTTCGTACGTGAATTTAATTGAATCATACCGGCTATTTAATTTAGAAACAAAATCATCAATATTTGCTTTCTTTGTATCAAAAATCGCGAAAATATCATCCACATACCTATACCATACCCTTGGAAAATATTCGAATTCTTGACTGGCTTCGATTTCAAACTTACTCATGAATAAATTGGCTATGAAAGGTGACAAACAATTACCCATAGCTGTTCCTTCTTTCTGAACATAAAATTGATTGTTATATTGGAAATAATTTTGTTCCATGCAAAGTTTAGATAATGTTAAGTATTCACGAATAATTTCGTCTTCAAAATCATTCATTCTAAGTAATTCTTCGAGATATTGTAAAGTTTGTGGAATTGGCACACTTGGGAATAAAGAACTAACATCAAAAGAAATTAAGACTTCGCCTTCATTAAGAACTAGATTTTTTGTTTTATTAATGAATTCTAACGAATTCTTTACTGCGAAAGTATTTAATGGTAACTTCTCAAGTTCTTTTGATAACCATTTGGATATTAAATATGTGGGTGATCCGACCGATGAAACAATGGGTCGCATTGCTTTTCCAGGTTTGTGAATTTTGGGTAAGCAATACAATTTTGGTATGGTCGGATTACTCGCATTTAATTTAAATTTTAGCGAATCGGAGACAAGGTTCTTACATTTTTTAAAAGAATTTTTAACCTCTGATATCATTTTCGGTAATGGATTTCTTATTACCTTTTCATAAGGGCCAGATTCGAGAAGATTATCTACGCGTTCAAAGTAATCTTTCTTATCCAATATAACAACCTTATTTCCTTTATCCGCTTTTAAGTAGAAGACATCTTTCTTTTTCAATCCTTTAACTACTTTTATGTTTTTTCGTGAATTAGAATTTGTGTTGTTAACTATGTTTTTCGATATTTGATTGCGACATGCTTCCCTAACAAAGGTTTTACTATTTTCTGGAAGTGTACTAATGGAACTTTCAATGTGAGCAACTATTTCTGATAAATTATCTCTAGGAGGGGTACTGCAAAGTTAAGACCTTTGTTTAAGATGCGAATTTCATTTCGTGTAAAGGATTGAGACGAATGATTCTCTACAATATTTACGAGTTCCTGAGGACTATTCTTCTTCGGTAAGAGCTTTTTTAATTTTTTACTTAGAATAGAGAATTTCTTTTTATATTGAATATCAATAACTAAAAACATTTTCCTCTGGAACTCGCTCCATACTTCATATTCAATATTGTTTAATCCTGAAGTAAGTTTTTTGAATATGCTGTATGATTCTACTTCTAACATACTACGTTTTGTGTACAAATTCTTGATTTCTAAGTCAAGCCATTTTTGTTTTGCAAAGAATGAAACTTTTTCTGAAATGTTTGATTTTGGTAAATTAACCTTAATAAAATTAGGAAAAACTTTAAATTTCTTGCAAGACTTTAAAAACCAAATATCTGCACCTACTAATCTAATCTTACTACTGTACTTACGATAAAGGTTTAATTCCGTTGACCGTGAAGCCATCTCAACTAAGTTGGGAATGTGGAATCTTTGGCACAATGATACTACTCAGTATATATCACCACTACACCAAACACTTTATTTTTGCGCTCGACGCGCGTTTCGCTAACCATGTTAGCTTCATCAGGAGCGATGATTGACTAAAGATAAACTACAAATCTACCCTATTTATACTTAGCCTAACCCTAGAATTACTCAAGCGGAACTAATGACATAGGCAAGGCCATCAGTTCCGGTCAAGTAACCAGTAGAGGGGACTATAAGGAATAGGCCCTCTGTCTTTATTTAAACTACTTTTACATTTTATGATTTCCATACTTTCGTATGCGTTCAACAATCTCCTATCAGATACATTTTTTATTAATCTTAGATTATCTAATGTTACAGTATGATCAGCTTCAAGGGCATGTTCGGCAATGCTAAACTTTTCTGTTCTATTGTATCTTAAGTGTGCTAAATGTTCTTTAAATCGTATTTTAATTGACCTTTTAGTTTGCCCAACATACTTTTTGTCACAATCATTACAACTAATTTCATAAATTCCACTTTTCTCACAATTGGGAATCTTATCTTTGGGATTTCCTAAGATATTCCTCAGATTGTCTGATGACTTATAGACTAAGGTGAGGCCTACCTTATTAAATACCTTATTGAGTCCCTTGCTATATTTCGGATTATATGGTATGGAGACATACTTGGTGTTATTTTCTTCGCGTGTAAAAAAGGTGGAATTCTGAATTTTAGACCTAAATTTATGTCTATTTATTAGCTTATTTACTAAGTCATCGTCATAACCATTAACTCTAGTTATATTTCTAATACGATTCCTTTCTTTATTAAAGTTTAGTCTATTCAGAGGGAAAGTGACCAAACGATGAACTAAAAAATGTATTGAGGCTAATTTATGTTGTTTGCAATGAAATGAATCATTAGGAATATATCTATCTGTTACTGTGTCCTTCCTATAGATATCAAATTCTAATCTATTATTATTTTTAATAATTAAAATATCTAGAAAAGGCAATTGTCCTTTGTTCTCAATTTCGTACGTGAATTTAATTGAATCATACCGGCTATTTAATTTAGAAACAAAATCATCAATATTTGCTTTCTTTGTATCAAAAATCGCGAAAATATCATCCACATACCTATACCATACCTTTGGAAAATATTCGAATTCTTGACTGGCTTCGATTTCAAACTTACTCATGAATAAATTGGCTATGAAAGGTGACAAACAATTACCCATAGCTGTTCCTTCTTTCTGAACATAAAATTGATTGTTATATTGGAAATAATTTTGTTCCATGCAAAGTTTAGATAATGTTAAGTATTCACGAATAATTTCGTCTTCAAAGTCATTCATTCTAAGTAATTCTTTGAGATATTGTAAAGTTTGTGGAATTGGCACACTTGGGAATAAAGAACTAACATCAAAAGAAATTAAGACTTCGCCTTCATTAAGAACTAGATTTTTTGTTTTATTAATGAATTCTAACGAATTCTTTACTGCGAAAGTATTTAATGGTAACTTCTCAAGTTCTTTTGATAACCATTTGGATATTAAATATGTGGGTGATCCGACCGATGAAACAATGGGTCGCATTGCTTTTCCAGGTTTGTGAATTTTGGGTAAGCAATACAATTTTGGTATGGTCGGATTACTCGCATTTAATTTAAATTTTAGCGAATCGGAGACAAGGTTCTTACATTTTTTAAAAGAATTTTTAACCTTTGATATCATTTTCGGTAATGGATTTCTTATTACCTTTTCATAAGGGCCAGATTCGAGAAGATTATCTACGCGTTCAAAGTAATCTTTCTTATCCAATATAACAACCTTATTTCCTTTATCCGCTTTTAAGTAGAAGACATCTTTCTTTTTCAATCCTTTAACTACTTTTATGTTTTTTCGTGAATTAGAATTTGTGTTGTTAACTATGTTTTTCGATATTTGATTGCGACATGCTTCCCTAACAAAGGTTTTACTATTTTCTGGAAGTGTACTAATGGAACTTTCAATGTGAGCAACTATTTCTGATAAATTATCTCTAGGAGGGGGTACTGCAAAGTTAAGACCTTTGTTTAAGATGCGAATTTCATTTCGTGTAAAGGATTGAGACGAATGATTCTCTACAATATTTACGAGTTCCTGAGGACTATTATCTTCGGTAAGAGCTTTTTTAATTTTTTACTTAGAATAGAGAATTTCTTTTTATATTGAATATCAATAACTAAAAACATTTTCCTCTGGAACTCGCTCCACACTTCATATTCAATATTGTTTAATCCTGAAGTAAGTTTTTTGAATATGCTGTATGATTCTACTTCTAACATACTACGTTTTGTGTACAAATTCTTGATTTCTAAGTCAAGCCATTTTTGTTTTGCAAATAATGAAACTTTTTCTGAAATGTTTGATTTTGGTAAATTAACCTTAATAAAATTAGGAAAAACTTTAAATTTCCTGCAAGACTTTAAAAACCAAATATCTGCATCTACTAATCTAATCTTACTACTGTACTTACGATAAAGGTTTAATTCCGTTGACCGTGAAGCCATCTCAACTAAGTTGGGAATGTGGAATCTTTGGCACAATGATACTACTCAGTATATATCACCACTACACCAAACACTTTATTTTTGCACTCGACGCGCGTTTCGCTAAACCATGTTAGCTTCATCAGGAGCGATGATTGACTAAAGATAAACTACAAATCTACCCTATTTATACTTAGCCTAACCCTAGAATTACTCAAGCGGAACTAATGACATAGGCAAGGCCATCAGTTCCGGTCAAGTAACCAGTAGAGGGGACTATAAGGAATAGGCCCTCTGTCTTTATTTAAACTACTTTTACATTTTATGATTTCCATACTTTCGTATGCGTTCAACAATCTCCTATCAGATACATTTTTTATTAATCTTAGATTATCTAATGTTACAGTATGATCAGCTTCAAGGGCATGTTCGGCAATGCTAGACTTTTCTGTTCTATTGTATCTATATGTATGATTCAATTAAATTCACGTACGAAATTGAGAACAAAGGACAATTGCCTTTTCTAGATATTTTAATTATTAAAAATAATAATAGATTAGAATTTGATATCTATAGGAAGGACACAGTAACAGATAGATATATTCCTAATGATTCATTTCATTGCAAACAACATAAATTAGCCTCAATACATTTTTTTAGTTCATCGTTTGGTCACTTTCCCTCTGAATAGACTAAACTTTAATAAAGAAAGAAATCGTATTAGAAATATAACTAGAGTTAATGGTTATGACGATGACTTAGTAAATAAGCACATATATTTAGGTCTAAAATTCAGAATTCCACCTTTTTTACACGCGAAGAAAATAACACCAAGTATGTCTCCATACCATATAATCCGAAATATAGCAAGGGACTCAATAAGGTATTTAATAAGGTAGGCCTCACCTTAGTCTATAAGTCATCAGACAATCTGAGGAATATCTTAGGAAATCCCAAAGATAAGATTCCCAATTGTGAGAAAAGTGGAATTTATGAAATTAGTTGTAATGATTGTGACAAAAAGTATGTTGGGCAAACTAAAAGGTCAATTAAAATACGATTTAAAGAACATTTAGCACACTTAAGATACAATAGAACAGAAAAGTCTAGCATTGCCGAACTTGCCCTTGAAGCTGATCATACTGTAACATTAGATAATCTAAGATTAATAAAAAATGTATCTGATAGGAGATTGTTAAACGCATACGAAAGTATGGAAATCATAAAATGTAAAAGTAGTTTAAATAAAGACAGAGGGCCTATTCCTTATAGTCCCCTCTACTGGTTACTTGACCGGAACTGATGGCCTTGCCTATGTCATTAGTTCCGCTTGAGTAATTCTAGGGTTAGGCTAAGTATAAATAGGGTAGATTTGTAGTTTATCTTTAGTCAATCATCGCTCCTGATGAAGCTAACATGGTTAGCGAAACGCGCGTCGAGTGCAAAAATAAAGTGTTTGGTGTAGTGGTGATATATACTGAGTAGTATCATTGTGCCAAAGATTCCACATTCCCAACTTAGTCTTTAAAATTTAGTTTGTTCTTGATAAAATAAAGGCAGAAGCCGCCAATACCGGAGAATGAAGCTGGATCCGCTTTTTCTAGACAAAAAACGATCATTTTTGAGATTTTGAACTCGAGGTCAGTTGGTTTATTTCCATATTTTTTAAACTATCACTCATTAGAGTTTACTTTTTTGTATCTGAATCTGTAACTGATTTTTTTTTGACCACTTCAATTTTTGGAACTTTGTATGTTTATGTTCAATCATGTTATTTCTTTCCCCTTAGATTTATTTCAAATAAAACTCTTACTAGCCGGTGGTCACTACATGTATCGAACTTGTTGATTACTGATACCTCTTTGCAGCATTTTCTTCGATCCGTGATAATATTATCGATCTCGTTTCTTGTTCTACCATCCAAGCTCTTTCCCGTCGACCGCCTTTAAGGATTTTTGTCAAAAAAAAAATGATACAAAGGAGTTGTTTGCCCTGTATATACTCCAGAAGTTTTTCACCTTTTTCGTTGTGGTTCCCTAAACCAAACTTTTCAGCGTTTGCCAGATCGCCTTGCTTTTTTGTCCTAGTTTTACTTTGAAATCCCCGATTACTGTTTATAGCTGTGGTTTCTCTGAACTCTTCGCTTTCGCGCGTGGATGTAGATACGTATAAATATATTACCTGTACTCAAATATTTAGTTTAATCGCAATGTGATGTATCGAACTAGATGTGAAATGGAACACATTTTCGTGACTGTTCTTCCGATGCGTTTATGCATGAAAATGGAAATTCTTCCTCCTGGAGAATCCATATTGTTCTGGCAAAGCATGTGGTCAGATTCCAGAACTGTGGCTTTTTCTACTTTCATTATGGTCTTGCAGATTCCTAGAATATCCCATTTTATGTCTTCGAGCTCTTTTCCTCGGCGTTCTCTGTCTGCCTCGTCATACATCTTTTGAATATCGTATGTAGCTACTCTTAAATTTTTTTTTTGCATCAATAGATTTAACATTGTTGTATTTTTTTTATAGTTCACCTCTCCGCCTAAGTAGAAAAATTTTACCCTGAGAATATCGGCGAGGTTGTCGTAATACCCATCAACGTTGTTCAAGTGCCGAAACACACTTTTTTGTATTTCACGGCACCTTTTAGGCAACGCGATAGTGCTTCCACGGCTGTTATTGCATTTCTGCAAACAACTACTACCTATGTACGTGGCCAGGCCAGATATACTTAAATAAAAATATACCGATCTGCCGGGACTGAAACCCGTTACCTTCTGCACCGCAAACAAGTACTACGCCACGGAGCCACTATTGTTGTATTGTGTACTGTTTTCTAGAAGCCGATATTTTGCTTCCCTTCTATTCTTCATGTGTAATGTTAGCTAATTGCACACACTGTTTTTTTTTAATTACTTAATTCTAATGGGTTTCCAGTTGTTCTCACATACACCATACTACAAAAACGGTAATCTGACAAACACTTTCAGTTTGTAGTCGATTATATCTTTTGAAAATATTAAATTATTGTTGTTCAGTTTTCTTAGAGATAATCATTGAACATTACAAAGAGTCTAGCCGTACTTGCATGGCGAAACTGCCCACGATAGGAACCTATATCGTAACCTATGCTATAATATAGAGGAGGCTAAAAGTAGTTGATACAGAAGATATTACTTCTCTATTTTGGATAATCGTGGAGATATTTAAAAAAAAATGTACCATGATGACTTTTTTCAAAGCGATATATCTAAGTAACTTTTAAAGCTAGAAAAATAAAACTAAATGGCAGTGCTATGGTACACTCTACAATTCATTTTAAAACAGTTTCCGATGGGCCAAGCCTAAATAAAAATATTAGAGAAATGCAAATAAAAATTTTATCAGTCGATTTCTATCAGATCTAATTGAATGACCACTTTAAAATATATATATATATATATATATATATATATATATATATATATATATATATATATATATATATATATGTATATATATATATATATATATATATATATATACATAAATATATATATATATATATATATATATATATATATATATATATATATATATATACATAAATATATATATATATATATATATATATATATATATATATATATATATATTATATATATATATATTATTTTTCTATATGTCGCCTAACAGCGTGCCTAGTTTCATTAAAAAGTGGTGCAACAAAAAAAAAAAAATTAAGTAGACATATATTCTACGACCACTATGTTGACACATTTAAATTGCATATCATTTTTATTTTTTCAATAATTGAACACGAAAGTTTCAAACGGCAATAGGGTAGGTCTTTTCTCAGTAGTAATAAAACCAATATTCATAACAAAATTAACTTTTATTAATCAACAATTATAACATGATCGCTATATGTAGAAAAAACACTGGATAATATTTCTGCTGGGCGAACTATGAGATTTATATCTCGCATTTGACAAATAATATATGATTGCTGCCACGTGGGAGCAATACCCAACTGTTCGATTTCCATTTGCACAGTCACAGCAATAACGTCGAATATCTTCGTGGCTATGTCCATTGGATTTGTAGTCAATGTAACATCTATAAGTTTTACTATTGATGTGTCGCGATCTTATTTGCAATTTTGAAATATTAAGTACTTCTTTGTCGTACCGTACATGAAAATTATTATCTTTCCCCATGAGTTCAGCTAAATAAGAAATGGCTTGTGAAAGCTGGTAAGTGCCAGTGAAAAGTACCTTTTCTCCTCTTCAGAAAACTCAGAAGAGTCAGGACCTTCCGAAGCCAGCAGTTGATGAAAAGGATATTTTCGACGATTCCAGTATCGGAAGCAGGTCTCTTACCATATGTATTTTGGAGGTATCCAGCAATGTGACAAAGAGATCTTATGTTGGGTAACATGTTGTTCGGTAACATGTTTTCGACGATTCCAGTATCGGAAGTAGGTCTCTTACCATAAGTATTTTGCAGGTATCCAGCAATGCGACAAATAGATCTTATGTTCGGTAACAGATTGTTGTCTAAAACATTATCTAAGGGCCGGCACTTTTGCGAAATTGCGCTGTGAACCGCTTCGACAACCCATCTTACTTTCTTCATTTTCCTAGACTCGTTAGCTTCAGTAGTTGTAAATTGAGCCCGTTTTCCTTTTAGTGCTGGCCAAAATAGTTTGTAGCCTTTCTCGGTAATGTACGACCCAACGTCTCTACCACGGTCTGTAATTATAAGATAGTTTTGACGTAAAAGAGTTTGCAAACCAAGAAGATCGTCCCTAACTATTTTAATTATCATTGCATCATTTTAAGTAGCATAATATGGGTCTCCAAAATCTATGATATACTCATCAGTTGCACAAATAGTAAATGGCTTACATAAATGCGATTTCTTTTGTCCTGAGTAAGATTTGCGTTAGTATCCGTTGTTTGTGCTTTTTCATGAAAAATATATGTCACATCACAAATAATCAACAACTAATGATCAGTAGTGTTTAATAAAGCCTTCACGATTAGGGTCGTATGATTTTCAATTAGCTGTTGTCTTGAGACTGAATTAACACCAAAATGGATCTTTAAAATATCTTCTTCGAAACATCATATTATTTGTTTGCAGCAATCTGAAACTTGTTGCTCTCGTTCCAATTGTAATACTGAAAATATGAGTTTATTTGAAACACCTCTTCGTAATTTCATCAAAAAAAACCACTAATGTCTGAATAACACTACGTGAAGGAGAATACTTTAATGATGTCAAAAGATTCGACAGTTCCATTATGTTTTCCCAACTTAGTCCAGTATACACTTTTAGTTGTTCTTCAGACATGGTAAAATCACCCATTTGCTTAAACAGAGAAGTATTAACCTTTGTTGAAAGTAAATCTAAAAATAGTGGACATAAAATTGTGATTGAAGTGAACGCGCAGCCGTGACAGTTCCTCTTCAAAAAAACTTGTTTTTTATTAAATGTTGTGAGCAACAACGGTCTCCATTCGGAATGAAAATCCTTCTTTTAACAAAAGCTTGTTATCGAGCCTCTATTGGTATTGTTTTGATATTAGATTCTGAGCTACACACGGCGGTATCATAAAGTCCTCATCGGAACAGTGACGAATATGAAAGTCTTCTTCATCATCATCATAATATTCTTCCTCGTCCATCAATTCAAGTTGGAAAATGTGTATCTATATCAATATAAGAAGGTCCTGCGCTTACGTCGTCAGTAGCCGATGAAGTTCTGTAGGGGATCAATCGACATTTCCAACTTTAAGTAGTTTCATGTGAAGAATGTCGTAAGTATGCACTTCAACTTCAGTTCGCGATATTTTCTTTCGTTTTTCCATCCTTCCGCAATATAAAGCCACAATTATTACATTTCCCGCACATAGTCGAATTATTTTACAACACTCCTTTATTCAATGAATATTATATATTTTTTAACATAAACAACAAGTCTATCTATTAGGAATTTGTGAAACTGAGTAAATAGGAAGAACGAGAATGCACCACAGCGATGTACTAATCATAATCATGTACGTAAACGTACATACATACATCACATGCATGTACGGACTTGACCGGCACGTGGGGCGCTAACGCACGGGGAGCTATTCCTGAAATCATTCGTAACTAAGCGCATACGTAAGTCATTCATACTCATAAGTATCGGGGAATTTTTAAGCGGTGATATTTTTGAAATTGGTTAGTAAAATAATAATAACGAATACGTTTAAATGCGTTATCGTAGCGGTCGTAGAATACATCTCCACTTTTATTTATTTATTTTTTTTTCAACTTGTTGCAACCACTTGGATTTTAATGAAACTTGGCACGCTGTTAGGAGACCCACAGACAATTAGATCTGATAGAAATTGATTGATAAAATTTGTATTTGCATTTTTCTAATATTTTTATTTAGGCTTGACCCACTGTAAAATAAACTGTAGAGTCTATCAAAACACTGCCATGTAGTTTTATTTTCCTAGCTTTAAAAGTTATTAGATATATCGCTTTGAAAAAAAGTAATCATCGGATATTTCATTTTAAATATCTCCACGATTAACCAAGATAGAGAAGTAATATCTTCTGTATCAACTACTATTAGCCTCCTCTACATTATAGGATACGTTACGATATAGGTATCGGGGGCAGTTTCTCCATGGAAGTACGGCTAGGGCCTTTACTTGGTCATTTTACGTGACTGCAGTTTCGTGAGATTATAAAATTTTCAAACGCAATTGCGTTAAGTAGAAATTATATTATATATAAAGTAATAACTTTAATAGAGTACATTATTCACATTCAATATTTGTAATGTTCTATCACGAAATAAGGTCAAATCCATCAATAACTTTCTTAGCGGTGTTGAAAATTGTACGAGATTATACGAAAATTTAATATTTTAAGAAACTCAGCTATATTTTCTGTAAACTTTATGTAGGGTAAAATAGCGTTACCTGCTAGCGGATCCTTATTACAATCTAGAATTTGATTATGTAAAGTAGTTAAAAGAACGTCTAATAGCATCAGTACAATATATATTGCTTTTTATAGCACTAGTCAGATTATCGGTTTTGTTAAATTACGTAAAAATTGTGTGCAACACCATTTTTTTTTAACTAGTAGTATCCGATAAATAGCTGTAGCTCCCTCGCATCCGGTATTTTGGCATTCACTTTGATAGAAATATTCGTAGGAACTAAAACACTGTAATTTAAGAATAAAAGCTAGTATCCAATTTAGGACAATTTATTCTCCACTAAATTACAAGAGTAGGTTGATCGTCAAAATAAAAAACTGTTCATTACGGTCAAAAATAAGGCCTGTTTTAATTTACGGAGTACTAATTTATTATATTCTAAGTAAGAAAAACACATACAGAACAAAATTGAAAAAATTATAGGAAGTGTACTTACAGTAATGCATGGGGACTTACAAATTGAAACTTTGCAGAATTCTTTGACAAAATGATAATCTATTATAAAGCAGAAACAAGCACGAATCAACCTATTTAAAATTATCGTGTCACGCAGTCTCTTCCAAACTTTAAATATAAATCACTTTCAAGAAATACCTTACCTATCTAAAATTCCAACCTAAATTTAGTTAAACCTATAGTTTTTGTTCCGATAAATGACTTAAAAAATTCGGTAGCTACCAATGAAAATTTAGTAAGTGCTACCTTAATAATGGTTCACGATTAAGAATAAAAATTAAAGGTCCAATACCTGACCTAATAATGGTAAACATCCCAATTTATCAAAAATAAAAGAAACGTAACATACGCGGAAATACTTTTTACATACCATTGAAACTAGATAACTTACTATATAATATTTTTAATTAGTTTTTAGGATTATTGTAATAATTTTGTTTAGGATCGCACAGCATCTTAACTATTTTAATTAAACTGGCTCGTACCTTTACCTCCCCATCTATAGGGGGAGTAATTCGTGGGGACAGATCTGTTTTGACTGCTTATGTAGCTAATAATATGTGGTAGTTGTATCAGATTGTATTTTGAACGCGACTAACTATTAGTTTTACAATTTAATTAACAATGGAGTGTTCCCTTATCTTTTAATCTATAGCATCCATAAGCGGTGGGGTCGCTATAGTAAATAACAACCTATTTGGTACAGTGGTTGGCGCACATTCCTCAGATGTACATAGTTTCTCTATATCATTCATCAACATTATAACATTTCAATAAGATGCATCGCATTTATCTTTATTAACGCAATGTAGTTTTTCTCTGTTTTTATTGTAAATAAATAATTTGTGTAATATGTTATGGAAGTTCAATTAATTTTTAAATAATTATATGTAAAAAAACTATTTCAAAGTTAATTATTACGATGATATGTATATACTTGACCAGCATACTAAATACAATACATCACTGAACATCATACCTACTATCCAAAAAAACTTTTCGATATACAGTCTTATTAGAGTAATGAATGGTACCTTCTGTGTTTGTGTGCATATAATAATAGTACCGACTCGTGACATAAAAAGCCAAAGGTATTACTAGATGCAACAAAACACACTAAACTTATTGCATTTAAAGTTGAGCACAGACTTTTATGTTCTCTATTAAGCAGTCTTTGAACGTAGTAATATATTTGGAATGCTTGCCAAGCGGATAATCGTGGTAATCTAGACTACTATAGTAGACACAAACTCTCTTAAATTAAGGCGAATTTATATACTTTGGTGATTAGTAATGGGGTGATCAGAAGTCAATATTTCAAATGACTCAAGAAAAAATTCATTCCAAGAGAAAAATCAAGTAGATAAGGTAAAAGCTTTTTAGCTCTATTTTCATCACCGCTTATCCCAAGAATTTCAAGTTTGCTGTTTAATTAGTCGGTCAAGAAAACCTTGCTCCTCTAAATTCTAGGAATGGGATTTCATCAAACCCTCACTATACAATATAGTAGAGAACAAGTCACCCTTCTCAAAGAATGGGCAAAAACAAACATCAAAATTTCTTCAATAAAAAACAGACGAATATTTTTGCTTAGATGTAGGAAAAATGCAATCACTCCACAACACATACTGTACGCAACAAGGAACATCAACTCTTTATGTAACATACAAGATGGAAACACAGGACAGATCACACAAGCATTTAGTAACAGGTTGAACAACAAACTCATTAATTTAGAAATTAAAATAACAATTTCAAATTTTTAAAAAAACTTTATTCTTCTCTCAGTAACATAGAAAGCCAATTAAACCATAAAATACCCGCAAATGTGTTTAGTAAATTCAGAACACGTCAAAATGCCAGTTCTAATCGCCATTTTAATCTAATTAAGAATAAAAACATAAAAAAAATTATTGAACTTAAAACTCAACAAAACATTTTCAGCAATTATATAGAAGAAAAATGGATTAAAAACATCTCAGTGGTTGACATTCCTAATGATATTCAGAAATTTTTGGCATTGGATCCTAAATTCAGGCTTAATCCAAACAAGAAAGTTATTCTAGTCAAAGAACTATTAGCTGATTTCGAGAATATTTTAAAATATCTCTCAGTTAATAACAATAATAGAATATAATATTATATTTTCGAGTATTTTTGAACTTTCCCTTGGTTAGACGTTTGTTTTCGATCCGACGACCCATCTGACTGCGCCAGGAAGATTTCCGATGTTATTTTGGCTGGTATAAGCTTACATCCTTTTTCGAAGAAATGCCCTTCCAACGACAAGCCTTGCTGTTGCTTCTAAACATCTTGCCTACCGCCAATGGCGTGAAAATCCTAACGCCATAAATCGTAACATCTTTGTTCGTACCCGGAACAGATGAAAAGAAATTATCGACGAAACCAAGGAGGCACACAATCAACGAATTAGAAACAAACTTCTGGCTTGTCCCAACAATTCCAGGTCCTTTTGGTCAGTCACTAAGGCAGTTAGTCAAAATTTCACTAAATCTCCCACACCACCACTCACACGGACAGATAATTCTATTGCAACGACACCTGTTCAGAAGGCTAACTTGTTGGCTGAACTCTTTGCTTCACATTCTGCTATCGATTTTGCAGGAAAAATACCACCTACTATTCCCATAGTGCAGTCAAGGATGCCGATATTGTCTTCAGACAGCGTATCATAAAACGTATTTTAGTGAAGCTAGACACCAAAAGAGCTTCTGGCGCTGACGAAATACTTGCTATAGCTCTCAAAAACTGTGCGAAGGAACTAACGCCAGTCTTCTGTAGACTTTTCAACCTATTCTACAGAACGGGCATATTTCCTTCCTGCTGAAAATGTGCCACAGTTCAGCCGTTACCTAAAAAAGTCAAGAAGACCTTGCCAAGTAACTACTGACCAGTCGTACTGCTTTCAATAATATCGAAAGTCATGGAAAAGGCTATCAATCGGCATCTTCTAAAATATCTTGAAGGATTCAACATTATTAGCGATCAACAATATTGCTTTCGTAAACATAGATCAACAGCTACGCTCTTCTGGTATATCTGAAAGGGTCTGTTTGTGGCTCTCATGTTCCTCCAGAGAGCGTTCTTTACGAGCGGCAGTCGACGGATTTCTTTCTAACACCTTCACTATCAACGCCGGTGTGCCTCAAGGCTCCATACTGTCTCCTACTATCTTTCTTATTTACGTTAACGATCTGCTGGAAAAGACCAGGAATCCAATCTGCAGCTTTGCAGATGACAGTACACTTATTTCTTCATTCACTTTTGAACGCTCGGGCATCGGCTACTCAGACGAATATCCGCAGATAGCAGGAAGCCATTCAACTTAACAAAGACCTGGGAGAAATCCTATCTTAGGGTGGCAGTAACCAAGTGGAATTTAACGCTACAAAAAAGAAAATACGCAGGCTGCAGTTTTTTTCTAAAATAGTTAACGTTGCTGAACCCGACATAGTTATATCGAGGCACTCCATTCCTCTAACATCGTCACTCAATTTTTTAGGTGTTAATTTAGGAGCAAATATATTCTAGCATGAACATGTTGCAGGCATAGCAAGGAGAGCTTCTCAAAAGTTGGGAATGTTATTTCGAACCAGAAAGCTTTACACTCCACAACTGTCAATTCTTTGCAAAGCTCAAATTCTACCAACTATGCAATACTGCTCCCATGTTTGGGGCTCCGCTCCCAAACATACACTGCATTTGTTGAATTCTATTCAGAGAAGATTGGAGACTCGGAACTGACCAGCGGCCTTGATTCGTTGCGTTCGTACCGCGAAGAACAGTTGGCGACTTGAGTCTATTCTACAAGTATTTGCATGGAAAGTGTACGAAGGATGTGGCTCGCTTAATTCCTCCGAGAGCGGTGCATGTTTAGAAATACACGTCGCGCTAATACTTCACATCTGTATGAGGTTCAGCTTGTTACTCCTCGTACAACGTTTTTCAAGCAGTCTTTTATGTAGAGAATATCATCCCTTTGGAATAATTTGCCTAGGACTGTGTTTCCCACCGAGTACAACGATTCAAGAACAACGTGAATCACTTTATCCTTACGCATGTCGCTCCTATAGCGCTTTAGGGATTTCCCTGCAGCACGTGTGCTAAAACCCATAAAAAAAATAGAGCTAAGTTTGCCAATGTCTTAACAAACCACTATCATAAACAATGACTTTACTTAGATTTAATGTATCAAAAGCATTCCTTAAGGATAATGGAGAGGTGATTGTTAGTAGAGCTCATAAGTATAATGTCACAGTTATCATGAAAAAAAAAATACATAGTTTGAAAAATGCGATACTAACTTGCAACATCAGAACTACTACACTGAACTCGCCAGAGATCCCACCTCTACTTATCAACAGAGGGCTAATCAACTAGTAACTAAGTTCTAGAAATAAGGAAAACTTACTGATAGAATGGCTAAATGTCTAATAATATATAATCATACTCCACCAAAATTCTACGGGCTCCCCAAAATTTATAAACCTCAGTTAGCTATGAGACCTATTATTTCATCCTTCAATGCCCTATTAGCAAATTGTCAACGTTTCTTTCTGAAGTTTTATCTAATGCATATGTAAAAGAAAATGATTATTATGTAACTGATTCCTTTGAATTTACTAACTTCATAACGAGCAAGCAACACCCTCCAGGTTTCGTATTGATTAGCGTAGCTTATATATGTGTATATGTGTGTGTGTGATAAATGTAGGATATAAGACACTATTTAATAGAAAAAAAATCTTTTTTTCATCCTTTCTTAACTATGCATAATTCGTGTGATTTTATTTATATCTGAATCTTAGTTATTTACTTTAATAACTAGCAGATTTGTTTATAGTCTTAATATTTATTTTACTTTTAATTTAAAAAGTTATGCTGTTATATTGTTATATAATAATAAGTTAATTACAAAAGAAATTATTTAAGAAATAATGATTGGAGTCACAAAATCCGGTCTTTCCAATTTCTATTATTACTTGCTAATTTCCTTTTTTTTTCGCCACCGATGTAACTTTTTTATTAAATCGGATATTAACGTCTGCTCTTTTGGTCCCTTGCCTTTTTATGGCCTTTGTGTTGCCCTTTTTGATGACCTACTGAAGGGGGGAGAGAAGGGTTTTTATTAAAATGGGAGATTAAAATTCTGATAGACATGACGGATTGTTGTTTTGTTTACTTTAAAAAGTAACACATAATGAATGTTATCGTATTTTTTATTCCTGACAGGAGTAATTCATAATGCTATAATAATTTCTATCCTAACATCGGCCTCGGCGCGACATAAACAAATTACTCGTTAGGACATTGGTAGTTCCAACACTGCTAAATCAATTTTTCATATTTTTTTTTAAATTTTAAATGACAATCTTGTCTAGTTGCTTAAGTAAAAAAACTTTCAAGCAAAATAGTAGTCTGATATCTAAAACCCATAAAAGCATTTTTTTTATTATATTTATCTCTATAACAGAATTAATTATAATTTTACTGGATTGGAAACATCAGCAAAAATTCAAAAATCATGAGGGTAGTTTTTAAAATTGTTTTGAATGCCTTAAACATTACATATGAACATAATAGAATCTAGTATTTTCTTGACAATTAATTACCAGTCCATCTAGTATAAAGTGAATATGAAAGACTTTTCTACTGTTATTTATTCATTGATTATTACCTATTGAAACACAAATAAAAAGGCTAAGCTAGAAGTTCGGCAGGTGTTATTTCCTATATGGTCCCGAGATGTCAAACGACTAGCCATATGGTTAACGAAAAAACACTAGAAGTGATACTTCCAATATCAGCCAAATAGAAGAAGCCACTTAGAAAATTAAAAGTATCGTTTGTGCAACTTATTTACTTCTTATAGCCAAGAAATATCGTATGGAGCATCCAGAAAGAATAGACATAATCATTAATAACAAAGATTACAATGAGAAAATTTACTAAAAGAGATCGAAATCAGATCCAGTTGGAAAACATTGTTGACTGTAGAATAAAAGGGAATCTCAATTAGCTCAGCTGACTAAGGAGATAATACTCACTTTTTATTAATCACTTTATCA
>CM032455.1:80870053-80877553 GCA_019049505.1 Pachyrhynchus sulphureomaculatus
CAGCACGGTTTCGTGAGAGGCCGTTCGACGGTTTCAAATTTATTTTGTTTTACGCAAGACCTTGCCGAATCACTTGATGGGGGTGAGCAGACCGATGTGATTTACACTGATTGCTCTAAGGCCTTTGATCGGCTGGATCATGGGATTCTGTTGGACAAGTTGTTCGCAATTGGCTTTTCGAGTAAGTTATTATCTTTTTTTAAATCATACTTGATAAATCGCTCGCAGTTTGTACAGTGTCTTGGTCAGAATTCTTCTAGCTTTGTTGCCACATCGGGAGTGCCGCAGGGATCACATTTGGGACCACTCCTTTTTAATATATTTATAAATGATCTTACTCAGAGAGCGGGTGTTGAATACCTACTTTATGCTGATGACGTGAAGCTATACTGCAGAATCAGAGACCTGAATGACTGCATAAGACTACAGGATGGCTTTAATCTTGTAAACAATTGGTGTAGTAACAACAAACTCCTTTTGAATGTATCCAAGTGCAATGTAATTACCTTTACAAAAAAAACTGAGTCCCATACAATTCAATTACAGTATGAATGGTCAGGTCCTAGAGAGATGTCAGTCGGCGTCTGACTTGGGTGTTTTGCTGGACACTGCTTTGTCTTTTCGTGGCCATATTGCAAAGATTACGGCGGAGAGTTTTAAACTATTGAGTTTCATCATACGTAATAGTGCCGACTTTGTTGAATATGATACTCTAAAATTGCTTTTTAATAGTTTCGTGAGATCACGGCTTGAATACTCAGTTGTTGTTTGGTGCCCCTTTTATCAAGCGCACATTCAAAATATCGAAAAACTTCAAAAGCGTTTTTTTAAAGTACGCTAGTTTTAAACTCGATGGAGTATATCCCGAAATAGGTTATCCCTGTGAAAGTCTCTTGGATAGATTTTCGATCGAAAGTTTAGAGGCACGCCGAAACAAAGCCCAAATTATATTTTTACATAAGATAATATCAAACAAAATTGATACAAACAAAATCTTGCAGTGTCTGCCTTTTCATGTACCTAGAACCGCGGCACGTAGTGTGCAAACTTTTAATTTACCAATCCCAAGAACAAATGTCCTAAAATTTTCTCCCCTTTTTCAAATTTGCGAGAAATACAATCAAATGCAGAACCAGCTTGATATTTTCAATTGCAGCGTGACAAAATAAAAAAAAAATGTAGTTTTAAAATATGTTGTTAATAAGCTCTAATATAATTTTAATTAGGTTTAGTACATTTCATTATGTTATTTTCCCATTCTGTAATTGGAATACTGTAGAATGTGGTGAATAAATAAATAAATAAATATATATATATATATATATATATATATATATATATATATATATATATATATATATATATATATATATATATATATATATATATATATATATATATATATATATATATATATATATATATATATATATATATATATATATATATATATATATATATATATATATATATATATATATATATATATATATATATATATATATATATATATATATATATATATATGTCCCTGGGCATATATACAATAAAATACGGTCATATGTCTGACCTGCCCGGAAATAGGTAAGTTGACTGGATTTAATGCAAACAAATGGGCTAATTGTATGGTAATATCAGACTTTGAAATTTTAAAAAATCTCTTCCATGGCATTCTCTATATCATTAAAAATTTAATCTAATGAAGTACATATTTTAGATAATAGAGAAGGTAACAAACAACATCTTATGTAAGAGTAACAGCTGAATATTTTCTAAATTTGTATTTTAATCAGTTATAATCAACCACACATTACAATCTATCGAAATTAATAAATTTATGTAATAACACCGATGAGTATCGAAGACAAGTTTTACTAAAAGATAGAATAATAATTTTTAATCGGTCAGTGTGTCAAATGTAATACTTTGATTACGTTCTTTTAACTATAGAACTAGAGGTAATTTTATAGGCTATAGTGCACACTAAATATTTTTGTTTATTTTCAGTAAATACTCAAATAAAATATCTTCACTAGGTTGTCCTTTTTTGTCACAATTTGTCAGTGGTGACTCATTTGATATTGATTGATTGTTTTTTTCTATGGCTCTGCTCCGAAAATAGCAATTCGCCAGCACATTATGTATGATTATGGGCTTGTTTGGCTCTAGACCATTCCACAATCATGAAATAAAAAGCTTTAGAACATTAGCTATCCTCTTGTGTTATTATTACTTTCGAAGATTTGCTTTTTCTTTTCTTTTATTAAAAGAAATTTTAGTAACGAAATTAGTAAAGATAATCACAACAAAGGAAAAAACTTTACTCGCACATGCGCAGCGGATGTGCTTTCACAAAGGTGCTGGGTCGCGCAGTATGACAAAACGATCAAAAATCGCCCTTAGAGTCAATTTTTGAACTATCAACATTTAAAAACCCCCCGAAGGATCTTCACCTTGACGTGGTGGTGGGGTTTAAGTCTGCATCCGTGGCCATCCTCAAGGGGATAGTTACGGATGCAGACGAACTAAGAGGGATCCTCCAAGCTAAGGTGTTAGATACCGTGCCGAGGGCTATATAGCGCAGGGGGTGCTGCGTCGCGTACGGTGCCTCCTGGATACCGGGCGACCTCCGGGAGTAATGAGCCAAGCCCCAACTATACGCGGCACTGGTTGGGTGAAACCGCAAATCCCCGGTACTCATAGGACCTTTTATGGAACCTGAACTAAGGAAAACAAAAACAAAACAACTGTCACCAAAATCCTCCAGGGTATGGCTGCCTTGAGCAGCGAACAACCGGAGGGCGAAGTGACACCTAACGCAGGGGCAACAACTGGCCCTAAATCTCGCCTTCGGTACAGCGGCGCGGCCAGGCGCCGTTGTAAAAAGAGGTAGAAGGGCGAAGGGACTAAACAACCCGCGCTCCCCCTGCAGCAAAGAGGTGAGAGGCGGATCGAAAACCCCGGCCCAAATGCTTATACACAGTAAGCCGGATAACACCACCTCAAACCCCACTGAAGAACGACAGGGCAAGAGGCCTAAGGTCACTGACCATGGATCGTATGCCCAGGCGATCAAAAAATCCATAGGATAGCCATCGTCTTAGAGGGCTATCCTGAAAGAAAACTTGCTGCTGAGGAAGTCCTAGCAGTAAGAAAACAGATCAGGGAGTCTATCTTGTTGCTACCAAGTGGCACAAAACTCCCGATCTTCACAAGCAGTTGAGAGAGGGATAGAGCCATCATCTTTTCAAGTGTTACAGAGACTTCCCTGGCATGGTTAAGAAGCTTGGTCACGGATATGACATATAAGGGACTTTCTTTGCGTGCTCTTCCGCCGGAGGAACTACCAAAGCTCCACCGATTGGTGGTGCACGTGGGGGAGCCCGACTTGACTACTCAGGAAGCTCTGAAGCTACAGAGCGGTCAAAATCAGGATTTGCGGGCCGAGCAGTAGACGGTCACCAGGGGGAGCGAGAAGAGAGATGCTACGAGCACTCACTTTGCTTGCCTCATTGGGAGCTCGTCACTAGAGGCTCTAAAGACCTGCGATTTCAGGCCTTACTGTAGAACTGTCCGAGCCATCGTGAAAGTTCTGGGCAAAGAACCAGAGGCAACGCCTGAGATCGAGCATGTAGGAGAGGGAGGAATTCGGCAGTGAAATGTCTGACGTAGGTGTATCTCTTACACAAATAAACCTGCATCACAGCAAAGGTGCCTCTACTATCCTGGCAAGATGCATAGCTGGAATGCATACAACTATTGCCCTAATACAGGAGCCATGGCTTGTTAAAAACGCCATCAAAGGACTGGGAGGAATTGGAATAATTCACATACCACACCCAGGTCAGAAAAACAGGACTTGCATAGTGACGAAAGATCTGAATGCAATACTTATGCCACAACTTAGCAACGGTGATCTCACGGTCATCAAAGTTAAGCTTAATCTGGGAGAAGGAAGAAAGGTGGACGTATTGATAGGGTCAGGTTACATGCCCTACGATTCACGGGAACCTCCACCCCATCAGGAATTTAAAAAACTAATTCACTACGCTAGGAAAAAGCGGATAGAACTCCTCTTAGGTTGTGATGCAAACTCACACCACATTGCGTGGGGAAAGCAGCGGCATAACGAAAGAGGCGAAAGCTTACATGAATTTATTCTGAGTAACAGCCTCTTTATCCTTAACAGAGGCTCAGCACCAACCATTAGGGACTTTAGAAGACAAGAGGTAATGGATGTAACAATCTGTATGGAGGAAATGGTCAAGCTGGTCAAAGACTGGAGGGTATCGAATGAGCCCTCTGGATCGGACCACCAGCGAATTCGCCTAACCCTACGACAGGAAAATGTAATAAGATGGGTTCGTAATCCAAGAAAAAGAGACGAATGGATATAGGCGAGATCTGACATCCAATCTAACAGGTATAATTACAGACTTAATGACAAGCAAGACTTGGAACTAGCGCCACAATGCCTGAGCAATGCCATAATTACTGCCTTTAAGGCGAACTGCCCATTGAAGAAAAAATCTCACTCGACAAAAGTCCCATGGTGGAATAAAGAGCTAGAAAACTCAGGTCCGAAGTGAGGTGTAATTCCAATAGGGCAAAAAGATAGGGAACATAAAATCTCTGGGAGGCTTTCAGAAGCTCACAGAGAGAGTACAGCAAAGCTATAACAAAAGCCAAGCGTAAAGGCTGGAATCTGTTTTGTGAAAGCGTTGAGAGTGCCCCGGAGGCATTTAGGTTTAACAAAATACTAAGTTCAGATGGATGCTCGCAGCTAGGCTGTCTTAAACGCTCAGACGGCACATACACTGAATGTATAGATGATACTCTGAAGCATCTTATGGAGATTAACTTTCCAGGCTTCAGTGAGGACATTAGAGCCCCGAACAAATGTAACGAGATTTACAAACCTAAAGCCTGGGCGCTTGCTGTAAAAGTAGTAAGCAGTGGAGGGTTGGAATGGGCTATAAAGTCCTTCGAACCCTATAAGTCACCAGGATTAGATGGCATATTCCCAAGCCAGGAAGAAATGGACACATCTTGACCAAGGACTTCAGACCGATCTGCCTCAGCTTCTTTCTGATAAACCCTTTAGAGAGATTAGTTGATGGGTATCTGAAATCAGGTCCCTTGATCGAACACCCTATAGTATCTAATCAATATACCTACACGGAGGGTAGGTCGATTGAAACGGCCCTACACCATCTGATGGGTGGCATAGAGACGCAATTGGTGAATAAGGGATACGCTTTAGGCGTCTTCCTTGACGTAGCGGGAGCTTTTGATAGCACATCATACTCAGTCATCAGAGACTCAATGACCAATCATGGTTCACCCAGTGCACTGGTGGAGTGGGTAGGAAGCATGCTAAACAGCAGCATTCTGACGGTTAGCTATGCTTGAACAGATATTAGGGGGTACCCCGCCACGGGATGCCCGCAAGGAGGGGTTTTGTCACCTCTACTGTGGTGCATGGGGTGTTTGTCCTACTAAGAACCTTACAGGAAGAATGCATCTCCGCTTACGACTACGCTGACGATCTGGCAATAGTGGTTAGAGGCAACTTCCTACAAACCCTCAGGGAGATCATGCAGAGAGCCCTGAGGATCACTCAAAGATGTGCATGACAAAGGGACTAACGGTCAATCCAACAAAAACCAATGCCATGATCTTTACCAGGAAATACAAACCCCAAGAAATTGCATTACTTAGGGCGTGAACTGGTCTACTCGAGCTCGGTGAAATACCTTGGAGTTCGTTTTTATCCCAAACTAAACTGGAAACAACACCTCAACGAAAAGAGGAACAAATTCTACACGTCCCTTTGGGTCTGTAGGAAAGCTCTGGGCAAAACTTAGGGGATGCAACCCAAGGTCACACAAATTTAGCGCCCTCAAAAACATAAAGTTATAAGATTATTTCTAGTTTTTCAGTGGAGAGTGGTGATTTGACATCTGTCCACTTTCAGAATCGTCAATCTGACATCAGATTCGAATTCAGCGACCTTAAAAACACAAGGTAGTAAGATTATTTCTAGTTGTTCAATAGTTAGTAGTGATTTGGCAGCTGCCTACTATCACAATCGACAATCTGACATCAGATTCGAATTCAACAGTCTCAAAAATATAAGGTTATAAGATTATTTCTAGTTTTTCGATTGGTAATGGTGATTTTACAGCTATTTGACAGTTGCCAAGTATCAAAACCGTCAACCTGACATCAGACTCGAATTCAGCGACCTCAGAAACATAAAATTATAATATTATTTCAAGTTTTTCAATAGTTGATGCTATTTGACAGCTGTTAACTATCAAAATCGTCAATTTGATATCAGATCTCAATGCAGATTTCATACTTAAGCGTAAGGCTAAGCCACATTTTTCTAAAGATATATATATATATATATATATATATATATATATATATATATATATATATATATATATATATAATCTGGAGTTTAATTACTGGGAAACACCCTTATAAGGAGAGCAGAGATGAGCAATCAAAGATCTATAGGCTCTAGTATCTGCTTTTTATTTTTTATTATAAAGCTTTCGCTGCCTATTTGGTAGCTTCTACTGGATACTGAAATGCAAACGAGGTACAGAAAAACAAAGTTAAGATGTTCGTTAGGATATGTGTATCTCGTTGGACAGGTAGTAAGTATAATCACAGAAAATACGACAAAAGGACACTTAGAGAGTTACACAGGTATCAGAAATTAAAGTACTGTAAACAACATTATTTAAAAACACATTTTTAGACCGGAACAACCGTGAGAAAGACCATGATGTTGAAATGGTACTCCATTTTAAAATTTTTTGACATTCCATTTAGTAACTTTTTAGTAATATTTGAGTCTGAAATGGATATTGTTGGTACTCTGTGTCGTCCATTATTGGAAAAGTTATTAATTATTTATGATATTTATTCTTTAATTTTATAACAAAAGGACTCATAAAGTAATTTAAAGTATTTTTAAAGCGAATGTCATTATTGGAAAAGTTATTTATTATTTATCATATTAATTTTTAATTTTATAACGAAAGACAACTAAAGGAATTAAAAATATTTAAAGAACAAGAATAACAGAAAAGGAAACGTCAACTTTACTGGAAAATAATCTTTTCATAAAAAACGTTATTTTTAATTGGTTTGGTGTGATTTTGTGTTAGCAAATAGGTGTAAATAGAGCTCAATCCTTCTTTTATGTGATTGAGATTATTTTTGCAAGTTTTTATGTAACTCATTTCCAAGAAACTTCTTCTGAAGTAATTAGTTTCAACATCCAGAATGAAGTGTCGTTATATTGTACTCTATTATTTACGTGTAAACTCAAACTGGTTGAGTGAGGTTTATGTTTGCTTTTTGTGTAAAGCTAATCTTTTAGAGAGCTTTTGTGACGTTTGTCCGATGTGGACCAAACCACATTGACAGAAAATGCCATAAATTATATTAGATCTTTGTATCGAAAGAATTGTAAATATT
>CM032455.1:80882553-80952920 GCA_019049505.1 Pachyrhynchus sulphureomaculatus
ATATATATATCTATACATATATATATATATATATATATATATATATATATATATATATATATATATATATATATATATGTATAGATATATATATATATATATATATATATATATATATATATATATATATATATATATATATATATATATATATATATATATATGTATAGATATATATATATATATATATATATATATATATATATATATATATATATATATATATATATCTATACATATATATATATATATATATATATATATATATATATGTATATATATATATATATATATATATATATATATATATATATATATATATATATATATACATATATTAAGGCAATAAGATTTCCTCGATACGAATCAACGCTTCTTATGTTCCATTGGACGATTTATAATTTTATTAAACATTTGACTTGACAATGTATTCTCCATTGTTATCTATAAGCATTGATTCTCTATTATACTCATTAAATATTTTAATGTTTTTAATCTTACCTCTGTCGGAAGATTAAGCAACCAATAACATTTGTGACTAAGGAGAACAGTTAGTACTGTTTTTTTTCTACATGATAAAAGGCACTATTAGAAATATTAGAAAAACTACTAGGTTTAATATTATTAATAAAAAAGTTATAAAATTATAGGCAAAATTTAAAAATAAATTAGAAAATAGAATTTTCCATTTAAATAAAAAAACATAAGTTATATCGGCCACACTTTTTGAAGTATTCTATATACTCAAAAATAATTTTAAACTATGCACCTTAATATTCCCTAAAACTATTGTATTTAACATTTTTTTCGTCATTCCCGAAACAAATGAGATATTGAACTTTACTCCATCGTTGACTCACCCTGTACATACCTTCGACTATTAATCCACTGAATTATTTAGAAGTTATTGAATGTACTTTCATTAATATATGGAATTCTCATTTGTGGCAAGATTGATGAAAATTTGTTTCTACGTAAAATGACAACCCTAGTTTACTTGCCTCAATAATCTGTTAACAAGGATTAACTCAATGTTTTACTGAAACCATTTTTTTTTATTTACTCATCTCAAACTTTCATTTAATATTTTCTTATCTATTTACGAAAGTTAATGGCCCAAGGTACTTAGAACAGAATATACTTTCGGTTACTTCTCGGTTAATTACAGGTTAAGGGATTAATGGAAAAAATAACCAAACTGTTTTATAGAACTTGCAAAGTAAGTAATAATTTTTTGCTGAGCATAACTAGGATATTATTTGAGTTTCGACGATATTAATGATAGTGTAAACTTTGTTAATAAGCAAATTTTAGAATTAGTATATAATTACATATTTGTTTTTGAAGAGTAAATATACCCATGCGTTGAGCTCCGTGGTTTCCTGAAAATTTGAAAGTTGTATTGAAATTATTCTGTTTATATTAAAATATCAACAACCTAAAACTTAGGATGCTTGAAATTATTAGAAGTTGCTTTGATATTCTACTATACAGGTGTCAAAAATAAAAATCGGATAAATATGATTCTACACTTTCAGTGGACCAGAATATAACTATCGTGATTAAATTAAGGTTTGATTTAATAAATCTTTATTAACAATATTTCTTTCCTATTTAGCAACCATATAGATTTTATTTGCAATAACATAAAGAATCTGATTACACCAAAAGTTATTCTTTTAGACCATAGTAAAGTGTAGACTATGCTATTTTGAGAATCAGACTTAAAAATTTAGGACCTGGTGTTACATAAAGCCGACAATGTTTACTGAAATTTGTTCTATATCTCTTTGATAGAGGTGTGACTCAAAAGTGTATATTTATTATACTTTTCTACACATGCTAAATTCTGCAGTTATTAACAATTTGGTGCTGATGCTGGCCTTAATCCAAATTAAACTACCGTGGCTAAATTAAGATTTAATTTTGATCTCACGGTTGTCGTACAACGCTTAAAGAAAAAAACGAGCTGCATAAAAATTCCTAAATTTCCAGATAAGTAGGTAGGAAATACTTTTCTTGTATGGCTATATCCTATATGAGCATCTTGTCGAAAGCAACCATGACTATGCTGGACGGAAGGGAAACGTGTGCAGTTTGGCTGGTACAGGTATGGTGTGCAATGGAATTTCAGTGCCCTGTGTAACCTGAAAACTTTCAAGCTTGAATATTCTTGGACAAAAACAGTACCATTAGAGAATTGTTTTTAAAATTATTAGGATCCTGTTTGTTAACGTATATTGTGTTGGTAACTACCTGATATACTTTGGTATACCTGAGCATCGGCGAGCAAAAAGGGTATGTCGAGACGAAGATTATAAAAATAATAAAAAAAAAATTTCTTTCTAACACCTTCACTATCAACGTCAGTGTGCCCCAAATCTCCATACTGTCTCCTACTATCTTTCTCATTTACATTAACGATCTGCTGGAGAAAAGACCGGAAATCCAATCTACAGCTTTGCAGATGACAGTACGCTTATCTCTTCATTCATTTTGAACGTTCGGACATAGGCTACTCAAACGAATATCTGCCGACAGCACAAAGTCATTCAACTTAACAAAGACCTGGAAGAAATCCTATCTTGGAGTGACAATAACCAAGTCGAATTCAACGCTACAAAAACCCAGGCGGCAGTTTTTTCTAAAAAAGTTAACGTTGCTGAACCCAACATAGTTCTGTCGGGGCACTCCATTCCCCTAGCTTCGTCGCTCAATTTGTTGGGCGTTAATTTGGGAGCAAATATGGCATGAACATGTTGCAGACATAGCAGGGAGAGCTTTTCAAAAGTTGGGAAATATGATTTCGAACCAGAAAGCTTTACACTCCACAACAACTGTTAATTCTTTTACAAAGCTCAAATTCGACCAACTATGGAATACTGCTCCCATATTTGGGACTTTGCTCCCAAACATACACTGCATTTGTTGGATTCTATTCAGAGAAGAGCTGTTCGTCTGATTGGAGACCCGGAACTGACCGGCGGCCTTGATTCGTTGAAACATCGAAGAACGGTTGGCGACTTGAGTCTATTCTACAAGTGGTTTTCATGGAAAGTGTTCGATGGATGTAACCTGCTTAATTCCTCCCAGAGCGGCGCATGTCGCGCTAATACTTCACATCCATATGAGGTTCAGCTTGTTACTCCTCGTACAATCCTTTTCAAGCAGTCTTTTATATGGAGAACCTCATCCCTTTGGAATAATTTGCCCAGGAGTGTGTTTCCCACCGAGTACAATTTACAGCGATTCAAGACCAACGTGAATCGTTTTTTCCGCACACATGTCGCTGCTGTAGCGCTTTAGGGATATTCCTGCAGCACGTGTGCTAGACCCATAAAAAAAAACAACTACCAATCCATCGACAAAAACTTTCTGGTAGTTGCGATCAATTTTATGCAAAGAGAAGTAACCTCGTTGAGAGTATATGCTATTTCAGATGATGAACGATGTTACGAAAATTGAAAGAAAATTAATTCTACTATTAGATTTCAGTAGTCTACCTGGGGGAAAAGTAGATTAGTAAAAGATAAGCTAATTCAATTTTGTAGATACAGTGATCTAAAAATTCCTAATCGATTCTTCAAGACCAAAGTCAAAACCAATTATACATTACTTGATAATATGATAAAATTCAAAGATTCAGTTAAATGATGTAAGAGTTTACAGACAGATAACATGTGGCTCAAACTATTACTTTCTTAGAGCAAAATGAATATTTGCTTATCTAAGAAGCTAAAAAAGAAGCAATACCGAAAAAAAAACAGAATTACTAAAAAAAAATGAAAAGAGAACAAATACGAGCTTGCTGCAAAATAACAGAAAAGGGTTATATTAACAAAGGTGAAATGAAACATTAGATCTAATATGTGAAGGAAATGTCGATAACGTTTATAATAACTAGTAACCAAGAACCAGCGTTTGAAATATGAGGAAAGAGAGGAAACCAAAGCGAAATGAAAACGTATGGTAGTCCGAAGAAAAATTTAGATAAAGAGAAGAAACAACTTTATAATAAATGGCTTAGTTCAGAAAAAATAGATAAGAAATTATAGATAAAAGTAAAACGACTCACAAGAAGGACTATTGCAAGAGGAAAGAGATAAACATGGGCCAGGAAATGTCAAGTAATTAACACCTTTGTTGGAGGAAGGCACTGTTCAGAAACATGATGGCAACTAAAGAACGGAAGACAA
Source organism: Pachyrhynchus sulphureomaculatus (assembly GCA_019049505.1). Lineage (NCBI taxonomy): Eukaryota > Metazoa > Arthropoda > Insecta > Coleoptera > Curculionidae > Pachyrhynchus > Pachyrhynchus sulphureomaculatus. Next base: position 80,886,750 of record CM032455.1, read on the forward strand.
ATATACAATTGACACCAATACAGAAATGGGTAGAACACTTCTTTCAAAGAACAGGCTAGAATACCTGAATTTTTCTCCTACCAACATAGAAATAGAAGCAGATGGAATCATTATTAATAGCCTAATAATAAAAAAGCAATAATGAAATTAAAAAATGGGCCAGAAAGTATTAGTGAAGAACTTTCAAACTGTGGCAACGACACTCTTCTAAATAAATTAACTTGGGTAATAAATAAATATGTTAGTGGGAATCCAATACCAGAGGATAGGAAAATACCGATCGATATACAATAGGGTGAGAAGCAAAGTTATGACAATTATAGGGGAATATCAGTAACTAATACGCATATTCGAGTCTATGGTAGAATACTTAGAAATCTAATTGAACAAGAATATCGTGACAAGAAATAAACGATACAGCGCGTATTTTGAGCTGATTAAACATGTTACGATACCGTCATTTGTCTTATGCAGATAATAGAAAGGAAAATAATATGAATCAAGAACTACAATTATTATTTATTGAGGTTCATAAAGCGTATATACAGTACCGCTAACAAAGCTGTGAAAATTTCCACGCAGATCAATATAAATTAAACATTATGGAAGGCTCTTAAAAATTAGTATGGAAATTCAAAATCGGTAATAAAAGTGAGAAATAAATTATGGGGGGAATACATCTTAACAAAGGATTACACCAATGCTAGAAAAATGATTGGCTAAATCAATGCAATTTCATAGGTAGAAAAATAGGAACAAAAAAGAAAATTCAACATATACATAAACATTAGTTAAAACGACCCTTTTATATGGAGCTGAAACTTGGCGCATCACTGAACAATATAAAAGAAAACTAGAAGCCATAAAAGTGTATGCTTTTAGAATATTACTAAAAATCTCTCGTAGAGAAAAGATTAGAATGATGGGTATCAACGATTTATGATAATATCTAAAAAACACAACTAACCAAGAAAATGATCGAATGGATTTCCTTTCAGCGGAGACAGTGAAGAAGATCGCGAAAATTATAACAGGAGGACATTAGAAGAGCCATGAGCGCCCTAAGTTTCACAGGGGAGCAACAGAATAATAGAGAAGAATTGAGATCAGGCAACGGACAACGTGGCAGGACATTTTAAAATTAACTTATGTAATATGTTAACTCTATATAAAAAAAGTTAATTATTCTATACTTTTTATTTCTTTAAAATGACAAACATACTTAGCGGTCACGCATGAATAGACAAAAATCAAGAACTATGAAAATCCAAAATAAATTAAATCTCCACAATTTTTCAAATCTTCATAGCAAATTTGATGATGTTCTTCATATTGTGGATTTCTTGAAAGTGCTGAATAAGGAGTGTTGAGGTGAGACCCTTATGGACGTAATTACGTAAATGTATATAAAAAAGTACTTTAAACTAACGAACTATTGTATTTATTTCATAAATTGGTAATGGGTATAAATATGCATGCTCTGTGTATTTATTCATGATTCCTAGGTATCATACTTTTTTTTTGATGAGCGTTTATTCTCGGTTGGAAACAGTCCTGGCAAATCAGTTCAGAGGAATGAGGTTCTCCATTATAAAGGACTACTTAAAAAAGTTTATATGAGGAATGACAAGCTGAACCTCATACGGGTGTAATGTAATAGCACGACGTGCATTCCTGGCATGCACCACCCAAAATTCAAATTCAAATTCAATTTCAGTTTATTTGCCAATATCTACAAATTCATAAATTGATAGAAATTAAATTTGCTCGAAATACAACAAAAAGGATGGCACACCGACTATAAATAGCCGATACCACAAGCCCTTCACTATTTGGGCATGTGTAGTGCCACCCAGTGGCGAACCTATACCTTAAAAATAAATAAAAAACTAATTGAAAAAATTCTAAAAATAAAAAATTCTAAAAATAGCAGAGCGTAAAGAAGGATCGGCGAGCACGCAGCGAAACGGGGCGGCGGAGCCGGGGAGATGTATATGCATAAATAGAGTAAATTTTACATAATATGATATGGTGGGCAAGTGGTACCACCTCTAAAAGGATCCCAAAAAATTATATATACAAAGCAGGTAAATATTACGTTAAATTAAAATTCTTTTGCTGATTAATAAGTTGGTGTTTTACATAGGAAGAAAACTTGCCTGGTGATAATTGTTTAACCTCTTGTGACAAAGAATTCCACAAATACACAGCAACAAAAATAAAGGACTTTTGAAAGGCTGCCTTCCTGTGTTGAGGAACTCTAAAAGAATTAATGTTTCTCGTATCGTGCGGATGTAGAAAAACACTAAATTGTTCTCTGTGGTATTGGGGATGTCCAAATTTAAAAATCCGATAGACGAGATTATACAAATGACACCTTCTACGATTTTCCATATTTAAAATATAGCTGTTATTTAAATAGGGTGTGATTCGATTTCTGAATGGAATGTTAAAAGAAAAGCGCATAAAAAAGTTTTGTAATTTCTGGATTAATCTAACATACTGGGCTGACAAAGAGTCGCCATACACAACATCAGCATAATCAAATAAAGATAAGATCAAGCTGTTGCATAAATAATATTTGGTTTTTAATGATTGCTTAGATTATACAGTTTTTTTAAACGAATATAAGCTGCCTTTAATTTAATATTAATATGTGATTGGAATTAAAGAGATTTGTCAAAAATTACTCCTAATACTTTGGCCTCATGAATTAAAGGTAAAAAAGTATTGTCAATTGAAGGTCTAAAAGGTATCAAAAAGTATACCCTCTGCATTTTTATTACCGTTAAACAGGATAAAACAAGACTTCTGTGCATTAAGCTTGAGGCCATGATCATTACAAAAATTATATATGTTATTTGGGTCCTTATTAAAATATACTAAAGTGCGTAACTTATTTAAAGGAAATGGCATATATACTTGAGAGTCATCGGCATACTATTGCATTTTGGAATATTCTATCGCCTTATCAATATCTGCCACATAAAGAGAAAACAATAGTGGACCCAAAATGGAGCCCTGAGGCACTCCTTTAGTAAGTGGTATGTAATTAGATTTAATGGTTTTAAAATCTTTTCTCATTTCTACACAGTGTGATCGATTTTTTAGAAAATGTTCCATAAAAATAACTGACTGGTCTGAGAAGCCAAAATAGTAAAGCTTTGCCAAGAGTAGATCGTGATTTAGGGTGTCGAACGCCTTACTAAAATCCAAAAGAGCTAAGCAAGTGGTTTCATTCTTATCTTCATTGAAACGAATATCGTTCAGTAAATTAACCAAGCTGGTAGTAGTACTAAAATAAGGTCGAAATCCCGACTGAAAATTGGGTATTATTTGTTTACTATTTACATATAAAAACATTTGCTGATATACATGTCGCTCCAGAATTTTTGATAAATTACGGAGTACGAGGCTGGTTTGAAAAGTCCGTGCAAAAATAAAAACTACTTATGTGTTTGGGGTAAACCTTTTTTATTTTTCGACATAGTCTCCTTTTATGCTTATACACTTCGTCCAACGATGTTCTAGTTTGTTGATCCCTTCCGAATAATAGGATTTGTCCAAGTCTGCAAAATATCCATTAGTGTCTGCAATCACCTCCTCGTTTGAATAAAATCTTTGTCCCGCCAGCCATTTCTTCAAATTGAGGAACAAATAGTAGTCCGAGGGAGCCAAGTCTGGAGAATAGGGGGGACGTGAAACGAGTTGGAATCCTATTTCCATTACTTTTGCGACCACAACTGCTGAGGTGTGTGCTGGTGTGTTGTCGTGATGGAAAAGGACTTTCTTGTGGGCCAATCGCGGGCGTTTTTCTTGCAGCTCGGTTTTCAAACGGTCCAATAACGATGAGTAATATTCACCTGTAATAGTTTTACCCTTTTCCAGATAATCGATGAGGATTATCCCTTGCGAATCCCAAAAGACAGTCGCCATAACCTTTCCGGCCGAAGGAACGGTCTTCGCCTTTTTTGGTGCAGATTCCCCTTGGTAACCCATTGTTTAGATTGTTGTTTGGTCTCAGGAGTATAGTAATGTATCCATGTTTCATCCACAGTGACGAAACGGCGCTTAAAGTCTTCCGGATTCTTCTGGAACAACTGCAAACCATCCTTGCAACACTTCACACGATTCCGTTTTTGGTCAAGCGTGAGCAATCGCGGCACCCATCTTGCGGATAGCTTTCTCATGTCCAAATGTTTATGCAAAATATTATGTACCCGTTCAGTCGAGATGCCCACAGCACTAGCAATCTCACGCACCTTAACTCTTCTGTCATCCATCACCATATCATGGATTTGATTAATGATTTCTGGAGTCGTAACCTCCACAGGCCGTTCAGAACGTTCAGCTTTACTTGTGCCCATATGGCCAGTCCGAAAATTTTGAAACCACTTACAAACTGTTCTAATCGAAGGTGCAGAGTCACCATAATGTTTATCAAGCTTCTCTTTAGTCTCCTGAGGCGTTTTGCCTTGCATAAAATAATGTTTAATCACTACACGAAATTCTTTTTCGTCCATTTCTTGAAAATCACTCGACTTCCTTGATTCACACGAATGCCAAACACAAAGAAATAGACCAATATATCTGAACCTTGGTATGCGTTCATTCAAGAGATGCTACTAACTAAACATGACCTCGATACGCGCCGGTGGTGCCATCTCTCGGACTTTGCACGGACTTTTCAAACCAGCCTCGTATACTAATTGGTCGTAGGTCCTTTGGTTCCATGGGGTTTGTTACTTTGGCACATGGTTTAATAATAGCCTTTTTCCAGATATTCGGAAAGTACCCTTCCAGTATACAGCAATTAATTATATTTATTAGCGGACGCGTGCAGTATTGAAGACAGAGTCTAAGATCTCCTATGGCGTTAGTAGAGATTTTATTTATGATGGCTAACAGCTCTTCCTCGCTAATTAGATTAAAACTAAATTTTCTTTCATTTGTTACCTTTAGATGACTATTAGATTTATAATAAATCATTTTATTTGCTGATGCGTTATTCAGTCCTCTATTACACGAAGAAAAATAATTATTTAATAAGACAGGATCGCACAAATCATCCGGAATATGACTCAACTTGTTATGTGTCAAGTTTAGCTGAGCTGCTTCTGTCCAGAAGGCTTGACCATTTTTTCGAGAAAAATGATTAAAATATGAAATTTTTTCCCTTATAATAGCGTGCTTGGCAATATTTTTAAGCTCTCGGTAATATTGGAGACGCTCTGGTGATCTATTCTTTAGATATTTGGAATGAGCTTTATCTCTTACATGCCTATTTATTAGGTATAATATGAAAGAGTTAAGCACTTCCAATTTGGTTTCAATATTACCAATATAAAAAATTGAATCCCAATCTAGCCGAAGTGCATCATTATGAAATTCGTTAAAATCAATATTTTTATAATCGCGGTAATGAATAATTCTTTTGTTGTTTTGTTTTTTAGGAAGGTTCAAAGTAAAATATATTAAGTTATGATCAGGAAGGGTTTGTGAAATTGGCATTGATTTAGTAACCAAGTAAGGAGTATTCTTATTTGTAACGATTACATCAATAAGACTTGAATTTCCTGCTGTTAAATTTATTCTAGTTGGCTCTGTTATTAGTTGTGCCAAATCATAAATGATTGAAAACAACAATATCATATGACGGGACTGCAACCGCAAGCATATCATCTAAATTCTCTAAGAAATTTTCTAAATCATATGATGGAGACCTATATATATTTATAAGCAATATTTTTTATGATTGAGTAATATTATAATACTAATATATTCGAGATCAGGGTAACTAATGTCTAATGTTATTTGTTTAAATTTAATATAGTTTTTAATATAGAAGCCAACCCCACCACCTCTACCATTTCTTTCCTTTCGAACAAAGGTGTACCCGGGAATCGAATACGAGTCGTAATCATCAAGTGGAGATAACCAGGTTTCAGAAAGACCTATTATGTCAAATTGATACGTATTCATGTAATACAAAAACTCATCAAAGCCAGTGTTCATCGACCTCACATTCAAATGTGCAACGGCAAAATCTTTAAAGCTTTTACAATAAGTATTATTTAGATGATCATATAATCATCCTCCATTGTACAACGCCAATATACGCCCCCCCTGCAACGCAGCACAACCACCATCCCAAGCTCTGCCCAATGACTTTCCCCTAAACCTAATTTCAATTAACCTAGAAAGAACAAAAAAAGTAAAAACAAGAAAATAAAAGTACATAGCTCTAAAAGAGAATACATCGCTGTGCTATAAGTAAATACAACGAAAAAAGCAATATAATAACATTAGGGAGTAATAGCAGGTATTAATAAAATGTGGGTTTAACTATAGATATAGATGTGATCAGTAAGAAATAAAAAATAATTGAACCAATAATAAAAAATAATTGAATCAATAATTTTATGTACACAGTCTTGCAATGATGAGAACAAATACACTTCAATTGGCATACTCTGTATTAAAAATTGAAATTTTAAAACATTATTTGTTCATTTTTTGACTAGCTATTTCAAAATCATATTGAGTGACCTATATGCAGGTGCCAGAGGTTATTTATAGTAATAACTTAAGAATATTTAATTCCTATATACATATGTGAACTACCCAAGAGATATTAATTTATACTTCCATGTGTAAATAATTTCTTCTCTGCATTGCTTATGATCATAAAAAAACTCCCGTAAACACACATATACATTCCTAGCTAGGTATAATCATATCTTTTACATTATTTTAGTTAATAATTTTGTTACATTATAGAATTCAAAATAATCAGAATCGGTCTTATAATATATAAAAAAAACATAACTACCCCGATAATCCTAATGGACACCTAGATACCTGTAGGGATACTATTTAAAAAGTATTCACCACATGCACTTAATATTCCTATAGATTACATACCCGAATAAGTCGAAAATCTTAGAATTTAAGCACTAATTTCCACAATTCAATCTGCACGCCTGAAAAAGCACTCATTATACCACATCATATCACAATATTATTCATTCTGTCGACTAAGGTTTGCCAAGGATCGCACCAAAATTTTAGCACCGCCATCGAAAACATATATTTTACCCACTCTAGGGGTAATTGGGCGGGCTACTCGTACATCCATAGAACACTTTCCGTATAGAATAGAATCAAAACGCTAATCGTTCTTCGATATTCCAAGAAATGCAGGTTGCTGGTGAGTTCTGGATCAGCTGAACAGTTCTCTGTTGTATATTTATGGAAACAAGGCCATAAACATGGGAGCTGTATTTCATTATAGGACGAAATGAGCTTTGTAGGGATCTTAAACTTGCTGTGGAGGGTAAAGCTTTCTAGTTCCAAATTATATTTCCGGCTTGTGAGAAGCTATCTTTGCTATGCTTGCAACATATTCATGTCAAGACATATTTGCTCCTAAGTTAACGCCCAGCAATTTGAGAGAAGATACTGGAGGAATAGAGTATATAGAGAATATAAGTATTTTGGGTTACGCCTAGATTCGATTCCTGGTCCTTTCCAACACATCGTTAATTTAAAGGACAAAGAGAGTAGGAGACAGTATGGAATCTTGAAGCACACCAGCGTTGTTAGTGAATGTATTAGAAAGAAACCCGTTAAATGTCACTCGTAAAGAACGCTTTCTAAAGATACACGAGAACCACAAACAGAACTATTTAGACATACCATAAGAGCATAGTTTAGCCAATAATCCTTCATACCATACACGGTCAAATGCCTTGGATATATTAAGTGCAATTGCTCGATATTCTTCAAAATGTTTAATTTCTTTGTTTCAAACTTATGTAACTTGAATCGTAAGATCTCATATTGATCTTTGTTTGCGAGAGCCATAATAATATTGAATCTCTCTAGGTATTTTAGAAGATTCTTATGGTGGTTTTTTCTGAACTTTCAATATTATTGGAAGCAGTGCGACTGGTCGGTAGTTGTTTGGCTTGATCTTCTTGACTTTTTTGGGTATGGGTTGAACTGTGGCGCATTTCTAGCAAGAAAGAAATGTTAATTTTTCTGTAGGATAGGTTGAAAAGTCTACAGAAAACTAGTGTTAGTTCGCTCGTGCATGTTTTGAATACTCTGCCATAGTACTCAGTATCCATCAGCGCCAGAAGCTCTATTTAGTGTTCCGTACGGAACACTTATAAGATCACTTCGGTGTCTCTATGTCCGTCTGTCCGTCTGTCACACCTGATTTTCTCCGAAACTATTTGACGTAGAAAGTTGAAATTTAGTACTAAAATAGAAATTGATGGCCTCATCAGAGCTGTGTAGTTTTGAAAGTTAAATTTTGACTTAAGGAGTTAGTTTTAGGGGTGAAATCGGAATAGAAAAAAACATTTTTTTACTAGGTCATCGAGTAGGGTGTCAAATGAAAGCTTGTAAAAACATGAGTTCAAAAATATATATATAATGTCTTACATGAGCACAATTTTCTTTGTATTATTTTGAAAACATCGCGAAAAATCGCTATCCCTCCTCTATCTCGAAAAGTACTAATCCAAAAATTTTGAAAAAACTCTGGAATATTCTCCACGGGGTGTAGATTGAACGAAAATTATTACGAGTGCATTACCTTTAATAATTTATCTTGTATATAAAAAAAACAAAAATTTCAAGGTCATCAGCTTTCGGTAAAGATCGGAAACAAACTTTGTTGAAAACTCATTTGGGGTGTGTTTTGTGAAGTCACCGATCATTTTATACCTCCGTAACAAAATTTTTTATTTCAGAAGCAATCAACGTACGGAACACTAATTGCACAAATTCAACTTGCACTTGACCGGTTATTTAAATACGTTTCACAACACGCTTTTTCAAGAGAATATCGGGCAATGTTGACTGCACATTAGGTGGTGTTTTCTCTTATAAATCGACAATAGAATATAACGCAAAGAGTTTAGTTAAGTTGGCTTTCTCAATAGGTGTTGTCGCAATGGTATTACCTAGCCGAGTGATGTTATAGTGGATTTAGTGGGATTTTGACTAATGACCTTAATGGCCGACGAAAGGACATGGAATTGTTGAAAAAAGCAAGAAGTTTATTTTTAATTCCTTGGTTATGCTGGATTTTGTCGATAATCTCTTGGCATCTGTTCTGGGTAGGAGCGTGCTACGATTTATGACGCCGTTGTCGGTATGCAAGATGTTTAGAAGCAACAGGTTCTTTTAATTTTCGTTCGAACCTACTTCCTTTTTCTGATCGTTTTCCTACAACGTCACCAAACTTTTTAACTAATTACCACTTTACGTCAAACATCCTTATAACTTGTGATGGTTTGTTAAAATAATATAGAAGAATCCTTTTTTCTACAAAGGCTGGGATATATTTTATATAAATACTTATATTGCTACAATTATTTCTTTATTAAGAGCTTGTGTAAGCAGTAACGCTGAATACCACCCTCTAAAATTAAACAGAGCGATATCTAAGTGCGAGTATTATTTTAACAAATTACAGTGCTAACTAAAAAATCTGCATCATTTGAAACCCAAAAACTGATCTTGCAGTGCCAATTGACATTTATCGTAGGGCGGGAAATTTAAATTTTCTAAAGACCAAAAGTCATCGAAAATATTTTTTAGCAAACATTTTTTTGTACGGCGTAATTTTCATGAGTCGGTAGATAACTTCAAAAACACCATCCTTATACCTACGTTGGGTTGGATTGGAAGAATGATTGATTTATTAATTTATTGCGTGCTTTCAGTTTTCAGTTTCCACAAACATACTTAATTGCTATTATTATAATCCTTTTATTATTGATCTATTCGTTAATGTTACCGAAACAGGAATATCTTGTATGTACCAGAATTGAAATATTAATTTAGTAAGAACCGTCATCAAAACTATCAAATATTCCCCGTTAACGAGAATTCCTTATAGAAAAGGCCTCTCCTGCCACTTGGCGAAATATAGGTCAAATAAAGGAAAAATAATAAAAGAAATATAACATTTTAAAATAATATTAAATACCATTTAATTTTAAAATCCTCATTAAAAAGCTACTTGCTTCAATAAATCATTGAACTTTGAAACATCAGTAGCATTCAAACGAGCTGATATATTCTTTATCAGGCTGACTTGCTCTGGTTTGAAATGTAAATCTACAATAGAATAATAATAATAATAAATATTTTGGTATCATCATATGGTCACACATAGACATAGAAAACATTCACATCCTTATACGTTTTCAATTCACCAAATACAGAAAATTAGACCCCAACGCATGCGAAGAAAGACTTACCATCGAGAGGAAGGCAGGAAGTAGAGGAATCATAGGTATGCACAAAACAAGATCACTATGCACAAAACAAATACAAACGCTTAGAAAATTCTTTCACACCAAGCAAACCAGACTCCACACACAACAACAGTGATAGCAGACAAAAACTACACACCTCTCGACTTATTCCGGGCAGACCACCCAGTAGAGGCATACAGTCACACCCAGTTACAAAAGGAAAAGACGAAAACGTGGTCAGAAAAAACACTCCTCGGAAAACACAGATACCACATAGAACAAAACGACGTAAATAAAAAACATAATACACCTGATTACAGGATGGGCAGCTATTCCCTGAAACATAGGGCTTCTTACTTGCTATCCAGGATAAAGTCATATTAACCAGAAACTACCAAAAGCATATCATCAAAAACCCAACTATTACAGAAGACAGGAAATGCTACCAGCATAAAGGAACGAGCAAACACATAACAAATGCATGTAAAATATTAGCCGGCACGGAATACACAGCCAGACATTACTCAGCGGCAAAAGTAGTTCACCAAGCACTAGCCACAACATCTAAACTCATAGATCCTTATTACAAATACACACCAACATTCATACTTGGAATTAAAGATTACAAACTCTACTGGGATTCAGTATCCATACAGATAAAATAGTCCCCGCCAATAGACATTACTTCTCAATACAAAAAAGGAAAAGTCTATTTGATTGTCATAGCTGTCCCCAACGACACAAACATCCAAACGAAATACACAGAAAAAACACCAAATACACAGACCTTGCAACAGAAATAAAAAGGCTATGGAAACAAGAAAAAGGCATCATTGTCCCCCCGTCCTATCAGCCACAGGCCTTACACCAACAACATTCACACCACACTTATTACAATCATGACTCAACACAAACTTACACAAAAACATTCAGAAGTCAGTGATTTTGAAAACATGTAACATCGTCAGGTCATTCCTTAATGATAATAGTGTTTGTGCGACTTGGCTTAGTCCCGTCAGCTAAACATGGAACCACATTGGCCAAATGCGAGAAAGAAGAACAAAAAATATATATATATATATATATATATATATATATATATATATATATATATATATATATATATCATAATGTAAGGTTTCACCTATCTTTATAGAGCTCATTAAAAGGCCAATGACATCATGTTTCAAAGTAAATAACGGATATCAATTACGAGTTTATTTTTATACAACTTATCTTGACTGGACCAAGGACAAGTTTATACAATTTTAGAGTGGCTTTTATCAAACGGTTTTTTTATATTTTCGAAGGTTACATTAGACGAAATGGCTTTAGTCAGCGAAAGCTAGAACAAAGTGACCATAACGCCCTAACATAAAAATACCCTCTATTCTTTTAGTATATTTTGGCAATATGAAGGCATTGTTATTTTTTAATTCATTATGTAACTGAAAGAGGCACCAATCATCATTAGATGACCTCGTAAAAGGGAGATTTATATAAAATACCTTTGACCTTTAACACCATATAATAAGCTATTAATTTAGGTGCAAATTTGATTCTATAGGCGGAGAAGAGATTACTGTCGGAGTACGGTAGCACATTAAATCCGAATCCAGGAGTGCCGTTATTACTTGCCTAATAAAATCGTTATTTATTGCAGTCTTTCCTTTTAGCCCTTATAAACCATGCATTAGATATATGTGGAAAAAGTAATTGATGATGCCTCCATCGAATGTTCATTTTTTACATTGCAGAGAAAGAAGTAAAATGAAGCCAAAAAAAGACGTTAGTGTCGGGGATATTCTTTGAGAATCTATCTATGTTATAAGTTAAAGTATTCATAATACAATGAACTAGAAGCTGGAGTTAACGTCGGCTTTCTTGCACTATTACTGTTGTAGTGTTTGGAGGAGACTTTATATACAAGCAAACAGAGTGGAAGGATCCTTTTTGCCATTTCTATTTAATGTCTGTATAATATTGGCCAAATGAGACCTACAGTTTAATCAGCAGTTGGTACTCTTAGCCTACTATTTTATGGCCTTTTTTCACTTTCCATCAAGCATAAACCTCAACGAGGGTCAGCTTTACTACCAATGAATATCTTTGTGATATTGCGGCAAAATATGTGTGTTGGTAATGTTCGACTTCAGATATTTATCCCAGTTGAGAATGATCCCTGTCTCGATCGTTAGTCCTTTCTTAGTACTTCCCATATCCAACTTCCAGTATGCGTCCCACCTATGTATGAAGAGAAGAAGAGGCTCCCATCAAAAACATACCCGAGACCCTGAGTGTAGTAAGCCGGAACTACACTGCTGCTTTTCTGCACTAGTTTTGCAAAAATAGAAGCGAATGCGTTTCTGATTTCGACAACTTTATCTCATGCTTTTTTGGGTTAGTTCAGGTTTTAGGTTCAATCTGTTTCTACCAATTTTTTTTTTTAATTTTTGCTTGTATTTGAATACATAAATAATACACAATAATAAGTATGTCGTAGATTGTTATAGCTTCCCAACTAGTATAGGTTAGAGCAAAACTGAAATAAGATTTTTCTGGTACTATAAAGAACCTCTTTTTGTACGCAAATCTTGACTTCAAACGGTTCTTTTTCGTGCACGGGGACACGGACTATCAGAGCGATCGGGCATCCCGTGGAAATAGTAACGCCGGTCAATCTTTTCACTACCAGATCACTAAGAGATAACCAAAAAAATCGGCCCTTTTCAACGCCAATCTTAGTAATAACTTCAATCAATATTGAAGGCCTGATCTGATAATAAAGAACTCTTATTAGCCGACATATGTGAACAACGACATTGTGATATTTTAATTATTCAAGAAACTCATAGAGGGCTTACTGGCGAGAAATTAAAAATTAATGGAATAAATCTAATCTTAGAAAGAGCTCAAGAGAATGCAATTTTTATAAAACCTGAACTACCATAAAGTCTGCAAACTTAACTGCAGAGAATGATATAAAAATTTCAACGGTAGAACTTGAGTCATGTACTCTTACTTCCATTTATAAACCTCCAATGCGGACTTTGCTTTTGCTGTACCTAGCAATTTCAGAAGCAAGCTCATCAAAATAATAGTATAGGGATGTAAAGACACACACACAATACAATGGAGAGAAACTCGAATCATGGACAGAGCTCAGCAATCTACCAAATACATCGAAAATGATTGTCCCGGAACACAACGTCGTGCAATTACTATTTTCATATACTTAGCTGTGAAACAAGTTCCTTTTAATAAAAGGTTTAGCTTTAAAGAAGAAAATAAAGCTTATTCGCTCCAGATAGAGACCAGGAAGTAAGGTCAATCGATAGTGACCTTACCAACTATAAAACCTTAGTGGAACTGGTGAAGAAGATATCCAGACGACATATACCTACCGGAAGGATACAGAATAACTTACATATCCGGCTTAGACGGAGAAGCCAAAATACTTCTTATAAGATACTATATATATATATATATATATATATATATATATATATATATATATATATATATATATATATATATATATATATATATATATATATATATATAGTCGATTATATATAATATATATATATATATATATATATATATATATATATATATATATATATATATATATATATATATATATATATATATATATATATATATATATATATATATATATATATATATACTATATACTATATATATATATATATATATATATATATATATATATATATATATATATATATATATATACACTACATATATATACACCTATACTCAACCCATCCTTTCCAGAACAAACATTAGAAACCCGAGAATAATTACTACAGGTACATCCTCAGGTAAAAGAGAAAAATGGTGCAAACTTACTGGTGACCTTGACATGAAGTAGAACAACAGAAGAGCATGGAAATTGATAAAGAACCTCAGCAAATATCCAACACACGACGATTGAACTTTCCTGACACTATTCCGTACCAAACCGCCCATCAACTGCTACGTAACGGCAAGACCTCAAACAGAGCCCTAAAAGCAACAATTACTAGAGCTACAGGAACTAACAACAGTCACCTTCAGGTTCCCTTTATCAAACATGAACTTGAACAGGCTCTACGCAAGATGAAGAACAATAAGACTGCTGGGTTGGACGATATACACAGAGAACAAATAAAACACTTTACAAACAGTTACGATGAAGTGGATACTCTCGCTATTCAACTACTGGTTACAGAAACTTACCATCCCTCGCATGTGGTGCAAAGCTAAAGTAGTTGCACTGTTGAAACCAGATAAAACTTTTACAGACCCGAAGACTTTCAGACCAGTGTCCTTTATATGCCATTTAATGAAATTATTCCAATCAACAGCATTATCAGCAGTCTACGACATAGTGAACGACATGAAACTTTTCAAAAAGGTCTATGACACCACAAAAGATTAAAAGTTAGTCAAGTTCGCCGCATATATGCCACAAAATAGACGTTTTTTTTCGTGACCTTGCAGGTTAAGCGCAGCTGATGAAAAAAACGAAAAAAATGGACTACCTCGGGTAGCATTCTTGTACCGGTCTTGTACAATGTATACCTAAACGACATCCCGTTATGCAACGGTACAAAATCTTTTATATATGCAAACGATATAGCGGTAGCAGCCTAGGAAAGCACATTCAACGAAGTCGAAAACAAACTTCAGTGGGTACTAGAAAGCCATCTAAAACCGAGTGTGGCGAAAACCCAGACGTGTGTGTTCCATCTAAGAAATAAAGATGCAATAGAAACTCTGAACATCAGCTGGAGATGTAATCAACTACAACACTGTAATAGCTCAGAATACTTAGACGTGAAATTAAGGTTAACTCTGAGTTACAAAAACTCACTGTCTGAATACAAGACAGAAAGTTATAGCACGAAATCATATCCTAAGGAAATTAACAAACACAAAGTGAGGAGCTCCGCTAGAGGTTCTACGAACATCAACCATGGCTCTCACTCTACCAACAGCAGAGTAGTCAGCTCCAGTATGGAAGAACTCTACGGGTGCCAGACTAGTCGATGTGGCTATGCTCGACTCTATCAGGGTTATAACCAGCTGCCTGAAACCAACTACAACCGAGAAGCATTACCTCTTTGCAGGAATTGCACCCCCAAAATTAGAAGAAAAATAGCAGCTGAAGTAGAAAAAGGAAAACAAAACAATGACGTGCGACACTTAATGTACGGACAGGTCAAAGAAAGAACCAGATTAAGATCTAGGAAAAGTTTCGTTGCCACCTAGCGTTGCTGCCCCAAAGCAGTACCTGTCAGGATAGGTAGAAAAACAAATCACCACTAAACTTCATAGAGCCTACAGTAAGTAGAGACTATGAAGAGACTACTTTCCTGCCAATGAGAATGTTGTTCGTATAGCCCAATACTGGAAAGGGAAATATAATGGTGGCTGGACTCTGAAAGAAAGTATCATGCAATCATATATATAAAAATTATGTTAAGTATAATTTACACATCTTGTAAAAAAATAGTTCATCATAAGAAATTCTGTACAGTTTTTTATTTCAATATTCAAAATTTGTTATTCGTTGTGTTTAATTGTTGTAATGTCGAATGAGCATTGATTCGGCTGAATTTTTGGGTTTATGTTGTTAAACAAAAATATAATATTATTTCTATTTCTAGGTTTAAATCATTATGACGCTAAGCTTTTTTAAGTTAGACAGATTTATTATTCTTTTCGAAACTAATTAAAGTACCGTAATAAAAACGGCTTATATCATTTAATTAATAATAACTGCAAAAATGTAAAATAAATTTCCCAACGAAGTCACTGTTTTGTTTCAAGTTTATAAAATTTACTGTATTTAATAATATGAGGAAAAAAGCTCACAACTCCTATTTTTAAAATATTTAGTAGCTTTATAGCTTATTTAAGTAAATGTTCAACTAGAGTTATTTTCTTATATGCTTATTACTTCTCTTTGTTAGAATGTACTTGTTAAATCTTTTAAAATACTAATTTAGTGGGTAATTTATGACCATGAATATATTTACATTTTTGAGGTTATTTTAATAATAGGGAGATTTCGCAACACTTATATTTTACATGCCTTTATCCTTATAATTATTTCAAGCATGAGCAGTATTAACGCGAAGGAATTGTACTTCGACACTAAGTCAGAACTGCAATAAAATAAACTAAAAGTGAGGTTATGTTAGTATTCATCTTCGATAAATTTAGGAGATTTGTGGATTGTTATTAGTATTTGGTGGGTCAACACTAGTTTCTAAATTAAAATTGTGTCTCGCAGATTTCTAGCACTTCTTTCAATATTTCCAAGTTAACATTTTTTATTTGAAAATAGCAGTACACAACAGTTATCACGACTGCACCAAACACATTATTTTTTTATTCGACATGTGTTACACTAACCATGTTAACATCAGGTTAGTAAGTCGACAGTCAGTCATCACTAGTGATGATGCTCGCATGGTTCGAGAAACGAGTGTCAGGTGCAAGAATAAAGTGTTTATTGTAGTAATGATAACTATTCTGTAATTCCATTGTACCAAAGAATGCAAAATCCTAACATAACCTGAACATTAATTAACTGTTATCAGTGTCATTTGCAACAAAAGAATATAATTTCAATTTTACTGTACATTTTTAGTGGTTTGTATGCCTAAGTAGGAAAAAAAATAGGCCCTAACGATAAGAATAACGAATTTCAAATAACTTTATAAGTTCTCTTATAAGTTCCTGAATAAGATAAATCATTATCTTTAATATAATACTGCGCAAGCTCTAAACGGTGGACGCATGCTTCAAATAACGATAGCAGCTGAGTCCTTATATTTAATTTTTTCCCTTTACTATTGCGCATGTTTCAAATAAAAATAAGGATAGTGCCCTGCTAAAATAAGCGTTGCAAAATCTCTCTAATATCTAAATCCCAAGTTTTTATTTATTTAAAATGAAAACGCTGAATTAAATATGAATTGCAAGCATAGTATTCTAATATCATCAGCTCATTTTTTACTGCTTAGTTTCTATGCTTTTCAAGCAATAGAAGAAAAATTTTAAGAATAATTCAATTGTTATGTGTGCAGTATTAATGAATTAAATCGATATTCTTTTCTTCGTGTTAATATATCCCTTTCCTTTTGTTTAAATTAAATTTCGATGATGAAGTTTGCTTCGGTAGATATTTTTGTTAGCGAACATAATAATAATTATTATTATTATTAATTAATAAATTAACAATGTTTTCTTTTAAAAACTGAAACATAATAAAGATAAACTATTATTGTTTTCCAAATAAAACATTTTTAGTGAAAATAGGAAAATATACATTTGTATACAAAATTATTTAAAACTAAAATGAATAGAACAGAAAAATAAAAAGATTTGAAAGTAAGGAAGAAATTGAGATACTTTTGTAATTAAAGTTCAATTTTGTAAAGAACAAAAATATTGTTGCAGTAGAATATTATATTATATTACAAGCAGTGCCCGGGGCTCCACTCGCGTGGACTTGATTCACTACTATCGTCACTGCTTATTCCTTATGTTACCTAACGTAATAAAATATCTGCCATTATTTCCCCTCATCTCCCATTATTTCTCCTTATCTCCCATTATCTCTACATAATTTCCATTATGTAGACTTATCTCTGCTCGTCTCCCATTATTTCTCTTTATCCCCCATTATTTCCCCTTATCTCCCATTATCTCACCTTATCTCCCATTATCTAGGCTTATCTCGACTTATATGGCAATAGTTCTACTTATCTCCCATTATTTCTCCTTATCTCCCATTATCTCACCATAACTGCCATTATCTAGACTTATCTCTGCTTATCTCCCATTATTTCTCCTTATCTCCCATTATTTATACTTATCTCCCATTATCTCATCTTATTTCGCATTATCTAGGTTTATATCATATTATATAGAACATATGTATAAATTTATAAAAACACGTAAATCGGATAAGTGGTTCTCAAGTGATAAGCGCACTAACGGACAGACAGACAGACAGAGAGACGTTGCATTTTATAAATATTATATTCTTTGCAACATGATATTGTTCCATATTTAATGGTTTAGGCAGTGTATTGCAAGAGAACGAATTAACGGTGACCTTTTTTCCGACTTGATTCACTATTATCGTCACTGTTTATTCTTTATATTACCTAACGCAATAAAATATGTCCTATAACCTGGCCAGAGAACATATGTACGTCAATCGGATAAGTGGTTCTCCAGTGATGAGCGCATTAACGGACAGACAGACAGACAGAGATACTTTGCATTATATATATATATATATATATATATATATATATATATATATATATATATATATATATATATATATATATATTATAGATGTAATAAAATATATATCTATAACCTGGTGAGAGAACATATCTAAGAATTTAAAAAATCACATAAATCGGATAAGTGGTTCTCAAGAGATAACCACACTAACGGACAGACAGACAGACAGACAGACAGACAGACAGAGAGAGACGTTGCATTTTATATATATTACAGATATAGATTATTATTATTATTATATAACCCGGCCAAAGAATATATGTATGAATTTAAAAAAAGACAACGTAAATCGGATGTGAGAAACGCACTAATGGACAGACAGATAGACAGACATAAATATTCTCTGCCACATAATATTGTTCTATATTTAATGGTTTAGGCTGTGTATTGCAAGGGAACGCGCTAGCGGCAAACATTTTCCGACTTCATTCACTATTATCGTCACTACTCATTCCTTATGCTACCTATCGTAATAAAATATAGCCTATAACCTGTCAGAGAACATATGTATGTTTAAAAAAAAAAAGTACGTAAATCGGATAAGTGGTTCTCCAGTGATAAGCGCACTAACGGACGGACAGACAGACAGAGAGAGAGACGTTGCATTTTATATATATTATAGATAACAAACTTGAGTTAATTTAAAAAATAAATATACGGAAATCACGAACGAAATTTAATCAAGAATTTTGAGACGAAGCAATATTTCTAAAAATCATAAAATGAGCTTCGGGATTTGAATTTAAAACTAGAAAATTATAGAGAGATTCCTTTGATAAATACTACTGGAGAAGTGGCGGTAAATGTTTATACAATTTAACACCTAATGACTAAAATCTTTTCCTAATTGCATTCGATAATGAATAGGAGAATTTACTTGTTTACCTGATAGCATTAAAATAAAGTAGATTTGTAATTAATATCTATGATATTTTTTCTTAATATTAATATGATTTGATTTTGACATCCATTCCTAGAAATCTACACTTCTATATTAGTAATTTTTATTAATTTTATAAAATATATATTTTATAAAATATTTAACTTCTTAAATTATTACTATACTTTACAACAAATTTTAAACCATTAACCATTTTTACATGGAGATATAGACCAAGTTTTACATATACATATAGTTCTGCAGATATGCATCCGATACAGGGTATCACCAAAACAACAATATTTATAAAATTTTGACACAATAAAAAAGTGTAATACAATTGTTCTCTAATCTTTACTTATTTGTGCACACACCAAATTCCTTTAACGAAACATATTACCTTGATATTTGCCTTTGGGACTAGCTATAAACACAGAACTAAATGCCCTGTAATGAGCAGGATAGTGTTCTCATAGTTTATTTATACTACTAAATCATGCTATGAAATATCTTTCTTATGAAAAATAGGAGATTGCTGCTATTTTTAAAGAAAACATTTTTTTTTTTATTCTGTTTATTTATACTAGAAACCGTCTGACTAGCCTATCAAATAAATCATTTTATCACTGATGCCTCAAAATATAATACTTGTTAGTTTTAACTTGCCCTTTATCATCCCAACGTTGACATTGACAAAGAAGTCCATTAATTATGAGAGCCTAAGAGTATACAATAATTTTCCTAATGATAGGAAACTTTGTAACTCGCTGAAAATACTTAAAAACAAATATATGGAATCCATTGATTTGTAAACCTTGGTAAAGTCTTGAGGGAGTTCTATAATGATAGTCTTTAATTTCACTTATTTCAATTATTTTATTTCATGCTTTTTCATATATAATTTACGCTACGAAACAGTGGTGTAATTAAGTTCAAGGGACGGAATGCATATGGATAGAGAAGGTGTTCCTTTCAGGAAAAAAAGAGAACATTAATGACGGAGCTGCTTAAAGACAATTGACAAAGATGAATGCGTCAAACGATAACCGAGCAAAATTTTAAGGTTGGCGCAAATCGTGATGGCTTTTTTTACTTGTAGTTTTAAACCAAAACTTATTTGCCTGAAACTACAATAGA
This sequence comes from Pachyrhynchus sulphureomaculatus, assembly GCA_019049505.1. Lineage (NCBI taxonomy): Eukaryota > Metazoa > Arthropoda > Insecta > Coleoptera > Curculionidae > Pachyrhynchus > Pachyrhynchus sulphureomaculatus. Next base: position 80,907,384 of record CM032455.1, read on the forward strand.
TATATATATATATATATATATATATATTAATATATATATATATACTATATATATATATATATATATATATATATATATATATATATATATATATATATATATATATATATATATAAAGAATATATATATATTTATATATATATATATATATATATATATAAAAAAAAGAATAGTCAAAAAAAAGGAAACTATCCTTGGGGGGGTCGAATTACAAACCAATCGCCAGAAACGTAACATACTAAAAAAAGAACACAAAATCTAGCATTAACGAATCACCCATTGACGAAGATACCGAGAGAAACCTATTCCCAAATAACAAGCAAGTAGTCGATGTATTAAATTCTTTGAACTTCCCAAAATTTACCGTTACACAAACTGCAAAATTATTTTTGACGTCAAGTCATATCCCAATTGACGAACTACAGCAAATAGTAAAATAGTACAGATCGAAGACATTTCGGCACATGTAATAGATCTAACAAAATATTGCTTGAAGACGCTTATTTCGTGTAAGATAAATAAATATACTGACAAACAGAAGGTACAGTTATAGGGTCATCCCGAACACCAGCAGTCTCCAATCTCTTCATGATCTACTTCGAGAAGAACACAATAAAGGCAGCAATGTAACCGAAGCTATGGATTCATTACGTCGATGACGTATTCGTGGTATGACCCTAAGGTAGAGAGCAGCTCCGTGACGTTCTAGACCATCTGAACTCCATTCATCAATAAATTCAGACACACACATTTGGAATATATAGTATATGAGAAACTAATATACACAAATAGATATCTGAATGCTGAATTCCATAACCATCCATCACAATTACAGGCTGTGGCAAACACATTAACCTCCAGGTCAGCAGCCAGTGCTAAAAAACCGGAGGAGTTAGAAAAATTACTATTGCTCTAAAACTGAATAGATATAAACAGGTTACACTAACCAGGGCCATAAGACAACAAAATTCACAGTAGAAAATCCATTGATAAGAATACACAAAATCACGGTAACAGACCATACCATAAATATAAGGGAACACGAACACGATTAGTAGCCTTCTGTGGAGACTAATCGTATCAGCTGTATACAACTGCAAACAATAAGATATGTTATAAAAAATTTCAAAGATAAGAAAATCAAATCTGCTCTTTTTCGACATCAACTCCAGACGGATTTTGACAGCTGCAAACTCATAGCCAGCATAGAAAAATTACCAAACAATACGGGAGGCCATCAAAATTGAAAAAATGGTACCCTTGAATAGAATAGTGGAAGCACTAAACTTAAATTATACATGGAAAACTATTATTAAGAAAGAAACTTATCAACAAATTGAAAAATTTTATGTTCCGTCTACACTGGAAGCCTCTGAAACAATAGCTATAAGAACGGAGCCAACTAAGACCAGTTAGAGTTACTACAACCTCCGGAGCAGATATAAAACACTCGGCAGTAATGTAAGTTCTCAGTAATATATATATATATATATATATATATATATATATATATATATATATATATATATATATATATATATATATATATATTGCACTTGCACTTGATACGGCCAACTTAATTTTTTTTTTAGTCGATTTGATCTTGCAAATTTTATTATGTTAAGCCAGTCATTTATAGTGTACACTGACATATACTTCTTTGCTGACTCAGTTACACCGCGCATCTAGTTACATTCTATATATGAGTGCCGTTTTTCGAACTACTTTTGCTGTATTATTTCAAAGTGTCCAAAAGATTGCATACAGAAAAAGGACTGCCATCTACTGGTTCCTATTTTGGCCCGTGCATGTGTCGGAGTATAGCAGAATGTGTTTAACGCTCTTCGGCAGATTCTTTATTCACTCCAAAACACACTTTCCAATTTCCGAGCTTTCTCTTTTCTCACTCTGCATATTGTTAAATTGTGTTATAGAATTCACGGCATATGTAGAAACTGGTGGATCCTTGTACAAAGACCGATTGGAGAAAATTCACCTTAAAGAGCGGATCTGCGGCGTTTTTTTTTAAGTGGCTGTTTACCAATTAGAGGGGTAAGATGTCGTAAAGATCAATGTTTTTTTAAAGAGAGATAGACTCACATAGTGATTACAAAATTTGGAGAAAGTGTAGAATATAGCAGCAAGTCAGATAGATTTTGTCATTGGTACAGTTGCTTAAGTTTTAAATTTATCACGGACAACTTAGGAAATTTTATATAGAGATCCATTGCATGTTTAAGAAACATTTATTTATTTATTTATTTATCTCGTATGGATGTATAATACACACAGCACAATTAAAGTTAAATAAAATTACTCAAATGAATTATGCAAAATTATAACCAACCAATAAGGTACCAATTTAAGGTCCATAAAAAAAATCGTTTACTATTAAGATATTTATACTGAAAAAACAATTTTAAATTCTGTTTTTATTTTGTCCCCAAACAGCTGTTAAATCTAAATAATAAAGTAAAAAATTGACCCTACACCAATTTAATAATATATATATATATATATATATATATATATATATATATATATATATATATATATATATATATAAAAATGATTGTATTTTAAAATAATTACTTATTACTTACACAGGTTTTATATCTCAATATTGTAAAGTAAAAAATTTTAACAGGTAATTTACCAAAATTTTATTTGCTTCCTGGTAAAAAAGACAACAAAATTAATGTTGGGATGAATTGTTCCCCTTTATTTATTATAGACAGACGTCGGCAAAAAATTGTTTTATTATCGCCAACAGGGTAAGACTTCTGCTGTAGGGGAGGCTCGTGTACATTATATTATACGTCTTTTGTTTATTAATTCTTACAACATATTTTTGTAAGGACTTTATGTAATTTCCACAGTTTTTTGTTCAGTATTTATTGTAGTATTGGACATAAAGATTTTTCATTTTTTTTAAAGCTTCAGCGTTAAATCCCGAAATAGACGGTTCACTATTTAAATGTGGCTGACCAATTGCCTGATTTCATTATGGATAATAATAAAACCACCTTGTAATATCATTGTGCTTTCATTACTTGATTTTGTTTGAGGGAGAGAGCATTTATATTTTCATCTGCTGCAAAAAGATGTTTGGGAAACATGTTTTTGTCCATGGGCCAAAATTCAGCTGCTTGAAATTCCTTTCACAATAATTACAGTGATAGCAGCTCTTTAGTAAGCTTCTGCAAATAAACTTGCAACTTGTTATTGCTTTACTTAAGGACCTGGATTTGTCCTCAATCATTTTTCTTTTGCTTGAGTAAAATAAGAGCCCATAGGTTTAAAAGAAAGACCCGTCGAATGGCTGAAGTCGGTGAGTAGTAATGCCTAGCAGCTGTATCATCAGACTTTGCTATGTTCGACGCTTTCCAGTTCTTCGAATGCGTTGTATTTCCGTCAAGCAGAAGTAACACTTTATTTTCAAGGGTTGGCTTAACGATGCTTATAAAATGTTTCATCCATTTTACTAGTTTTACATTTTACAGTTTGAGTTAATACAGCCAGTACCTAGAATGGTGACAACACTCTCAGAAGGTGTTCCATTCCCCAATTCAGGATTTTGTCTCATTCTTTTGAATATGTAGTCCTAAAACTTTTTGCGCTTTTTTTTTGAACGGTGGAAAATTCACTTTCATCAACGTTAGATAATTTTTTTTTTATTTACCATTTTTTTTTAGGGTGAGGGTCGATTTGTCTACTCTCCCTACTTGAAAACAGGTGTTAAGGGGGACTGATCTAGTTGTTCCGGCGCCTTACCAGAACCAAGGTCGGTTTTTCATGGGCGGGTTGGTTTTGTAAATATTTAGTAAAAAGAAGTTTTGCCCCCTTTTTTAATAATTTTTTATAAAATTTCAAATACATATATGTATATATGTATAGACATATATATATATATATATATATATATATATATATATATATATATATATATATATATATATATATATATATATATATATATATATATATATATATATACATATATATATATATATATATATATATATATATATATATATATATATATATATATATATATATATATATATAAAAATATAGCGGCTTATCTTACCAAGATCATTCTTTGATCTTGTCTCAAAAATACGGGCATGCAGGCTCTGGCATCAAACTCAGGTGTATCATCGATCAACCACCAAACTAGACATGCAATTTAATGGCCTAATAGCCACTCCACCCCGTAAAAAAAGTTTAATTGGGATATAAAAAATTGACTTTACCAATTACAGATTATTAGGGTCCGCAAGAGAGAAGAAAAACGGACCTAAAAAAGTTAATCATGCATACAATCGCACTGAAATCAATAAAAAAGCGTTACTCTATTTTGCCTTTTAGAATAACCTTTTTCGCTAGGAATCATATCTCTGCCCACAGATCTCAAAATCCGATTAGCGTAACTTTTTCTAAGTTGAGTTGAAAAAAGTAACTAGCATCTCCATGCTGTTCTAAAACGATCCCGTTTTCTAGGATATCTATCTCCGGTATATGTTAGGCAATAAAATAATTCCTTTATGTATTACAATATTATTTTCCTAATAACAGTGTACAAATTACATGAGAATAAAAATTTCTTTGTAGTATGTATTCTATAGATAGTATGTAGTACTTTAGTAGAAAAATTTGAAAATATACAGTAGTTCGTTTGTTGGTTAATATTGTTGTGTTTACTGAGCGTGTATTAAAATATGATTGAATTTTTTCAATGTTATACATATTCCTCTTATCGTATAATAATTTTGGTGAAATTTAAAAAAAATCTTGCATTCCTTTCTTGGTATGTTACGCTCTATTAAAATCTTCTGGTAAGTTTCAGAATAGCGAGAATCTCGGAAATACATTACTGATTTAAGTACAACTTATGCTAAAACATGATACGGCGTGTAGATTAGAAAATGGAACTTCAACTTTAATTTCAAAATATTTAAGATATCCTCCATTCTAATCGGTTACACCCTGTATACGAAATTAAAAAAAATATCTTACATACGCAGATTTCAAGTTGCCAAAATTAGTTTTATCTTAAGAGGCAGTATCGCTCTCGTATCGGCGTTAGCATAGCTACTGGTAGAGTCACCTTTACCGGTAACGTCTTGGTGGAGAAGGTGAAGACAAGGAAGTCCATAACTTGCAGCGTCTGATCCAGAGTGGGTTATTGCAAACAACGTCTGTTCCCAGATTGGGCATCTGGACATAGAACTCATGAACCTGCCTGGCAAACGTGGTTTGTAAAAGCCAACCCCGTTTCTCATAAAATTGGTTAGACATAAGAAGGAACGGCTCTTAGTCCGCAGCAATCAGGAAACCAGCGATTACAATCGATGTGGAGAAGGGACAAATGGTGCTCAGAATACCTGCATAAGGAAAATTGGCCAAAGGACAAGAACAATAGTGGTGATGATAAAGTGAAAGAATTGAAGGAAGAAGTAAAACAAATGAAATAGAAGATAATGGGTCTGAGTGAAATTAAGAGAAAGAAGGAACAAACCTAACGCTACATTCAGGAAATATTTTATTTTACAAGAGAATAGAAATAGAAGGCGAGGAAGAAAACATTGGAGGAGTAGGTTTTGTAATAAATAGAAAAATAGTTCCAAATATAATAATATAACGCAACATCAAATAGGGTCGCATGTATTGTACTAAAGATAACAAAACATTCTAAAATAAAAATAACTCAAGTGTACGCCCTAACAACATCATATGATGGAGATTCAGTAGAATATTTCTACGAGGAAATAAAAGGTATAACCGAACGGGATCGTTGTCATTATTTACTAGTTATTAACGATTTTAACGTCAAGATAGGCAGTCAGGCTGATCCAAGTGAAAATAAAATAAGTAAATTGGGTTTAGGTAAAAATGTTCTTAAATTTCTTAGAACAACAAAAATTATTTGCTATGAACACCTTTTACTACAAAAACACATACGAAGTAAAGATAGATAAGTACAAACAGAGTACTAAAAAACGAGATAGATTACATACTATCAGGAAAAAATATAGTAAAAGATGTAACAGTTATAAATAAGATCAACACATGAAGTGACCACAGCATAGTCTGAGAAAGAATAGAAATAAAGGAACACACAAAAAAAATCATAACAATAAAGGAACTAAAAATTGAGACACGCATCTTAAGAGTAAAACAGAAATGCAAGAAGAAATATTAAGAGAAATAACTAAAGGTGATATCCTGAATAACGAAGGCATAGACGAAATTAATGAAACACTAACGAATATCTTAGTGAAAACAGGAGAGAAACTAGCCAAAAAGAAGAGGAATAAAGCAAGAATATGAAGCATAAAAATGGAAAAATTGTTTGAAGAAAGACCTACATTGCTAGGACAGGGAAAGAGAATTACTGTTCAGTTTGTAGAAACTAATAAAACCCTAAAAAAGTCTATTCAGGAGGACAGTTAGATATAAAAATATAAAAAAAAAATAGAGAACAGTTCAAAAACATAAAAGCACGCAGAGAAGAACTAGGAAGAATTACAATCCATAACTTAAAAGATGAAAATGGAGACGATGTGGAAGATCGAGAAAAAATAACAACTAATTGAAAAGTACTATCAAAAGTTGTACGAACAAAAAAAAAAGGTCACAAAGATCACAAGGAACGTGGGAATAGAAAAATAATCAATGTTTGCTCAGAAGAAATACCAAAAATAACAGAAAAAGAAATATTAACAACACTAAGAACTATGAAAAGCAATAAAGCGCCGCGTCAGGACCTGGGAGTGCTAACGGAATTAATGAAAGAAGGAGGAGACTGGTGGGACAGATGCTGAAACTCTTATTCAATAACTATCTAGAAGAAGGGAAGATAACAGAAAATTGGAACACTTCTCCAACAATCTTACTTGTTAAAAAAGGCGAAAAGACTAAGCTAGACAATTACCGACCAATATGACTACTTTAACAAATATATAAATTGTTCACCCAAATAATAATTAATAGATTGAAAAACAAACTGGAATTAAACCAATCTGTAGAACAGGCCGTATTCAGGAAGAGTTTTAGTACGTGTGATCACCTCTTAACTATCAGAACTTCAATAGAAAAAGCAACATAATATTATTTAAAAATGTACGTGGTATTTATAGATTATAAGAAAGCTTTTGATAGTATCGAGGACCCTTAAAAAACCCTCGTATAATGACAAAATAGACTATAGTTATACATACTCAGATCATAAGAACGATTTACAACAAAGCTCAGATATAGTAGAAACAGATAGTAAAAGTATACCTACCAAACACAGAGTGAAGACAAGGAGAATCTATGAGCCCAAAACTATTTATAGCAGCATTAAAAGAAGTTTTCAGGGAACTGGAATGAGAAAGCAGGGGGATTTGTACAAATAAACACTTCGTTATGCAGCTGATGTAGTACTAATATCGGATAATTTTGATGATCTACAGGAAATGATTACTGAATTGCAAAACAAATCAGAGAATGTAGGATGATTGCTAAATATCCATGAATCATGAAAATAGAGGACAAAGCACTTGAATATGTGGAAGAATACATCCTCCTAGGCTAAGTGATGAAATGTGGAAATTCCAATCAAATAGCGGAAGTACAGAGAAGAATCACACTGGCTATGGCAGAATTAGGCAAACATAGAAAAATACTAATCAACAAAAAAAATTTCTCTGAAACTAAGAAAGACGGTATTCAAACAATGCATTTTACCGGTTCTCACTTACGCAGCCCAGACATGAACATTAACTAGAAGGATGATGGATCAGCTAAATAAAACATAGAGAGCAATGAAAAGCCATATGCTGAATATAAGATTACAAGACAAAATGATAAACGAAATTATAAGACAGAAAACCAAAGTGATAGACATCAAAGAACAAGTAGCGGATCTGAAATGATCACACAATGAGACAATAACAATGCATTTTACCGGTTTTCACTTACGCAGCCCAGACATGAACATTAACTAGAAGGATGATGGATCAGCTAAATAAAACATAGAGAGCAATGAAAAGCCATATGCTGAATATAAGATTATAAGACAAAATGATAAACGAAATTATAAGACAGAAAACCAAAGTGATAGACATCAAAGAACAAGTAGCGGATCTGAAATGATCACACAATGAGACAATAAAATGAGAAATGGAATAAAGGGGTAAAATAATGGAGGCCGTGTTTGGGACAAAGATCGAGAGGAAGGCTCCTAACAAGATGGAAGGATAACCTGAAAAATAGCGGCTGGTTTAAGATGGATCAGAAAAAAATCCAGAAGGATGGAGAACGGAAAGGGAGGTCTATGTTCAATATTGGATGGAGGAGGGCTTATTGGATAGATAAATTCTGTCGCATTTTTCCCTCGTACTTATATAACTAACTTACTACATACTTATTTGTGTTTTGTACTACTCAGTATATAGAAAGACCACTGACACGGATAGATATCTAAATGATTTCTCGCAGTCTTCAACTCCCTTGTTCATAGGAACACAAAACATCTTATCATTAATCAATCAATTAAACAACTTCTAGCTGTATCACTCTCTCAGCCACAATCTCTTTAATCAGAACAAAACATCTTACTTCCATTCTTCAATTAAACAACTTCTAGAACCGAAACATAAAACATTTCATTTAAAAATGTTGATCTCCCCTGGTATTTTCGAAGACTAGAAGTCAAGAAGATCAGTCTCTTGAGATTGCAGCCTTTCCATACGTTAAGAATGTCACAGATCACATTTCGAAAATTCACCGGAAACGTAAAATAATAGCATGATTCTTTACGTGCCCTAAGCTCTCATAACATTTCGGATCAAAGATAAGAATCCCCTTGAAAATTCGGAAGTATCTCATGTATCTGTGGTAAAACATATAATGGCAAAACGAGTAGAAATATATGTACTAGAAACATATAACCTCAAATGGCAGTACGTCTCCGTAACATTTCCGCTTCGGCATTTGCAGAATACCATTACGAGACAGGACATAAGATTCTCTTTGACCTATCAAAGATTCTTGAAACAATTATTTTCTCTACAGTAGTCCACCGAAATATCTTAACACCCCAACAACCTTAATCGTGACACTGGTCTCGACCTTTAACCGGTCTAGGAACAAATTATTCAGGAAGTCCAGTCCACTCTCCCCTACTTCCCCCCAGCTGACTAATATAAAAAATTGAAATTATTCAGTTTCGTTCTAGATTCCGAAGAAATCAGTTCTCGAAACAAGCTATGAAGAAGCTGGTAGATGACCAGTATTACTTTTCCATACACACGACAGAGGGGAAATTCAGAAGAATTGTATCTAGAAGCTCTGTAACCTATGAAAGTTTCTTATCAAAACAAGATAATACATGTTGCTGCCGATAGACCTAACCTGTGTTGTTGGTCTATTATTGTACCCTATGCTATCACTAATAACCAAAAAAGTAAAAGCTTTTTCTTTTTTAAAAGAACTTGCGAATTCCGATTCATAAAAAATGATAATACCTACATTGTATTACATCACTAAGGTAAGTACTAGATGATATTATGAATAAAGAAATTTTTAAAATTATTCTTGATATTTTTATGGTTTATTGCTAATTACGATTTATTAGTGATAAAATATATTGTTTTTAACTAGTTAATACTGAAAATCATGTCTTAAATGTTTACAACATCCACGAAGATAGACAGCTTTGACCATATGTAATATTAATAAAATTGTGAGCGTCATTTCTTTCTAATATAAAACTCAAAAGAAATAGATCTAAATAAAATAAAATATCTATCATAGAACTTTCATATTTCCACAAATTTTAGAGTTTTGCCTAATAATGTAAATAATAAGCTAGTTCCTAATGTTCTGGTAGGATTCTGTCGCATGCACCAAAACGGAATATATTTCAAGACAAATTTATGTTATGGAATATATAAATTATTATAATGTTATCATGTTTTTTTTTCTATTTAATTATTTAAAGTAGTTGAATGTATATAAATTAGGCTCCGTGGTTATATTATACAATGAAAATTGAGGGATAATTTTTTTTTAGACTTCCTGCTGATAAATAATTTCGATGGTGCCACTCAGAACCACATCAAAAATTAGAACACCAATAACTTTTTTAAAACATTATTTTTTCGGCTTTTTTTTTATGAGCAATTTTCTTTTCTTGGATGCCCGCGTTTTAAACTTGGTCAAGTTTTTTTTATGTGTTACACGATGTCGCGATTTGGTCTTCCAGAGAGTGCCATATTGTAAGCTGATATTTCTTAATCGTTTGAATAATCCATTTTTTGCTGATCAAGTTAAGATTCAATTGGGGTATTTCAATAACTGGTCATCGCTAGTAAGGCTTTAAAAATTAATGGCGGCATGAAATTACATATTTTTTTAATATCTAATTTAAATTTCAGTCCACAAAACACTATTTTTAAAACTTAACTGAAAATTTTATTAGTACACACTACCTGGCATGGATCTCAAGGTGACACGATTACAGTTATTTGTTTATAAGAGGTCCAAAACAAAAAAAAAATAAATAAGCTTTCTTCATTAATACCGCTAAGGAAAATAATTGGTACTCTAAGTATAATTTTATTTAACTTCATACAAATTTTGCTTATATGCATAGTGTCCAGTTTAGAAAGATCTGCCTCAAATAACTAAGAACAAATCACAGAAAAGATCCTTCTCCACGAAGCAAATTTAATATTCTGCAGTCAATAATTATTTTATTAATTTTTGTTCTAACTGTCTATGTCTGGCGGTTTATGTTATGGTACGATCAGTAAAACATTATATGGTTGAATTCGTCTCTCTCTATCCGTTATTAAATGATCAAATTTTCAATGTAAAAGCAATTGAAAAAATAGTTCCGGAGGGCTGGCTAGCAAAAACTTTCTATATATTAACACTTCTTTACATTACAGGTTACAGAGTATACTTTTATTTTGTTAAATGACAAGTATACGTGTTAGTTAACAAAATAAAAGTGTGCTCTGTAACCTGTGTTGTTAATATGTACTATCACAAAGCAATGGACAACTCCATAAATTCTTTACTTTTTTACATACTTGATTAACACTTTAGATAAATGCTTAAGAACAAAACATAACACAGATTATAACTAAGTTCATAGAATGTTAAAATTAGTAAAGTAAATTCGTAATAGTATTTTCTCACAACTTCGAGGATTAAGCTGTCAGTGTGTGAAATACTTTATTTTATTTTTAGTGTTCCATACGGAACACTTATGCGATCACTTCGTGTCCGTCTGTCAAGTGTAAATTTGGCACAAATATAGGAATCGATGGCCCAATTAGAGACGTGTACTTTTGAAAGTTAAATTTTATTAACCATAAATAAGGTTAGAAATGAATCTCTTTTCACAAGGCATTGCTTGCAGGTTACTAACAATAACCTAAAAAAAAAAGACTTTCACACGTCCTTACTTGATCGACTGTATATCGTCCTTTTGCCCGTATCTAAAATTAATTTTAGAATTCTTTTTTTGTGTGCTGCGCCGTCAATCATAGCGAATTTTTAGTATTACAAACAGTAAGTTTGACATACCTTACCTTCTTATTCTTTTCACACTTACCGCCCTAACATCATTCAGTAACGGTTATTAAAACACAGTAGTAGCCAGTCGCCACCGCTCATAAATGAACTTCCTTGTTGATTTTAGCAACCAGCTGGCTGGCATTTTATGCATTAAAAAATAAGTAAATGATCTAGTATTTCTACTCAGAAAATAATTGACACTAAGAAACAGAATACACACATAACTGGACAGATCTTCTTCTTCTTCCTTCAGCCGCTCTCTACCCACTGTCGGGTATAGGCCTCTCTCAAATCTTTCCATTTTTCTCTATGTTGTGCTTGTTGATACCAGTTAAGCCCTCCGATTCTCTTCAGATCGTCGCTCCATCTCTGTTGGGGTCTTCCTATGCTTCGCTTTTCACCCCATGGTCTCCACCTAGTGATCTTGCCACTCCACTTATACGTCGCTCTCGCTACATGGCCGGCCCAGCTCCATTTCAGAGATGTTATCCGTTTGGTGATATCATCCACCTTTGTTTGTTGTCTAATCCATTTATTAGTTTTCTTGTCCTTCAAAGTAACACTCAACATCTTCTTTTCCATTGCTCGTTGGTGAACTTGTAGTTTTTCTATTGTTCTTTTAGTTAAAACCCATGTCTCCGCTCCATACGTTGTAGCTGGTAAGATACATTGATTATAAATTTGGGTTTTTGATCTTTAAGGAACGTTCATATTCAGTACATATTTAAATTTTCTATATGCTGCCCATCCAATACGTATCCTTCTTTCTATTTCAAGCTGCTGGTTTTCCTTTCCTATTGTTATTATTTGGCCCAGATAGATGTATGTGTTTACTTTTTCTACTGTTGAATGTTCAATCACTATAGTTTCATCATTGGTGTCTTCGTTACTCACGTACTTTGTCTTGGAGAAATTTATGTCAAGTCCCACTTTTTTTGATTGGTGGTGGAGATCTGTGATCATCTGGATCATGTCTTTCTTATTGTTTGCTATAATTACAATGTCATCTGCGAATCTCAGGTTGTTTAGCCGATCACCAACTATCAGAAGGCCGTTTTCGCCCCAATTCAGTTCTTTGAATACATCTTCTAAGATCATTGTAAATGCCTTACTCCTCTATTCACTGGGACCTTGTTTGCCAGTTCTTGGTTTACCATAACTTTGAGTGTTGCTCATTCATATATTCTGGCTTGGACAGATAGTTTGTATTTATTAACTGATCATCGTAAAAACTCTTTTTAATTCTAAGTAAAGCTTAGTGAAATGAAATTCCGAGACGTTATTCATTTTAATATTTTACAATATTTTCACACACTCTGTATACAACCAGTCCCACCTGAGGCGAGGGCAGTAGTCAACATTTGTTTTACCGGGTTAAAAGTGGTCACAGCTGATTTAAACCAAATCTTTCATAATGATATTGTGCCACGACGGCTATAGAGACATCAACTTTAATCATAATGAGACTATTAATCATTCTCTATTATAGTTGCCCATACACTATCAACGCCGGTGTACCTCAAGGCTCCATACTGTCTCCTACTCTCTTTCTCATTTACACTGACGATCTGCTGGAAAAAACCAGGAACCCAATCTATAGTTTTGCAGATGACAGTACGCCTATCTCTTCATTCACTTTGAACGCTCGGACATCGGCTACTCAGACGAATATCCGCATACAGCAGGAAGTCATTCAACTTCACAAAGGAAGAAATTCTATCTTGGGGTGATAGTAACTAAGTAGAATTTAACGCTACAAAAACCCAGGCGGCAGTTTTTTTTTAAAAAGTTAACGTTGCTGAACCCGACATAGTTATTCGGGGCACTCCATTCTTCTAACATCGTCACTCAATTTGTTGGGAGCAAATATGTCCTGGCATCAATATGTTGCAGGCATAGCAAGAAGAGAGCTTCTCAAAAGTTGGGAATATTATTTCTAACCAGAAAGCTTTACACTCCAAAACAACTGCTAATTCTTTACAAAGCTCAAATTCGACCAACTATGGAATACTGCTCCCATGTTATATTCTACAATTATTTTCATGGAAAGTGTTCGAAAGATGTGGCCCTATTAATTCCTCCCAGAGCGGTGCATGTAAGAAGTACACGTAGCTCTAATATTTCACATCCGTATGAGGTTCAGCTTGTTACTTCTCGTACAACGCTTTTCAAGCAGTCTTTTATATGGAGAACATCATCCCTTTGGAATAATTTGCCCAGGACTGTGTTTCCCACCGAGTACAATTTACAGCGATTCAAAAACAGCGTAAATCGCTTTCTCCGCATACATGTCGCTCCTGTAGAGCTTTAGGGACCTCCCTGCAACACGTGTGCTAGATCCATAAAAAAAAAACAAAAAAAAAAACGTAATTTCTCTATCCCTGTAGTTATTCATATAACTACTCAGCTGTTTACGATAATCACTATACTTTAATCTACTTCCCTACTGACAAAAGTAACAAACACATAACATACAAGACATTTTTAAAAAGCCATAGCATACTATTTTGACCTCCGACAGATATTTTAAACCCAACTTATCACAATAGTACATGGACAAATAGTTCAAGAATGTAGGGATAAGTGAAAAATAAAATTTTTTCTAAGGTCATGGCATGTCAAACGAAAGCTTGTAAAAACACGAGAATACTTGCTCACACTTTTCTTTGTATTATTTTAAAGAAATTTCTCTCACCACACCCTATCGCAAAACGTACTGTTCAAAAAATTTTGAAAAAATTTTGGAATCTTCTTCATTCAGCGAAAATTATCACGAGTGAATTACGTCTGATAATTTATCTGGTACCAAAAAAAAACGATGTGCCTTGACAATATCGAGAAGGTTTCCCGACAGTATGGTGGAGACAAATGTATTTTCAGTACCTCGCATAGCTCCTCTAGAGACAAAATAAATTTATTTTATTTGTTTATAATTAAACAAATATTTAGGGAGCAAATATTTGTTTTACACTTTTATTACTAGATCATAGATTGAGCTAGATTGATTTATTGGCTATTAGGCAGCTAAGATGCTATAACTATTATACATTATCAACTAAGAAAAAACGTGAAAACACATATTGAATCTTAAGACGACAGGGCCTAGTTAACTTAGCCTAGGTACGGATTATATTTTTTTTTTTTAAAGCACGGTCTCTCTCTCAATCCTTTCACCGTAATAGGAGTATTGATGACTCTATACAGTTGCTCCCTCAACAGTCAATCTCCAGGCATCTCCATCTTGCGCGACTTAACTGGACTCGTGCATACCTATCCCAAGGAGAGTTCTTATTTGGTCGGACCATCTTGTCGGAGACCGTCCCCTTGATCTTCTACCTTCTATTTTCCCCGTTACTACAAGCTTTTCCATGGCATCCACTTTCCTCATAATGTGACCAAGATATTTCAGGTACTGTCTATTAATTCTATTTGAAAGTTAGTCATTTATACCAAGCTCTTCAAGAATAAGTAAATTAGTACGGTGTTCGGTATATGATACTCCGATATGCCAACATCTCAAACGCATCGATTCGTCTCTTGTCAACTTGTTTAATGGTCCATGTTTCCGATGCGTAAGTTGCTATGGGAAATATAAGATTAAATAGCAATCTTAACTTTGTATTTTTTGTGGTCTTTTTACTTCCGCTTTACAACCACCATTGTTAGTTATAAGGGATCCCAAATAGTTGAAATAATCTACAACAGTGAAACCAACAATTTTATTTATGTGTGAGAGATCTTCATTTCGACTAAAAATCATTACTTTGGTCTTCGCTCTGTTAATTGTCAATCCATAGTTTTTCCTAGTGATTTCCTGGCGATCTATAATTGATTCTAGGTCTTGTATTGAAATTGCAAGTATAACAGTATCATGCGCATATCTTTTTTTCACCGATTGTCACACCCCCAATACAGCCATTCAAAACATAACTTATTATATATTCAGTATATATGTTAAAAAGTAGAGAGTAGAGTGACAGAATACAGCCCTGTCTGACGACGGCCTCTACGATAAAGAGATCGGAAAAAGAATTATTCAGTTTAATTCTGCCATTTGTGTATCATACAAGGCTCGGATAAGGTTTACAAGATGTATAGATGTTCCCATGCTGATTAGAATCCGCCAGAGTTTGTTCTATTGTATGCAGTCGAAAGCCTTAGAGTAGTCTATAAAACAAATATAGGTTGTTAATTTTTTTTTTATGGGTCTAGCACACGTGCTGCAGGGAAGTCCCTAAAGCGCTCCAGGAGCGGCATGGGTGCGGAAAAGACGATTCACGTTGTTCTTGAATCGCTGTAAATTGTACTCGGTGGGAAACACAGCGCTGAGCAAATTATTCCAAAGGGATGATGTTCTCCATATAAAAGACTGCTTGAAAAGCGTTGTACGCGAAGTAACAAACTGAACCTCATACGGATACGAAGCACCAGCGCGACGTGTATTTCTAACATGCACCGCTTTGGAAGGAATCAAGCGGGCTACATCCTTCGAACACTTTCCATGAAAATACTTGTAGAGCAGATTCAAGTCGCCAACCTTTCTTCGATGTTCCAGTGAATCAAAGCCGCCGGTCAGTTCCGGATCTCCAATCAGACGGACAGCTCTTCTCTAAACAGAATCCAACAAATGCAGTGTATGTTTCTGAGCGGAGCCCCAAACATGGGAGCAGTATTCCATAGTTGGTCGAATTTGAGCTTTGTAAAGAATTAACAGTTATAGTGGAGGGTAAAGCTTTCTGGTTCGGAATAATATTCCTAACTTTTGAGAAGCTCTCCTTGCTATGCCTGCAACATGTTCATGCCAGGACATATTTACTCCCAAACTAACGCCCAACAAATTGAGCGACGATGCTAGGGGAATTGAGTGCCCCGACATAACTATGTCGGGTTCAGCAACGTTACCTTTTTTAGAAAAAACTGCCGCCTGGGTTTTTGTAGCGTTAAATTCCACTTGGTTACTGTCACCCCAAGATAGAATTTCTTCCAGGCCTTTGTTAAGTTGAACGACCTTTGGAATTCTCTGACTTTTTCTATTATCTGGCCTGTGTTGAGGGTTTTTTCTCTGGTCCCTCTTGCTGGAATAAAGCCTGTTTGTTCGGTAGATATTTGCGACAGCAGAAAAGTTTTGATTTTCTCATTTCGAATCCAGAGAAACACCTTTGCAGCATGTGACACTAGAGCGATTGTTCTATAGTCGCTGCCATCTAAAGGGGATCATTTCTTATGCAAGGGTATAAATGCAACTTCGCACCGTCTTTCGGCCATCTTCACAGTTGATGTAGCATAGTTATGGCGATTTCTCCCATAATCTTTATTATTTCCGCAACAATCTCGTCAGTACCTACTGCTTTTCTATTCTTTAAACTTTGAATAGCCTTTTGACTTCAGACTTAAGAATACATGGCTCTTGTTCTTCTGCGGCTTCTTTGTCGACACTGCAATCACACAATAATTAATCCATAAAAAGTTCTTTACAGTAATCCTTCCAAACGTCAATAATTCCAGGCATGTCGGTGACTGTTCTACAATCTTTATCTCTGATAATTTGTGCAGCACGGTAGGGAACACTAATTGCGCAAGTCCATCTTGCACTTGACCGGTTTATTTTAATATGCATTTAATATTATTGGACCAGTTTTCACTTGCCTGGCATTAATACTACCTTTAATAATAACAAAAATAAAATACAAAATTTGATTTTACATAAATACTTTATTTATAAAACATGAAATAATAAAATACATTTAAACGACAATACTGGTTTGACTTAAAGTTTTACATTTGGTCACATTACAATCTGAATTGTTATTTTCTGAAATATTTTCGTTACTTATGATAAAGGTTTCCTCTTTAACATGGTTGTTGTCTCCTCCTGGTGCCGATTCAAATGACGTTGTCATTTCGGTGCTTGGAGACTTAAAGAATTTTTCTTCCTCTAGAGGGGTCTGAGGTGATTTTATATCGCTAGATTGTGAATTGACTGAAAATAAATAGAACTCATTAAAAATTTCAGCTAACATGACGTAAACCTTTAAATACATAGTTATTTTCTGGTAAAGGCTGCAAGGTATATAGGTCATTTAGAGATCTAAAAGCTTGACAGTGCATAAAAGTTTTTTTACTTGTAAATTTTGCATGACATATACGAAGCCTGTAAATGTTTCATCGTCATAGTATGGCTCGTGCACCATTTTATTATGTAACAAGTGTAAAAGAAAATCATAGATAATACGAATAAGCGCAATAACTTTTGCAAATGTAAAAACTCATATATCTAATAGCCTATCCTTGCCAGTATATAAACGAACATATTAGCAGGTTATTTAGATTTGTCCCCCACTGAAAAATATTTACTAGTGAGAATAATTTTTTAAATAAATATCAGAAAACAAATTATGCAAATTTGTCATATGTTCTCAAGCTATAAAACAAATAAAACAATATAACTTGAGATTCAGGACGGAATGAAATTAATATATATTCAAAAAAGATTCTTTATTTATATTTCCATTTTATCTTATCATTCCATATTTAAGACATATGAGTAGTTAGTCTTTTGTTAATGAAATTATTTAATTTCATTAAGTCTTGGTAAATAGAACACAAATGTTTAAAGAAAAAACATTTATCTATTGACCAGATTTTTATCCACGTTATTTTTTTACAAATTAGAACAAGTTTTGAATATCTTAAAATAATCATTCTGAGTCCCCAATATTCTTAATTGTAATAAATTTATTAATAGTTAGAGATTGAGTTCTTATCTCAGCTATATATTTCGATAAGACTTTTTATTTAGTTTTTTAAAATGTTACCTGCAAAGTGTCTATATATATATATATATATATATATATATATATATATATATATATATATATATATATATATGCACTACCGCCAGAAAGTATTTGCCCATCTAAAACCAAATTTATTACCTAATTAAACCCTTTTATTATACTAGGTAAATTTAATTTTTCTTAACAAGAGTCCATCACAAAATTGTTTAGATAAGCCTTTTTGGTGAAATCACAAATTAAAAACCAATTAGAACAAATTTCCAAGTTTTGCATGATAATCGTTTTGAGGCAATTTCTGAGAATTCCAGTTGAAGTAAGAACTCATTTCAAGTTTCTAGGGATTATGAAAATTCCTAGTGATATTTTATGATAAAACTATGCTATAAATAGCATTGCCCTTTTGGAAATTAACCATTTGCAACCAGTACTTTGTCATTGATACAGGCTCAATTGTTTTGTGAAAAGGCCAAAAACGAAAGAAGTTTCCGTTGAAAATCGGGCTCTGATAATTGCGAGACATCAAAATGGTCACTCGAGTCGACAAATCGCGAGTGATGCCAAGGAGAATGGTGGACTACATCGTAAAAAAAATTTCTGCGAGACATGGAATTCTCAACCAAAAACGTTCAGAAAGGCCTAGAAAAATGAGTCCAGCTAAAGACACAGTTATAACAATGTCCAGCAGACGTAATCGCCGCCTAACCGCACCAGAAATCACGGCTCAAGTAAACCTGGAGCGGTCCATCCCCATTAGCGTAACAACCGTGAAGAACGGGTTAGGAGAAGGTGGACTACACGGGAGAGTTGCAGTTAGGAAACCACTTCTTAGGCAAGTGAATAAACGTAAACGATTAGAATGGGCCCGAGAACATGAAAATTGGACATCAGAACAATGGAATTCCGTCCTTTGGAGCGACGAATCTAAATTCGAAATTTTCGGTTCAAATCGACGAGTTTACGTGCGGCGGTCAGCTGGAGAAAGGATGTTGGAAGCCTGTTAGTTGCCTACAGTAAAACATGGTGGAAGCTCAGTAATGGTTCGGAGTTGTTTTGGCAACGATAAAGTTGGAAAAGTCTTTAAGATAGAAAGAATCATGCGAAAAGAACAGTATCAAGAAATTTTGTTAACTCAAATGCTTCCTTCTGGAAGAGATATTTTTCAGGGGAAATTTATTTTTCAGCATGACAACGACCCTAAACATTCTGCTAAACAAATTAGAGAACTTTTGGACCAATGAAAATCCAATGACGTCCTGGAAGTGATGACTTGGCCTCCACAATCACCCGACTTGAACCCCATCGAATTGCTGTGGGACTATTCGGACAGGTGCGTTCGAAAAGTCAATCCAATATCAGAAAATCACTTGTGGGAACTTGTAGAAGCAGAATAGTTAAAATAACCTAAGACACTCTGAAGAAAACTGCTAGACAGAATGCCGAAACTCTGTAAAGCGGTAATTAAAAACAAAGGAGGTCACATAGATGAGAAAAATGAATATTTTTCTGATTTTTTAGACTGTAAATAATGTGAAAATAAATAATAATTAACGGAACACTATAACAAACAGATGTTTATACTGCACTCTGTCGGCGACTTACTAAGTCTATTCAAGCAGAGCGGCACAGCACGGCTGGTACTTATTGCAGAAACGCACCTTTCTTGAGCTTACTGCTAGAAGGCATAGATGGCAGCATTGGTATAACAACTAAAGACGAAACGAAAAGAATCGCATTTTTAGAAGTTACCAAAAGTGTTCTTCGTATTCGTAAATAATATATCATTAAAATTAAAAAAAAAAATATTATCTGGGTTTTTGTTGTCTTCGGACTGAAATAACTAGGTGGGCAAATACTTTCTGACGGTAATGTATATATGTATATATATATATATATATATATATATATATATATATATATATATATATATATATATATATACTCGTATATATATATATATATATATATATATATATATATATAAATATATATATATATATATATATATATATATATATATATATATATATATATAATATATATATATATATATATATATATATATATATATATATACTCGTATATATATATATATATATATATATATAAATATATATATATATATATATATATATATATATATATATATATATATATATATATATATATATAAATAATATATATGCCTCGGAATTGTATAGAATGCCTAAAAGAGGCAAGGTATAAAATATCCTTTATTTTATATTTTGGCTACATATTTCATAGAATAACTAATGTACAGCCGGCGATGTATATAATAGATATTGAAAACAATAATCATTAATTGTTACTCGTGTTGCGGGTAATGGGGGGCATAGTGGGGTAGAGTCAATACATTATGGCATTAACTAACCTTAACTAATCTGAACTACTCTTTTTTAAAGTTAAAAAAAGCAATAAGTATTTCTTTTACAAATAAAACTATCGTTTGGTTTTTTAAATATTGTCGAATTTCCCTACGATTTCTTTTTATAGAGAATAGCTAATCTTAATATTGTTAATTCTGAATAAACAAAAGATACGATTATGGTAATTTGTCTTTCATTTTATACTTTTTCATCGCATGATGTGACACTTGAGAGTACGAAAAATCTTCTTCTTAAGACATAACCTCTGGTTAGTTTAGATTAGTTTATGTTAGTTCATGTTATAACGAGTAACAGTTAATGCTTATTGTTTTCAATATCTATTATACACATTGCTGACTGTACGTTTTGTATTATGGTAATTTATCTTTTACTTTATACTTTATCTAATCTTTTAATGGCATTCTATAAAATTTCTAGGCAGTCTATAGATTATCTAGGCAAAGTATGTAATAGCTAAAGAAAATATTACATATATTGTCTAAACGAGCCCGACATTCTATAGAATGCCTGAATTCTACACTTTGCCGGTAACATATACAGTAATACCCCGCTTTACGCGAGGGATACGTTCCGAAAAAAAATCGCGTTAACTGAAATTCGCGTATATCGAGGTTTATGATTAAACATAGTCAAAATTTAATACAAAAAAATACAAATCATTTTAATCAATCACTTTAATTCTAAGAACACTTTATGCAATACATACTCTTATTTTTTACGGAAAAATACATCTATTGTCTTTTGGGTAACGTTTTGTTTACGTTCTTGTAAAATACGTTCATAACACCCAACACTGTTTTTAATTGTTTGACACACGGTCAAGACACGGTCATCATTATTGTCTATACTCTGCAATATGTCCAAACCTGAATAAATTTTTGAAAGTGCATTTTGTATTTCCCCTAAAGATAAAACTTTCTCTTCTACTTGTTCTTCCTCATCGTAGATAGGATTATTCTGTAACTCGATCAGATCTTCATTGCTAATAGGATCGTCGTGCGTTGCTACAAGTTCTACGAGATCTTCTACCGTGACATCTTCAAGTTCAGACCCCTCAATCATTGCAGCAATGTCTTCAAGCACTTGTCTCTGCATCTGGACAATTCTTCTAGGTGCTTCCACTACATCTGGCCAAAGATTACGCCACACCCCATTCATACAACTCATTTTAACTTCCTTCCAAGCCTCTTCTATGTTGTGAATAGACTTCATAATGTTGTATGACTTCCACCACTCTCGCATAGACTGTCTTCCTTCCCCGTCAGTTTCATGAATTAGTTGGCTAAAAGTGCGGCGATGGTAATAAGCTTTGAAGTTTGCTATTGCTCCCTGGTCCATAGGTTGTAATATTGACGTAGTGTTTGGTGGAAGGAACTTTACGTACACTTTTAAGTCTCTGGGCGTATCAAGTGAGGTTGGATGTCCTGGGGCATTGTCTAAGAGTAATATAACTTTAGGTTCAAGCCCATTTCTGTCACAGTATGATTTGACTGATGGGCAAAAACTATTAGAATACCATTCTTGAAAAATTTCCCGTGTAACCCACGCCTTTCTGTTTGATCGCCACACAACTGGTAGACTTGTCTTGTCTGTGCCTCGCATTGCACGGGGTGTTTCTGAATGGTACACTAGTAAAGGTTTCAGTTTGAAATCACCAGTGGCATTACCACCCAGCAGAAGTGTTAGTCGATCTTTCGCAGCTTTGAAACCACTGGCTTGACGTTCTTCCTTAGAAATGAATGTTCGAGATGGCATTTTTTTCCAGTAAAGTGCGGTCTCATCAACATTGAAGATGAGACAAGCAGGAATTTTCTCTCGTCTAACGAAGTCTTGAAACTTGTCTGGAAACTCAGCTGCAGCTTGAATGTCCGCGCTGGCCGCCTCGCCTGTTATGTGGATATTGTGAAGATTAGAACGCTGCTTGAACCGATGGAACCAGCCTCTGCTGGCAGCAAAAGTCGGAGTGGCACTCCCTTCTCCTTCTTTTGTTTTCAGCATCTCATACAAAGATTTTGCTTTTGTGCATATGAGATCTTGACTTAGTGGTGTGTTCTTCTTATTCAAATCTTCGATCCAGACTGACAGTAATTTCTCCATTCTTTCTAAGATAGATGATCTCGAACGAGAAAGTTTTGTTGCACTTATAGGTGTTGAACCTTCGCTGGAGATTTTAATTTTTTCCCGATTTTTATAAATCGTTCTCACAGTCGATTCTGAGAGTCCAAAATCTCTCCCAACAATTGTTGCTTTGCCTCCATTTTCCATTCTTCTTAACACTTTCATCTTCAATTCCAAAGTGACGCTTTTACGCTCTTTTTTCTTTACAGGCGGCATTTTTAACGTAGGGTTAAATTATGTATGTATGTATCTCCAATAAATATTAAAACAAAACTGCCAGCCGACCGAACTAACATTACGGAACAAATGAACACACGAAACGAACGAGGAAATCCCCATAGAACAAAGTCGAAGGACAGGGAATTCCCAATTCTTCAAAGAGAATATTCAGAGAAAGCGGGGATCCCCCCGCGACCATAGAGAAGTTAATGACTACATGAGCGCGAAATTTGAAATTCGCGTTATAGTGAAACCGCGCGTAACGGGGTCGCGCTAAGCGGGGTATTACTGTATATTAAAATAATTTACCTAATACCTTGAACCAGCTACCAAAAGAAGTTGATATGATTTTAACCTTATAAAAAATAGATCCAGTTAATGTTGTTTTAATATATTAGTCAAACCTATTCTACATATACAATTTTGTTCCTGATTTTTAACATTAGAAAAAGTCTCAATTAACCAATTCTTGGGTACTGTATCAACATTTCTGTTGTTTCTAAATTGACATATACCACACAAAAAACTGCAAGTTTCAATCAGATTTTTCTTCTTTCGAAGATGCCTCGTTAGACTATTTAGCTCATTGCCAATATCCGATTTTACTCCCCCACTTGAAGAGCTAGCTAGCTAACACGACTAAATTACTCTCCATAATATAATAGAGGTTTAATATGTTCATAAAAAACTGTGCTACTTTATTTAACAAAATCGAATTCCCAACAGTACTTGTCAAAAGCCCAGAAGATTTTTGAAACAATCTGAAACAAAAATCTTGACAGATACGTACCGTTGATCCATCTTTATTTATCTTTTATGATAGCTATAGTTTATGATAGCATCCCATACCTCATAAAGCTCACAAGTGGCAGCATTATTAACAAAACCCCGACATTCTCATTTTATCCCGCCTACAAGGTTTTACGATACTCTAGGTTTTTGTGAAATTAAAGTCACATTATCATGATATTGCAATAGTAATTTACTTAATAACTATAAATCCTTAAATATTTAGAAGAAACCTATATTTTTATTTTTATACAATTTTGTAATAAATAGCGACAACATTTTTTATATCTTTAACTGTTTAAGAGGCCTGGCAATAAACAAATTACTAGTAATTCCGCAGTACAACAAACAAGTATGCTTTTTACTTATATGTTTATAATTAACCTATTTCATTTATGATTGAAACCGTAGAAAAATTATTTGTTTATATCTGCTAAAATAAGAGTTTGTCTGTTATTAAATGCTTTTATAATATTACAAAAATAAATAAATACCTGAAAGAAAAGAACTTCTTCTTAACCCTGTTTGATTTTCAACTATACTGACTAATACTTCGGCTGACGTACCAATAGCAATGGCAGATACACCCGACACATTTACTTCATTCTCCCGAGCAGTACTATCCATAGGATAAATTCGACTGGAAAAATGACAATCTTCGTGATGGGCTACTGCACTTATCTTGATTAACTGTGAGGCATGAAGATGTAATTTGTCGAGGTTCTGAAGTAGATTCTCTGTGAAACCCTGTAAAAGCATTAGATTAAGTTTGGTTCTTCACGAAAAATAATTACGAAGTTGTTTAAATGTAAAGAGGAGTCAACCTACGTTACTATGTTTAGCTAGATTTATTATCACCCAATTTAGTGTCTCTCTCAATGATAATAGACTTTAGACAAGTAATATATTTTACCAAATATATATATATATATATATATATATATATATATATATATATATATATATATATATATATATATAAATATATATATATATATATATATATATATATATATATATATATATATATACATATATATATATATATATATATATATATATATATATATATATATATATATATATATATATATATATATATATATATATATATATATATTTATATATATATATATATATATATATATATATATAAATATAATATATACATATATATATATATATATATATATATATATATATATATATATATATATATATATATATATATATATATATATATATATATACGAGGCTGGTTTGAAAAGTCCGTGCAAAAATAAAAACTACTTATGTATTTGGGATAAACCTGTTTTATTTTTCGACATAGTCTCCTTTTAGGCTTATACACTTCGTCCAACGATGTTCTAGTTTGTTGATCCCTTCCGAATAATAGGATTTGTCCAAGTCTGCAAAATATCCATTAGTGTCTGCAATCACCTCCTCTTTTGAATAAAATCTTTGTCCCGCCAGCCATTTCTTCAAATTGGGGAACAAATAATAGTCCGAGGGAGCCAAATCTGGAGAATAGGGGGGATGTGAAACGAGTTGGAATCCTATTTCCATTAATTTTGCGACCACAACTGATGAGGTGTGTACTGGTGCGTTGTCGTGATGGAAAAGGACTTTCTTGTGGGCCAATCGCGGGCGTTTTTCTTGCAGCTCGGTTTTCAAACGGTCCAATAACGATGAATAATATTCACCTGTAATAGTTTTACCCTTTTCCAGATAGTCGATGAGGATTATTCCTTGCGAATCCCAAAAGACAGTCGCCATAACCTTTCCGGCCGAAGGAACGGTCTTCGCCTTTTTTGGTGCAGATTCCCCCTTGGTAACCCATTGTTTAGATTGTTGTTTGGTCTCAGGAGTATAGTAATATATCCATGTTTCATCCACAGTGACGAAACGACGCTTAAAGTCCTCCGGATTCTTCTGGAACAGCTGCAAACCATCCTTGCAACACTTCACACGATTCCGTTTTTGGTCAAGCGTGAGCAATCGCGGCACCCATCTTGCGGATAGCTTTCTCATGTCCAAATGTTTATGCAAAATATTATGTACCCGTTCAGTGGAGATGCCCACAGCACTAGCAATCTCACGCACCTTAACTCTTCTGTCATCCATCACCATATCATGGATGTGATCAATGATTTCTGGAGTCGTAACCTCCACAGGCCGTCCAGAAAGTTCAGCGTCACTTGTGCCCATATGGCCAGTCCGAAAATTTTGAAACCACTTATAAACTATTCTAATCGAAGGTGCAGAGTCACCATAATGTTTATCAAGCTTCTCTTTAGTCTGCTGAGGCGTTTTGCCTTTCATAAAGTAATGATTAGTCACCACACGAAATTCTTTTCCGTCCATATCTTGAATATCACTCGACTTCCTTGATTCACACGAATGCCAAACACAAAGACATAGACCAATATGGCTGAAACTTGGTGTGCATTCATTCAAGAGATGCTACTAACTAAACATGACCTCGATACGCGCCGGTGGTGCCATCTCTCGGACTTTGCACGGACTTTTCAAACCAGCCTCGTATATATATATATATATATATATATATATATATATATAAATAAATGTATACAAAGTGCCCCATATCTGTATAAAAAAAAAAGTTTAAATAAAAGTTATAGGGTTTTATACGGCGCACATGCTGACGTTGACCATAACATACCATATGTCTAAACTGAACTGTTTTGGAATTATTTTCATTTGAAATTTAAAAATAATACAAAAAAAACTATTAATAAATACTCTAGGTTTATTTTTAAGGTAACAATTGCTCAAAATGCCTACCGTTAATAGCGAGGCAATGACCCAATCTGTCATAAGCAGCCCGAACAGAGTTTTGCGGAGAATCCGGGGTGATCTGTGCTACTTCATATTGAATTCTTTGTTATAAATCTTCTATAGTTTCCGGGCGATTTCAGTAAACTTTGGTTTTCAAATGACCCCATAAAAAAAATCGAGTGGCGTAAGGCCGGGACTCCTTGCAGAGCTTTCTACAGCACCTCTTCTGTCTATCCATCGATTAGGAAAAATCGCATGCATCTACGAACATTGATTTCATAGTAAGGAGATGCTGCGTCCTGTTGATACCACAGATTCCTATTAGGAGTATCCAAATTATTTTCATCGGGAAAACGACCTGCACAAATTGGAATAACTTGCTCTTGGAATAACTGTAAATGCCGTTGTTCTGTAAGATTTCCATCAATAAAAAAGGGACCAATGATATGACGTCCACAAATCCCTGCCCACACGTTTATCTTTTGTGGTCTTTGAGAATGGTGTTGATTATCCAATGGGGATTCTCAGTAGATCAGTACCGGCAGTTAGGCCTGTTACCTCTTCCGTTACGATCAAATGTGGCCTCGTCAGAAAAAAACAATATTATGAATTAGGTTAGGATCATAATTAATTCGTTCCATCATGACCTCGCAAAATTCAACGCGTCTATCGTAGTCATCTTGAGATAATTCTTGCAATAGAATGAGTTTGTATGGATGCAATTTTTCTTCATTCAGTATATGACTTAAGGTACCTTTACTTATGTTGTGCTCTAGGCAAAAGTGACGAGCTGAGGATTTTCTGTAATTTCTAATAAAACATCTAACTTTTTATCACCGCTTCCTTTTAACTTTTGGAGGTCTAGATTTAGAGCGATCCTTAACATGATCTGATTGTCTAAATCGTTTTAATGTTTTGCTAACTACGAATTCGGTAATAGGTTCTTGCTTCGAATATTCCGCGTTAAAAAGATCACACACCTCCTGTTGTGTTCTCCTACGGTCTCCGTAACCAACCATCATTAACAAATTGATTCTTTCAATTTCTGTTAAATATGCCATTATGATATTACGCTCAAATTGCAGTTTCACAAAATGCATCAATAAACGATTTCGTCAATAAATCATTTTTGACGCGTTAAGTCGTTACCTGACAGTAAATGTTTGACACGAGCCAGCTTAAAAAAAATAATAATTTGATCTCCTTAATTTCAAATATCAATAATTTCAAAATAGTTTAGTTTAGACATATGGTATGTTAAATAAATAATATCTAGAATTCTTAATAGGGTTCAAAAATAAAATAATATACAGGGTTTTCGACTTAAAAAAAATTAAAATGGCGTAATTTCTTGGATCTGACACTTTAAAACATTTTATTGTTAACGTCAGCATATGCGTCGTATAACACGCTATAACTTATATTTAAAATTTTTTTGATACACTGATTATTAAATGCTGTGGATTCGTTATTCCACACATATGGGGCACCCTGTATATATATATATATATATATATATATATATATATATATATATATATATATATATATATATATATATATATATATTTTTAAAAACATGGTGTTTACAGAAAGGACTGTGCAAATATCTTATGGAAAATGGCTTTCCGTTAAATTCGCTCAAACTTTGCTATCTTCTAGTTATTCTAAACAAAAGTTCCCGTGGGCACAACATGATCTGACTAGCCGTTTTTGCTCTATAAGGTTTCAAGTATTGGTAATAATAGCTATACGTATACGTATGTGAAACTATTTTTACTATTTGTAACTACTTTCTTGCTAACTTTTTAACAGTACAATAGTGTAGTATTGTATGTGTATAAATGTAACTCCCCGCTCTTCTCCCACTATCAGCTTCTCCGCGAGTCGCGTCCTCAAGTTGGAAGCACTGTGTCGAGTAGGGCGTCAGGCTATCCCCTATTTGCCTACATATGCACAGAACATACACTACACGTAGCACTTTACCAATAATGAAGTGGTTAACAGCTGCTAAGAACGTGTTTTATTTTCATGAAATATGTAATATTATGGTCTGATCATTGGTATATAATGATACAGTAAAACTTTTTGTTCTAAAAGATGTGCAAGGTTCAAATAGAATAATTCGATTCAGAATATTTTGCAATTGAGAATATTAAACGTATTTTGCGTTAATAGTATCTGAACTTCAATACCTCACATATGATTAAAGAGGATTTGTTTTTTGTACCAAGTATCATAAACGTGGCTCATACAAAAATATCAATATTTAGTTAAGAGAACTGTATACACTTCCTCCAATATTCAGTTGAGTATAATTAAAATATATAAAATATCTTGTTATCATTAGTTAGTATTTTGTAGTAATTTTTTTATAGGTCTAGCACACGTGCTACAGGGAAGTCTCTAAAGCGCTACAGGAGCGACACGTATGCAGAGAAAGCGATTCACGTTGTTTTTGAATGGCTGTAAATTGTACTCGGTAGGAAACACAGTCCTGGGCAAATTATTCCAAAGGGATCATGTCCTCCATATAAAAGACTGCTTGAGAAGCGTTATACGAGGAGTAACAAGTTGAACCGCATAAGGATGTGAAGTATTAGCGAGACATCTACTTCTAACATGCACCGCTCTGGGAGGAATTAAGCGGGCTACATCCTTCGAACACTTTCCATGAAAATACTTGTAGAATAGGCTCAAGACGTCAACTGTTCTACGATGTTCCAGCAAATCAAGGCCGCCGGTCAGTTCCGGGTCTCCAATCGGACGAACAGCTCTTCTTTGAATAGAATCCAACAAATGCAGTGTACGTTTGGGAGCAGAGCCCCAAACATGGGAGCAGTATTTCATAGTTGGTCGAATTTAAGCTTTGTAAAGAATTAACAGTTGTTGGGGCGTGTCAAGCTTTCTCGTTAGGAATAA
Organism: Pachyrhynchus sulphureomaculatus; assembly: GCA_019049505.1. NCBI lineage: Eukaryota > Metazoa > Arthropoda > Insecta > Coleoptera > Curculionidae > Pachyrhynchus > Pachyrhynchus sulphureomaculatus. The sequence goes on from CM032455.1 coordinate 80,937,010, forward strand.
TATTCCCAACTTTTGAGAAGCTCTCCTTGCTATGCCTGCCTCCCAAATTAACGCCCAACAAATTGAGTTAACTTTTTTAGAAAAAAACTGCCGCCTGGGTTTTTGTAGCGTTAAATTCCATTTGGTTACTGTCACCCCAAGATAGAATTTCTTCCAGGTCTTTATTAAGTTGAACAACTTCCCGCTGTCTGCGGATATTCGTCTGATTAGCCAATGTCCGAGCGTTCAAAGTAAATGAAGAGATAAGCGTACTGGCATCTGCAAAGCTGTAGATTGGATTCTCGGTCTTTTCCAGTGGTAGGAGTACACGAATATGTTTTAACTGTAACTTGTCTATCAATGCAGAAATGCGCGATTGGGAAAGAGATCCCACAAGCGTCAGACTTAATGTTTTAATGCACACAGCAAGTTGCTCATGTTTTACATGTAATTCACCAAATAATGTACAGAGACTTTCTGTTCAAAGCAGGACAAATGTTTATATAAGAAATATATTTATATACCAAATAATGTTAGATGCTGCCCATTAGATTTAAATGAACAAGGATACGTTTTACCGAATTTGCTTGAAGGATTGAGATACATTAATCTTAAAAGGTTAAGAATTGTTGAGTTTTCTGGCAGAATCTATGCATAGTAACTAATGATAATTATAAAAAAATAGATTCAGCAATGAAAATAAGTTTAATGAAGAGGAATTTAAAATAATGAATTCTCTCACTAAAGATCAATTCTGCGAGTTCTTCACGTATTGTGACCCAGTACTTAGTGGATATGGTACTTCGAGACATGTCAGCAAAAAATATCTCTTAGCGTTTCTTTGTAAAATGCATCAAGGATTATCTAACGATTTTTTAACAATTATGTTTAAATATAATACAAGACAAAGCTCAAGTCTTGCAATTGCAAAGGTTCGTAAGTCATTGATGCAATGATTCGTTCCGCAAAATATAGGGTTCAATGCAATAACCAGAGTAGAATATATAGTCATGTACCTGCATTTGCGAACGAATTATACAATCCGACCCTGAAAAATCCAAAAGCTATATCGTACATTGATGGTTCTTAGATAATGATTCCAAAAAGTATCAACTTTCGAATTTTAAGGCAATCATACTGCGTGCATAAAGGTCGCCATCTTCTCAAACCTGCATTAGTTGTAGCCGCAGATAGTTACATTCTTGACATTCAGGAACCGTATTTTTCCGATTCTCGAAACAATGATGCGCAGATGCTTCGTCGCGAATACGAACGAGACAATTCCGCAATGGCACAATGGTATCAAGGTGGCGACATTTTTGTTGTTGATAGCGGATATCGCGATTCTATTCCTTTATTTGAACGAAATGATTTTACGTATAAAATGCCTGCTTTATTAGGACCTAATAAAAGTCAATTATAACAGAGGAAGCCAATCAATCCCGTTTAGTCACTAAGACGAGATGGATTGTAGAGGCAAGAAATGGATACATCAAGTCTATATTTAAATTCTTGCGTGACCTTATTCCAATCATTCATGCTCCGAACATCGGCAATTATTATCGCATTGCTGGAGCTATCATAAATAGATACCATTCTCTAATAGAAATGCAAAATTCCACCGTTGAAACGGCGCAATCCATGCTAGTAAAGGCACGGACAAGCAATTAGCTTCAAGCACGCGTTGAAGCTGAAGATTTGAAGGAAGAAAGGATAATTGTGTTTTGATCGACGAAAATGAAATACCTGAGTTTCCACGACTGACATTAGATTATTTAAAGAATTTGACTGTAGGCACGTATCAAATACAGTTAGCGCCGTCTTATATTCAGAACAAGTTGCAGAGAGATGAAGTTGAAGAACTCCAATTAGATCAACTCATAAAAGAACCCGGCTTATTAAGATTTAGAATTTATTTTAGATTTAGAAATGCCACTTAGCATCGGCTGTGGATTAAATACGAATCAGATAAGAATCGAATACATAATGAACTAATACGTGGATATTATTGTACGTGCAAAGTTGGTGCCCGAACCCTCGGCGCTTGTGCTTATGTTACCCGCATTTTGTCGTATTTAGGTTACTCGCGATATGGCATATTATGAATTATACTATTACATGTAATACAAGATGCCGGTGACCGACCAATACTTTTCGAGTTAAATGAAGTAATACAATAATATTATGGATGATTATATTTCATAACCAACTTTCATAACACATACACACACACCCATAAAAACAGGCGCGCGCCCACCTGTATAGGGTCAGATTCCCGCCACGTCCACGTTGATCCTGGATAATGCTAAAAAAACGGGGGTCACATTTATACAGATACAATACTACGCTATTATACTGGTACACTTAACGTGAAAATAGTAAAAACAGTTTCACATACGTATACAATTGAACTATTATTACCAATACTTGAAACCTTATAGAGCAAAAATAGCTCGTAGGATCATGTTGTGCCCATGGGAACTTTTGTTCAGAATAACAAAAACTAGAAGATAGCAAAGTTTGAGTAAATTTAACCGAGAGCGCTTTTCCATAAGATATGTGCGGGGTCCTTTCTAAAAACCGGAAGTCGATTCACAGCTGTAAAGGTGGCCATAGCGTAGTGGTTAGGATGTCTGCTTTCTGCGTCAGTGATCCGAGTTCGTATCTCCAGTCGGGAAATAATAAAAAAAAGAATAATAATAAAATAAAATAAAAAATTACAACGTGACGGTCGCCCCTCTCGGGAAGACAATGGCAAACCATCCGTAGTATCATGTCTAGTAAAGCCAGCTCATTTTGGCCGTTCGAAACCCGCATTAAACTGTAGGTATCCCCTTTGTATGTGGAAGCACTTAAAAAGGCACGAACCACAGGCAAAGGTGAGAGGATCGCCTACGTCCGTATCAGATATGGCACTTCAAGAAAAAAATATTTACAACAAAAAAGCTAAAAAAAAGCATTTAAGTTGTAATTATTTCTTAAATTTTTCCCATCGAAGAATGGAAACCTTTTAAAATATTGAATTTCTTTGTACTGATACCATGAATATTCTAAATTTTCGTAGCAATATAATTCATAAAGTTTAAGCTAATATTTTTGTTGTTATTAGGTATTACCTAATGTTTATTTGTTTTAGTTCGTGGTTTATTTACATGATAAGCATAATATTGGATCAACGTTCAGATTTTTCTGTAAAAATAAGTACGTTTCAAATTATACAAGGAATGAACAGTCAAATTATCTTCGATGTATAGGCAAATGCAAAATACATAAACATATTTACGACATGTTTTTTCAGAACATTATAAAATTGAATTGACTTCAAAACAATATGTTACATAAATATACTGTATGCTACTAAAGTAACAAATAAGATAAATTACAGATGTAATATCTCATTCTTTACATTGCCACAATTTTTGGCTTCAGAGCCTAACTGTTAGATTATTTATATTATGAAACGTTCAATACATACCTGGAAGATATTTGGGTTGAAGAGGTAATACTTCTGCACTTCCAGTTGTGGAACTACGAGACTGAAGAGTACTGACTACTATAGATGAGGAGGTTATTCTTGATAAACCAGGTATTACAACTAACACAAAAAATGTATGTTATAGTATATAAATCGAAAAAATAAGGGAATTTGTTCTACAGAAAGGATAATAAGGAATCTACCACACTTATTTTAGACAATTGGTAGTTTACAAGCTAGAAATCGTATACGCCAGCCGCAATCATTACCTTTAATCTCAAATCAAATCCATAGACTATACTATTTAATTTATTTTTAAACATTTTTTATGCTTCCCCAACAATTCATGAATTTCAGTTTTTGATCGTTCTGGTTCGAATGGAAACAAAAACTAGGTTATTAAATTAGGCTATAAAGATAGAATGGTGGTTAAAAGTAGAGAAACATAGTAATGTAAATAGATTTGTAAACCAATTTGAAAATGTCGCACTCGTTTTCGCTGGATAATCGGAACTATGAACTGTGGTTTATTCATTTTTTTTTATAAAAAAATATTAAAAATTGGTGAACTTGTAAGTATTTATTTTTAAATTATAGACTTTCTATGATTTTCTTTAACGATAAAACATAAAATAGCTTAAATCCGTCAAAAATGTATGAAATATATTGTAACAAAATATTTTACAATTATCATAAAAGATGTCTCATAAAGAAGATACTTTTCTCATTTAGAATAAATTCGCCAGCTTTCGCTTGAACCTAAAGTAACAAAAACTCACAGTAATATGTGTGTACAAATAGTGAAAATATTATAATCTCGAGTTATTTGCGATTAGAGTATTTCACAAAAAATAAACCGCTGAGTATATATTTTTAATTTGTTTAAATATTTAGCTTTAAGTTTAATCGAAAACTGAAAACTAATCAGATATTACAGGATAACTAATGATACCTGATTATTTTGATATGTTCAATCACACGCAGTTTTGAGAGCAAGAGTAGAGTTAAAACTTAATACAAACAAATAGTGTACTGATAACATTAAAAACAAAAAGCGCTAAAGCAATTTAGTCAGTAATTCTTTTGCAAACACGTAGTTCCAAAAGAAGTATTGAATTAAACTTTCTCAGTTAAAGGGTAATTAAATGCTTATCTCTTTCACCCCATTCCTCTGAACGTACATCAATTAAGAACTATAGGTTTCGTCTTTATTTCAAGTATTATATTATCACCTTGTTCGAGTGTTATAGTGCGAACAGATCGACAGATTCATAAAACAAATCAGATAAACAGACAGAAAAAATGAGGAAAATATGCTTCTTGTGATTTAAGAACCCTAATACGGTGCGAAAAGCAAAAATTTCGAATTGTAATTTTTTCACGAATTCAATACTTCGTATTAGCAAGGTAAGTATACACAATAATACGTACGTTTTCGCCGTTTGTATTTCTAAAACTCTCGTCTACACACTACTTCTGTTCAAATAGAAGTATATTACTTTCACCACATATATATTTTACGATAATACAAATTAGTCAATAATAAATATCCAGAATCTCAGTTAACTACCAGGAAAAATTCTCATAATAATATTAATACTATTAAAACGATACAATGACCCCTACCCTTTTCACTCACAACGAAAATAATGAAAGACGAAATATAATATTTCGATTCTTTGACTAAAAGAACCCCGAAAAAGACCTATAATACGATAAACACAAAGTCACTCGTCTTCCTGCCTTCTCCACCCCTTCGGCCCCTTTTATGCTTTATTATAAATGATTATGTTGAAAATTTGTCCATTCTTCCATTCAACAAATCTGAAAAAAGTATTGAAAAAATAATATATTAGATATATATATATATATATATATATATATATATATATATATATATATATATATATATATAATATATATATATATATATATATATATATATATATATATATATATATTATATATATATATATATATATATATGTATATATATATATATATATATATATATATATATATATATATATATATATATATATATATATATATATATATATATATATATATATATATATATATATATATATATATATATATATAAGTATATATATATATATATATATATATATATATATATATATATATATATATATATGTATTACTAAGGGTTTTTTGGGACAGAACGGTTGGAACAGAAAACAGCAACTTTCCAATGTCGTAAAATCAATTTTGATTTTTTTTAACTATCTTTAAGTAAAGGAAAATGGAGACATGGCAGACATGAGAATTTCTCTTTATATAATTATTTTAATTTTGCAAGCCATCGCCAGGTTAAAGTTATAAATATATATATATATATATATATATATATATATATATATATATATATATATATACATAGGGTGCCCCTTTAATACTGACCTACAGTCTGCCAAAGAAGTACCCGAAAAATTGCTTTTATTCATTATTTGCGAGACGGTTACACATTGAAACTTGAAATTTAATTAGCATGCACCGAATCAAATCGTGATACTACGATTGTTAATAAGTAATTTGTTTGAAATAGTTTATTTCTAGTTTATTAATAATAATAATAAGAAAAATTACCACACAAGAGTTTACAAGTTTACAATTTTGTATCCAGAAAATGGCCAGCTTCTTAAGTGTAAATAAATATTTAAGTAGATTTTTTAGTGTTACAGAAAATTTCAGAAAATAATTCACTTATTTGGCGACATAAAACGAAAGTTGATGTCTGGTAAAATTTTACAGATTTTATTACTTAGTAGTAGTCTCTTAGTCGAAATAGAAAACTCTTCCTCGCACAATAAATGTTTGCATATATGTATACAATATTTTGCAACCGCTAATGGGCCCTTCATTCAAAAATGATTTTTATTGTATAAATTCAGTTTGTCTACATAAAATAGTCAAATAAGCTTTTTAAACAAGCAATGGATTTTTGAGTGGTACCCTTTATATATATATCAAGCCATTCTTTATTGTACAGGGTGAGTCAACGATAGAGTAAAGTTCATTATCTCATTTGTTTCGGGAATGATGAAAAAATATTAAATACAATAGTTTTAGGGAATGTTAAGGTGCACAGTTTAAAATTATTTTTGAGTATACGGGGGGTACTTCAAAAAAGTGTGGCCGATATAACATATGTTTTTTTAACTGGAACATCCTATTTTTCTAATTTATTTTTATATTCTCCGTAAAATTTTGTAACTTTTTTATTAATAATATTATATACCTAAACCTAGTAGTTTTTCTAATATTTTAATTTAAAAAAAAAAAAAAACTAGTTTTCAGTTTTGTAAAAAATTACCACTACCGCCATTGTTTCTGAAGGTGGAATACTCATAATTGGTATGAGAGTTCTATAGAGATAAAAAAAGATATATGTAAGGAAATTTGAGTTAGATGCTACAGGGTGTTCAAAATAAATGTATGCATTTCGACTATTTTAAATTAAAAAAATCTCAAATTTTTTAAACAGCACACCCTGTATATTATTATTTTTTCTTATAGATTTTACAAAACCGACTTTTAATAAGTATGTCATATACCTATTTCTAATAGTTTTCGATATATTTTGAATTTTTCAATTTTTACCCTTGTTTTTAATACACTTACGCTATTGTGAAAACATAAACAAATAGTTAATAATAATTTTAATATAGTTTAACTCATCTCATGATTAATTATTATGACGTAATAAATGTTCAAAAATATGCCCGTCTACTTGAATACACATGTTTAGTTGTTTTACTATATTTTCCTTCACTTTCCTCAGCATAAAGGGCGTTATTGTCCGGCACGTATCCCGTATCCTATTTTCCATATCTACTGGTGTTGTAGGGGGATTCACATAAAGACGATCTTTAATGTAGCCCACACAAAAAGAAGTCTAAAGGTGTTAAGTCACATGATAGAGGTGGCCACTGAATGAATCCATCCCTACCGATCCATTTTTGTGGATAACGATCGTTTAAAAATTCCCGAACTCCCGGTGGTAATGAGCAGGAGCTCCATCTTGTTGAATCCACATTTGTACCCTTTCAAAGTTATCAACTTCTTCAAGAAGCTGGGGTAATTCGTCTTGCAAAAAATTTAGGTATCTAGGCCCGTTAAGAGGTTCACGAAAAAAATATGGACCAGTAATTCGAAAATTTAATATTCCACACCATACATTAAACGACCAATGGTTTTGGTTTTGAACTTCCCGGACCCAAAATGAATTAACTGTTGAATAATAACGTATGTTATGGCTGTTAACTGCTCCATTACTGCGAAAAGTAGTTTCACCAGAAAACATTATTTTGAATAAAAAATTTGGATCAGACTCTATTGCTCCATTTATGGTGGTATAAAAGTTTACTCGTCGTTCAAAATCACGGTCTTGAAGTTCTTGGTGTAGTTCCATATGGAAAGGATGATACTTGTATTTTCTCATGGTGCGATTAGCCGTAGATTGGGATGTGTCAGATAAGTCAGCTAGTTGACGGCTGCTGACCTGGGGATTATCTTCAACTTGAAGGTAAATCTCCATTTCTTTTTCCTCATTGGTAGTATTCTGGTTTACTACTTTGCGTTCCGTATACTCAACGCTACCACTACCATCAAACCGTTCTATTAAGCACTGAAAAGATTTTCTAGATAGTATACGTCTATTAGGGTACTTCGCTCCGTAAAGCCTTACTGCCAAAAGACAATTTTTTCCCGCCTCGCCCAGTATCTAAACCATATCAATTAATTCATTTTTAGGAAAATCCATAACTATTACCTTTACACGTCACTTACTACAACAAATTAAAACTATTTTTACTTGCTTAATAAACATCTCAAAATTTGACAACTCCTACATTTTTGTTTTGTCTTGGCAACTATGATGTTATAGTGTAAGTGTATTACAAACAAGGGTAAAAATTGAAAAAAAATTCAAAATAAATCGAAGACTATTAGAAATAAGTATATGACATACTTAATAAAAGTTGGAGGGTTTTGTAAAATTTATCAGAAAAAATAATAATATGCAGGGTGTGCCATTTAAAAAATTTGAGATTTTTCAATTTAAAATAGTCGAATTTTGAACACCCTGTAGCATCTAACTCAAATCTCTTTACACATATCTATTTTTTCATCTCCATAGAACGCTCGTACCAATTATGAGTATTCCGCCTTCAGAAACAATGGCACTAGTGGAAATTTTTTACAAACTTGAAAACTAGTTTTTTTAAAAAAAAAAAAAAATGAAATATTAGAAAAAACTACTATGTTTAGGTATATAATATTATTAATAAAGAAATTATAAAATTTTACGCAGAATTTAAAAATAAATTAGAAAATAGGATGTTCCATTTAAAAAAACATATGTTGTATCGGCCACACTTTTTTGAAGTATCCTGTATAGTCAAAAATGATTTTAAACGGTGCACCTTAATATTCTCTAAAACTATTGTATTTAACATTTTATTGTCCCGAAACAAATAAGATAATGAACTTCACTCTATCGTTGACTCACCCTGTACACAAACTCAATTCGAAAATTTTAATATTTCCAAAGTATTAAAACATTTCTAACTAGATTCCCTAAAAGGATCTAAATGTTAGACCAGGTCTACTTGCCATTGAATTTAAAACTTATAGCCGTTAAGTGGACTTTTCTATTATATACTGTATCGTAAATAGCACGAAATATACGTTTTTATAAGAAAATTTTAAAATAATTAACAGTTATGACAATAATACGTAAGCTGAAAAGTTTTTGGTCTAGCTACTTAAAACACATTTTTTTTGCAAAATTTAACTTTATTAATCAATATCCTTCGAGAGCGATACAATCAGTCCAATGCTTTTCTAACATTTCTATGACTTTCTTGTAGAATGATTTGCCTTTGCCTTCAAAATAGGCCTCAGTTTCGGCGATTACTTCTTCATTGGAGCCAAATCTCTTTTCCACGAGCATTTTTTTTGAGGTTTGCGAATAGATAATAGTCGCTGAAGGCCAAATCTGGAGAATACGGTGGATGAGGGTGTAATTCGAACTTCAATTAATGCAATTTTACCATCGTAACCATTCACTTGTGAGACGGTGCATTGTCTTGATGAAAGAGCACTTTTTTCTTGTTCATTTAGGGCCGTTTCTTTGCGATTTCTGCCTTCAAACGCACCCATAACTTCATATAATATTCGCTATTGATGGTTTTTCTCGTCTCAGCATAGTTAGTTATTCCTTGCACATCCCAAAATACAGAGGAAAAAACCTTCTCAGCCGACTGTATCTTTGGTCGCTTCGAGCGACTTTCACCAGCTGACAGTCGATTTTATTTCAATGAGTAGTGGTGGATCCATGTTTCGTCCATTATCACATATCGCATGAAAAAATACTTTTTATTGCGCTTAAACAGGGCCAAACAGCGCTCAGAATCATCAACACGTTGTTGTTTTTGGTCCACTGTGAGTAAACGCGGTACCCATTTCGAACAGAGATTTCTCATGCCCAAATGTTCATGCAAAATACGATCAGCACGTTCAACAATCAACGTTCTTTTGATATCTTTAGGGTAAGCTATATCACGCTATTTCACTCTACGGTTATCCTAAATAATTTTGTGGATTTTTTTATGTTTTCCGGTGTTACCACCTCATTTGGGCATCCAAAGCGTTCAGCATCATTTGTATATGTACCACCGCGTTTAAATTCAACATACCAGTAAATGAATGATTGATTTTTCAGGGGCAGAGTCCCCACAACACTTATCAAGCCATTGCTTTGCTCGAACGGTATTTTTTGCATCAAAAACAGTGTTTAATCAACATCCGAAATTCGATATTTTCCATCGCTTTGAAAATATCAAAAGTAGCGTCACCAAAACCACTGTAACTGGTAAATTAATCATCAAAATGTCATGAAATTTTGACACGTATCGTTTGAAGGTTGGTACTTCCTAAAAATCATGTGGATTTTTTTGAAAAAGGCGACATCTATGTGTGAGACCAAATACTTTTCAGCTTACGTGTTAGAAGTATGAAGTATAAGTTTTTAGAATTCTAATATAATATATCAATTTTATTGGTTTAAAACATAACTAATAGGCAATTTTTGATCTTATACCCTACAGCCTCATGACTATAGTTGGTGTAATAGGATTCTGTAAAAAAATTAGCGACTATCAGAACAGGAATCTTGTATCTTTATTACTTTATCAAATGTCATAAGTTCTTCTCTCTCTTGAAAGAGATAAGGAAACGGAATGTCCAAAAGTAGGTCTACAGAATCGTATGTTTGATTCTATTTTCAATTTATTCTCCTAATTGTCAAATTAGATCAATGTGAAAGTTAAGCATGGCTAGGCTCTTTTATCTTTGATTGTGTTAGCCGATACTTGTTGGAAATTCATGATAAAATTATATAAAAACAAATCTAAAATATCCCGTTTAATAATTTCGTAATTTTTAAACGGGATATTTTAGATTTACTTGCGACGTGCTTGGATCAAAACTATTTTGAATTCAACGACAACTTTTATACATCTAAAGAAGGTCTAATAATGGGTAATCCTTTAAGTCCGTTACTAGCGGAAATTTTTATGGATCATTTAGAACTAAAAATTCATCAAAACGCGATAAGCATAAATATGGTTTACTGGTATAAATACTTTGACGATATCATTTCCTGTTTCACGGGAAACAGATAGACAACTAACAATCTTCCTTAACTTCCTAAATAATTTGCATCCTAATATTAAATTTACCATAGAATTAGAAACCAATAACTCTATAAATTTCTTAGACATATCTATATCAAAAGTGAACAATAAACACGATTTCTCGATTTTTCACAAACCTTCACATACTGACACAGTCATACACAATAGCTCATCCCACCCGTATCCTCACAAAATGGCAGCTTTTAACTCTTTCATACATAGATTGTTACATATCCCTATGACTAAAAACTAATTTTAACAAAGAATTCAACATAATCGAACAAATAGCAATTAATAATGGATATGACCCCAACATTATAGATAATATCTTGAATAAAAAATCCTTTAAACAAGCAATCTCTCTAATTTATCCCATAATTAATGACAAAAAAGGAAAATTTAGTACACTCACATACACCGGGAAAATAACTAGAACAATTTCCAAACATTTAATAAAAAAGAACAATAAAATAGCATTCAAAACCAGTAATTCCTTAAAAAAAATCGTGTGAAATACGCAAACTTACCTTAGCACAAAGGTTCATGACGGAGTCAAAACTCTTGTATGACATGAGCACTATATTATATACATACACTTATTACTTCACTGGCGCAGGGATTATTTTTTACTTTCTTGGCTCAAGAAAAGTATCGCATTCATGAAAAAATCACCATCTGTGATTTTTGCTTTTCTGCTGACTGTCGGTCTGTTGGCACGAAACTCCAAATGTATATATATATATATATATATATATATATATATATATATATATATATATATATATATATATATATATATATATATATATATATATATATATATATATATATATATATATATATATATAATATATATACCAATACATATATATCGTCAGGAAATATGTGAAATAAAATCCATTATACACGTTTCCTAGGAAACTTATATATATATTTCCTAACTAGTTAACTGATATGAATACAATGGATTTTACTTCACATATTTCCTGACGAGTTTAGTTATAATTAGAATTATTATTTCCTAGGAATTATACATAATCCCGTATTACATATTTTTCCGGTTATATATATATATATATATATATATATATATATATATATATATATATATATATATATATATATATATACATTTGGAGTTTCGTGCCAACAGACCGACAGTCAAAACTCTTGTATGACATGAGCACTATATTATATACATACACTTATTACTTCACTGGCGCAGGGATTATTTTTTACTTTCTTGGCTCGAGAAAAGTATCGCATTCATGAAAAAATCACCATCTGTGATTTTTGCTTTTCTGCTGACTGTCCGTCTGTTGGCACGAAACTCCAAATGTATATATATATATATATATATATATATATATATATATATATATATATACATATATATATATATATATGTATATATATGTATATATATATATATATATATATATATATATATATATATATAGCGGTGATAGTAGGGTGCAAGGGCAGCGTCAGGGGAATACCCTGCATTCCGATTTCATCGCAACTGGCTTGTTTAGTATTTAGTAATAAAAATAAATCATTTATACTATTTTTTATTTTTAATCTTTTTAAACATCAATATTTAAGAATTTAAAAAAGATAAATACCCAATACTAAAAAATAAAAAAGGATTGTTTTTAGTTTGGTTTTTATACTCATTATTACTTATAAGTAAAACATTTGTAAGATTATGTCAAAAAAATGAAAATATTGATTATAATCAAAAAAAAAAAGTAGGGTATACTTTTGATGCGATATATCAGATCCGTAGTATTTTTGCCCGCTGAATCTGACGTCAGAATATCGCCATCACATCTCAATTTTTTTCTAACCTCAAAAAATAGGTAAAAATTAGTACAAATTAAGAAAAATATACTCCTAAAAAATTGATTCAAGCTTTTTCATGAATCCAAAGATGTATTAATATGTATTCGGACACGCTAAGCTAATATTCATCGGTTGGATTGAGCCATACAGTTCTGTTTCCTTTCTAACCTCAATAAATCAGACAGATATAGTGCTTCTCGAATGCAAAAAAAACGAATTCAAATTAAAATTCAACCGATCCTTACCAAATTTGGTACACGGGGATTTTTTGGGTCGCTGATCACGAATCTAAGGTTGGATTTGCAAAATTCAAGATGGCAGATGTTTTCGCGCCATTTTGAACGCCGAGAAAATTCATCGGTCGATTTTTATTCTTCTACCTACATCCAGGGCACCTCCACGTGGTGACGGTGGGCAACGGTGTTACTCCACTAGCCGGCAGAGTCCCTGGATAACGGCTTAGATGCCGTCATGGCAGGTAGAAGAAAGAGAATTACGATGCAGGGACTCGAAAACCCAGTATCGGCGGTTGGTCAGGGTGGGAAAGCGGGCCCGCAGCCGTCGTCATCCAGCGACCGTAGCTCTTCATGTGTGGGTGACTTGGCTCATATATAGTATAATGCTACAAGAAAACGGTCTCACGGTACAAGGACTTTTCATAAGTGCGATAAAAACAGTGATTCATTTTGTTATATTTGCTGTCAACACGTATTGAGTAAAATGGGGTCACCGATAACGGATAAGATTAAAACCTTATATAAGGATTGTTTTAACATTGAAATACAGCACCAGGATACAGATTGGGTTCCCCACATCATTTGCAGTTCTTGCAAAATAATGTTGTACATCAATAAGAAGGCGATTAAATATTCCAGACCAGCAATATGGAATAGACCATACAGTGAAAATGATTGCTACTTTTGTATGAATGTTGTATCTAGGCATAACCGAAAAAATAAAAGCACTATTACTTATAACGATGTTTCGACAGTAACAAGACCAACTAAACTAATTCCGCCTCCTGAACCACTTGATGCTGATGTTAGGGAAACAAATGATTTCACCTTATCAGTTCATGCCGAAAACATTGAGACTGTCGAAAAAGAATCAAACACTGTTACTAATGAATGTTCTAGTGACAACCTATCATATACTAGTGACACAGATAAAGAATTTTCTACCATACAACCGTAAACCAGAACCAATACTCGTATCACAGTCAGAACTTAGTGATCTAGTCAGAGATTTAGGCTTATCCAAAGATGGTTCAGAGCATCTTGCTTCCTTTTTAAAGAAAAGACATTTACTTAAGCCAGAAGCTACGATTTCTTATTATAGAAACAGAGATGAAGAATTTCGAAAATATTTCACAATGGACGAGGAATTGTCACTTTCATATTGTACCGATGTAAAAGGTCTAATGGATGAATTTCAAAATAACTCATACGATCCTGAAGAATGGAGACTGTTCATTGATTCTTCTAAACGGAGCATTAAGGCAGTTTTGCTGCATAATACCAACGTTTACGCTCCCATTCCGATTGCTGATTCCACAGTTATGGAAGAGCAATATGAAAAAATGAAGCAGCTTTTGATAAAAATAAAATATGCTGATCATAACTGGAAAATTTGTGGAGATCTGAAAATTGTAACAATATTGCTTGGCCAACAGTCAGGGTTTACACTTTATCCCTGTTATAAATATCTGTAGAATAGCAGAGACAGGGAACGTCATTATAAGATAAAAATTTGGCCAACAAAAGAATCGTTCACTCCTGGTGAAAATAATGTATTGTTTCCACCATTGGTAGATCCAGGAAAAGTTCTTATTCCCCCGCTTCACATTAAGCGACTTATGAAGCAATTCACGAGAGCATTAGATACAAACGGCCCATGTTTCAAATATTTGCATAAAAAAATTTCCGAAATTTTCTGAAGCTAAAATTAAGGCAGGCGTATTTGACGGGCCACAAATAAGAAAATTGTTTCAAGAATCATTATTTGTTACTAAAATGAATAAAGTTGAAAAAGCTGCTTGGCTTAGTTTTAAAGAAGTCGCAACAAACTTTTTGGGAAATAATAAAAGTCCTGAGTACAAAGAAATAGTCGAGAAAATGGTAAAAAATTTTCAAACATTAGGTTGCTTAATGAATCTAAAATTACATTTCCTGGACTCCCACATCGATGATTTCCCAGATAATCTTGGTGACTACAGTGAGGAGCAAGGGAACGTTTTCACCAAGATCTGAAAATCAGAGAAAATCGGTATCAAGGACGTTGGGATGACCATATGCTAGCGGACTATTGCTGGTCGCTAAAAAGAGAAACAAATCCTCAAAAGCGTTTGGGCAGAAAAGCCTTTGAATAGGTCATTCGCGGAAAAAAGAACAAGATACAGCCAAAAAAAGGAAAGTTAGGCGCGGGTCTAACCTTCGCAATTCTAGGGCTTAAGGGTCTACTATTTGAGAGTATATGGTTTAAAAAGTCCTGGTTTTGAGTTTATTGGGTCTCATTTTTAAAGTTACAGGGTTATTGAGGTCTATTTTTTGAGGTTACAGGGTGTGGGAGTCTAAGGTTTCAGGGTTTAGGGTTTAAGAGTATCAGGTTTGAGGATTCCCCAACTGTATACCAAATTTGGTAGAAATCGGTTGGTTTTCAAAAATTTTGTCCGCCATCTTGGATCCGCCATTTTGAATTTTGCAAATCCGACCTCAGATTCATGATCAGCAACCCAAAAAACCCCCGTGTACCAAATTTGGTAAGAATCGGTTGAATTTTAATTTTAATTCGTTTTTGCATTCGAGAAGCACTATATCTGTCTGATTTATTGAGGTTAGAAAGAAAACAGAACTGTATGGCTTAATCCAACCGATGAATATTAGCTTAGCGTG
>CM032455.1:80953020-80995520 GCA_019049505.1 Pachyrhynchus sulphureomaculatus
AATATTCTTGAAGGATTCAACATTATTAGCGATCACCAATATGGCTTTCGTAAAAATAGATCAAAAGGAGATCTTCTGACTTATGTAACACATGTTTGGAACAATGCAATTGAACACTTGGAGAATCTCGAGCGGTTTCCTCTCGACATATCCAAGGCATTCGACCGTGTTTGGCACAATGGGCTGTTGGCTAAGCTACGTTCTTATGGTATGTCGGAAAAGTTCTGTTTGTGGCTCTCATGTTTCCTCAGAGAGCGTTCTTTACGAGTGGCAGTCGACGGATTTCTTTCCTTCACCTTCACTATCAACGCCGGTGTACCCCAAGGCTCCATACTGTCTCCTACTCTCTTTCTCATTTACATTAACGATCTGCTGGAAAAGACCGAGAATCCAATCTACAGCTTTGCAGATGACAGTACACTTATCTCTTCATTCACTTTGAACGCTCGGACATCGGCTACTCAGACGAATATCCGCAGACAGCAGGAAGTCATTCAACTTAACAAAGACCTGGAAGAAATTCTATCTTGGGGTGACAGTGACCAAGTGGAATTTAACGCTACAAAAACCCAGGCGGCAGTTTTTTCTAAAAAAGTTAACGTTGCTGAATCCGACATAGTTATGTCGGGGCACTCCATTCCTCTAACATCGTCACTCAATTTGTTGGGCGTTATTTTGGGAGCAAATATGTCCTGGCATGAACAAGTTGCAGGCATAGCAAGGAGAGCTTCTAAAAAGTTAGGAATATGATTTCGAACCAGAAAGCTTTACACTCCACAACAACTGTTAATTCTTTACAAATCTCAAATTCGACCAACTATGGAATACTGCTCCCACGTTTGGAGCTCCGCTCCCAACATACACTGCATTTGTTGGATTCTATTCAGAGAAGAGCTGTTCGTCTGATTGGAGACCCGGAACTGACCATCGGCCTTGATTCGCTGGAACATCGAAGAACGGTTGGCGACTTGAGCCTATTCTACAAGTACTTTCATAGAAAGTGTTCGAAGAATGTGGCCCGCTTAGTTCCTCCCAGAGCGGTGCATGTTAGAAGTACACGTCGCGCTAATTCTTCACATCCGTATGAGGTTCAGCTTGTTACTCCTCGTACAACGTTTTTCAAGCAGTCTTTTATATGAGAGAACATCATCCCTTTGGAATAAATTGCCCAGGACTGTGTTTCCCACCGAGTACAATCTACAGCGATTCAAGAACAACGTGAATCGCTTTCCCTCCGCACACGTGTCGCTCCTGTAGAGGTTTAGGGACTTCCCTGTAGCACGTGTGCTAGACCCATAAAAAAAAAAAGAACCTCAAAAAAAAAGAATTTCTTTTCCCTACTAAAAGTTTTATGTGACACGTCCTTACTTGATCGACTGTATATCGTCCTTTTGCCAGTATCTAAAATTAATTTAAGAATTCTTTTTTTGTGTATGCGCCATCAATCATAGCGAATTTTTAGTATTACAAACAGTAACTTTGGCATTCTTTACCTTCTTATTCTTTTCACATTTACCGCCCTAATGTCATTCGGTAACGGTTATTAAAACACAGTATTAGCCAGTCGCCACTGGTCATAAATAAACTCCCTTGCTGATTTTAGCAACCAGCTGGCTGGCATTTTATGCATTAAAATAAGTAAATAATCTAGTATTTCTACTCAGAAAATAATTGACACTAAGAAACAGAACACACATAAATAGACAGATAGCTTGTATTTATTGACTGATAGAGCGCTGTACATAGATCACCGTAAAAACTCTCTTTAATGCTGAGTAAAGCTTAGTGAAATGAAACTCATTCGGTTAACCCTCCAACTGTATAATTAAGAACGCTGAATATAACTTGTTTTAATTAAACGTTAGAAATCAAGGCTTTTACAGTTGACTGACAGTGGGGTTCGTTCACAGCTGAGGTCCGTTATCTTTTTTCTTCTTTTTCTGAAAAAATTAGATCACTGAGGTTTCGAAACAACTGGGCGAGTTGTGCGTCTCCATTTGACTCTATGAACCACTCGAGAATTCATTCGTTTAATATTCTACAATATTTTCACACACTCTGTATACAAACCAGTCCCACCTGAGGCGAGGGCAGTAGTCAAAATTTGTTTTACCGGGTTAAAAGTGATCACAGCTGATTTAAACTAAATCTGTTATAATGACATTATGACACGACGGCTATGGCATCATCAACTTTAATCATAATGACACTATTAATCATTCTCTATTATATTTGCCTATACGTAATTTCTCTATCCCTATTGTTATATGATTCAGGTATTTACGGTAACCACTATACTCAATCTACTTCCCTACTGACAAAAGTAACAAACACATAACATACAAAACATTTTTAAAAAGCCGTAATATACTATTTTGACCTCCGACAAATATTTTAAACCCAACTTATCACAATAAATTGCATTAATACATGGACAAAATAGTTCAAGAATGTAGGGATAAGTGAAAAATAAAATTTTTTTCTAAGGTCATCGAGTGGCTTGCAAAAACACGAGAATACTTGCTCACACTTTTCTTTGTATTATTTTAAAAAGTCTCTCTCGCCCCACCCTATCGCGAAACGTACTGATCAAAAAATTTTGAAAAAAAATTCTGGAATCTTCTTCATTCAGCGAAAATTATCATAAGTGCATTACGTCTGATAATTTATCTGGTACCAAAAAAAAAAACTATGTGCCTTGACAATATCGAGAAGGTTTCCGGACAATATGGTGGAGACAAATTTATTTTCAGTACCTCGCGTAGCTCCTTTAGAGACAAAATAATTTAATTTTATTTGTTTATAATTAAACAAATATTTAGGGAGCAAATATTTGTTTTACACTTTTATTACCAGATTGTAGATTGAGCTAGATTGATTTATTGGCTATTAGGCGGCTAAGATGCTATAACTATTATACATTATCAACTAAGAAAAAACGTGAAAATACATAGTGGATCTTAAGACGACAGGGCCTTATTAACTTAGCCTAGGTATGGATTATATATATTTTTTTAAAGCATGGTCTCTCTCTCAATCCTTTCACCCCAATAGGAGTATCGGCGACCCTATGCAGTTGCTGCCTCAACAGTCAATTTCCAGGCATCTCGATCTTGCGCGACTTGACTGGACTCGTGCATACCCATCCCAAGGAGAGCTCTTACTTGGTCGGACCATCTTGTCAGAGACCGTCCCCTTGATCTTCTACTTTCTATCTTCCCTGTTACTACAAGCTTTTCCATGGCATCCACTTTCCTCATAATGTGACCAAATATTTCAGGTACTGTCTATTAATTTTATTTTGAAAGTCGATCATTTATACTAAGCTCTTCAAGAATAGATACATTGCTATGGAAATAAAAGACTGAATTAACTTGTATTTTTTGTAATCTTTTTACTTCCGCTTCACAACCACCATTGTTAGTTATGAGGGATCGCAAATAGTTCAAATGATCTACAACATTGAAACCAGCAATTTTATTTATGCGTGAGAGATCTTCATTACGACTAATAATCATTACTTTGGTCTTCGCTCTGTTAATTGTCAATCCATAGGTTTTGCTAGTGATTTCCGGGCGCTCCATAATTGATTCTAGGTCTTGTATTGAAGTTGCAAGTATAACAGTATCATCCGCATATCTAAGGTTACTTAGCTTTTTTTCATTGATCGTCACACCCCCACTCAAGTCATCCAAAACAGAACTCATTGTATGTTCAGTATATATGTTAAAAAGTAAAGGTGACAGAATCCAGCCCTGTCTGACGACGGCTTCTACGATAAAAGCATCGGAAAACGAATTATTGCGTTTAATTCTGCCATTTGTATGTCATACAAAGGTCGGATAAGGTTTACAAGATATATAGGTGTTCCCATGCTAATTAGAATCGACCAAAGTTTGTTCCATTGTATGCAGTCGAAAGCCTTAGAGTAGTCTATAAAACAAATGTGGGTTGTTATTTGGAATTCTCTGACTTTTTCTATTATCTGGCGTATATTGAGAGTTTGTTCTCTAGTCCCTCTTTCTGGAATAAAGCCTGTTTGTTCGGTAGATATTTGCGACAGCAGAAAAGTTTTGAGTCTCTCATTTAGGATCCAGAGAAACACCTTTGCGGCGTGTAACATTAGAGCGATTGTTCTATAGTTGCTGCCATCTAAAGGGGATCATTTCTTATGCAAGGGTATAAATGCAACTTCGCACCAGTCTTTCGGCCATCTTCCAGTCTTCCGTACCACAGTTGATGTAACATAGTCACGGCGCGGCGGTTTCTCCCATAATCTTTATTATTTCCGCAATAATCTCGTCAGTTGCTGCTTTTCTATTCTTTAAAATTTGAATAGCCTTTTGACTTCAGACTTAAGAATACATGGCTCTTGTTCTTCTGCGGCTTCTTTGTCGACACTGCAGTCACACAATAATTAATCCATAAAAAGTTCTTTACAGTAATCCTTCCAAACGTTAATAATTCCAGGCATGTCGGTGACTGTTCAACAATCCTTATCTCTGATTATTTGTTTTGTTTGTTTGTTTCTGTTGGGCAGGGCGCATCGACAGCTAAGATCATTTAGCGCCCACTAGAGTTAGTTTGGTATAAATAGATTAGACTATGAAGTTGAATTCTTTTAAGTAATTGGTTATCTTTTCTTTAAGTGGGACAAAAGATTTTATGAGGATGGTGATGTTGGATGGGATGCCGTGGGTGTCTCTCAAGTTTTGATGTTGAATGGATTCGATTAGATGTAACACTGATAAGGGGGAGTCACATTTAGGACAGAGTGGAGGGGGATCTCTCTTTAATAGGTGTACATGTGTGGAGTAGGTGTGTCCCAATGCCAGTCTTCTCATTATTACATTATGTCTTCGGTTCAATTCTGTGGAGTTAAGGGGAGGAAATACATTGGTTTTGATGGACCATAATTTGTTGTTGGGTTCTTCCAAGTCCCATTTGAGTTGGAAGAGAGAGCTGTGTAGGTGTTTTATGAAGATGTTAAAATCAGAGTAGTGATTCTCTCCCATGTTCATACTGCCCCTTTCTATGGCAAGTTTAGCAAGATAATCCGCTCTGTCGTTATGAGGGTTGCCTATGTGACTGGGCAACCAAAGCAAGGATATGGTACGTTTCTTCAAGGTGGCCGTGTACATCAAATCCAGAATTTGCCTGATATAGTTGAAATTGAGATTTCTAGAATTGATGGCTTTGAGAGCGCTTAGGGAATCAGAAATTATGAGAGTTGGTTGTTGGATGTTTGCTTGGAGGGAATATCTGATAGCCTCCTTTATTGCCAACAATTCTGCGGAGAAAATAGAAATATGTTTAGGTAATTTAAACATTTGAACGATATTATCAAAAAAGAAGGCAGCCCCAACTCCCTTTTCTGTCTTTGATCCATCTGTGAAGAAAAGTAAATGATTGGGATAGATATTGGATAGTCTGTCAAGAAAGAGCTTGTTAAAGAATATGTTTGAATGTTCTGATTTTTTATAGGAATGCAAAGTTAGGTCAATGTTGGGGAGAGGGGAGAGCCAGGGAGGAAAGGTGGTTTGGAGGGGGTAGTTGTAATAAGGGGGGGAGATATTGTGCTGGATGAGTAATTTGTTGATTCTGTGGGGAATAGAATCAGTGGGGAATGTAATGTTTGGTCTGTGGACATTGACCAGGTTGAGTGAGGATCTGGTATGAGGTCGATGTAGGGAAGTTGAGTAAAATTTTAACAGTGAGAGTTGGCGAGATAGTTGGAGTGACTGAGTGGATGCGATGCACTGTAAGCTAGTGATTGGGGTGGTTCGGAATGCGCCTGTGGCCAGTCGGAGACAGCAATTTTGTATAGTTTCAAGAGGCTTCTTGACATGAGGGCTTGCGGAGTCATAGATGAAGTTGCCGTAGTTGATTCTAGAAAGGATAAGAGACTTGTATAGATGAGAAAGAGAATGAAAGTCTGCGCCCCAGGTCGCACCAGAGAGCATTCGAATGAGATTGATGTCAGAGAAAGATTTGTTTTAAGGGATTCTATGTGAGGTTTCCAGGTGAGTCTATAATCGAATATTAGCCTAGGATTTTTAGTTGGTCTGTTGAGGGGATGGAGATGTTTGCAATGGTTAGCGGATTCATTCTAGGACAGCATTTCTTCTTGCAGAAATGAACGGATGAAGATTTATGAGGGGAGAAAATATAGCCGTGTTTGGTTGCCCGGGCGGATAGTGAGTTAACGGAGCGTTGCATCAATCTAGTGCAATCTGAAGAGGAAGGAGAGGAGGTGTACATGAGGATATCATCAGCGAATATTTTGTATTTTATGTTGGGGGCAATGTGTTCTGAGAGTGTACTAAGGGCGATGTTAAAAAGGGTGGGGCTGAGTACAGAGCCTTGTGGGACTCCCAGAGAGGTAGTGAATGGAATGGAAATAATACCGTTGGCTTTGACTCTGAATGTTCTGGATTGAAGAAAGTTGATTAAAAATTTAGGTAGGGCCCCTCTGAGACCCGCTGAAAACAACTGAGCAATGATAATGTTTTTATTGGTTATGTCGAACGCTGAAGAGAGATCCAAGGAGATTAAAAGGGTGTGATTATTGTTAGAAAAGGAACGTCTGATGTCAGTTTCTAATGATGCGAGGTGGTCCATTGCGGAACGGTGTTTCCGAAAGCCATATTGAAGTGGGGACAAAAGTTCTTTGGTTTCGATTATCCAGGTCAGGCGAGCTAATACCATGCGTTCGAACAGTTTACAAAGATGGTTCGTTAGTGATATAGGGCGGTAGCTACTCAAAGATGTTCTGGGTTTGCCTGGTTTATGGATGGGGATTATTGTTGAGAGTAACCAGGAAGAAGGGAATTCAGCCTGTAACCATATGTGATTGTAAAATGTGAGTAGAGAGAGAAGCATATCATAAGGGAGATGTTTGATCATGTCCGGATGAATGTTGTCTGGTCCTGGGGCAGAACGTTTCATGTTGTTTAAGGCTTCCTGGAGTTCTTGAAAAGAGAAAGGGGAATTGTATGGAAGAGATTGGTTGGTGTTAAAATCATTGATGTTGATGGGGGTAGAATGAGAAAGTTGAGTAGATTTGGTGTGGAAGTAGGAGGCTAGTCCATTGGAAATCTCAGAATGGTCAGTGGTAAAAGAATTATTGATGGAAATAGTGGGAATGCGATTACACGGAGAACCCTTCATTCTTTTGACCGCAGTCCATAAATCGGCAGATGTAATTGGGGATTTAATATTGGAGACAAATTTGTTCCAGGATTCTGTTTTGGCTAATTTGACAATTCTCCTTGCTCTGGCCCTCATTTTTTTATAGGTTACAAAATTTGCAGAAGAGGGGTGATGTTTGAATGCGTTTAAGGCTTTTTTCCTGTCTTTGAGGGCATTTGCACATTCTTCAGACCACCAGGGTACAGGAGGTCTGTTGTGATTCAGGACTAGTTTTGGGATAGATTTGTGGGCAGAGGAAAGGATTGAATCGATGTAACTTAGCAAAAAATCGTTGATATCTGTTATGGGAAGAGGGGGGGAATGACGAGGGAAGAAAAGGAGTCCCAATTTGCTTTAGACAGGTTCCATTTGATGAGGTTATCATTGTTTTCTAGAGATTTAGGAGGGTTGGGGTTAGGGTGTCGGATTATTACAGGGAAATGATCGCTGCCATATGTGTCTGAGGCTATGTCCCATTCCAAGAGAGACGACAGACATGGACTACACAGGGCTAGATCCAAGGTGGAGAAGGAGCCTGAGGAAGAACTTATGAAGGTGGGGGTATCATGGTTTAGTAAAATGAGGTTGTGAGTTATGATTAGATCCTCGACTATTCCGCCTCTGGGGGAGATCGTATTGGAGCCCCATATGGGGTTGTGTGCATTGAAGTCTCCCAGCAGCAAGATCGGCGGAGGGAGCTTATGAACTAGGTCAGAGAGAGTGTTGAGGGTTATAGGAATGGATGGGGGCAAATAAAGATTGCATATAGTAAGATGGGAAGGAAGAGTTACCCTGATCGCAATCGTTTCCAAAGGAGATTCCAGGGGGATCTGTGTGAAGTCAAGAGAGGAGTGGACATATAGTGCCACCCCTCCAGATGCTTTGTTGTTGCCGTCTCTGCATTTGTGAACAGCATTGTAGTGTTTGAGTTTTGTTTGGGAACTGGGTTTAAAGTTTGTTTCTTGAAATGCCATTATTAATGGCTTGAATTGTTTGATTAGGATTGAGAGGTCCTCTTTCCTTTGTGAAAACCCATTCATATTCCATTGTAAAATGGAGAAGAGTGTAGTTGAGGAAGAATTCATTTTTTTTTTTTTTTTTTTTTTTTTTTTTTTTTTTTTTTATTTAGTTTTGGAAGATTGAGAGGAATCTGAATCCATGATGCAGTCTGTTAGGTTTATATCCAAGATGGACTCATTGGAGCTGTTCGGCGAGGGTTTAGCCGAACGAGATTGATGTGTTTTCTTGTTGTAAGGTTTTAGGGAGGAGTTGGTGGGGCGGTTGTGAGAGAGTTTGGAGTGGGGGGGATTGGAGGATGTCTGGGAATGGGTAGAAGGCTGGGAAAGGGTGGTGGAAGGAGGTTTAGAGTTGTGAAGTTTTTTGATTTCAGGAGGGGGGGAGAGGGGGGAGGGGGGGGGAGGGGAGGGGAATAGGATGGGGGAGAGGTTTTTTGGGATGGTCAGGGGAAGGGGAAGGTGGTAGTGTGGCAAGGTCACACTGTGTGGAGGCATTCGCCATTTTGGGTCTAGAGCCCTTGGTTATGGTGCTAAAAAGTGAAGTCTGAAGGGGGTGAAGGGCCAAATACTTTCGCTTGGCTTCAAAGTAGTTGATCTTTTCCGTAGTTTTGATTTTCATGATTTCAAATTCTGTTTTGTATTTAGAGCATCCCCTGTATCTTGGTGAATGTGATTCTTCGCAGTTTATACACTTGGGAGTTTTAGAACATTGAGCTTCAAGATGTAGATTATGTCCACAAGAAGAGCATAAGGGGTCAAATGTGCATTTGGCTGCCGTGTGTCCGAATCTTTGGCAGGCAAAGCATCTCATCGGCTGCGGAAAATAGGGTCTGACCCGAATGGAGTACCAACCCGCATGTATCCTGGTTGGCAGTTGGTGTAATTTGAAAGTTAAGACGAAGTTGTAGGAGGGCTTGTTGATTTCTTTTCTTTGTGGGATACGATAGATATCTGCTACTCCCTGTTCCTTCAAGTTCTCCAAGATTTCCTCATCGGAGCAATGTTGAAGGTCACGGCAAGTGATGACTCCCTTTATGACGTTGAGTGTCTTGTGTGCAGCAGAGATTACGTCAAAATCATGGAGTTTTGTTAGGTTTTTGGCGATAATGGATTGTTTTTCATTTTCTACTTCGATTAAGATGGATCCATCTGCGATTTTTCTTGTGTCCTTCAAGGTACCAAAAGTTGCCTGTAGAGCTTTATGTAGTAAAAAGGGTGATGTATTTGCAAATGAGCCATTCTCACTAGTAATTTTGTAGAATCTATCATAGATATTGGGTAGAGGTAAGTTTGGATTAGTATCTATTCTCGGTCTTTTTTGACCGGTAATTGGGGGGTAATTAATTGGGTTGAGGTTAAAATTCATTGTGTTCCCACGAGAATCCTGAGAAATATTCTGGTCCGCCCCAGCAGAGCTCGGTTACTGGGGTAAGGCTAATTTCAACGGAGGTTGCCCGGTATCCGAGGGAACCGTTTTGCGACCCTTCTAAGCGCAGGGTCATGCATCTCTTCGCCACGGTCTCTAACAGCATGAGATTGCGCTATAAACTTAAATGACAGGACAGACAAAGGGGATTGAACCATACGACACAAAGAAACTTGGGTACCTCGGGGTCGTCACTCCCCATACTAGAGCAGTAAAACTACCCTAGCCCCTGAGGGGAATTCTCATATGTAAAAAGGCTACGTTGGAATGATTCGAATATTCCTTTATTAAATCTAATGCTTCTTCAAGTAGTGCTTTACTTTCTGATAATAAATGCTCAGCAAGTAATATTTTTGCTTTCTCGTATATAATCGATGCTTTCATCGATATTATTTTTAAATATTCCTTTTAGTCTTTATTATGGTTGGCCAGAATGTCTTCAATTTTGGTGAGAATAATTGTTAACTGCTTGTGCAAAGGATTTTGCATTTCGTCACTAGCATTTTCATGCATTTGTCCTAATTTGTAAGACACCGAATGCCTTTTTAGATCATTAAAACATTCTTGTAAGTCACTGGATAAAACTGATTCTGTAAATTCGACTATTTTTGTGATTTTAAATTTACTGAAAATTATGTTGAGTAACCTGTCACTGTCACTATGAAAGTCCTGATTATTTGTGCAGCACGGTAGGGAATACTAATTGCGCAATTCCATCTTGCACTTGACCGGTTTATTTTAATATGCATTTAATATTATTGGACCAGTTTTCACTTGCCCGGCATTAATACTACCTTTAATAATAACAAAAATAAAATACAAAATTTGATTTTACATAAATACTTTATTTATAAAACATGAAATAATAAAATACATTTAAACGACAATACTGGTTTGACTTAAAGTTTTACATTTGGTCACATTACAATCTGAATTGTTATTTTCTGAAATATTTTCGTTACTTATAATAAAGGTTTCCTCTTTAACATGGTTGTTATCTCCTCCTGGTGCCGATTCAAATGACGTTGTCATTTCGGTGCTTGGAGACTTAAAGAATTTTTCTTCCTCTAGAGGGGTCTGAGGTGATTTTATATCGCTAGATTGTGAATTGACTGAAAATAAATAGAACTCATTAAAAATTTCAGCTAACATGACGTAAACCTTTAAATACATAGTTATTTTCTGGTAAAGGCTGCAAGGTATATAGGTAATTTAGAGATCTAAAAGCTTGACAGTGCATAAAAGTTTTTTTACTTGTAAATTTTGCATGACATATACGAAGCCTGTAAATGTTTCACCGTCATAGTATGGCTCGTGCACCATTTTATTATGTAACAAGTGTAAAAAAAATATCATAGATAATATGAATAAGCGCAATAACTTTTGCAAAAGTAAAAAATTATATATCTGATAGCCTATCCTATTATGCAAATTTGTCATATGTTCTCAAGCTATAAAACAAATAAAACAATATAACTTGGGATTAAGGCCGGAATGAAATTAATATATATATTCAAAAAAGATTCTTTATTTATATTTCCATTTTATCTTATCATTCCATATTTAAGACACATGAGTAGTTAGTCTTTTGTTAATGAAATTATTTAAATTCATTAAGTCTTGGTAAATAAAACACAAATATTTAAAGAAAAAACATTTATCTATTGACCAGGTTTTTATCCCCGTTTATTTTTTACAAATTAGAACAAGTTTTGAATATCTTAAAATAATCATTCTGAGTCCCCAATATTCTTAATTGTAATAAATTTATTAATAGTTAGAGATTGTGTTCTTATCGCAGCTATATATTTCGATAAGACTTTTTATTTAGTTTTTAAAATGTTACCGGCAAAGTGTATATATATATATATATATATATATATATATATATATATATATATATATATATATATATATATATATACACTACAGTCAGAAAGTATTTGCCCAAATTTAATACCTAATTAAACCCTTTTATTATATTAGGTAAATTTAATTTTTCTTAACAAGAGTCCATCACAAAATTGTTTAGATAAGCCTTTTTGGTGAAATCATAAATTAAAAACCAATTAGAACAAATTTCCAAGTTTTGCATAATAATCGTTTTTGAGGCGATTTCTGAGAATTCCAGTTGAAGTAAGAACTCATTTCAAGTTTCTAGGGATTATGAAAATTCCTAGTGATATTTTATGATAAAAACTATGCTATAAATAGCATTGCCCTTTTGGAAATTAACCATTTGCAACCAGTACTTTGTCATTGATACAGGCTCAATTGTTTTGTGAAAATGCCAAAAACGAAAGAAGTTTCCGTTGAAAATCGGGCTCTGATAATTGCGAGACATCAAAATGGTCACTCGAGTCGACAAATCGCGAGTGATGGACTACATCGTAAAAAAAATTTCTGCGAGACATGGAATTCTCAACCAAAAACGTTCAGAAAGGCCTAGAAAAATGAGTCCAGCTGAAGACAGAGTTATAACAATGTCCAGCAGACGTAATCGCCGCCTAACCGCACCAGAAATCACGGCTCAAGTAAACCTGGAGCGGTCCATCCCCATTAGCGTAACAACCGTGTAGAACGGGTTAGGAGAAGGTGGACTCCACGGGAGAGTTGCAGTGAGGAAACCACTTCTTAGGCAAGTGAATAAACGTAAACGATTAGAATGGGCCCGAGAACATGAAAATTGGACATCAGAACAATGGTATTCCGTCCTTTGGAGCGACGAATCTAAATTCGAAATTTTCGGTTCAAATCGACGAGTTTACGTGCGGCGGTCAGCTCGAGAGAGGATGTTGGAAGCCTGTTAGTTGCCTACAGTAAAACATGGTAGAAGCTCAGTAATGGTTCGGAGTTGTTTTGGCAACGATAAAGTTGGAAAAGTTGGAAAAGTCTTTAGGATAGAAGGAATCATGCGAAAAGAACAGTATCAAGAAATTTTGTTAACTCAAATGCTTCCTTCTGGAAGAGATATTTTTCAGGGGAAATTTATTTTTCAGCATGACAACGACCCTAAACATTCTGCTAAACAAATTAGAGAACTTTTGGACGTCCTGGAAGTGATGACTTGGCCTCCACAATCACCCAACTTGAACCCCATCGAATTGCTGTGGGACCATTTGGACAAGTGCGTTCGAAAAGTCAATCCAATATCAGAAAAATCACTTGTGGGAACTTGTAGAAGCAGAATAGTTAAAATAACCTAAGACACTCTGAAGAAACTGCTAGACAGAATGCCGAAACTCTGTAAAGTGGTAATTAAAAACAAAGGAGGTCACATAGATCAGAAAAATCCTGGAAAATCTTGAATATTTTTCTGATTTTTTAGACTGTAAATAATGTGAAAATAAATAATAATTAACGGAAAACTATAACAAATAGATGTTTATACTGCACTCTGTCGGCGACTTACTAAGTCTATTCAAGCACGGCACAGCACGGCTGGTACTTATTGCAGAAACGCTCCTTTCTCGAGCTTACTGCTAGAAGGCATAGATGGCAGCATTGGTATAACAACTAAAGACGAAACGAAAAGAATCGCATTTTTAGAAGTTATCAAAAGTGTTCTTCGTATTCGTAAATAATATATCATTAAAATTTAAAAAAAATATATATTATCTGGGTTTTTGTTGTCTTGGGACTGAAATAACTAGGTGGGCAAATACTTTCTGACGGTAATGTATATATATATATATATATATATATATATATATATATATGTATATATATATATACATATATATATATATATATATATATATATATATATATATATATATATATATATTTATATATATATATACATTACCGTCAGAAAGTATTTGCCCACCTGGTTATTTCAGTCCCAAGACGCTCAACAAAAACCCAGATAATATTTTTTTTTTTTAAATTTTATATATAAATATATATATATATATACATATACATATATACGAGGCATGTTTTTTAAGTAAGTACCGTTTTGGAATTAAAAAAAAGACGTGCAAAGATATCACTATAATTTTATTTTTACATGAAAGCCTGTACCTTAATCTACTTTTCTACATAATTTCCGTGAATATTGAGGCACTTGTCATAACGTGGCACCAGTTTTTGAATACCCTCCTCATAAAATTCTGCCGCCTGACTTGTTAACCACTGTATCACAAATGTTTTGACTTCGTTATCGTCTTGAAGACGCTGACCACCCAGGTGCTTCTTCAAGTGCAGGAACAAATGGTAGTCGCTGGGCGCCAGATCAGGGCTGTATGGAGGATGATCTAGAGTTTCCCATTTAAAAGATTTGATGAGATCTTTGGTCCGATTAGCCACATGTGGACGGGCATTGTCATGCAGCAAAACGATACCCTTACTCAACTTGCCACGTCTTTTGTTCTGGATTGCACGACGCAGATTGTTCAATGTCTCACAATAAGACGCTGCATTGATTGTCTCATTACGAGGCAGAAACTCCACTAGCAATACTCCTTTTCTGTCCCAAAAAACTGTGCACATGATTTTGCGGGCAGAAATTGTTTGCTTAAACTTCACTTTTTTGGGTGATGATGAATGTCGCCATTCCATGGATTGTTGTTTCGATTCTGGTGTGACGTAGGCCACCCATGTTTCGTCACCAGTAACAATTTGGTCTAAAAAATGTTCACCTTCATTGTGGTACCGCTCAAGGAAAGTCAATGCACTGCCTAAACGTTGGGTTTTGTGCAAATCCGTCAACATTTTTGGAACCCAACGTGAACACAATTTCCGGTAATTCAAGTTCTCGGTCACAATGCGATACAAAACACTACGAGAATATTGAGGAAAGCAGTCGCACAATGATGAAATTGTAAAGCGTCTGTTTTCTCTCACCTTTTCGTCCACTTTCTGCAACAAATCTTCATTAACGACTGAAGGACGCCCACTCCGTTCTTCATCATGCACATTTGTGCGGCCATCTTTAAATGCTCTCACCCATTTCCTTACCATTCCATCACTCATAATGTTTTGTCCGTAAACTTCACAGATCTCACGATGAATATCGATCGGTTTTTACGCCTTTAGCACTAAGAAATCGTATAACAGCCCGTACTTCACAATCGGCGGGACTCACGATTGTCGGAGGCATCTTAAACACTCAGTAAACAACGTATACAATGAAGAATCAGACTGTAATGGCGTCAGTGCGTAGACATGAGATGTAGGTTACCAGCGCGCATGCGCGGAACGCCGACCGTATCGCTGCGGCGGCGGAATCGCAAAACGGTACTTACTTAAAAAACATACCTCGTATATATATATATATATATATATATATACATATATATACATATATATATATATATATATATATATATATATATATATATATATATACATATATATATATATAATATATATGCCTAGGAATTATATAGAATGCTTAAAAGAGGCAAAGTATAAAATATCCTTTATTTTATATTTTGGCTACGTATTTTATAGAATAACTAATGTACAGCCTGCGATGTATATAATAGATATTGAAAACAATAATCATTAATTGTTACTCGTGTTGCGGGTAATGGGAGGCATAGTGGGGTAGAGTCAATACATTATGGCATTAATTAACCTTAACTAATCTGAACTACTCTTTTTTAAAGTTAAAAAAAGCAATAAGTATTTCTTTTACAAATAAAACTATCGTTTGGTTTTTTAAATATTGTCGAATTTCCCTACGATTTCTTTTTATAGAGAATAGCTAATCTTAATATTGTTAATTCTGAATAAACAAAAGATACAAAAAAGATGGTAATTTGTCTTTCATTTTTATACTTTTTCATCGCATGATGTGACACTTGAGGGTACGAAAAATCTTCTTCTTAAGACATAAGCTCTGGTTAGTTCAGATTAGTTTATGTTAGTTCATGTTATAACGAGTAACAGTTAATGCTTATTGTTTTCAATATCTATTATACACATTGCTGACTGTACGTTTGGTATTATGGTAATTTATCTTTTATTTTATACTTTTTATCTAATCTTTTAATGGCATTCTATAAAATTTCTAGGCAGTCTATAGATTATCTAGGCAAAGTATGTAATAGCTAAAGAAAATATTACATATATTGTCTAAACGAGCCCGGCATTCTATAGAATGCCTGAATTCTACACTTTGCCGGTAACATATATATTAAAATAATTTACCTAATACCTTGAACCAGCTACCAAAAGAAGTTGATATGTTTTTAACCTTATAAAAATAGATCCAGTTAATGTTGTTTTAATATATTAGTCAAACCTATTCTACATATACAATTTTGTTCCTGATTTTTAACATTAGAAAAAGTCTCAATTAACCAATTCTTTGGTACTGTATCAACATTTCTGTTGTTTCTAAATTGACATATACCACACAAAAAACTGCAAGTTTCAATCAGATTTTCTTCTTTCGAAGATGCCTCGTTAGACTATTTAGCTCATTACCAATATCCGATTTTACTACCCCACTTGAAGAGCTAGCTAGCTAACACGACTAAATTACTCTCCAAAATATAATAGGGGTTTAATATGTACATAAAATACTGTGCCACTCTATTTAAAAAAATCGAATTCCAAACAGTACTTGTCAAAAGCCCAGAAGATTTTTGAAACAATCTGAAACAAAAATCTTGACAGATACGTACCATTAATCCATCTTTATTTATCTTTTATGATAGCTATAGTCTATGATAGCATCCCATACCTTATAAAGCTCACAAGTGGCAGCATTATTAACAAAACCCCGACATTCTCATTTTATCCCGCCTACAAGGTTTTACGATACTCTAGGTTTTTGTGAAATTAAAGTTACATTATCATGAAATTGCAATAATTATTTACTTAATAACTATAAATCCTTAAATATTTAGAAGAAACCTATATTTTTATTTTTATACAGTTTTGTAATAAATAGCGACAACATTTTTTATATCTTTAACTGTTTAAGAGGCCTGGCAATAAAACAAATTAGTAGTAATTCCGCAGTACAACAAACAAGTATGCTTTTTACTTATATGTTTATAATTAACCTATTTCATTTATGATTGAAACCGTAGAAAAATTATCTGTTTATATCTGCTAAAACAAGAGTTTGTCTGTTACTAAATGCTTTTATAATATTACAAAAATAAATAAATACCTGAAAGAAAAGAACTTCTTCTTAACCCTGTTTGATTTTCAACTATACTGACTAATACTTCGGCTGACGTACCAATAGCAATGGCAGATACACCCGACACATTTACTTCATTCTCCCGAGCAGTACTATCCATAGGATAAATTCGACTGGAAAATGACAATCTTCGTGAGGGGCTACTGCACTTATCTTGATTAACTGTGAGGCATGAAGATGTAATTTGTCGAGGTTCTGAAGTAGATTCTCTGTGAAACCCTGTAAAAGCATTAGATTAAGTTTGGTTCTTCACGAAAAATAATTACGAAGTTGTTTAAAATGTAAAGAGGACTCAACCTACGTTACTATGTTTAGCTAGATTTATTATCACCCAATTTAGTGTCGCTCTCAATGATAATAGACCTTAGACAAGTAATATATTTTACCAAATAAATAAAATATATATATATATATATATATATATATATATATATATATATATATATATATATATATATATATATAAATATATATATATATATATATATATATATATATATATATATATATATATATAAATATATATATATATATATATATATATATATATATATATATATATATATAAATAAATGTATACAAAGTGCCCCATATGTGTATAAAAAAAAAGTTTAAATAAAAGTTATAGGGTTTTATACGGCGCCCATGCTGACGTTGACCATAACATACCATATGTCTAAACTGAACTGTTTTGCAATTATTTTCATTTGAAATTTAAAAATAATACAAAAAAAACTATTAATAAATACTCTAGGTTTATTTTTAAGGTAACAACTGCTCAAAATGCCTACCGTTAATAGCGAGGCAATGACCCAATCTGTCATAAGCAGCCCGAACAGAGTTTTGCAGAGAATCCGGGGTGATCTGTGCTACTTCATATTGAATTCTTTGTTATAAATCTTGTATAGTTTCCGGGCGATTTCAGTAAACTTTGGTTTTCAAATGACCCCATAAAAAAAATCGAGTGGCGTAAGGCCGGGACTCCTTGCAGACCTTTCTACAGCACCTCTTCTGTCTATCCATCGATTAGGAAAAATCGCATGCATCTATGAACATTGATTTCATAGTAAGGAGATGCTGCGTCCTGTTGATACCACAGATTCCTATTAGGAGTATCCAAATTATTTTCATCAGGAAAACGACCTGCACAAATTGGAATAACTTGCTCTTGGAATAACTGTAAATGCCGTTGTTCTGTAAGATTTCCATCAATAAAAAAGGGACCAATGATATGACGTCCACAAATCCCTGCACACACGTTTATCTTTTGTGGTCTTTGAGAATGGTGTTGATTATCCAATGGGGATTCTCAGTAGATCAGTACCGGCAGTTAGGCCTGTTACCTCTTCCGTTAAGATCAAATGTGGCAAAAAACAATATTATGAATTAGGTTAGGATCATAATTAATTCGTTCCATCATGACCTCGCAAAATTCAACGCGTCTATCGTAGTCATCTTGAGATAATTCTTGCAATAGAATGAGTTTGTATGGATGCAATTTTTCTTCATTCAGTATATGACTTAAGGTACCTTTACTTATGTTGTGCTCTATGCAAAAGTGACGAGCCTAGGATTTTCTGTAATTTCTAATAAAACATCTAACTTTTTATCACCGCTTCTTTTTAACTTTTGGAGGTCTGGATTTAGAACGATCCTTAACATGATCTGATTGTCTAAATCGTTTTAATGTTTTGCTAACTACGGTTTGGATAATGTTGTTATGATATTACGCTCAAATTGCAGTTTCACAAAATGCATCAATAAACGATTTCGTCAATAAATCATTTTTGACGCGTTAAGTCGTTACCTGACAGTAAATGTTTGACACGAGCCAGCTTAAAAAAATAATAATTTGATCTCCTTAATTTCAAATATCAATAATTTCAAAATAGTTTAGTTTAGACATATGGTATGTTAAATAAATAATATCTAGAATTCTTAATAGGGTTCAAAAATAAAATAATATACAGGGCTTTCGACTTAAAAAAAAAATTAAAATGGCGTAATTTCTTGGATCTGACACTTTAAAACATTTTATTGTTAACGTCAGCATATGCGTCGTATAACACGCTATAACTTATATTTAAACATTTTTTTGATACACTGATTATTAAATGCTGTGGATTCGTTATTCCACACATATGGGGCACCCTGTATATATATACATATATATATATATATATATATATATATATATATATATATATATATATATATATATACATATATATATATATATATATATATATATATATATATATACATATATATATATATATATATATATATATATATATATATATATATATATATATATATATATATATACTCGTACATAGACTTCGCGAATAAAAGATTATTTTATTATTTATATATTATACTCAGGATCAAAATCCCCTCTACAAACGAGTTAGTTGCAACCTATTTAAAAACATGGTGTTTACAGAAAGGACTGTGCACATATCTTATGGAAAATGGCTTTCCGTTAAATTCGCTCAAACTTTGCTATCTTCTAGTTATTCTAAACAAAAGTTCCCGTGGGCACAACATGATCTGACTAGCCGTTTTTGCTCTATAAGGTTTCAAGTATTGGTAATAATAGCTATACGTATGTGAAACTATTTTTACTATTTGTAACTACTTTCTTACTAACTTTTTAACAGTACAATAGTGTAGTATTGTATGTGTATAAATGTAACTCCCCGCTCTTCTCCCACTATCAGCTTCTCCGTGAGTCGCGTCCTCAAGTTGGAAGCACTGTGTCGAGTAGGGCGTCAGGCTATCCCCTATTTGCCTACATATGCACAGAACATACACTACACGTAGCACTTTACCAATAATGAAGTGGTTAACAGCTGCTAAGAACGTGTTTTATTTTCATGAAATATGTAATATTATGGTCTGATCATTGGTATATAATGATACAGTAAAACTTTTTGTTCTAAAAGATGTGCAAGGTTCAAATAGAATAATTCGATTCAGAATATTTTGCAATTGAGAATATTAAACGTATTTTGCGTTAATAGTATCTGAACTTCAATACCTCACATATGATTAAAGAGGATTTGTTTTTTGTACCAAGTATCATAAACGTGGCTCATACAAAAGTATCAATATTTAGTTAAGAGAACTGTATACACTTCCTCCAATATTCAGTTGAGTATAATTAAAATATATAAAATATCTTGTTATCATTAGTTAGTATTTTGTAGTAATTTTTTTATAGGTCTAGCACACGTGCTACAGGGAAGTCTCTAAAGCGCTACAGGAGCGACACGTATGCAGAGAAAGCGATTCACGTTGTTTTTGAATCGCTGTAAATTGTACTCGGTAGGAAACACAGTCCTGGGCAAATTATTCCAAAGGGATCATGTCCTCCATATAAAAGACTGCTTGAGAAGCGTTATACGAGGAGTAACAAGTTGAACCGCATAAGGATGTGAAGTATTAGCGGGACATCTACTTCTAACATGCAGCGCTCTGGGAGGAATTAAGCGGGCTACATCCTTCGAACACTTTCCATGAAAATACTTGTAGAATAGGCTCAAGACGTCAACTGTTCTACGATGTTCCAGCGAATCAAGGCCGCCGGTCAGTTCCGGGTCTTCAATCGGACGAACAGCTCTTCTTTGAATAGAATCCAACAAATGCAGTGTACGTTTGGGAGCAGAGCCCCAAACATGGGAGCAGTAATTCATAGTTGGTCAAATTTGAGCTTTGTAAAGAATTAACAGTTGTTGGGGAGTGTCAAGCTTTCTCGTTAGGAATAATATTCCCAACTTTTGAGAAGTTCTCCTTGCTATGCCTGCCTCCCAAATTAACGCCCAACAAATTGAGTTAACTTTTTTAGAAAAAAACTGCCGCCTGGGTTTTTGTAGCGTTAAATTCCATTTGGTTACTGTCACCCCAAGATAGAATTTCTTCCAGGTCTTTATTAAGTTGAACAACTTCCCGCTGTCTGCGGATATTCGTCTGATTAGCCAATGTCCGAGCGTTCAAAGTGAATGAAGAGATAAGCGTACTGGCATCTGCAAAGCTGTAGATTGGATTCTCGGTCTTTTCCAGTGGTAGGAGTACACGAATATGTTTTAACTGTAACTTGTCTATCAATGCAGAAATGCGCGATTGGGAAAGAGATCCCACAAGCGTCAGACTTAATGTTTTAATGCACACAGCAAGTTGCTCATGTTTTACATGTAATTCATCAAATAATGTACAGAGGCTTTCTGTTCAAAGCAGGACAAATGAAATATATTTATATACCAAATAATGTTAGATGCTGCCCATTAGATTTAAATGAACAAGGATACATTTTACCGAATTTGCTTGAAGGATTGAGATACATTAATCTTAAAAGGTTAAGAATTGTTGAGTTTCTGGCAGAATCTATGCATAGTAACTAATGATAATTATAAAAATAGATTCAGCAATGAAAATAAGTTTAATGAAGAGGAATTTAAAATAATGAATTCTCTCACTAAAGATCAATTCTGCGAGTTCTTCACGTATTGTGACCCAGTACTTAGTGGATATGGTACTTCGAGACATGTCAGCAAAAAATATCTCTTAGCGTTTCTTTGTAAAATGCATCAAGGATTATCTAACGATTTTTTTAACAATTATTTTTAAATATAATACAAGACAAAGCTCAAGTCTTGCAATTGCAAAGGTTCGTAAGTCATTGATGCAATGATTCGTTCCGCAAAATATAGGGTTCAATGCAATAACCAGAGTAGAATATATAATCATGTACCTGCATTTGCGAACGAATTATACAATCCGACCTTGAAAAATCCAAAAGCTATATCGTACATTGATGGTTCTTAGATAATGATTCCAAAAAGTATCAACTTTCGAATTTTAAGGCAATCATACTGCGTGCATAAAGGTCGCCATCTTCTCAAACCTGCATTAGTTGTAGCCGCAGATAGTTACATTCTTGACATTCAGGAACCGTATTTTTCCGATTCTCGAAACAATGATGCGCAGATGCTTCGTCGCGAATACGAACGAGACAATTCCGCAATGGCACAATGGTATCAAGGTGGCGACATTTTTGTTGTTGATAGCGGATATCGCGATTCTATTCCTTTATTTGAACGAAATGATTTTACGTATAAAATGCCTGCTTTATTAGGACCTAATAAAAGTCAATTATAACAGAGGAAGCCAATCAATTCCGTTTAGTCACTAAGACGAGATGGATTGTAGAGGCAAGAAATGGATACATCAAGTCTATATTTAAATTCTTGCGTGATGTTATTCCAATCATTCATGCTCCGAACATCGGCAATTATTATCGCATTGCTGGAGCTATCATAAATAGATACCATTCTCTAATAGAAATGCAAAATTCCACCGTTGAAACGGCGCAATCCATGCTAGTAAAGGCACGGACAAGCAATTAGCTTCAAGCACGCGTTGAAGCTGAAGATTTGAAGGAAGAAAGGATAATTGTGTTTTGATCGACGAAAATGAAATACCTGAGTTTCCACGACTGACATTAGATTATTTAAAGAATTTGACTGTAGGCACGTATCAAATACAGTTAGCGCCGTCTTATATTCAGAACAAGTTGCAGAGAGATGAAGTTGAAGAACTCCAATTAGATCAACTCATAAAAGAACCCGGCTTATTAAGATTTAGAATTTATTTTAGATTTAGAAATGCCACTTAGCATCGGCTGTGGATTAAATACGAATCAGATAAGAATCGAATACATAATGAACTAATACGTGGATATTATTGTACGTGCAAAGTTGGTGCCCGAACCCTCGGCGCTTGTGCTTATGTTACCGGCATTTTGTCGTATTTAGGTTACTCGCGATATGGCATATTATGAATTATACTATTACATGTAATACAAGATGCCGGTGACCGACCAATACTTTTCGAGTTAAATGAAGTAATACAATAATATTATGGATGATTATATTTCATAACCAACTTTCATAACACATACACACACACCCATAAAAACAGGCGCGCGCCCACCTGTATAGGGTCAGATTCCCGCCACGTCCACGTTGATCCTGGATAATGCTAAAAACGGGGGTCACATTTATACAGATACAATACTACGCTATTATACTGTTACACTTAACGTGAAAAAGGTTAAAAAGTTAGTAAAAAAGTAGCTACAAATAGTAAAAACAGTTTCACATACGTATACGATTGAGCTATTATTACCAATACTTGAAACCTTATAGAGCAAAAATAGCTCGTAGGATCATGTTGTGCCCATGGGAACTTTTGTTCAGAATAACAAAAACTAGAAGATAGCAAAGTTTGAGCGAATTTAACCGAGAGCCCTTTTCCATAAGATATGTGCGGGGTCCTTCCTAAAAACCGGTCGATTCACAGCTGTAGAGGTGGCCATAGCGTAATGGTTAGGATGTCTGCTTTTTGCGTCAGTGATCCGAGTTCGTATCTCGACTCGGGAAATAATAAAAAAAAAGAATAATAATAAAATTAAATAAAAAATTACAACGTGACGGTCGCCCCTCTCGGGAAGACAATGGCAAACCATCCGTAGTATCATGTCTAGTAAAGCCAGTTCATTTTGACCGTTCGAAACCGGCATTAAACTGTAGGTGTCCCCTTTGTATGTGGAAGCACTTAAAAAGGCACCAACCACAGGCAAAGGTGAAAGGATCGCCTACGTCCGTATCAGATATGGCACTTCAAGAAAAAAATATTTACAACAAAAAAGCTAAAAAAAAGCATTTAAGTTGTAATAATTTCTTAAATTTTTCCCATCGAAGAATGGAAACCTTTTAAAATATTGAATTTCTTTGTACTGATACCATGAATATTCTAAATTTTCGTAGCAACATAATTCATAAAGTTTAAGCTAATATTTTTGTTATTATTAGGTATTACCTAATGTTTATTTGTTTTAGTTCGTGGTTTATTTACATGATAAGCATAATATTGGATCAACGTTCAGATTTTTCTGTAAAAATAAGTACGTTTCAAATTATACAAGGAATGAACAGTCAAATTATCTTCGATGTATAGGCAAATGAAAAATACTTAAATATATTTACGACATGTTTTTTCAGAACATTATAAATTTGAATTGACTTCAAAACAATATGTTACATAAATATTCTGTATGCTACTAAAGTAACAAATAAGATAAATTACAGATGTAATGTCTCACTTCTTTACATTGCCACAATTTTTGGCTTCAGAGCCTAACTGTTAGATTATTTATTATTTATGAAACGTTCAATACATACCTGGAAGATATTTGGGTTGAAGAGGTAATACTTCTGCACTTCCAGTTGTGGAACTACGAGACTGAAGAGTACTGACTACTATAGATGAGGAGGTTATTCTTGATAAACCAGGTATTACAACTAACACAAAAAATGTATGTTATAGTATATAAATCGAAAAAATAAGGGTGTTCTACAGAAAGGATAATAAGGAATCTACCACACTTATTTTAGACAATTGGTAGTTTACAAGCTACAAATCGTATACACCAGCCGCAATCATTACCTTTAATCTCAAATCAAATCCATAATTTACTATTTAATTTATTTTTAAACATTTTTTATGCTTCCCCAACAATTCATGAATTTCAGTTTTTGATCGTTCTGGTTCGAATGGAAACAAAAACTAGGTTATTAAATTAGGCTATAAAGATAGAATGGTGGTTAAAAGTAGAGAAACATAGTAATGTAAATAGATTTGTAAACCAATTTGAAAATGTCGCACTCGTTTTCGCTGGATAATCGGAACTATGAACTGTGGTTTATTCATTTTTTTTATAAAAAATATTAAAAATTGGTGAACTTGTAAGTACTTATTTTTAAATTATAGACTTTCTATGATTTTCTTTAACGATAAAACATAAAATAGCTTAAATCCGTCAAAAATGTATGAAATATATTGTAACAAAATATTTTACAATTATCATAAAAGATGTCTCATAAAGAAGATGCTTTTCTCATTTAAAATAAATTCGCCAGCTTTCGCTTGTACCTAAAGTAACAAAAACTCACAGTAATATGTGTGTACAAATAGTGAAAATATTATAATCTCGAGTTATTTGCGATTAGAGTATTTCACAAAAAATAAACCGCTGAGTATATATTTTTAATTTGTTTAAATATTTAGCTTTAAGTTTAATCGAAAACTGAAACTAATCGGATATTACAGGATAACTAATGATACCTGATTATTTTGATATGTTCAATCACACGCAGTTTTGAGAGCAAGAGTAGAGTTAAAACTTAATACAAACAGTGTACTGATAACATTAAAAACAAAAAGCGCTAAAGCAATTTAGTCAGTAATTCTTTTGCAAACACGTAGTTCCAAAAGAAGTATTGAATTAAACTTTCTCAGTTAAAGGGTAATTAAATGCTTATCTCTTTCACCCCATTCCTCTGAACGTACATCAATTAAGAACTATAGGTTTCGTCTTTATTTCAAGTATTATATTATCACCTTGTTCGAGTGTTATAGTGCAAACAGATCGACAGATTCATAAAACAAATCAGATAAACAGACAGAAAAAATGAGAAAATATGCTTCTTGTGATTTAAGAACCCTAATACAGTGCGAAAAGCAAAAATTTCGAATTGTAATTTTTTCACGAATTCAATACTTCGTATTAGCAAGGTAAGTATACACACAATAATACGTACGTTTTCGCCGTTTGTATTTCTAAAACTCTCGTCTACACACTATTTCTGTTCAAATAGAAGTATATTACTTTCACCACAAATATATTTTACGATAATACAAATTAGTCAATAATAAATATCCAGAATCTCAATTAACAACCAGGAAAAATTCTCATAATACTATTAATACTATTAAAACGATACAATGACCCCTACCCTTTTCACTTACAACGAAAATAATGAAAGATGAAATATAATATTTCGATTCTTTGACTAAAAGAACCCCGAAAAAGACCTATAATACGATAAACACAAAGTCACTCGTCTTCCTGCCTTTCTCCACCCCTTCGGCCCCTTTTATGCTTTATTATAAATGATTATGTTGAAAATTTGTCCATTCTTCCATTCAACAAATCTGAAAAAAGTATTGAAAAAATAATATATATATATATATATATATGTATATATATATATATATATATATATATATATTATATATATATATATATATATATATATATACATATATATATATATATATATATATATATATATATATATATATATATATATATATATATATATATATGTATATATATATTACTAAGGGTTTTTTGGGACAGAACGGTTGGAACAGAAAACAGCCGAAAACCGAATATATATATATATATATATATATATATATATATATATATATATATATATATATATATATATACATATATATATATATATATATATATATATATATATATATATATATATATATATATACATATATTACTAAGGGTTTTTTGGGACAGAACGGTTGGAACAGAAAACAGCAACTTTCCAATGTTGTAAAATCAATTTTGATTTTTTTTTTTTAACTATCTTTAAATAAAGCAAAATGGAGACATGGCAGACGTGAGAATTTCTCTTTATATAATTATTTTAATTTTGCAAGCCATCGCCAGGTTAAAGTTTATATATATATATATATATATATATATATATATATATATATATATATATATATATATATACATAGGGTGTCCCTTAATACTGACCTACAGTCTGCCAAAGAAGTACCCGAAAAATTGCTTTTATTCATTATTTGCGAGACGGTTACACATTGAAACTTGAAATTTAATTAGCATGCACCGAATCAAATCGTGATACTACGATTATTAATAAGTAATTTGTTTGAAATAGTTTATTTCTAGTTTATTAATAATAATAATGACGTGTTTAATAAGAAAAATTACCACACAAGAGTTTACAAGTTTACAATTTTGTATCCAGAAAATGGCCAGCTTCTTAAGTGTAAATAAATATTTAAGTAGATTTTTTAGTGTTACAGAAAATTTCAGAAAATAATTCACTTATTTGGCGACATATTTAATGTTCAATGTTTCCTCAGAGAGCGTTCTTTACGAGTGGCGGTCGACGGATTTCTTTCTAACACCCTCACTATCAACGCCGGTGTGCCCCAGGGCTCCATACTGTCTCCTACTCTCTTTCTCATTTACATTAACGATCTGCTGGAAAAGACCGGGAATCCAATCTATAGCTTGCAGATGACAGTACGCTTGTCTCTTCATTCACCTTGAACGCTCGGACATCGGCTGCTCAGGCGAATATCCGCAGACAGCAGGAGGTCGTTCAACTCAACAAAGACCTGGAAGAAATGCTATCTTGGGGTGACAGTAACCAAGTGGAATTTAACGCTACAAAAACCCAGGCGGCAGTTTTTTCTAAAAAAGTTAACGTTGCTGAACCCGACATAGTTATGTCGGGGCACTCCATTCCCCTAGCATCGTCGCTCAATTTGTTGGGCGTTAGTTTGGGAGCAAATATGTCTTGGCATAAGCATGTTGCAGGCATAGCAAGGAGAGCTTCTCAAAAGTTGGGAATATTATTTAGAACCAGAAAGCTTTACACCCCACAGCAACTGTTAATTCTTTACAAAGCCCAAATTCGACCAACTATGGAATACTGCTCCCACGTTTGGGGCTCCGCTCCCAAACATACACTGCATTTGTTGAATTCTGTTCAGAGAAGAGCGGTTCGTCTCATTGGGGACCCGGAATTGACCGGCGGCCTTGATTCGCTGGAACATCGAAGAACGGTTGGCGACTTGAGTCTGTTCTACAAGTATTTTCATGGAAAGCGTTCGAAGAATGTAGCCCGCTTAATTCCTCCCAAAGCGGTGCATGTTAGAAATACACGTCGCGCTGGTGCTTCGCATCCGTATGAGGTTCAGCTTGTTACTCCGCGTACAACGCTTTTCAAGCAATCTTTTATATGGAGAACGTAATCCCTTTGGAATAATTTGCCCAGCGCTGTGTTTCCCACCGAGTACAATTTTACAGCGATTCAAGAACAACGTGAATCGCTTTTTCCGCACTCGTGCCGCTCCTGGAGCGCTTTAGGGACTTCCCTGCAGCACGTGTGCTAGACCAATAAAAAAAAAAAAAAAAAAT
This sequence comes from Pachyrhynchus sulphureomaculatus, assembly GCA_019049505.1. Classification (NCBI taxonomy): domain Eukaryota; kingdom Metazoa; phylum Arthropoda; class Insecta; order Coleoptera; family Curculionidae; genus Pachyrhynchus; species Pachyrhynchus sulphureomaculatus. Next base: position 80,980,926 of record CM032455.1, read on the forward strand.
AATAACAGCCCTGCTAAAGGCTAGAAAACGAAAGTTGATGTCTGGTAAAATTTTACAAATTTTATTACTTAGTAGTAGTCTCTTAGTCGAAACAGAAACTCTTCCTCGCACAATAAATGTTTGCATATATGTACACAATATTTTGCAACCGCTAAGGGCCCACCCTTCATTCAAAAATGATTTTTATTGTATAAATTCATTTTATCTACATAAAATAGTCAAATAAGCTTTTGAAACAAGCAATGGATTTTTGAGTGGTACCCTTTTTATATATATATATATATATATATATATATATATATATATATATATATATATAGATATATATATATATATATATATATATATATATATATCAAGCCATTCTTTATTGTACAGGGTGAGTCAACGATAGAGTAAAGTTCATTATCTCATTTGTTTTGGGAATGACGAAAAAATATTAAATACAATAGTTTTAGGGAATGTTAAGGTGCACAGTTTAAAATTATTTTTGAGTATACAGGGTACTTCAAAAAAGTGTGGCCGATATAACATAAGTTTTTTTTAACTGGAACATCCTATTTTCTAATTTATTTTTATATTCTCCGTAAAATTTTGTAACTTTTTTATTAATAATATTATATACCTAAACCTAGTAGTTTTTCTAATATTTTAATTTAAAAAAAAAAAACTAGTTTTCAGTTTTGTAAAAAATTGCCACTACCGCCATTGTTTCTGAAGGTGGAATACTCATGATTGGTACGAGAGTTCTATAGAGATAAAAAAAGATATATGTAAAGAAATTTGAGTTAGATGCTACAGGGTGTTCAAAATAAATTTATGCATTTCGACTATTTTAAATTAAAAAATCTCAAATTTTTTAAACAGCACACCCTGTATATTATGATTTTTTTCTGATAGATTTTACAAAACCGACTTTTATTAAGTATGTCATATACCTATTTCTAATAGTTTTCGATATATTTTGAATTTTTCAATTTTACCCTTGTTTTTAATACACTTACGCTATTGTGAAAACATAAACAAATAGTTAGTAATAATTTTAATATAGTTTAACTCATCTCATGATTAATTATTATGACGTAATAAATGTTCAAAAATATGCCCGTCTACTTGAATACACATGTTTAGTTGTTTTACTATATTTTCCTTCACTTTCCTCAGCATAAAGGGCGTCATTGTCCGGCACGTATCCCGTATCCTATTTTCCATATCTACTGGTGTTGTAGGGGGATTCACATAAAGACGATCTTTAATGTAGCCCCACAAAAAGAAGTCTAAAGGTGTTAAGTCACATGATCGAGGTGGACACTGAATGAATCCATCCCTACCGATCCATTTTTGTGGATAACGATCGTTTAAAAATTCCCGAACTCCCGGTGGTAATGAGCAGGAGCTCCATCTTGTTGAATCCACATTTGTACCCTTTCAAAGTTATCAACTTCTTCAAGAAGCTGGGGTAATTCGTCTTGCAAAAAATTTAGGTATCTAGGCCCGTTAAGAGGTTCGCGAAAAAAATATGGACCAGTAATTCGAAAATTTAATATTCCACACCATACATTAAACGACCAATGGTTTTGGTTTTGAACTTCCCGGACCCAAAATGAATTAACTGTTGAATAATAATGTATGTTATGGCTGTTAACTGCTCCATTACTGCGAAAAGTAGTTTCACCAGAAAACATTATTTTGAATAAAAAATTTGGATCAGCCTCTATTGCTCCATTTATGGTGGTATAAAAGTTTACTCGTCGTTCAAAATCACGGTTTTGAAGTTCTTGGTGTAGTTCCATATGAAAAGGATGATACTTGTATTTTCTCATGGTGCGATTAGCCGTAGATTGGGATGTGTCAGATAAGTCAGCTAGTTGACGGCTGCTGACCTGGGGATTATCTTCAACTTGAAGGTAAATCTCCATTTCTTTTTCCTCATTGGTAGTATTCTGGTTTACTACTTTCCGTTCCGTATACTCAACGCTACCACTACCATCAAACCGTTCTATTAAGCACTGAAAAGATTTTCTAGATAGTATACGTCTATTAGGGTACTTCGCTCCGTAAAGCCTTACTGCCAAAAGACCATTTTTTCCCGCCTCGCCCAGTATCTAAACCATATCAATTAATTCATTTTTAGGAAAATCCATAACTATTACCTTTACACGTCACTTACTACAACAAATTAAACTATTTTTACTTGCTTAATAAACATCTCAAAATTTGACAACTCCTACATTTTTGTTTTGTCTTGGCAACTATGATGTTATAGCGTAAGTGTATTACAAACAAGGGTAAAAATTGAAAAATTCAAAATAAATCGAAAACTATTAGAAATAAGTATATGACATACTTAATAAAAGTTGGAGGGTTTTGTAAAATTTATCAGAAAAAATAATAATATGCAGGGTGTGCCATTTAAAAAATTTGAGATTTTTCAATTTACAATAGTCGAATTTTGAACACCCTGTAGCATCTAACTCAAATCTCTTTACACATATCTATTTTTTCATCTCCATAGAACGCTCGTACCAATTATGAGTATTCCGCCTTCAGAAACAATGGCGCTAGTGGAAATTTTCTACAAACTTGACAACTAGTTTTAAAAAAAAAAAAAAATTGAAATATTAGAAAAACTACTATGTTTAGGTATATAATATTATTAATAAAGAAGTTATAAAATTTTACGCAGAATTTAAAAATAAATTAGAAAATAGGATGTTCCATTTAAAAAAACATATGTTGTATCGGCCACACTTTTTTGAAGTATTCTGTATAGTCAAAAATGATTTTAAACGGTGCACCTTAATATTCTCTAAAACTATTGTATTTAACATTTTATTGTCATTCCCGAAACAAATAAGATAATGAACTTTACTCTATCGTTGACTCACCCTGTACACAAACTCAATTCGAAAATTTTAATATTTCCAAAGTATTAAAACATTTCCAACTAGATTCCCTAAAAGGATCTAAAAGTTAGACCAGGTCTACTTGCCATTGAATTTAAAACTTATAGCCGTCAAGTGGACTTTTCTATTATATACTGTATCGTAAATAGCACGAAATATACGTTTTTATAAGAAATTTTAAAATAATTAACAGTTATGACAATAATACGTAAGCTGAAAAGTTTTTGGTCTAGCTACTTAAAACACATTTTTTTTTTTGCAAAATTTAACTTTATTAATCAATATCCTTCGAGAGCGATACAATCTTTTTCTTTTCTCTCTAACATTTCTATGTAGAATGATTTGTCTTTGCCTTCAAAATAGGCCTCAGTTTCGGCGATTACTTCTTCACTGGAGCCAAATCTCTTTTCCGCGAGCATTTTTTTGAGGTTTGCGAATAGATAATAGTCGCTGAAGGCCAAATCTGGAGAATACGGTGGATGAGGGTGTAACTCGAACTTCAATTAATGCAATTTTACCATCGTAACCATTCACTTGTGAGACGGTGCATTGTCTTGATGAAAGAGCACTTTTTTCTTGTTCATTTAGGGCCGTTTCTTTGCGATTTCTGCCTTCAAACGCACCCATAACTTCATATAATATTCGCTCTTGATGGTTTTTCTCGTCTCAGCATAGTTAGTTATTCCTTGCACATCCCAAAATACAGAGGAAAAAACCTTCCCAGCCGACTGTGTCTTTGGTCGCTTCGAGCGACTTTCACCAGCTGACAGTCGATTTTATTTCAATGAGTAGTGGTGGATCCATGTTTGGTCCATTATCACATATCGCATGAAAAAATACTTTTTATTGCGCTTAAACAGGGCCAAACTGCGCTCAGAATCATCAACACGTTGTTGTTTTTGGTCCACTGTGAGTAAACGCGGTATCCATTTCAAACAGAGATTTCTCATGCCCAAATGTTCATGCAAAATACGATCAGCACGTTCTTTTGATATCTTTGGGGTAAGCTATATCCCGCTATTTCACTTTACGGTTATCCTAAATAATTTTGTGGATTTTTTTATGTTTTACGGTGTTACCACCTCATTTGGGCATCCAAAGCGTTCAGCATCATTTGTATATGTACCACCGCGTTTAAATTCAACATACCAGTAATGAATGATTGATTTTTCAGGAGCAGAGTCCCCAGAACACTTATCAGGCCATTGTTTTGCTCGAACGGTATTTTTTGCATCAAAAACAGTGTTTAATCAACATCCGAAATTCGATATTTTCCATCGTTTTGAAAATATCAAAAGTAGCGTCACTAAAACCACTGTAACTGGTAAATTAATCGTCAAAATGTCATGAAATTTTGACACGTATCGTTTGAAGGTTGGTACTTCCTAAAAATCATGTGGATTTTTTAAAAAAGGCGACATCTATGTGTGAGACCAAATACTTTTCAGCTTACGTGTTAGAAGTATGAAGTATAAGTTTTTAGAATTCTAATATAATATATCAATTTTATTGGTTTAAACATAATAATAAGCAATTTTTGATCTTATACCCTACAGCCTCATGACTATAGTTGGTGTAATAGGATTCTGTAAAAAAATTAGCAACTATCAGAACAGGAATCTTGTATCTTTATTACTTTATCAAATGTCATAAGTTCTTCTCTCTCTTGAAAGAGATAAGGAAACGGAATGTCCAAAAGTAGGTTTACAGAATCGTATGTTTGATTCTATTTTCAATTTATTCTCCTAATTGTCAAATTAGATCAATGTGAAAGTTAAGCATGGCTAGGCTCTTTTATCTTTGATTGTGTTAGCCGATACTTGTTGGAAATTCATGATAAAATTTATATAAAAACAAATCTAAAATATCCCGTTTAATAAATTCGTAATTTTTAAACGGGATATTTTAGATTTACTTGCGACGTGCTTGGATCAAAACTATTTTGAATTTAACGACAACTTTTATACATCTAAAGAAGGTCTAATAATGGGTAATCCTTTAAGTCCGTTACTAGCGGAAATTTTCATGAATCATTTAGGACTAAAAATTCATCAAAACGCGATAAGCAAAAATATGGTTTACTGGTATAAATATGTTGACGATATCATTTCCTGTTTCGCGGGAACAGATAGACAACTAACAATCTTCCTTAACTTCCTAAATAATTTGCATCCTAATATTAAATTTACCATAGAATTAGAAACCAATAACTCTATAAATTTCTTAGACATATCTATATCAAAAGTGAACAATAAACACGATTTTCTCGATTTTTCACAAACCTTCACATACTGACATAGTCATACACAATAGCTCATCCCACCCGTATCCTCACAAAATGGCAGCTTTTAACTCTTTCATACATAGATTGTTACATATCCCTATGACTAAAACTAATTTTAACAAAGAATTCAACATAATCAAACAAATAGCAATTAATAATGGATATGACCCCAACATTATAGATAATATCTTGAATAAAAAATCCTTTTAAACAAGCAATCTCTCTAATTTATCCTACAATTAATGACAAAAAAGGAAAATTTAGTACACTCACATACACAGGGAAAATAACTAGAACAATTTCCAAACATTTAATAAAAAAGAACAATAAAATAGCATTCAAAACCAGTAATTCCTTAGGGAGTATAATTTTGAATAACAAAACCAAATCTAAGAATTCCTTAAAATCAGGAATTTACTTATTAAATTGTGGATCTTGTACTAAAACCTACGTAGGACAAACTGGTAGATCTTTTGAAACTCGCATTAAAGAACATAAACATAGTTATTTAAAAAATAAGAACAATTCACATTACACAACTCATATAATAAACGAATCTCATAATTTTGATGATACGTTAAAAATCCTACATGTAGAAAATAAATCTAAAAAATTAAATTTGCTTGAATGTCTTGAAATTAACAAATGGAAAAACTCCAATCAATTATTAAACGAACAGGTAGACTTAAACCATTCACCCTTACTTAATCTTTATTAGTTCTCGGAAATAGTACCATAGATTTGCATTCTTAAAATAATTCTGTCTGTAAATAATATAATAAAATGATTAGCATAATCTTAGGTAATTAAGGATAGTTTATTTAACCACCAAATATGTTTCTTTCTTATTATAATAGTTCTCATCGTGACTTCAAAGCGACAACATCCTTTTTCCGGCTTAACGACCTAAAGTATAACCCGAGTTTTAATCCTCTTTGGAAAAACCAATTTCGAAGATTTAATCCTTTTTGGGAAAAACCTAATTACGGTTCGCAGACTACAGCCTAGACAAGTACTAAAAATGGAAAAAGTCATCGAACAGCAAAGAATAGATGCCTCTAAAAAAGATGCCCTAGTGGAGAAACTTGTCAAAGAAATTCGACTGCTAAGGGCCCATATCGAAAAACTTTCAAGATCTCAGTCGTCTGAGTCTGAAGCAGATGCTGACAACACCATCATGGATGAAGTTGCATTGGGCCTCAACGGAAGCACATCATCTTCAAAATCAGAAACGCCAGTCAGGACCTCTACGCCCTTCCCTAAGGAAGAAGAATCCTGCGACTCAGATTTTGAGGAACCGGCAACAAGGAAATACAGGCGCAGAAAGAGGAGCAACAAGTCCTCTGATGATGATGCTGCCTCGCAGTCGAAACGTGCAAACAAAAATGCCAACAAAACACCAGCATTCCAGGACAACGCCTCTACCAAAGATTTAACTGTAGCCACAGCATCAACTGTCGCTCCAGCCACCGCCCTTCTCCAGCCCCAGACAACGCCTTCCACCACGTCAGGGCAGGGGTCAAGGACCAGTCAGGAAGGTGCTGCTAAAAAAGCTGCTGCAGGTAAGTCGCCAGCACACACGGTAACCCCCCCCCTCAAACCCATCATCATCTAACACCAAAGTTCCGCCCATTGTACTGCGTGACAAAACGCGGTACAATCAACTCGTCTCAACTTTCAATGCCAAGAAATTCAGGTTTACCCGCGCGGTCACCCTCCCGGAAGGTGTGAGGATACACCCCGAGACCCCCCAGGACTTTAGAAATATAACTAGATTCCTGGAGGAGAACAGGGAACCCTTCCATACCTTCCAGTTCCAGGAGGACAAGCTAAATCACGTCGTGTTGAGGGGAGTCGTAGAGACTCTTACAACCGACGAGATTGCTAGTGACCTGCGTGAAAAACGCCACAACCCTCATAAAGTTATCCGATGACACTACAAATCAGGAGACCCCATGCCCATGGTTTTGGTGCTAGTGCCCAAATCCGATAAAGCCATTTTTGCTATTACTGAAGTCAGGCACAACAAAATAAAAGCAGAACCCCAACACTCCAAGTCTAAAAATACCCAATGCTTCAACTGCCAATTATTTGGCCACTCATCCCATCTGTGCAGGGCCCCGCCCAAATGTGTTAAATGCGGGCAGGGGCACCTCACGTCCACATGCCAAAAAAAACGCGGGATTTACCTGCCAAATGTGCAAACTGCGAGGGTGAGCATACAGCCTCCTACAGAGGTTGTCCCAGACACCCGTCGCAGCGACCCGCAACTAACCAAGCTAACTCCCAAGCCACCTTCTCCTGGGCAAACCGTCGTCAAACGGCGGCTCCCCCAGCGACCTCAATTCCAACAAACATGACCGACGCCCTTACATCTATCAATAGCATGAATTCTGCCATGCAAACCTTCTTTAAAAACATCCAAAACTTTCAAAAGCTTTCCGCCACTTTCATGCCCCTGCTTAATTCCAACGCCCAAGTATGAGTAAGCGACCAAATAAGATCTCTCCTAAAATGCTAAACATCTTGTCATGGAATGCCAACGGCATTCGTGACAAAAAGCATGAACTTCTCCATTTCCTACAAGACCATAACGTCGACGTAGCTCTAATCCAAGAAACCTTTCTAAAGCCCGGCATCCGATTCAGTCTTCCTAACTACACTGTTTACCGCAACGACAGAATCAGGGCCCGCCTAGGGGGGACCATGATTCTTGTCAAGCACTCCTTAAATCACTACCAACCACCCCCCCCTTCCTCTTGTCCAAACTGAAGCCACGCCCATTGCCATAACCATGGCAAACAACACCACCATCCACCTCTTCTCGGTCTACCAACAAAACGGTGACCAACATCCCATCGATCCTGTAGACTTCCATCTGCTGTTTGGCCCTGACAATCAAAAGACCGTTCTGGGCGGAGACTTCAATGCCAAAAACGTTCTCTGGGGAAACCTAGCTACGAACGCTAATGGCATTGCTCTCGACGCCATCCAGAACCAAATCCCATTCAATCTCATAGCTCCAGACGAGCCCACCCACATTGGACACGGAAGACCGGACTTTCTAGATATTTTTCTTCTAAAAAATATCAACCTCCGGCATAAACACTACTGTCATTCATGACCTTTCGTCTGACCATCTACCGGTCATTTTTACACTGGGAAATCCGGCCGACAAAATGAATGCCACAGTCACCACTTCCAGCACAGACTGGGACCACTTTCAACGCCTCCTGGCGACCACGGGTCCCATCCCAAAAATTTCCACAACCCAGGATCTGGACTCGGCAGTCAATAAACTGACTGCTGATATCCAGACAGCCCTTGCCCAGGCCACAACGTCACGAACCCAACCAGTCTCTTCTCAAGGTAGACTACCCCCAGCTATCAAAGAGCAGATCAGGGGTAAAAGCGGCTGCTCAGAAGAGCCCTCAGGACGGGAGACCCCCGCCTCAAAAGGCTCGCAAATCAAGCAACGCAGCAGGTGAAAGACTCACTTGCTGAATTCCACAGCAGCAGGTGGGAGTCCAAAGTAGAATCCCTCACTACCCAGGACTGTTCTCTTTGGAAAATGGCAACAGCCCTTTCCAATGACGAGCCAAGGTCCATGCCAGCCCTCACCCACGCCGGCACCACAGCCTCCACAACCCAGGAGAAGGCTGACCTTCTGGCAGATCTGCTAGAGGAACAGTTTTCTCCTAACACTCCTGCCCATCCCGATCCAGCCCGTGATCTTAGGGTCGCTACAACCATACAGACCCTAAATCTTGCCCAGCCCCCTCGCAATACGTACTTCACGATCCGCTGTTAATGAGATCATTCGATTTACCTCAATCCGAAAAGCCCCAGGTCATGATAAAATCACAAATAAAGCCCTCAAAAAACTCTCCAAGAAACAGATCTCAGAAGCCACCAATATCATTAACAGCATACTGAGACTCAGCTATTTTCCACTCTACTGGAAAAAAGCTGAGGTCATTATGATCAAAAAACCAGGCTCTCCATCCCACGAAGCAAGCAGCTATCGGCCAATCAGCCTACTTCCAGGCCTTGGCAAGATAGCTGAAAAAGTCATCCTCGAAATCGTCAGAGCAAAGTCCACAGCGCTCCGTGTTGTCCCTGACGAACAGTATGGCTTCCAGCCCCTTCATGGCACCATCCATCACACCACGAAACTCGCCCAAACCATTTCCAACAGCTTCAACAAACGTCACAAAGTTGGAGCTGTGTTTCTCGATGTAGCAAAGGCCTTTGACCGAGTCTGGCACGAAGGCCTCATTCTGAAACTGATCCGACACGGCTACCCCCTTTTCATTAACAAACTCATTCAATCCTTCGTCTCTGACAGAACATTCCAAGTCAGAGTCGATAAGGCCACCTCCGAAGTCAAGGCCATTAGAGCCGGAGTCCTCAAGGCTCCGTCCTCTCCCCCCACCTCTTTAACATTTTCACAGCCGACATTCCAAAAACGGATCAGACTACCCTACTCCTGTATGCTGACGACACAGCCATCATAGCAGAATCCAGCAGCTACAGAATCATCACCAGTAGATTGCAGCGCCACCTGAACGTCCTCGCCCCCTGGTTCGACCGATGGAAGATCCAGCTAAACCCATGTAAGACACAGGCCATCGTCTTCGCCAAAGGCAACGGCACTCCTTATGGACAACTCCAGCTCCAGGGATCCCGCATCCAATGGGCAACCACCATCAAGTACCTGGGAATCCAGTATGACAGTATGACCTCATCTGGAAAGACCAGGTCTGTGCTGCCTCAAGGAAAGCCAAGCAACTACTGGGCAAGCTGTACCCAATCATCAGCCGGTCCTGTAAGTTGCAACCAAAAATCAAGCTGCTAATTTATAAAACCATCGTGAGGGCAGGACTCACACACGCCTGCCCCACTTGGTCTAAACTCACCAAGACACGCAGAGCTCAACTTCAGGCAGTACAGAACAAGGCCCTGAGGATGATCACGGGAGCCCCATGGTTCGCCCGAAACCGTCAATTGCAAAGAGATCTCGGTGTGCCAACAATCAAGGCACACATGAGGTCCACCAACATCAAGTTCTTCGCAAAGGCGCTACAACACCCAAACGCCACCATAAGGAGCGCATTCCACGTGCCCGCCAACGCCCGCCATCACTATCCAAGACCTTCTGACCCCATATCCGACGAAGACGATGGCCCTCCCCCACCCCCATGAAGATTGTAACCTAGATTAAGTTTAGAATTAAGTTCTAGATTAGTTTAGAATTAAGCTCTAGTTAAGTTAGATTAGTCAACCAAGGTAATTAAAACCCAATGTCCTAAGTTAAGTTAATTAGGATTACTGTATAGAACCTAGGTTAAGTAGTATAGGAATATAAGCTATCATAAATGTAAGTAAGAGGCATAGCCTAACTTAAATTCAATAAAGACAATGACATCTTTCTTATTTACTTCTGAAGAAGCCATTGTATGGTGAAACAATTGTCAAGTGACTTTAAATATATTGGAAATTAAAACATAGTGTTGTTTTTATATAATTTTAGGCTCTGTTAGTAGATCAGGCAGCTCTTGACAAAGCGGAGAAGTCCTTTACGAACACTAAACTGTTATCGCAGGGATGAATCTCTGGATAATTATTAGTAATGAATGTATCCTAGCACAATTTTTCTTATCTACTTCATTTATAGGTAAAGCAGTTTATTAATATCATTCAATTATTTATTCATTATTAAGCAAACCACTTTTTAATAATCATCATTGGGTTTTATAATTATTGGTTCTCAGCTCCGTGAAGAATTTTCTAATATATGTTTATTATTCTCAAGAAAATAAGCCTGTGCTTCCATCAGGTATAAGCTGTTACACTTTTTTTATCATTTCTTCCCTCCTGAATAGGGTATAGTCAATTAGTGATTGTTACGCCTTATGTCAGTTTGATTAGGGATCGTTGACCAAATCAATCTGCCTGAGCAATTTAAGAGAGCCGAGGATCATTTATTATTATTATTATAAAGAAGGAAAAAAAATTACTTTTAAACTATTAAATTTTGGAATATAAATAACCGGTCAAGTGCAAGCTGGACTTGCGCGATTAGTGTTCCGTACGTTGATAGCTTTTAAAATAAAAAATTTTATTACAAAGGTATAAAATGTTCAATGACCTCACAAAATCTGTGACTTCCATATGTACTAAATCAATATCAAGACATTTATTGGTTTAAAACTAGCCGCTTGCACAGTGTAAAGCTTTAATCTTTATTGAATGCCCAGATTAACCTCGTGCTTCATATTGTACTTTTTGACTTACAAAATAATTTGAATTCAGCCCTATCCAATGTTTGTTAGAAGAAGAAAATCGTGTGAAATACGCAAACTTACCTTAGCACAAAGGTTCATGACGGAGTCAAAACTCTTGTATGACATGAGCACTATATTATATACATACACTTATTACTTCACTGGCGCAGGGATTATTTTTTTACTTTCTTGGCTCAAGAAAAGTATCGCATTCATGAAAAAAATCACCATTTGTGACCATCTGCTGACTGTCGGTCTGTTGGCACGAAACTCCAAATGTATATATATATATATATATATATATATATATATATATATATATATATATATATATATATGTATATATATATATATATATATATATATATATATATATTAATATATATATATATATATATATATATATATATATATATATATATATATATATATATATATATATATATATATGTATACCAATACATATATATCGTCAGGAAATATGTGAAATAAAATCCATTATACACGTTTCCTAAGAAACTTATATATATTTCCTAACTAGTTAACTGATAGTTATAATTAGGATTATTATTTCCTAGGAATTTATATATAATCCCGTATTTCATATTTTTCCGGTTATATATATATATATATATATATATATATATATATATATATATATATATATATATATATATATATGTATATATATATATATATATATATATATATATATATATATATATATATATATATATATATATATATGTATATATATATATATATATATATATATATATATATATATATATAGCGGTGATAGTAGGGTACAAGGGCAGCGTTGGGGGAATACCCTACATTCCGATTTCATCGCAACTGGCTTGTTTAGTATTTAGTAATAAAAATAAATCATTTATACTATTTTTTATTTTTAATCTTTTTAAACATCAACATTTAAGAATTTAAAAAAGATAAATACCCAATACTTAAAAATTAAAAAGGATTGTTTTTAGTTTGGTTTTTATACTCATTATTACTTATAAGTAAAACATTTGTAAGATTATGCCAAAAAAATGAAAATATTGATTATCTTAAGTATATCTGTTTTTCATTTTTTATATTTCCTACTCTACTAATTAGACATTTTATAAAATTCCTAGGAATTTTACATATTTCCTAGGAAAAGTATATAATTATGTATCCTTAAAACATAAATTTATACATTTCCTAGATCGAACCGGCATTTTATAAATTTTTATTTTACAAATTTCCCAGGAATTATATAAAATTCCTTAATTTCTCATATTATGTATGTATATGTATATACATATATATATATATATATATATATATATATATATATATATATATATATATATATATATATGTATATATATATATATATATATATATATATATATATACATATATATATATATATATATATATATATATATATATATATATATATATATATATATATATATATATATATATATATGTATATATATATATATATATATATATATATATATATATATGTATATATATATACATATATACATATATATATATATATATATATATATAATATATATATATATATATATATATATATAATATATATATATATATATGTACATATATATATATATATATATATATATATATATATATATATATATATATGTACATATATATATATATATATATATATATATATATATATATATATATATATATGTACATATATGTATATGTATATATATATATATATATATATATATATATATATATATATATATATAGTCCCTGGCCAAATTATTAGACGCACTGCAAGATTTCATGTAAAATATTAATTACCGAGTGATATTGTACCGTTTTATTATTTTAAATTGATTTGTTTTTTATTTTTATATTATCCAATCAATTACCTATTTATTTGACATAAATAAAACAGCATTAATTTAGAAAAGCATAAGTTTATTAAGTTTTAAAGAAAAGTGAAATTAATGTTAGTAAAAGTCAATATTTAGTTGAGCCACCTTTAGCCGCTATCAAAGCTTTAATTCTGCGCGGCATGCTATCAATGCAAGATTGTACTGTCTCCTGCATTTGAGGATGATGATTCCACACATGAATAATCTTTTCTAGGAGCTGGGTTTTGTTGGTAATCACATCTTTAGCCACTTCTCTTTTCATCAGCTCCCACACATTTTCAATGGGGCCAATCCAACAGAGGGATATTTTTTTCTGCCAAAAAAGCTTTAACAGACCGAGCAGTGTGGCAGGGAGCTCCATCTTGCATGAAAGTGAATGGTTCCCCATTTGGAAACCATTCTCTGAGCTTCGGAATCAACCGATTTTGTAATACTTCTTTGTACTGATCTTATCTCATTATTCCTTTGACGACGTACAGATGTCCAGTGCCCTTGCCGCTGATGACTGACCAAATCATCACTTTGGTTGGATGTTTAACCGTCGGGACGACACAATCAGGATGAAACTTTTCTCCATGACGACGACGCACATACTGAGCTTTATTCTGCAAAATTTCGAATGTGCTTTCGTCACTGAAGCAGACCTGTCAAAAATAGGAAAAATATATAAACTTCCATGTTTATTTGCTTTATTTAACTGAAAATGATAATAATGTATCAATTATTGATTAAAATTGCTGTATCTTACCGATCTCCAGAAGTCCACATCTTTGTCTTGCCATTGTTTGGCCCACTTCAGGCGCTTTGCTTTCATTGCAGCTGTTAACTTGGGCTTCCTGGCGGGGCGACAGGCCTTAAAATCTAATTCTTTCAATTTTCTTCGAACAGTGCGCTCAGAAGCATTTACGCTAGCATCCTGGAGTGGTAGCAAATCTGTTTTCTACACAAATTTTCTTCAAACATCTCTCTGACCGTGGAGTGAAAATTGGTTTTCTACCGCATCTTTTCTTTCTTTTCGGGCTTAATTCCTTCCCTGACTCAATTTTTTTTTTTATGCGTCGTACACTAGCTTCAGAAACCTCCAATCTTCGTGATATTTCTCGGTTTGTAAATTTTTTCGCAATCACAAGGGCCTTCACTTCAGCTTTTTTACGTGGTGAAAGATCGCCTTTTCTACCCATAATGAAAATAGTCCAATT
>CM032455.1:80998020-81003903 GCA_019049505.1 Pachyrhynchus sulphureomaculatus
CATTTGTGAGCAAATATGTCTTAGCATGAACATGTTACAAGTAGAGCAAAGAGAGCTTCTCAAAAGCTGGGAATTTTATTTCAAACCAGAAAGTTTTACACTCCACAAAGCTCAACGACCAACCAACGATGGAATACTGCTTCCACGTTTGGCGCTCTGCTCCCAACATACACTGCATTTGTTAGATTTTATCCAGAAGAGAGCTGTTCGCCCGATTGGAGAACCGGAACCAGCCAGCAACCTTAAATCACTGGAACATCGAAGACCGGTTGGCAACTTGAGGCTATCCTACAAGTATCTTCATGGAAAGTGTGGTTGTAGCCCGCGTAATTCCTTCCAAAGCGGTACATGTTAGAAATACACGTCGCGCTAATACTTCACATCCGTAAGAGTTTCAGCTTAATATTCCTTGAACAACCCTTTTAAAGCAGTTTTTTTTATATGGAGAATCTCATCCCATTGGAATAATTTGCCCAGGACTGTGTTTCCGACTGAGTCCAATTTACAGCGAGCCATTACCAACGTGAGTCGCTTTTTCCCCACACGTGTCGCTCCTGTAACGCTTTAAGGATATTTAAAACCTTAGCAATATTACCTTAACATAAGCTTTGATTGTGTTATTAAATATTAATTTAATTATACCAATTCAATAACGCCTTAGTTGAGCTCTAGCTACAACTGTTAGGTTATTTTAATGCGCTTTTACTTGCAGCTTAAGATAGTATAATTTAGATTTTCTCTCCATTTCAGGTTGATATATTGTGACCAAAACCAGTCATGACATCTCGTCTTGTGTCATATGAAACCGTCCATACTCTGTGCAATTCGTAAAAGAATTTCTGTCCGTAAGATAGTTGCAGACAATTTACAAAGAACTTGTTGCATTCGAGTTTTGCGATCAATTTCGGGAACTTCCTGGTAAATATGTATTTTATAACAACTGGTTTTAAAGGCTTTTTATTTAGTAAGCTCTCTAGAAATAAAAAAGAAAAAATAGAAGAAGAAGAATTTGTACACGATTCGTGACGCGACGAATCACCCACAACGAAACTCGCCAGATTATCCCTACAGTGCGTAACATGGAAAGCTATGAACAATGTTCATTATTATTAAAACTGTTTATTATTGCTACAAATATCTCACGGGTGTCCTAAATTGATGATTGATGTAGGAAATTATTAGGAATACGTTAAAAAGAAAAAAAAAGATTTTTAAGTACTTAATTGAATTTAAATTAAAAAATTATAAAACCGTAATACTATATATAATGTTACATCATTACACTAGATGCTAATTTTGTCTTAAAGGTCTTAGAGGTCTCACAAAAGTGCCTGTAGAATATATTAGTTTTTGAATATTAATGAAGATATGCTATATAAAAATACAAATCTAAATTATTTTTCAGAAAAGGAACAGAATTTTGTGTTTTCGTTTAGTTCATTTTATGTAACCGTTTTTGTTTATGTTATAGTTCCAGTAAAATATTTAATGTTTCTTAGGTATTAAGATTTTGTTTTAACGAAAAACATCACCCACTATTCCCAATGTGCCGGTATCCAAAAGAGACAAGAAGATCAGATAACTACCCACCAGTCACATTGCTTTCAATAATATCGAAAGATATGGGAGAGGCTATCAATTAGCATCTTCTAAAATATCTAGAAGGATTCAGTTTAATTAGCTACCGTTAATATTGCTCTCTTAAGCAAAAATCCATAGAAAATCTTCTGACTTATGTCATACATGTTTGGAATAACGTAATTGGACATTTTTGAGAATCATGGTGGTTGCACTTGATATAACCAAAGCAGTTGACGGTATTTGACTTGACGGATTGTTAGTTAAGCTACGATTTTATGATATGTCCGAAAGGTTGTATTTTTGAATCTCGTGTTTCTTCAGAAAGCGTTCTTTACGCGTAGCAGTTGACGAGTTTCTTTCTAATATCTTTACTATTAACGGCGATGTGTCTCAAGGCTCAATACTGCCTCCTACTCTCTCCCGCCCGTTTACATTAACTTGAAAGGACCAGGAATCCAATATACAGCTTTGCAGATAACAGTACGCTTATTTCTTCATTTTACTTTCAATGCTCGAACATCGGCTGCTTATGAAAATATTCGCAGACAGCAGGAAGTCGTTCAATTTAAACAAGATTTGGAAAAAATTTTATCTTAGGATGACAGTAACCAAGTAGAATTTAACGACACACAAACTTAGACGGCAGTTTTTTTCAAAAAGTTATCGTGGCGAAATCTGACATAGTTATGTCGGGACACTCCATTCCTCTAGGACTCGATTTACTAGACGTTAACTTTAATGCCTAGCAAATATGTATGCGCATGAACATGTGGCATACATAACAAAGATAGCTTTTCAAAAGCTATAAATATTATTTCGAAGTAGACAGCTCCATACTCCATAACAGCTTTTAATTCTGTACAAAGCCTAAATTCGACCAAAGACAGAATATTGCTCCCATGTTTGGGACTCCACTCCCAAACACACACTGCATTTGTTTGATTCTATTTAAAAGAGAGTTCACCAGATTAGAGAACCAGAACTGACCAATAATCTTGACTAATTATACCAGCGAAGAACGGTTGGCAAATTAAGTCTAACGTACAAGAAGCGACCCCTCTTGCCAACGAGAAGAGGCTCTGGAGCTCCCAAACTTTGATGTTATATGGTTAAAAATAACTACTCAACAAACCACAAGGTTCATCTATATTCTCTATCGACCACCAACTTTAGAACACTTTTCGCTTCTCTTACAGATACCATCGATCATTTACAAATTAACTATTCAAATGCCAAAATTGCCATCCTGGGCGGCTTTTAATATCCACAGCATCAACTAGCTTAAACATTCAAATACTACCGATGAACAAGGTCGCTCAGTTGTGGCTTAACAAGAACAACGTGAATCGCTTTTTGTGCACACATGTCGTTCCTGTAGCGCTTTAGAGACTTCCCTGCAGCACGTGTGCTAGACCCATAACAAAAAGTACTTTCATGGAAATGTTCTATGAATGTAGCCAGAATAATTCCTCTTGGAGAGGTACATGCTAGGAATACACGTTCCGCTACACACGTATGAAGGTTCAGCTTCACTCTTCGTACAACCCTTTTCAAAAAGTCTTCTATATGGAGAACCTTATCAATTTGGATTGATTTGCCGGACTGTGTTTCCCCCCGAGTACAATTTATAGCGATTCCGAACCAACGAGAATCGCTTTTCTCGCACTGTAGCCCTTTAAGATTTGTCTGTAGAATGTGTGTTATGCCCATTAGTTGCAGAAAACAATATTTTGGCATAACGATTTTATTAAGCAACCGTCGGGCTGATAAATGGGACTTTTACAAAATGTTCAAAATGCCAGGAAAAAGAAGTAGTGACTCTTTTTTTATTTGGCTAAAATAGTATCCACTACATATAAGGTGTACAAGGATGAAATGCGGATTTTTTTTAAAAAAAAAAACATGTTAAATTCGGAAGAATGATAAAAAGTACTTTATTCAAAGTATGCTCCATCGCTTGTTATACATTTTCCCCATGTTTCGGGCAATTTGTGAATACCACACCAGTAAAAATCTTCCCTTTTGCTGCGAACCATTCATCGAGCCATTTTTTCACATCTTCGTACAAACCGAAGCGCTGCTCAGCAAGTGCGTGACCAATCGATGCAAACAAGTGGTAATCGGAAGGAGTCAAGTCTGGTAAGTAAGCTGCATGGGGTAGAATTTCCCAGCTGAGTGCTTCCAAGGTATCGCGAATTGGTTTTGCCGTATGTGATGGAGCATTTTCATGAAGAAAAATGTCTTTGTGTTGCCTCTTTCGATATTCTGGCCTTTTTTCACGCAGCGAACGGTTCAAATCGGTCAGTAGTTGTTGGTAACGTTTAGTATTAACCTTTTCCCCAGGTTTTAACAGCTCATAATAGATCACGCCCTTCTGGTCCCATCAAACACAGAGCATCGTCTTTCTGCCAAAGCGATTCGGTCTTGCGGTCGATGTGAATGGTGCGCCTGGGTCTACCCATGATTTTTTGCGTTTAGGATTCTCAAAATAAATCCACTTTTCATTCCCTGTAACTATACGAGGCAAAAACGACTGCCTTTTGTACCGAGCGAGCAAAATGTCAGACGTGTTTTTGCGCTTTTCCATTTTTGCCTGTCGTTCAACTCATGTGATACCCATCTACCGGCTTCTGAATCTTTCCCATCTCTCGTAGCCGATTGGAAACAGCTTGTTGACTAACGCCTTGCTCGGCGAGTTGTTTTTGTGTTTGCGAATCATCTTCATCCAACAATGCTTGCAATTCCACATCTTCGTATTTTTTGGCGGTTTACCACGTTTCTTGTCTGCAACATCGAAGTCACCACTTTTGCAACGCCGAAACCATCGTTCATATGTATCTTGCAATGGAACAGCAGTTTTCTTCTAATGAAAACAAAAAATTAATGATGTCCGCGAATGCTCTTTGTTCGGTATAAATTTCGACATATTTAACACAACACTATGCATACACTTTTCCAATTTATCACTCGTGAGAGTCTGACACTTGTTAATGACACAACAAAATGGCGTAGTGTCAAATTTTCTAGCACAAACTGCATTGGTGCACTATCTGCTGTCTGAAATCCGCATTTCATACTTGTACATCTGGTATATATATATACATTAAAGTACTTGTAGAATTGCTCTTCTTCGTATAAATTTCGACATATTGAACACAACAACACAACACTATGCACGCACTTTTCCAATTTATCACTCGTGAGAGTCTAACACTTGTTAATGACACAACAAAATGGCGTAGTGTCAAATTTTCTAGCACAAACTGCATTGGTGCACTATCTGTTGTCTGAAATCCGCATTTCGTACTTGTACATCTGGTATTTATACATACATTAAAGTACTTGTAGAATTGTGGAATAGCCTCAAATCGCAAACCGTTCTTCGATGTTCCAAGGAATCAAGGTTATTGGTGAGTTCTGGATATCCAATCAGCTCTTCTGACCAGAATCCAACAATGCTGTGTATATTTGGAAATAGAGCCCAAAACATGAGGACAGTATTCTACGATTGGTCGAATTTGAGCTTCATAGAGAATTGAAAGTTGTTATGGAGTGTAAAAATTTCTAGTCTGAAATAATGTTCCTAGTTTTTGAGAAGCTCTCCTTCGTATGCCACATGTTCATTATAAGCCATATCTGCTCCTAAGATAACGTCTAGCCTAGTGAGTGACGTTGCTAGAAGAATGGTGTATCCCAACATAACTAAGTCATATTTCGCAACGCTAAGTTTAAAAAGAAAAACTGCCGCTTAGGCAGTGCAACTAGTGAGTAGTTGTTTGCCAAGATCTTCTGGTCTGTTTTCGGTACCGGCTGAATTGTAGAGGGTTTCCGGCAGAGAAGAAATGTTCCCATTCTGTTCTTTTTAATTGGATTAAGATCTTTACTTTATTTTGAAAAGGCTATTTCACTTCTAAATACAACTATATATCAGGATAAATGTTGATATCGAATGAGGAAGAACAAAATGAAGAGAAAAAACTTTCTAAGAGAAATGAATTTGTATCAGTTATGATATATTCAAGACTTTAAGTAACATACTAGGAAATCCAAATTCGCATTTAAAACTTGACTAAAACGCGAATGGTACCAACGGAAATATTGTATTTTTTTCTTGAAAATCCTGCCAGAGTGTTCGGAGAATGTACTTATTTTTTCTACCAATATCGGTAAACTGAGCTCATAAAAGAATAAAACCAAATGGATAAATTGGCATTTTTTAGGAATATTTCTGACACTAAGACATTTTTTCATTTTTTAAATTAAATTTAATTACGTATTTAGAACTCTCAAATTTTTGTGTTT
>CM032455.1:81004003-81006503 GCA_019049505.1 Pachyrhynchus sulphureomaculatus
CCGTGTAAATCTCCAGATTGGTGGTTAAAAACAGATCAAGAAGACTGGCGAACTCCCCGTCTCGATCAGGGATCCGTGTTGGTTCATCAATAAGCTGAGTTAAGCCACAACTGATTGAAAATAATTCGGCTTCACGACCTTGTTCATCGGTAGTATTGGAATATTTAAGTCAGTTGATGTTGTAGACATTAAAGTCGCCCAGGATGGCAATTTCGTCGGATAATCCTTAAATCTTTTCTAGTGTCATTTATGGTTTCCTAAACAAATTCTCAACATATAAGCTTGCTTTTGTTCTCCTCTTCTTGAACAAATTATTCATCAATTTCGGCGATATTTAAGTGTACAAACTTTTCGTATAATGTCATTTGGACTTTTTCTCTATATTTCCATAAGCTATTAAACCTCACTAAAAAGAATTATTGAAACCTGATAAACTCAAAACTGAATATTAAAATTATTGTTTTATGTTCCCTCTAAAATTGATTTTCCGTAACATCAGATCTTTAAAGCAGCAACACAAACTAACATTTTAAGATTTTACCAAAACTATGTTAAAATAAAATATTTAAATATAAATTCTGCAGTTACCTTCAGGATTTTGCAAATTATATGGTCCATTATGAGACAGCATTGCTATGTTGGGAATGGAGGGCTCTGGAAGAGCCAAACTAATTGCAGGAACTCCATTAGCATTACCTAGAAAATAATATTGAGATTTTAGTATAATGTGCTAGTCATTTTTAATTTCGTTTCTATATATATTAATAGAAAAGTGTACCATAAATGCTGTAAGAAATTAACTTTCCACACTTAGCGTCTCCTTAAAGATTAATAATAAAAACAAAATTTAAAAATACGAATAATTTGCTACCATATATTTAGAATAACTAAATTTTAACGATTTGAATTTTTTTTATTTAAATTATTTGAACATTATCAGATCCAAATTCTTTATTTAAATATAGAACTAGATTTTCTGGTATAATATTTAAGAGTGAAATACAGACTAAATACAATAACTTAATTTTTCGAAAACGTATTAGACGAAAGGAATACTAATAGACCATAGACGATTAAATTACTTAAGGTTCGCAGATGATGTCACTCTTTTTTCAGATCTCCAGATTGCCAACACAAAAGAAAAATTACAAGAAATACTAACTAAATACTCTCGAGAAATAGGTCTAAAAATGATCTTCATCAAAACCAAATATTTGAACAAAGAAAGAATTCATATATTTAGCACAAGAAATCGAAATATCAAAAAATAATTTAAAGACTGACAATCCACTTTTAAATTGGAAAAATCAAATATAATAAAAGCCAGAGTATTCAATCAATATATACTGCCAGTATTAACATATGGCACTGAAATATGGACTTTAAATAAAAGTATAATACATAAACTCCAAGTAAACCAAAGAGCAACGGAGAGGAGAATGCTAAATATTCGACTCCAATTCGTATTCTTAACATCGAGAAGAGTGACAGATGTAATACAACGAATATGTATATTAAGGTGGAATTGGGCTGGACATATCACAAGGTTGAATAATAATAGATGGATTCGCCGTATGGTTGAATGGAGGCCTAGAGAACGTAAAAGATGCAGAGAAGATGGACATAAAAAGATTAGCGGGACATGATTGGATGCAAAAGACACGCAACAGAGCTCAGTGGAGACAACTTGAGAAGGCTTTATATACATCCGACGATGTATGGAATAAGTTAATGATGAGGATGATGATTAGACAAAAGGCAAAGGGTAAAAAAGAAACATTCATTAGTTTTAGTGTAATCGAATTATTTAGTATTAAAAGAATTTACAAACCCACTAAAACATACGAGGGGTATAAATTAATTTATTTGTATTTTAAAAAACTATCTAATAAAATTTCTATTTATTTTTCAGTGTTAAAAACTGTCCTACTAAAAAAATTATAATATTTTTTTTTTACAATTTTAAAAGATTAGCACTTTAATACAATTACCACTAACAATTCTCAAAATATTAGGTCATATTAAAAAAAAATAAAACGCCTTTATAATGAATTCAAGGGGCTGGGCATACACTAGGCGTTTGTTTAAGGAGAAATGAAAACACTAAAGGCGAAGCTAATTAAAAAGGGGGTGGCACCAATTAACAACCGGGGACCGCGCCTTGTGAAGAAAAAACTCTCGTGCACTGGAACTTTAAAATCTTAGAACTCTTCCAACACAGTAAACTAAAAATCACTGACAGGCTGTGAGGTATTTCACTAAAAAAGCCCTTTCATACTATGGAAAGTAAAAACCTGCTGCAAGTAAAAAGTATTTTTTATATACATAGAGATGGAGGTGGATTTTGGCTAGACAACTGGAAATATTGTATATCGCGGCTAGATTCAGCAAATACAAGAACATAACTTTCAGTACTTAACCAGGTACTAACGGAACGCAATGACAATGCGCACGCATCCCCAACGGGTTGTCGTCATCACAATGTTGGCCTCCTATCGTT
>CM032455.1:81011503-81064003 GCA_019049505.1 Pachyrhynchus sulphureomaculatus
TAATGCTTCGGGTAAGTCAGCAAATCCACGAACCTTTAAGAATATTCGTCGCAATGCTTTTCCTGTTTTGTATAAAAATCAAAACATTGCCTGGATAACTGGGACTCTATTTAAAGACTGGTTTCTTGGAGATTTTGTTCCCAAAAGAACATGGATATCCTAGAAAATGTATTCTGTTATTAGATAACGCTCCCACTCCCCCAAGTGCGGAGCAACTTGAAAGTGGGGCAATAAAAGCAATGTTTTTGCCTCCTGCTCTAACTTCTCTCAATTTAAAATGCAATTAAAGGCCTTGGTTATTGGAGCAGATTTTAGAAGAAGTAGATGAAGGTGGCAATCTTATTGATTGTCTAAAAAAGATAAATTTGAAAAATGTTATATAATGGATAGCTTCAACCTGGAATCAAGTAAAGAGTAATACTCTGGAAAAATCTTGGTTAAAATTGATTCCACAAGAGGAGAGACATTACTCAGAGGCAGAACCAGAAGATAATGAAAGTTTACATCAAATTATTACAAGAATATCAGGATGTAAAAGTGTTACGGAAACTGATATTTGTGATTGGTTGAACAATGATAGTGTGGAAGATGAAAAGACTTACCAAGAATTAATTAAAAGTCTATGCAAAAATGCTAATAAAATAGACAGTGATGACGATGATGATAACGAAGTAGAAGCCACTGATAATATTCCAGTAAAAATGTCACATTCAGAAGGAGTAGAGGCCCTAGAAAAAGCGTTAACTTATGTAGAACAATAAGAAAATGGAACCGTCGCGGACGTTTTGCTTATCAAACGTTGAAGAGACATTACAGCCAAAAACAAAACTAACGCAAACGCATAAACATCAAATAAGTAAATTAATTGTTCTATTCTTTGTTTTAATAAATACCTAATAAGTCAATCTGCAATGTTGTATTCATTCTAAACTTCTATTTTATAAAAAAATTCGGATTAACCGAAATTTCGATTATCTGAAATCACTTTGGTCCATATTATTTCGGATAATCGAGATTCTACTATATATATATATATATATATATATATATATATATATATATATATATATATATATATATATATATATATATATATATATATATATATATATTATATATATGTAAAAGATATAACTACAAGTAAAAAAAAATCACGATAGAATGGCAAAATAGATGAAAAAACTTTAAAAGAAGTAGTAACACATATTTATCTCAGATGCATCAAGAACGTACAGCGAAGATTTATTACTACTATTATAACACTTAAATTTGACCATGCAAGTTACCCTCCTCATCCTATTAAATTATTGACATATAACTAATCCGGCTTATGCGAATAATACGGAACTGAGGCGAATTGATTCATATTTTTTCTTGAATGTAGCAAATATAGTAATAATCTGTACAAAAATTAATAAAGAACCACAGTACACCAAAACAGTCAAACTTTCTAAATGTGCTAAGACTTTCAGATAATTTTCAAACTGAAAGGATCGTGATGTCTTATGTACACGAAAATAATATTAAAAATTGAATTCCATATAGAACTATTGCCTTGTTTGTTAAAAATTACTTGTTTTAAAATGCTTTGATTGGCCCAAAGCGAGAAAAGTGTAAACCTGTCTATATTCCTGTTAGGGAAGGTCATTTTTCTTTTTCTCATTATTTTATAATAAGTAGCAACAACTCAATCTCTGTGAATAATTTTTGATACACTGAAAATACAATATAAAGTGTTCCAATTAGCGACTGGTTGTATTGTATGCCAAATAAAACTTAAAAAAAAAACATCTTTTATAATCTATTACACGTACCTGTGAATATATTCTATAATAAATCATAACGCAATAAAAATATAAATACATCATACTTATAATAATAATCTTTCAACAAGTCAGACGAAAACGCTTGGGGGAAAAAATGAAAATTTTACGCAGATAGAAATCCCATATATCTTTAACAATTTCCCTATTTTACGCCTGAGTTGTTTATATTTTGAATTTCGATTTAAATCAAAACTGTGAAAATATATGGGAAAGAAAAGTATTTTTCTTGAGCACCATGACAAATGGAATTTATAAAAGTATATAGAAATTTGAGTTAGATATTCTGTATTCATTCAATTACTAATTATTTATAATGTATATATATATATATATATATATATATATATATATATATATATATATATATATAGCCGTGCCCGCGGATCCGCTCGCGTGGACTTGATTCATTATTATCGTCACTGCTTATTCCTTATGTTACCTAACGTAATAAAATATCTCCCATTATTTCCCCTTATCTCCCATTATTTCTCCTTATCTCCCATTATCTCAACATAATTCCCATTATCTAGGCTTATCTCTGTTCATCTCCCATTATTTCTCCTTATCTCTAATTATTTATCCTTATCTCCCATTATCTCACCTTATCTCCCATTATCTAGGCTTGTCTCGACTTATCACGTAATAAAATATCTCCCATTATTTCCCCTTATCTCCCATTATTTCTCCTTATCTCCCATTATCTCAAGATAATTCCCATTATCTAGGCTTATCTCTGCTCATCTCCCATTATTTCTCCTTATCTCCAATTATTTATCCTTATCTCCCGTTATCTCACCTTATCTCTCATTATCTAGGCTTGTCTCGACTTATCACGCAATATTTCCTCTTATCTCTCATTATTTCTCCTTATCTCCCATTATTTCACCATAACTCCCATTATATAGACTTATCTCTGCTTATCTCCCATTATTTATACTTATCGCCCATTATTTCACCTTATCTGCCATTACCGAGGCTTATCTCGACTTATCTCCCATTATTTCTCCTATATAGAATAGACAGACGGAGAAATGTTGCGTTTATTATAGATTTTTTTTCATAAATATTAAGGTTTAAAAAAAAAACACGTAAGTCGGATAAGTTGTTCTCTAATGATAAGCACACTAATGGACAGATAGACACGTGTTGCGTTTTATATATATTATATAGATCATTAATAATATTATATAACCTGACCAGAGAACATATGTACGTATGAATTAAAAAAAAAATATATGTAAATCGGATAAGTGGTTCTCGAGTGATAAGCGCACTAACAGACAGACGGACAGACAGAGAGACGTTGCATTTTATATATATTATATTCTTTGCTCCTTGATATTGTTCCATATTTAATGGTTTAGGCAGCGTATTGCAAGAAAGTGCGCTAGCGGCAAACTTTTTTTCGACTTGATTCACTATTATCTTCACTGCTTATTTTTTATATTACCTGAAGTAATAAAATATATCCTATAACCTGGCCAGAGAACATATGTATAAATCTGAAAAAAAAAACGTAAATCGTATAAGTGGTTCTCGAGTGATAAGCACACTAACGGACAGACAGAAAGAGAGACGTTGCATTTTATATATATTATATTCTTTGTTCCATGACATTGTTCCATATTTAATGATTGAAGCAGTGTATTGCAAGAGAACGGGTTAACGGTAACCTTTTTTCCGACTTGATTTACTATTATCGTCACTACTTATTCCTGATGTTACCTGACGCAATAAAATATATCCTATAACCTGGCCAGAGCACATATGTATGTTTTAAAAAAAAGCACGTAAATCGGATAAGTGGTTCTCGAGTGATAAGCGCACTAACGAACAGACAGACAGATAGACAGGCAGAGAGACGTTGCATTTTATATGTATTATAGATAGATAACCAGGCCAGAGAACAAATGTATGAAAAAAAAAAAAAACACGTAAATCGAATAAGTGGTTCTCGAGTGACAAGCGCATTAACGGACAGACAGACAGACAGAGAGACGTTGGATTTTATATATTTTATATTCTTTGCTACATGATATTGTTCCTTATTTAATACTTTAGGCAATGTATTGCCAGGTAACGCGCTAGCGGCAAATTTTTCTCCGACTTGATTCACTTTTATCGTCACTGCTTATTCCTTATGTTACCTAACGTAACAAAATATGTTCTATAACTTGGCTAGAGAACATACATATGTTTAAAAGAAAAATCACGTAAATTGGATAAGTGGTTCTCCAGTGATAAGCGCACTAACGGCCAGACAGAGAGACGTTATATTTTATATATATTATAGATATTCTTTGCTCCATGATATTGTTCCATATTTAGTGGTTTAGCAAGTTAAAAAAAAAAGCACGTAAATCGAATAAGTGGTTCTCCAGTGATAATCTCACAAACGAACAGACAGAGAGACTTTGCATTTTATATATATTATAGATATCCTTTGCTACGTGATATTGTTCCATATTTAATGGTTTAGGCAGTGTATTGCAAGAGAACGCGCTAGCGGCAAACTTTTTTTTCGAATTGATTCACTATTATCGTCACTGTTTATTCCTAACGTAATAAAATATAGCCTATAACCTGGCCAGAGAACATATGTACGTTTTAAAAAAAAAGCATGTAAATCGCATAAGTGGTTCTCCAGTGATAAACGCACTAACGGACAGACAGACAGCCGTTGCATTATATATATATATATATATATATATATATATATATATATATATATATATATATATATATATATATATATAGATCATTCTTTCTCATCTGGACCCCCACCTTCTCCATAATTAGAAAAGACATCTAAAGTTTTAGATAATTTCAAATGAAAGCTTCATGTATTTACTTTCGAATTCTCAGTAACAGAAATAAAATTTTAAGACGGTGGCGAGAAACGGCTTTGATAGTTGCAAAATTCACTTAAAAATCCTATATAATTCGCAAACATTTTTGCAATTTTCTGTACAAGAGATTTGATCATTATATGGGCGTTTTTACATCTACCGCCAGCGGCACCGACACGACACCGAGGGAACGTTTTCACACTTGCACGGCACTGTCCCGACACGACACTGACAAGGTAAACATTTTTTACTAGGTCCCTTTAAGTGCCATGGCAGCTATTAACAAATTATGTTTGCGTTATTTGTTACATCTTAGACGTAAAAGGCTAAAATGTAGTCAAAGCCTGCCAACTTTTTTCTCTTAGAATTTCATTTTTATTATTTCCATTGGTTTTATCCCAAAGAAAGAGTTTAGTTTCCACAAGTTCAATTAACGTAACAATATCAAACTTGAGGGCTATGGTACCAACTTGGAGAGTACTCAGTACCTTTATTAAATTCATAAAAAGCCGGACGACACGAGTGGAGAGACTGCTCCTCGACGACCACCGGCGACTGAAACGACACGGCACCGACATGTCGTTAAGTGTGAAAGCACTCCCATTCAGGCCGATCCCTGATTTGTTGGTGAGGTATTCTTTTTCTCGGTATGCTCAGTACCGATTCGGAAACGAAAACATGCACGAACACCTACATTTTAATGAAACCCACCTGACTAGCTCCGCGCCCGCGCATCCCGCGCAAGTCAAGCATAATGTTATTTCTGGTCCATCGGTATCGTTGTCTCAGCTGTATCGGTGTCATGTCGGCATATGTGAAAGCGCCCTATCGCTATGTATTTTAAAAATTACCCAATCTTGTCAGGATTCGTCCCCAACCCCAAAAAATACGCAAAAATGACGAAAATCTCTTTAAATTAGCTAAGTAGAGATGGAAACTTCACATACTCATGATTTTTGTGACGCTGAATCCAAAACCGATGTTAGAATAATCCCATTGTGTCAGGATTTGTCCCTAATCTCAAAAACACCTCAAAAAGAGCCATAATATAGCAAAGTAGAGACGGAAGCTTTGTTTATTTTTGCTTTGAATGTAATATAACACTGGTTTACAATTTTTTTTTTCTTTCACAAGGGCTAAATTAACAGAATATATTTATCTTTTCCATGCTGAGTTTAAATATATTCTTAGATTTTATCCATCAGGCAGGGGTTTTTGTGGCACGTGTTTAAAGTTTTAAAATAATTAGTACTTACAAAACACTGAATAATAAATACCGGCTAATTTTGTCTAACCTAAAAAGTTTTATATGATGATATTCGGTCATATTTTGCCTTCGGGATATCTCTTTTCATGATCCAGCAGTAGTCGGCCAGCATACTGGGACTCCATTTGCCTTGGTACCTCTTTTCCATAGTAGAAATCTGTTGATGAAACGCTCACCATGCTCATCAGAGACAACCCCAAGATTTTCAGGGAAGAAGTCTAGGTGGGAGTCCAAAAAGTGAATTTTTAAGGACATGTTGCAGCCCATTTCTTTATATAAAGTCAGAAGATCACTCACTATTTCACTATAGTTTTCTTCTTTATTATAGCCAAGAAATCTATAACAGATATTTCTGAATGATTTCCACGCTGCTTTTTCCGGTAGAGGTAACAGTTCCTCAAAATCTTCATGATCCGATATTAATGATCTTATTTGGGGCCCTACAAATATTTCTTCCTCTAATTTTGCATCACTTATTTTAGGAAATTTAGATTACAAATACATAAATGCAGCAGAACCTTTATCCATTTTTTTTACAAAATATTTTGTAACCCCCAGTTTTATGTGTAGGGGAGGTAAATACACCTTTTTGGAATCCACTAATGGGGTGTTAGAAAATTTTTATGCCCAGAATAAGAGATTCACGTTTAGGCCATTGTTTCCGTATGTAGTGAAACTCCTTATCCCTGCTATCCCATTCACACAAGAAACAGCAGAATTTCGTGTATCCAAGTTGCAAACCTAATAATAAAGCTATAACTTTCAAATCACCATATATATATATTCCAGTTATATTTAGTATACTGAATTTTTTCTAACAGCAATTTTATATTTTCATATGTCTCCTTCATATCACTGGCATATGCGACAGGTATTGAAGGTACTTTATTCCCATTATGGAGTAGTACAGCCTTCACACTGACTT
This sequence comes from Pachyrhynchus sulphureomaculatus, assembly GCA_019049505.1. Taxonomy (NCBI): domain Eukaryota; kingdom Metazoa; phylum Arthropoda; class Insecta; order Coleoptera; family Curculionidae; genus Pachyrhynchus; species Pachyrhynchus sulphureomaculatus. The sequence goes on from CM032455.1 coordinate 81,018,371, forward strand.
TCGATGAGTCTATAAACACCACTCATCTGGCTGGTGTTGATATCCAAGAGCCTCCATTACTGCACAAACATCATTACAAAACACTACATGGCCTTCTTTAGAGAAGTATTCACTGAAATCACTATGGCGTCTACGATAAACGCATATCCTTGTATCTTTTTGGAGTAGATTCCAACCTTTGAGGCTGGAACTTAAAAGCTCAGCTGACTGTTTAGACAAATTTAAATCCAGTATAAGATCATTAAGATGTTCTTGAGATAAAAAGTGAGGTTCTGATGAACTACTTGCTTCAAATGTCGGGTCACTTCTCTCGCTTTTTCCGTCTTTAGTATGAACTGGGTCCAAGTCGTAGTTATGACTTAAGGTCATGAAATCTGGAAACTTTGGTACAGGATACTTTTCACTATGTGGCTCAGGTCGAATTGCAGATGCCAAATTGGGGTACTTAACTGTTTATTTTGTTTTGGACGTAATTCCTTTAATGTTAGTTAAGCAGAAATAACAATGAGTTAAATGGTCCTTCTGTTCCCTCCAAATCATAGGGACTGAAAACTGCATATGATGAATACTATTTTTCCAACCACGAGAGAAGCCTAACACATGATACACAACATAAATTTGGGGCCCAGTCTTTATCAAAATCGCCAGCTTTACACCTAAAATAAAGCTTATAAGAGTTTTTCACAAGCGGTGTAAAATTTTGCCTATGAGACTTAAAGGTCGGTTCACCACACACGTAGCAGAAATTGTTTGGTTGATTTACACACTTTCTTAGCATTTTGGAACGTTTATAACAAAAACTTACAAATAAAAACAATAAACAGCACAAAAATAAGTAGGTAAACGTTTTACCAGACTTACTACAATTATAATACTGGCTACTGACCCTCTGCTTGCTAAAAAAGTGCAATATTTGTACAAGATAGGGCCTTAAGCCTGAACAGAGTTAAAATATGGTTCAACATGAGTAAGTCTGCCTGGTGCCAAATTATTCTGAATAAAAATTCCCACTTCAGTATTTACAAACATTATAACAATGAAATCCTAATATAGAGAAGTATATTACACAAAACTGTCTATCATAAGAAAACTATGCCTGATAGAAGAAATCTGATAACATATTTGAATTCAGCAGAAAAAACTGAACTAGGGTCTCTAGTCAGTTTTCTTGTGAAAAAAATTACGTTGACCAGTGTAATAAAGCGTAGCCTAATGAGGATAGGAAGTAATATAGAATGTTAATTTTCAAATACAGAATAGTAATTTTCAAATACAAAATATTAATTTTCAATACGAAATATTGCTTTCTAAATATAAGATTTCTATTCCACGAACTGTAAATCTAACATAACCTAACGTACCTACGTGAGGATAGGAAAGAATCTAATACATTAACTCCTACATCAAAGTTTCTACAGCACAAACTTTAAACCTAATAAGACCTATTATGGCGTAATGATAATAAATTCTACTGATTACTACTTAAGATAAAAGTCTTAAAGGAATCAAAATTTAAATTATAAATTATCATTTTTACAGTGTGTTTGCTATTATACAATACCCTGAACCAAATAAACGAATAAGCATCATTAAGAAATTATTATCATTACTTATGGCATTTTTTTCTCAGGATTACAATATCAAGAAATTAATTTTCGCCCAGCAGAGTTCGCATCAGTTTCGAATTCAGCGTCACAAAACTATATATGTACGAATATATGAAGTTTCCATCTTTACTTCGTTAATTTAAAGAGATTTTTTATGTATTTTTTGAGGTTAGGGACAAATCTTGACGAAATTGGATAATTTTGACCTCAGATTCAATCTAGTCGAAAAATAGATGATCGTATCGTTTGTACAGAAAATCTTAGTAAGAAATCCCTTCATGTTTGTAAATAACATAGGATTCTTAAGTGAATTTTACAACTATCAATGCCGTTCTTCGCCGTCGAAATCGTCCATTTAAAAAATTAAATGATTCTGATATGAATTTATTTGAGGCTCAGGACTATGTATTGTCTATTCACTCTAACTTACAATAGTTATTAGTCTTTAACTCTAAATTTGTATATACCTATAAATTCCAGAGTAGACAAGAATAGGTTGTCATTATTTTATAGTTCTTTACATTTTTTTGTTTCTAATAGTAATATTCATCGTTTTCAAATTTTTATTGCTTCTCTCTAAACCTAATTTTAAGGTTTCTACATGTGACGTTGTTGACATCATCTGCACAGCATCTCACAGTACTAAGTACCAGTAATTGATAAACATTGAAACCAAAACATAGTTGTAGCTAATGGATAAGATTGATTGTTCTGACAAGCAGAGAGAGTGTGATGACTGTGTTTAAAAGTGGCCGTGACTGCATGTCAGCATCACTTATTCAAACGCCACAAAAAAATCCAGAAAAATTATACCTATAAGCTCTTAATCGGTGCAGGCTTAAAAATTCTGCGGAAACATAAAACAATACAATTCTTTACGTGCTCTAAACGCTCATAACATCTTAGATTTGTTAAAAGTAAAATCCCATGTAGCTGTATATATACCGGCGAAACGAGAAGTAAAATGTGTACTAGAATTAAAGAACATCACATGGCAGTAAGTTTTTGTAACATTTCTATCTTAGCACTTGCAGAACATTAGTATGAAAACAAGGCCACCAAATTCTCTTAGACCAATAAAAAATTCTTCCAACCAATTCTTCTATCTTAGAAAAGTCTGACAATAACCTTTACCTCTTAACAATCTGGGAACAGATTACCCATGAACCCCTCCCTCCGGTCCATTAATCGAAATGACATGTATAAGGGGAGTTAATTCATTTTCGTGCTAAATTCCGAAGAAGTCAGTTCTCGGAACTGACTCTACAGAAGCCGGCAGAATAGTGGGCGAAATGAAAACCAGAAATTAATAAGAGGGGTCTTAAAAATATATTAATATTATTATGTTTTATTTGCGTTTTCCCTTCAAAGCAGAGTTCTCGTAAGTTTTTACTTACCTAAAATGTAAATGTTAGTAATTATAACTTGGTTTTATGTGGCTTCTAGCTTCACAAAATATTGCCTTTCTTATGTAATTTTCTTAAATCTACAACATAAGTAGTATTTTTATTTTTTTGCACGGACTTTTCATCCCTTTATTTTTTATCCCCATATTTATCATTTTTTAAATTCTAAGCTGCTTTAAAGTACTTTTTTTGACGATTTAATAGTTTTAAGTAAATGTCATTCACTACTAAATTCAAATTTTAACAACATAAACATAATGGGTACCCTTGCAATCCGTCACCAATAAAATTTGACCTTGACTAGGATTATAAAAAAACATACTTTATATTTCTTCAAAATTTAAAGACGTTCTCTAAAAAAATAACAAAATTCACGTCACAGTTACGATGTTAGATTTGAAAACAAAAAGAATTACTTCTCGGAAGAGGTTTTGAAGAAGCCGGCAGGATGATCGGCGAAACGTCAGCATCACTTAATTTAAAGACACAAGAGAAATTCAGAAGAACTATAAATACAGTCTGTGTAATCTGAGAAAGTTTCTTTTTAAAAGAGTTGTAGTTACTTTGTTTTGGAAAATTGGTTGCATGTATTTCCAAATCTTTTTATAATCTTTAATACTATTACTGGTAGCCGAAATCATAATCCAGGAACATTAAAGACAATGAGGAGATCTCGCATTTATCTCCTTGAGCTGTGTTCTTGCAAAGATGATTGAGTTCTAAAATTATTGACACCAATATTAGCATTAATTTTTCATTTGAAACTGCTGAGGAATCTTACATCTTACTTGGAATAATAATATATATGAAATGCAACGTCTCTCTGTCTGTCCGTTAGGGCGCTTGTCACTCAAGAACCACTTATCCCATTTACGTGCTTTTTTTAATTCATACATATGTTCTCTCGCCAGGTTATAAGATATATTTTATTGCGTTAGGTAACATAGGGAATAAGCAGTGGCGTTAATAGTGAATCAAGTTCACGTTAGCAGAGCTGTGTGCACGGCTAGTTTATTTATATTTCTTATTAGAAGTATTCTTTATAACTTGTATGTATAATTGAATCTAACAAATTGTTTCTAAATGGTAAAATATTTTCGAATAAATCAACTTATATCTGAAGTTGGAGTGATGTAAGAGTATGTTGGGAATGTGGAATCTTTGGCACAATGACACTACTCAGAATATATCACCACTACACCAAACACTTTATTTTTACACTCGACATCCGTTTCGCTAACCATGTTAGCTTTATCGGGAGCGAATCATCGCTCCTCATGAAGCTAACACGATTAGCAAAACGTGCGTCTAGTGCTAAAATAAAGTATTTAGTGTAGTGGTGATGTATACTGAGTAGTAATGTAATAGTATTTAATCGAATACTAGTTATCTATTGTAATATGTTAAGCCAACACAGGTTTAGATTTTTTTGTTCAATTTTTAAATATTTTGAGATGTTGCCCAAGTATTTTATTTAAAATATTGTTTAATGAAAAATATTTTAGTTTATATTGAGTAACTGCCATCAGAAAATTTCTTTTACCGCAAAAGTCTATTCGGATTTAAAACTTTCGTGTCTGCCACTTTTTGTGCACACACACTTTTAATCTAAAATTTTAATATTTAAATAAATGACGTGCCCACAATATTTAGTTTCTCAAGCTTACACAAGTATGGATAATTTTAGGGTACTGATCTTATGTAGTGAGTTGCCTAGTTGCGCAACTCTTTGTAATTTTACATATTGTTTCTGTATCCCCAGGAGTAAAAAGCAATGGAATTGTTTTAAACGCGATATTTAAATATACTATGTACAAGGTGGTCCAAATTGGACACTTTTAAAGGTAAACCCCTTTATCTAAAAGAGATAGACGAAAACTGATGTCAGTGTCTGAGGCTCAATTTTAATGATAAACTCAATGGGGAAAACCGCATATCAATATCTAGTACTGTTTCAGATATACAGGGTGTTTTTTAAAAATCTGCATTTTGGAAAAATGTTTGTAATTCTTTTCCTATTGAAAATTTTTAATTTCTGTCGAAACATTCTCAAAGCACTTTTTCACATGGATTTCACCAGTGTAAGTTACAGTTTTTTACAACTAATATTTTGATAGTTATTAACGCAAAAATATATTTTTTAAATAGGATACCCTGTATATTTTTCCTTATCCGAATACAGTTTTAAATTACCATTCCAAAAATATAGCACACTTTATATTTTACTTAAATTTACTTCAAAATATAAAGGTTTTCAGTTTTTAGGCCAGTTTTAAATGCACATTTTGTGAGGTAGGCTTTGGACGGAGCGGCGATATGGTTTAATTCAATTGTTTACTCGTTTACCGCAGTTTGAAAATTGCGAAAAAAATGGGATATGATAGTGTGTTTTATACAAACTGAAGAAAATTCGGAAGGGGCAAGTAATTTGTATCATGAACGATATCCAGAGAGGGGTCAACCCTTCAAGGATATATTCGCTTGATTGCGACATAACCTAGTTAATAGTGGCCAGTTTGAAAATAAACGACCCAAAAATTATGCATCAAACAGGGATAAGGAGTTAGAAGAAATAGTAGTTTTAGAAACTATCGGATATAATCCCAACACTGCAACCCGACCATTAAAAGAATCCACCGGACTACCAAGAACTAACGTAAGTCATACTTTGAAGAAGCACAAATTCAGGCCATATAGGACAAGAAAAGTTCATCACCTTAGAGACGGAGATTTTCCACGGCGTATGGATTTTTGCCAATTGTTTCTGGAGAATTGTAACCATGTTCCGAATTTTTCATTAAATTGCATTTGGACAGACGAAGCTTATATGGTGTTTCTAACCGTTACAATTCTTATACGTGGGCACAAGAAAATCTCCATTTAGTTCTGGAGCAAAGAAATTAAGGCAGATTTGGATTTAATGTGTGGGCAGCAATTTTTAGAGGCAGGGTTATAGGTCCATTTATTTACGAATTAACATGCACCTCTCAGAGATATTTGGAAATTTTAAGGCAGCAAATAGAACCCCTTGTTGATGAACTGCCGTTAATGGACCTTAGAAATATATTTTTTCAACACGACGGGGCACCCCCTCATAACGCTGCAGCTATCAGTAATTTTTTATCGGCCAATTTCGACAATAACTGGATAGCCAACCAAGGTCCGAACCGTTGGCCGACAAGGTCACCGGATTTAACACCCATGGAATTCTATCTCTGGGAAGATTAAGAGACCTGATTTTTAAATAGCCCACAAACACCAGGCAAGAGTTAAACGTCGCAGTGATACAAAGTTTTGCAGCTCTCACTCCTCTTGAACTAATCAACTCGGTAAGAAATGTGCAAATAAAACTGGTCGACATTTCGAACATCTATAGAAAATTATTTGTTTTGGTTTGTTCTACTCGGAATAAATTGTTTCATTGTTGTTTTGTTTTATTTTCTATATAGTTTAAAGTACTATAGTATTTAGTAAATTTCATTGAAGTTATGACTCTTAGAGTTACTTCTGGGAATTTTTTTATTTACGATTTGACTGCTATCGGTAAACAATTGATATTACCGCTCCGTCCAAAGACTACTTCACAAAATGTGCATTTAAAACTCGCGTAAAAACTGAAAACCTTTATATTTGAAGTAGATTTAAGCAAAATAAAAAGTGTGCTATATTTCTAGAATGGTAATTTAAAGCTCTATTCACATAAGGACAATATACAGGGTATCCTATTTAAAAAATATATTTTTGAGTTAATAACCATCAAAATATTAGTTGTAAAAAAATGTAACTTACACTGTTGTAATCCACGTGAAAAAATGCTTTGAGAATGTTTTTACAGAAATCAAAAATTTTCAGTAGGAAAAGAATTACAAATATTTTTCCAAAATGCAGATATTTGAAAAACACCCTGTATACCTGAAACTGTACTAGATATCGATATGCGGTTTTCACCATTGAGTTTATCATAAAAATTTAAGTCTCAGACACCGACATCAGTTTTAGTCTATTTCCTTTAGATAAAAGGGTTTCCCTTGAAAAGTGTCCAATTTGGACCACCCTGTACATGGTAACGGGTATATACCCTTCTACGATCTCGGCAGAGGACAGACATACTTCCTGGACGCGACCCTGCGAACGTCAGCCTTGGTCTCCTCCCACCTCTTAATATTGAGGGATATCAGGTCCTAAAAACATTAATCCTTAACCACATACCATCCTTCCAACTTCCTTATCCCATTTTAACGCGTTTGGCAGACGCGACAAGGAATGGCTAAAAACCCCAACTTGGGGAGGTTTACATCCGACTATGGATAAAATAGGCTAATAATCATGATGATATGTGCAATATGTGAGCCTTTTAAAAATGGTTGACCCCATTTTTGATAAATACTTCTCCATTAGTAAATAAAACAGTTCTAGTAAAATATTTGTTCATAATATTTTATGCTTCAAGTCACTCGCAAAATCTGACCCTATCGTACCATTTGAGAAAGAACACTATTTTGGCACAGTGATGTAAGAGTATTTAATCGAGTAGTCGAGCAAAAAACTGCAAATACTATTTCTACTTTTAAGCGTTAAAATAAAGGCATGTAAATAGTCAATTCCAGAAAACTTCCTGCATTGTTAATTAGAAATATAGGTACCCTTTCTGGGCACCAAAATTTCTAGGAATAACCTTATAAAATACCAGTATAATGTATGATCTCTAACATGATAACAGAAATATTCATGTCGAGAGTTTTTAGCAAGATCCTAATAAATAATATATTGACCTTGCTCAGGACCGAAATTAATTTTTCCAAGGAGTATTTCTTTCTGTTATTAATATTCTGCATACATATTCACTAAAATTAATTAAATTAATCTGACCTTAAAATGACACAACTTAAGACGCTCTCTGTATTTATGTTGCAAAATGTTATTTATTTCCATATCAAATCCTTGTTTAAGACATCCTCTATCGTCTTTGTGGAAACTTAGTGGCGGTTAGGACTACAGAAAAATCAATTCTGGTGCAAATCCAGAGAGCTAAAACATCTATTTTAATACAACGTGGTAGTTTCGGGTTTAACTAATAGATTGCGTTATGTGTCGCATATTATTTAGTTTAAACTTATCAGTAGTAACAGTCGATACGCCACCAAATAACAATATTATAACAAATGGTTACCTTACAGATCAGCATTTCCAAATTATTTATTGAGCAGAGGTATTTTGAAGATATAACATAAAAGAAAGAAAAAGTAAAAGATTTTTAAAATATGCAAGTTTTTCAAAAGTCATAAAATTTTTCAGTGAGGTATAAGGAAATAATATCAAGTGAAGATATGTGTAGGTGAACTTAATCCGTACTGTATAATGTACGGTATGGTAAGGGTTTGCAAATTAGACGAGATAGTTGTTACTCAATATTAAGTGGAAAACAATATAAATACTGTTTTTATAACGTTCAAATTTAAAATACAATATTTTTATAAAGCTCTAGAACACTAGCACATCAATTTAACACATCGTTACTTTTCTAAAATATTTTAAGTGGACATTAGTCAAAATACACAATTTTACAAAATTCTACAACATTCTGTCAACAATTTATACTACATCAATTTTTACAAAGTTGTAGAAAATTCTATTTATAGATCAAGCAGTTCGGTTTTTTACGTATTTTTTGCCAAATTTTTCTAGTAATGGTAAAAATGTTATATTTTTATTTTTAGTTTTCGGGGAAAATATTTTTAAATTTAGAGATAACCTAAAAATTGCGACAGAAAAGATAATAAAAAAGGTATCAAAATAACCAAGAATTAATAATGGGGTCTTCAGAAGATATTAATAATATGATAATTTCTTGGTTGGAAGCCGATTTCTCTTTTTTCCTTACGTAAAATGATTTGTTTTTATTAATTATAACTTGGTTTTATACGACTTTCTTGCAAAGTATTTATTATTTTTTTATTCTAAGCTGCTTTAAAGAACTTTTTTGATGATATAGTAGTTTTAACTGAATGTTACTGACTAGTAAAATCAAATATTAATATGTAGTAATATAAAAATAACTGGTAATTTTGCAATCCGTCACCCAAAAAACTTGATCTTGACTAGGAATATAAAACAGATATAATTTATATTTCTTCAAAATTTAAGAAAGTTCTCTATGGAAATTTAATGAAAACGAAAATTCACTCCACAGTTACGAAATTCCAAAACTAATGTACGATGTTTTTATAAAGTTCTTCTTTCAAATATAATCATTTGAAAATCAGAATATTTACTTGGTTTTTATACGTACAAACAGTAGGACATAGACAAGGTTTTAAAATGACTGACAATTTTTTTTTTTTAATAATATTTATGTATATATAATAAACTAGCTACTTGAACTCAAGACTATTTATGTAATAAATTTGAAGACAATAGTTTCAAAGAAAACTATTATAACTGTCGGTAAATCTCATTGAACCAAATCTTTTAGGGTTGTGGTTCATTGAGATATCATAGTTCTTGTGATTAACGATATTAATATCAGGCAATAGATTTTCAGTGATCTTTACTTTTGGAAACTAGGAAACTGTAATTATTTATGGGCATAATGCAGATCGTAACTCTATTGATGTTCTTAGGGTGTAAATTTTATAATTAATCTTTCGTTTGTAGAAAGAACTGGGATCGAAGTTAGCATCTGACGTAAAATTTATTCCTAGGTTCTGCTTCTGTGTTGTACATTATATCACAAAAACAGAGAATTTTAAACACAAGCGAATCGATTATTCATGGATTCAAGTAACTGAGTTTTTGTGTTTTAAATTTTATAAATTGTAAATGGTGGTTTAGGAACGATAATGAAGTTGATTGATAAATCTACTTCAGGAAAAAAAAAGAACATATTTTTGTTATAGAGAGAATGTGTATAATCGCACCATTTTCTATACTGTTAACTGGTTTTTTGTTCTGACAGTTTTTGCAATATTATGTATGTAGTACAGCACCTTATTTCAATATTTTGTAGCAACGAGTACGTTCGCAACTTCCATTAATTTTGATACTCAGTCGATTTCCTAGAGGCTTGCTTGCTGCTCTTAAAAAATTCTATTATTTTTCTGCAGCTTTTTATTATCTTTTCAGTTTATTCCGTAGGAATACATCTATAATATTTATAAAATGCAACGTCTCTCAGTCTGTCTGTATGTCTGTCTGTCTGTCCGTTAGTGCACTTATCACTGGAGAACCACTTATCCGATTTACGTACTTTTTTTTTTAAAATATACATATGTTCTCTGGCCAGGTTATAGGGTATATTTTATTACGATAGGTAGTATAAGGAATGAGCAGTGACGTAAAATAGTGAATGAAGTCGGAAAAAAGTTTGCCGCTAGCGCGTTCTCTTGCAATACACAGCCTAAACCATTAAATATGGAGCAATATTATGTAGCAGAGAATATCTATAATCTATAATATATATAAACTGCAATGTCTCTCTGTCTGTCTGTCTGTCCATTAGTGCGTTTATCACGCGAAAACCACTTATTCGATTTACCTGTCTTTTTTTAAATTCATACATATATTCTTTGGCCAGGTTATATAATAATAATAATCTATATCTATAATATATATAAAATGCAACGTCTCTCTGTCTGTCTATCTGTCGGTTAGTGCGCTTATTCCTCGAAAACCACTTATCCGATTTACGTGATTTTTTAAATTTATACATATGTTCTCTGAACAGGTTATAGATATATATTTTATTACATCTATAATATATATATATATATATATATATATATATATATATATATATATATATATATATATATATATACATATATGTATATATATAATGCAACGTCTGTCTGTCCGTTAGTGCACTTATCACTGGAAAACCACTTATCCGATTTTCATATTTTTTTTAAACATACATATCTCCTCCGGCCAGGTTATAGGCTATATTTTATTACGATAGGTAGCATAAGGAATAAGCAGTGCTGATAATAGTGAATCAAGTCGGAGAAAAGTTTGCCGCTAGCGCGTTCTCTTGCATTAAACTACCTAAAGCGTTAAATATATAATAATATACATAAAATGCAACGTCTCTCTGTCTGTCCGCTAGTCGCTTATCACTCGAGAACCTCTTATCTGATTTAGTGTCTTTATAAATTTATACATATGTTCTATATAGAAATAATGGGAGATAAGGTGAGATAATGGGAGATAAATATAAATAATGGGAGATAAAAAGAAATAATGGGAGATAAGGATAAATAATTAGAGATAAGGAGAAATAATGGGAGATGAGCAGAGATAAGCCTAGATAATGGAAATTATGTAGAGATAATGGAAGATAAGGAGAAATATTGGGAGATAAGGGGAAATAAGGAAGATATTTTATTACGTTGGGTAACATAAGGAATAAGCAGTGACGATAGTAGTGCATCAAGTCCACGCGAGTGGAGCTGCGGGCCCGGCTAGTATTCTATATAAACAGCAGGTGAGCTACACAATCTAATGATTCTAAATGGGCACACATAGCACAAATCATTTTTTCATGGGCCTAGCACACGTGCTGCAGGGAAATCCCTAAAGCGCTAAAGGAGCGACGCGTGTGCGGAAAAAGCGATTCACGTTGGTCTTGAATCGCTGTAAATTGTACTCGGTCAGAAACACAGACCTGGGCAAATTATTCCAAAGGGATTAGGTTCTAAATATAAAAGACTGCTTGAAAAGGGTTGTACGAGGACTAACAAGCTGAACCTCATACGAAGGTGAAGTATTAGCACGACGTGTATTTCTAGCATGTACCGCTCTGGGTGGAATTCAGCAGGCTACATCTATCCAAAGTAAAAGAGGTTGCTTAAAAAATGTTACTAAATATGTCCATTAAATGAGGTACACTGCTAATTTACTATCATATTTAATGACATATTACAGAAAACTGTTCTTTTTTTTATCGCTCACCTCCCCGCCTTTTTCCATATACCAAGGATACCCTTGATGATGTCGTAATACCCGACAACGTTGTCCAAGTGCCGCAACATACATTTTTGTATTTCACAGCACCTTTTAAACAACGCGGTAGTGCTGCCACGGACGTTATTTGCATTTCTGCAAACAACTACACCTATGGACATGGCCAGGCCAAATATACTTAAATAAATTAATAAATAGGTATAACGACCTGCGGGATTAAACTCTCGACCTTCTGCACAGTGCTACGCCACCGAAGAACGGTCAGTCACTAAGATGAGTCACATATATTTCAAATTGTTATGTTACAACAAACATTTTATTCGCTTTTATATTGTCCATTATTTAACCAAAAAAAAATAGTTGTCATCTTTTCCGTCTCATTTTTCATTTTCTACTTAAAAATAAACCAGACATTTTGTTAAATCATATTTCAAACTTAGGCAAAAAGCAGTTAAGAAAAGTTAGGGTTCTGAAATAAATTTTCAATCTTGCTAATAAATTTAAAAAATATCTTTTAAACGAAATGGTATAATAAAAAAAAAATTATTTTAAGAATCCTAATTTTTTTACACAACGTAGAAATATGATTTATCTACCAGTGATATCTAAAATGTGTGTTTTAAACACCCACTAGTTATTTTTCTTCCTTCTTAGACAACATATCCACCGTTATTAGATGTTGGCGATCGCATGTTGATATGTTTCTCGATCTGTTGCTGTGTGGATCAGGTCTCCAATTGTTCTTAATCCTCTCCAACCTCTTATATTTTATAAAAAAGATATCTACTTTCTTTCTATTAGGCTCTTTTTCTCTACTTTTCCTTCTAAAATCAGTCGTAGGTGTTATTTTGGGTTTTTTTCAGCAGGCGTCCAAGATATGTTGTTCTTCTCCTTTTTTAAATTGCTAAATAATTTCCTGTCATTGTCCAATCCTCTCAAGATGTCCCCGTTCGTTACTTTGTTCGTGCATGATACTTTCAGTATCCTACGATAGCTCCACATTTCAAATGCTTCTAATCTCTTCATGGACAATGATTTTAATGTCCATGTTTTCACACCGTAATATACAACGGAGCTTACTAATACCTAGCATATTGCATTTGCAATTTCAAGCTGATGTCATACCGGTAAGAACCTGTTTGAACTTAAAGACATGATTACTGTCCATTTCGATTCTACACCAGATCTCCCTGTCAATGGCCCTCTCTTCGGGTCCCCAACTTTCCAAGTATGCCAGGGTCATACTATCTATAACAACATCCGCGTAAGACATCTGCCGTCACTGACGACGATGAATTTTGGTTTGTTGGCATTTACTCCAAGTCCAAAATCCACGCTGACGGCATTCAATTCTCCGACCATTAGCAGTATATTCCTAATATATTAAAAAGTCATCCGCGTACCTGATGGAGACAAGATGTATCATTATCTGACACCCCTATGTGTTCTGAGATTCTCTGTTGTAAATTCGTTTACGTTGATGTGTGCGGATTGGTGCCAATATAACTTTTGAATAGAGTGAATGTCCCTGCCATCAATATCTGGTCTTTTTAGAATACATGATAGAATGCTGAACTCTACAAAATACTTTTCATAGTCAACAAAGCATAAAAAGACGTTCTTCTGTACATCAAACCCAGTACAGAATTCTGGACTAGCACACGAATACCAAAAAGATTTTCCCGTGTATCCATTCTACTTCTGAATTCAAACTGTGTCTCCTTGAAGTTCGCTTTATATTTTGTGTAGATTTTGTTAGGCAGAGTTTTCAGGGCATGAATCGTCAAACTTTTTTTTTATCACCTCCCCGCCTGAGTAGGGATTTTATCCTTTACTATATCCTAAGGATATCGGCGAGCATGTCATAATACCCGTTCAGGTTAGTTCAGGTGCCGAAATATACATTTTTGTATTTCACAGCACCTTTTAGACAACGCAGTAGTGCTGCCTCGGATGTTATTGCATTCCTGCAAACAACTACTACGTACTATACTTAAATAATTTAATAAATAAGTATACCGACCTGCAGGATTGAACCCTCGACCTTCTGCACCGTAAGCAAGTACTACACCACGGAGCCACGGGCCGCCACTTATTAATCGATGGTCATTGCATCATATATCCTGTTAAAGATTTTCTCTAAGAGGAAGATATTTTTATCATCGTTTACTTGAATAAGCTTAGAAGGAATTTCGTCGAGTTCTGCGGGTTTCCCATTCCTAGATAGTTGTATCGGTTTCCGAATATCTTCTCTTGTTATTGATGGCCCAGTTAGAGGTTTACTGCGATTATCCATATTACTTTTCTCTAGATTTGTATATTCTCGCTGCTTCCTTTAAATTTTTATGTCCTCGATGGCGTCACATTTTTTTTTGCAATTTCCTATATTCTTGTTCGAGCCATCTCCATTTAGATTTGTTGATTTCAGATCGAATATTGGTTTTTCATCTGCTAGCTACGTTTAAATGTATTGATTTTTACGTAGTACGAGGCTGGTTTGAAAAGTCCGTGCAAAGTCCGACAGATGGCACCACCGGCGCGTATCGAGGTCATGTTTAGTTAGTAGCATCTCTTGAATGAACGCACACCAAGTTTCAGCCATATTGGTCTATTTCTTTGTGTTTGGCATTCGTGTGAATCAAGGAAGTCGAGTGGTGATTTTCAAGAAATGGACGAAAAAGAATTTCGTGTGGTGATTAAACATTACTTTATGAAAGGCAAAACGCCTCAGGAGACTAAAGAGAAGCTTGATAAACATTATGGTGACTCTGCACCTTCGATTAGAACAGTTTATAAGTGGTTTCAAAATTTTCGGACTGGCCATATGGGCACAAGTGACGCTGAACGTTCTGGACGGCCTGTGGAGGTTACGACTCCAGAAATCATTGATCATATCCATGATATGGTGATGGATGACAGAAGAGTTAAGGTGCGTGAGATTGCTAGTGCTGTGGGCATCTCGACTGAATGGGTACATAATATTTTGCATAAACATTTGGACATGAGAAAGCTATCCGCAAGATGGGTGCCGCGATTGCTCACGCTTGACCAAAAACGGAATCGTGTGAAGTGTTGCAAGGATAGTTTGCAGCTGTTCCAGAAGAATCCGGAGGACTTTAAGCGTCGTTTCGTCACTGTGGATGAAACATGGATACATTACTATACTCCTGAGACCAAACACCAATCTAAACAATGGGTTACCAAGGGGAAATCTGCACCAAAAAAGGCGAAGACCGTTCCTTCGGCCGGAAAGGTTATGGCGACTGTCTTTTGGAATTCGCAAGGGATAATCCTCATCGACTATCTGGAAAAGGGTAAAACTATTACAGGTGAATATTATTCATCGTTATTGGACCGTTTGAAAACCGAGCTGCAAGAAAAACGCCCGCGATTGGCCCACAAGAAAGTCCTTTTCTATCACGACAACGCACCAGCACACACCTCAGCAGTTGTGGTCGCAAAATTAATGGAAATAGGATTCCAACTCGTTTCACATCCCCCCTATTCTCCAGACTTGACTCCCTCGGACTACTATTTGTTCCCCAATTTGAAGAAATGGCTGGCGGGACAAAGATTTTATTCAAACGAGGAGGTGATTGCAGACACTAATGGATATTTTGCAGACTTGGACAAATCCTATTATTCGGAAGGGATCAACAAACTAGAACATCGTTGGACGAAGTGTATAAGCCTAAAAGGAGACTATGTCGAAAAATAAAAAAGGTTTACCCCAAACACATAAGTAGTTTTAATAAATAATAAATAATTCTCGGTAAACTCCGTATTTAACGTAAAATTCGGGTTCGATGTTATTTTGGGTGTTTTGACAGTGGGTTTGGCAGTTGACAGATGTCAAATTGCATTTTTGTAATTGAATTTATAATCGGCAGACCCAAAAACTGGTTTTTCCATTTTACACTTTAAATGTTTATCATAAATTTAAGCAACTTTTTTTTTGTTAAAAGTCACCTTTTGGTTCATTATGGCCGCCATGTTGTGACGCCATATTGAATTTCAAAAATCGCCAAACGGAATTTTACAGTACACGTCTTGATGAAAATTTTGAGCCCCTACAGATCCTCCCATCTTAATATCTGTAATGGAGAGAAGGGTGTCCCGCTTGACAAATAATGTTAAGTTTAACAGCTGTCAAAATTCACATATATAATATATTGTAATTTTTTTTTTAAATAATCTTTTAAAATCGATTCATAAATAAAGGAGATGTAATTGTTTCAACCTTAACAGCTGTCAGTCTAAAAAGTAGAACCTAAATCCTATTCGAATCAAAACCCATCTTATTAACCAGCCTCGCATATAACAAATCATTTCCTATAAAAAAAGTTATAAAACCAGAGGTATAATATCTGTAAACATATATTTCATATAAAACTATACTACTGTACAAAAAGTTGGTTTGGTTATGACTCTAATAGCATCGTTAACAACCGCATCGACTAGTTTGGCGTATGTAGACGTAATCCATGCTGGAGCTAAGTATTCTGCTTCTGTAGAACCTCTGGCTAAACGCACCAGTTTGTATTTGTTGATTTCCTTAAGATATTACGAGTATTCCGTGCCATAATTTTTTGTTTTATATTCTGATAATGAATTTTGTAGCTTAAAGTGCGGTTTAATTTCACACCTAAGTATTTTGGGTTATTGCAGTAATGTAATTGATCGCCTCGCTAGCTGATATTCAGAGTTCTTTTTGCATCTTTATTTCTCAGATGGCTCTCAAGTTTCCTCAAAGAGCGTTTTTTACGAGTGACAATCGACGAATTTCTTTCTAACACCTTCACTATCAACGCCGTTGTGCCCCAGGGCTCCATACTCTCTTCTACTCTTTTTCTGATTTACATTAAGGATCTGCTGGAAAAGACCAGGAATCCAATCTACAGCTTTGCAAACGACAGTACGCTTATCTCGTCATTCACTTTGAACGCTCGAACATCGGCTACTCATGCGAATATCCGCAGACAGTAGGAAGTCATTCAACTTAACAAAAAATTTAAAGCTCCAAAAACACAGATTTTAAAAAAAAAGTTAACGTTGGCGACATAGTTATGTCGGGAATTTCTTCTAGAGCAAATTTATATATCTTGGCATGAACACGTTGCAAGCATAGCAAAGAGAGTTTCAAAGCTAGGAATATTATTTCGAACTAGAACACACCCCACAACAACTATTAATTCTGTGCAAAGCTCAAATTCGACCAACGGTCCCATGTTTGAGGCTCTGTTCCCGAACATACACTGCGCTTCTTGGATTCTATTCAGAAGAGAGCTGTTCGCCTGATTAGAGACCCGGAACTGGCCAGCAACCTTGATTCATTAGAACATCGGAGAATGGTAGGCGACTTGAGTCTATTCTACAAGTATTTTCATGGAAAGTGTTGGATGGATGTGGCCCGCTTAGTTCCTCCCAAAGCGGTGCATGCTAAAAAGACACGTCGCGGTAATACGTCACATCCGTATGAAGTTCAGCTTGTTACTCCTCGTACAACCCTTTTCAAGCAGTCTTTTATATGGAGAACCTCATCCCTTTGAAATGATTTGCTCAGGACTGTGTTTCCGACCGAGTACAATTTACAGCGAATCAAGACCAACGTGATTCGCTTTTTCGGCACACGTGTCGCTCTTGTAGCGACACGTGTGGGCCTAGCATGTGTGCTAGGCCCATAAAAAAAAATTATGCCAAGGACGCTACAATGACTGAGTCTATTCTTTTGATGCCTCCATCGGCTGTGCTGATCCTGCAGGGTCACAAGAAACGTCTATTTTGTAACCTACATTCGACGAACTTAGCTAGCTTGTAATCTTTTGTGGTACCATAGACCTTGAAAACTTTCCTATGATTCATTGCATCGTAGGCTGCTGTTAAAACAATAAACGCTGCTCCAGTTATTTGTTTCCTTTCGAAATCGTCTTCTATGTGTTGGGTTAGGTTAAGAATTTGTGAGCAGCATGATTTCTCTAGCCCGAAGCCAGCTTGTTCTTTTATCATTACTTTGTCTATATTATCGGATATACGGTTTAGTATGAGTCATTCAAGTACGTTCATTAAATGGCATAGAAGAGATACTGGTCTGAATTTCTTCGGATCTATAGAGCTTTTATCTGGTTTCAATAGTGCACCCACTTTGGCTTTGCGCCACATATGAGGGATAGTAAGTTTCTGTACGCAGTTCTTGAAAAACGAGGGTATACATTTGATCGTAACTGCACCAAAGTATTTTATTTGCTTTGTGTATAGTCCAATCCAGCAGCCTTATTGTTCTTCATCTGACGTATAACTTGTCCAAGCTCATATTCAGTAAAAGAAACCTCAAGATGTATTAGTGTAACATTATCAAGGCATTCCATTATAACCTCCATCTTTTACAGTAAGCACTATCGTTATTCGTTCTTTAGATCTGCGATGGACAAACACTCGTCTTTTAGAAACGAGAAGTTAAAATTTAGATTTATCAGTCTATAATTCTATTTTCCACACTTCTGACGTCCAATGTTTAAGTTGATGTGCCCCCTATATAATTTTTGTATTAAGATTTCATCAGTTTTTTTTTGTTCATAAACATGCAGGGAGCTTTTTGATATGGGTATATAAGTTACAGCAGGAATTATGCGTGTATTTATATAACAATATAATAATTAGAAAAAAAAGCCAGAAAGGAAATATAAGAAAATTAATGTAAACTTATACTCATACTTCTTTAATTTTACAATAATATTTTTGAGATTTCTATTACCATTTCCAAATTAACACTTTAACAAAAGTTTCACTAAAAAAATCCACCAAATTTAGTAAAACTTTTTTCACCAACGTACACCTATGCTTTTTTTACTGTTCCGAAATTTAATGTTTTAGTATAAGTAGAATCACGAAGAGTTCCTTAAATGATAAGAAAATGTTACAAATTCTTTTAGTGCTTACTATATCAGTTTCAGCACTTGTAACTACGGTAAATGTAAAGAAATAAATAAGAAAGCTTCAATATTTTTAGTTGCTATGCAGCACGCGTACAAGCCAGCTTTTGAGAAATTGAAAATCGGAAAAATGATCTATTATACACCATATGAGCCACGTACTAAACGCGACAAAGAGAAAATACACGCATTTATGCTTCTCACACTCTCTTAGAAAGAGGCTGTACTGTACACAAAGCATGCAGGCGGTATGCGGTCAGACGTGCTAATGCAAACCAAAGGGGCTTAATTTGCAGATGGATGTTTAATTTTAGTGAAATTTTCTGTTGAAAATGAGTATTCAATCAGTAAAATTTTTTAGTTAAACATAATTAATGTGCTTATAACAATACTTGTTAGTAATAACTTTGAAAATAAAATTCTTAAAAATATTTTATATATTTTACAACATTTTTTTTACTAGAGATTTTATTAACATATAAATGTAGTCAAAATCGACAGGTAGAAGAAATTTTTTGTGAAGTATATTACAAGCAGAAATCTTTAGGCATCCCGTTATCGTTTGCTGCAAGATAAATCGCTTAGACACGGTATGCCTCGTATGCACATGCCATAACGCCTTAGTTGAATAAAATTCTGACACTTCGTCTGATCCCCATTTACTTGCGAGTGCTGATATATGTTTAAAATGCCACTCTAGGCTCTGGCCCACAGTTAATCTGAGATATCGACTCCAATAAAATAATTGAGGTAACTTTTCCGATACCTATGAGTAGTTCAAATTAAAATTATTAAACAGTTCAGTTTAATTTTAATTCACGTTGAATTAAAATGTTGCTTACCAAATAATGTGTAAAAGGAATGTTCACACTTACATAAAATAACTTTACTTATCTAGATTCTTGTGTCATAAACCTGCTTTACTTGTATGAAAATTATTCACCATTGATCACGTAATACAGAACACTAATGATCACATACCTATCTTTGTGGGTCCAAAAGGCATCTTTTATAATGGCGGGGTGATGATGTTTAATGGCATTTACTCTTCTATTTCCTACAGGTTCTAGTTTCTTTCTTCTGGGTTGCTCAACAGGTAAAACTCTTCTTCTTCTTTTTGGTAACTTTGCCCTTGCCTATAAAATATTAATTAATTGTATAAAGAAAGTAACCGCTAACTGTTAGTAAAGCTGTCAAAGTAGAAGTGAGTGTTCGTTCTAATACAGTTATTTGTTATAATTAACTGTCTAGAAGACTCCTAGCTACTTTAAATAATATATTATTTGAATTATTGGATGACGAAATAGAAATTATTGCAGATTTAAAACCGTAATACTTTCTAATAGGAGGCACGAATTTTAACGTTCTTCAAAATGATATAAAAACAAGTAGAATTACTGATATTTATTCGATAAACAATTTCAAAGTTTTATGCAGAAACCTCCATCAAAGAAACAAATCCCATTAAATCTTTAATTGAACTTGTTGATACCAATTCTTCAGAAAAATAAAATTAACTTTAGAAACTAGTCAAATTAGAGATCACAAAATTTAAAAAATATAATTCCATTACAAAGTAAAAAAAAAATACATTGAAATATAAATTTATATAATATAAAAAATTGACATTGAGAATTAAAAAGCTGAGTAATTTTTCTCCAATAACAGAATACAGCCCATAGAAGATCCGAATTCTCTTTACCAAAAAATTCCGAAAAAATGTTTAGATACGCTCATCTAACAATCAAAATTAAATTAAATTGGAAACCATGGTTCAAGATAGACAGAAAATAATGAAATTCGGGATAAATACTACCAAAGAACTAAAAATACTTAAATAATCAAAAACACAAAAAAAGAACACTAATGGCAATTTAGTAAAAAGAACTATGTATAAGGCGAAAAAGAACAACATTTTTATAATAAATAGGGTGGTTATTAACTGATAAACCGAAAGACAATAAAGAAAGCATTGACCATCTATAATAAATGGTAAGGAATTGGAAAAACTAATTAGATCTGTGCAGAACTGAAAGAAACAATTAACGAATATTGGGGAAATTTTGGTTGGCAAAATTTCACATAGCGTAATTTTTAGACCCACTCTGTGTATATATGGTAGCTTTTAATTTAAGATTATTAGATTAATTTAATACAGACTTATTATTTATATATATTATTGATACTACTTAAGATTTAAGACTAACGGTCCTCGGAGGTGCATTTAAGAACTTTCTCTTAATTAAAAAATGAAAGAAAACATATTTGAAAAAGATTTCACTCTTAGTTTTGGGTTCGACATCTGAGCAGCTACTTAACCTTTAGAAACTTCATTTTTTTTGTCATCTATCTGTTTTCTTTTATTGCCTGAAAACCCTGACGTCGCTAAGTCCACCCCCCCCCATTTTTCTACAAAAAATACAGGAATTGAAAAACCCTTATAAAACTATTATTAAATCTGAAATGAAAAAAACTCTGTACAAGAAGAAACCTAAAATTACGTGATTTATGCAAAAAGGGAAAGAATAAAACATTAATGTAATCGTCGTAACTTCTCAAATTTAGAAATGGAAATCGCGTCTCGAAGCCTTCCCGGCAGACAAAGTATTCTCTTTAATTTTTGCTTTAAAATATACTTCCTTGTAAAGACTCCCCTTTACCGACAACCTCCGGTATTTAAACGTGTCCCCTCAAAGCTATCGAGTGCAACTTGAAACCGAATTTCCTGTAAAATAAAACTTGAACTCCGTTCAGCTCTCTCCCTCGCGTATTTGATATGTCCAATGAGATTTGATTATTTAGGCCACTAGTACCTTTAATAGTACTGTCTATAAGTATTCGTCTTCAAGGCCAACTAGTTTGAATACTGACCGATGGCTAGACATTTCAGAAATGAATTATATTAACATGTTGGTTTTAAATAAACTTTAAGCCGCATATTTACCAGAAGATAAATATTTATAAATGTAAAACGTTACAATCTTCTTAAATAAAAATGAATAAATATTTACACAAGAAATATTTAGTTAGAAATTTTTCTTCGATAATCAACTTATATCCCTACAAGATAAAGAATACATTTATAATTTAGAAACCTAATAAAATAAAAACCAATGGATTCGATGACATAACAATCATAATTATTAATAGTATTAGAAAAGAAATTTCTCCTACTAAAATATTTTTAATTAAAATTTCGTTTAAAAAAGTATTTTTTCCTATATATTGGAAATTGCTAAACAGCACTAAATCTCTTCAAAGAGTTGTCGCCTAATATCTGTACTATACATAATTTTAAAAATACTTGAAAAAATTATAGATAAAAAAATATCAAACTATTTATAGTAGAAAAACGAAAATTACTTTCTCATAAGCAATATGGATATCATAAATATAGAGACTCCAAAATTACTGTTTTAGGTATACTTACTAAACTAAAATAAGGTAATGATGACAAAAATAAAAAATGTTTAGTGTCTCTAGATTTATGTAAAGCTCTCGATATTGTAAACCACAATATTTTGATAAAATGCTTTTATAACGTTGGCTTACGGAAAAAATATATTATCAGTGGTCAATTACACAGGTATACAAAAAAATTCTCTTCTTTTAAGCGAGACACGTCTTTTCTTAAGCATTTTTTTTATGCTGAATCCAAAAAAAAAAACATCCACTCTGAGGTTTTTTCAGAAAACACACTCAAAGAAAACTATTAGATTGAACAAAAATACATTTTAATAAATAATGTGAAACTGTATATTCATTAAAATTATGCAATAAAACTATTATTTCGGATATGTTTAAATGTTCAGAATCTACTTTTATCATAAAAACTTAAAAATATTGGCTTTTAGTATTCATGTTTAATAAAAAACACGCATACACCACCTTTAACTAAGCTACGTAGCAAAATGCTGGTTAAAATAATTATGTGCAGCTGCTAAATTTTTAAAATTTTTTTAATTTTTATTAATATTAAATAAAATTATTATTTCATTGCATTTATTTACTTAAAAAAGCATTTGATCAATCACATAGCACCCTTGTAAATGTTAAAAGGGAGTTTATTGTTGAAACTGAATATAAAACTTTGATGTCGAGTCAGATTAAGAACTTCAAAAAACACTGGCGATAATAGTTTTGTTCAATATTAATAAAAACTAAAAAGAATTTCCCAGTTTAGCGGTTGCACATATTTATTTTAAACAGCATTTTTCTACGTACCTTAGTGGTGTATGCGTGTTTTTTGTTAAACATGAATACTAAAACCTAATATTTTTAAGTTTATATGATAAATGCAAATTCAGAACATTCCATAATTTCAATTATTTTTTTTTGGATTCAGCGTAAAAAAATACTTAAAAAAAAACACGTGTCTCACTTAAAAGACAGAATTTTTTTTTGAATACCTGTGTTATTTAAGTGGACGCAAATAATTGGTTCAAATTTCAAATATGGAAAGTTCAAGAATGTAACAGTCATCTATTTTGCTTATATTAGGTATCAAGTAGAGTAATGTTAAATATGGTCTAAATTTAATACTCAGTTGCCTTCAATGTTTGTAACCAACTCTACAGTTTGAAAAGTTTTCTTATATGGTAAGAAGCAAAAATAAATCAAATTAGTAATTAATGAGCAAATTATTAAATATTGAAGTGAGAAAGAACTTTAAAAGGATTTAATTTGAAAAAATTGAACCTCTACAAAGAACGATATATCCATTAATTTCTGCAGTGAGATATTATATATCTTTAAAACATTTACAAAATACTTAGCAAATATTTATTATTTATTATGTATTAAGAAATTCAATACCCAATTTCAATTTTGAGATCCGATTTTAGTTCTAACAAGACAACCATTTAAGAAATTAAAAAGTAGGCATATAAAATGTATATATCGATTAACTTCATTAGAGTCAACCATGAATTTATATAAAACGATATATATATATATATATATATATATATATATATATATATATATATATATATATATATATATATATATATATATATATATATATATATATATATATATATATATATATATATATATATATATATATATATATATATATATATATATATATTCTTAGTTTTTGAGTTTTCTTGGGAATTTTTTAAGGTTCATAAATGAGAAAAGTACTTCTTGACGTTACATTTATTACAATACTAGCCGGGCCCGCTGCTCCGCTCGCGTGGACTTGATTCACTACTATCGTCACTGCTTATTCCTTATGTTACCCAACGTAATAAAATATCTCCCATTATTTCTCCTTATCTCCCAATATTTCTCCTTATTTCCTATTATCTCTACATAATTTCCATTATCTAGGCTTATCTCTGCTCATCTCCCATTATTTCTCCTTATCTCCCATTATTTCTCCTTATCTCCCATTATCTCACCTTATTTCCCATTATCTAGGCTTATCTCGACTTATCTCCCATTATTTCTCTCCTTATCTCCCATTATTTCTCCTTATCTCCCATTATCTCACCATAACTCCCATTATCTAGACTTACCTCTGCTTATCTCCCATTATCTCTCCTTATCTCCCATTATTTATACTTATCTCCCATTATCGAGGCTTATCTCGACTTATCTCCCATTATTTCTCCTTATCTCCCATTATCTCACCTTATCTCCCATTATCTAGTCTTATATCGAATTATATAGAACATATGTATAAATTTATAAAAACACCTAAATCGGATAAGTGGTTCTCGAGTGATAAGCGCACTAACGGACAGACAGACAGACAGAGAGACGTTGCATCTTATATATATTGTATTCTTTGCTACATGATATTGTTCCATATTTAATGCTTTAGGGAGTGTATTGCAAGAGAACGCGCTAGCGGCAAACTTTTCTCCGACTTAATTCACTATTATCGTCACTGCTTATTCCTTATGTAACCTAATAAAATATATCCTATAACCTGGCCAGAGAACATACGTATGGTTACAAAAAAAAGCACGTAAATCGGATAAGTAGTACCCCAGTGATAAGCACACTAGCGGACGGACGGACAGACAAACAGACAGACGGACAGAGAGACATTGCATTTTATATTTTTATTTTATTTATTTATTTATTTATTTACGGTTCATTAGAACCTAATTTAACTATCGGATAGACATATTCTTACAATGTCGATATAATAGTTGCTTAAACTTATTTATAGTTTCACAATTTTTAATATTATTTGGTAGGTCATTAAAATGTTAAGTCCTTTATAATAAAGATTCGCTCGATCAGCTTCATTTGTAATTCCTACTACTCGGAAGTCATTTCGTCCTCTGGTGTTGTAGTTGTGTATCTGACTGACGTATCTAATTTTCTCGGTCAAATATGTGGGACAATTTTCTATCTTTATATTATAGATGAATTTCATTGCGTAATAAAATAAGCTCTGCTTTACACTCAGCCAATTTAATCGATCTAACATATCTTTTATGTGCGTATCTCTAGGCTTCCGCAATATAAATCTCATTGCCTTGTTTTGAAGTTTTTGCAGTAGTTCTATTTGTGTATCCTTAGCAAAAAATAATACCGAAGGATAATAAATAAAATGTGGCTCAATTATGCTTCTATATATTAATATTTTATGGTATTCACTTATAATGTGGCAAGTTCTATACATGAGATAAAGTTTTTGGTTTATTTTATTCACTAAATATTGAAAGTGTGCATCAAATTTAAGTTTACAATCTATCATTATACCCAAGTATTTAATTTCGTTTACTTTTTCTATTTCACGATTATTTATGTATAATTTATGATTATTATTATAGTTATTGTGTGATATTATCATATATTTAGTTTTATCTGTATTTAGTTTTAACATATTTATACACATCCACTTGTAAAGAATATTCATATCAGACTGCATTTTATTAATAGCCACATCCAAACTAACATCACTAATTGCAATCAGTGCATCGTCTGCAAATAGTCTAACATCCCCATACTTTAAACCGTCATTAATGTCATTTATGTATATGAGAAACAGTACCGGCGCAAGGAAATAGCCTTGCGGTAGACCAATATTCACTGGTATCGCTGACGATGTCGTGTTTCCAATTTTTGTTTGTTGCTTTCTATTCGATAGATAATCTTCAAACCATTTTAATTCCATATCACGCACTCCAATTTTGTGTAGTTTCTTAAGCAATAATTTTCTGTCTATAGTTTCAAATGCTCTTTTTAAATCTATGAAAGTTGATACAATGTATTTTTTATTCATCAAATCTTCACGCCATTCACTTATAACATAATTAATTGCAGTTTCACATGAGGGTTTGCTTCTAAAACCGATTGCTCTGGAATAATAATATTGTTATCATTCAAATATTGCAGTAACTGATTTTTTATCACTGTTTCAAGGATTTTTTTCGTCACATGGAAGCGTATTTATTGGCCGCATCTCTTCAGGTTTTATAGTATATTTTATTTTTTCAATTGGCACAATTTTGGAAATTTTCCATTCGTTAGGGACTTTTGCTTGCAGCATGCTATTATTGATGATATTGGATAAAAAAAAGCCGTGTACGTTATAGAATGTTTAATTCTATATAATATATATTATAGATATTCTCTGCTACATAATATTGTTCCATATTTAATGGTTTGGTCTGTGTATTGCAAGAGAACACGCTAGCGGCGAACTTTGTCCGACTTCATTTACTATTATTGTCACTTCTCAATCCTTATGCTACCTATCGTAATAAAATATAGCCTATAACCTGGCCGGAGAACATATGTATGTTTAAAAAAAAAATACGAAAATCGGATAAGTGGTTCTCCAGTGATAAGCACACTGACGGACAGACAGACAGACAGAATACGTTGCATTTTATATATATTATAGATGTAATAAAATATATACCTATAACCTGGTCAGAGAACATATGTATGAATTTAAAAAATCACGTAAATCGGATAAGTGGTTCTCGAAGGATAAGCGCAGTAACGGACAGACAGACAGACAGACAAACATAACATTTTATATATATTATAGATATAGATTATTATTATTATATAACCTGGCCAAAGAATATATGCATGAATTTAAAAAAAGACAGGTAAATCAGATAAGTGGTTCCAGCGTGATAAACGCACTAATGGACAGACAGACAGACATAGAGACATTGCATTTTATATATATTATAGATTATACATTACAGATATTCTTTGCTACATAATATTGTTCCATATTTAATGGTTAAGGCTGTGTATTGCAAAGGCACGCGCTAGCGGCAAACATATTTCCGACATCATTCACTAGGCGCACTAACGGACAGACAGAGAGACAGACAGACAGAGAGACGTTGCATTTTATATATATTATAGATGTTTCAACCAAATTTTCTTGGTCTTCATAAATTGTATTTATAACTAAAATAATATATGTATACATGAGCACATGGAACTTACCACAGAAATTACTAAAATTATGGACATACCCAAAAAGGATTTTCATTATTCATCAAACAAGTATCGAAAATTCTATTATTATACGGATACTAACATATTAAGCGTCATACAAAATATTAATTTACTATTTAAATATACTGTTAATGTAAAACAAAATAAAAATTATTTCCATATTTCACTGCAATAGACCGAACAACACGCATTCGACATATCTCCATGAAGGTGTAATTCGGTTTATTTTTTTTTTTTTGGTTTTTTTCCTAATTTTGGTGAGAATCAGTTTCTACTTTGTTTTCATTTAACACTATTATAATCGATCAACTATTTGAAATGTAAGTTAAATTCTATTTTAAGGGGGGTTTTATGGCACATGGATATAATATGATGGATTTTAATAATATTATTGTAAAACTTGCTAAGATTTTATGTCGGTTTTGTCGTTTATTACTTGTTGTCTTTTTTATGTACATCAGTTCTAGAAATTCTCTTTTTTTTTGGTTTTTTTTTTTCGTTACACACAACACAACAACGTTATGCAAAACAAACTACCTACGAAATTTAAAAAAAAAAAAAACAAACCGGTTTTTAGAACAAAATCCCAACTTAAAAATCCTAAGAGCGGATAAATCAAATAAAACTGTAATTATGGAAAATCACGAGTACAAAAAGAAAATGCAAACACTTTTAAATGATTCCCAAACATATAAAAAAATATGTAATGACCTAACCCACATTTTTCGAAAACAAAATAACAACCTAATAAAAAAAATGGGCAAAAAACTTCATATCTCCAACTACAGAAAAAATCTAAAAATCAACAACGCACAACCTCCAAAAATATACAGGCTACCAAAGTTACATAAAAATGGTATACCATTGCGGCCCATTGTGTATATAATTTCCCTTAAATAAATTATCAAAATTTTTGAAAGAGATCGTTCAAAATGTTTTCAAACAAAACTGATATATGCATCAAAAACTCGGGATTTTAAACAACAAAATAAGGAATACCACCTTATCAGATAATTACATTCTAGTATCACCGGACGTAATTTCTTTATATACAAATATCCCAATACAACTGGCCTTAGATATAATAAAATCCAAATGGAATGACATAAAGAAATACAATGATATCCCTTAAAATGAATTTTTAACAGCAACTAAAATTACTCTAAAATCCACATGGGCACCTCGATTTCCAGCGTCATTGCTCAAATGGTACTGGAAAGCTTGGAAGATACTATCATACCTAATTTAGGTTATGGGATTCCCTTCCTTTTTAGTTATGTGGATAACTGCATTACAGCAATCCCGAAAGATAAAGGTGAGGAAATTCTGTTAAATTTAACTCTTTCCATAAAAAACTACAATTCACCATAGAATATGAAAATAACTAAACTATCAGTTTTCTAGATTTAACCTTACACCACAGAAATAATGAGATAGCGACCGAATGGTCAGGAAGATATTTAAACTTTCACTCGCAACACATAATGTCCCAAAAAAAAACGTAATTTTAGGTCTAATAGATAGAGTTATACTATTGAGCCACAAGCAATACGTAAATAGGGCTATTCAAAAAGCAAAGGACAATTTGTTAAAGAAGAAAGAAAGAAACCTTTTAAGACTAATTAACTATCTACACCATTCACGCAAAAATAAAACTACATATAACATTAAACAATCAAAGGTCACTAAAATCCCATTAAATTTTTATCTATGCCATATATACGGGGACTTTCGGAAAATACCCAATCATATTTCAAACGACATGACATCAATGTTTGTCACAAAGCTTATAATTTATTGAAAAACAGTTTTAGCAGCCTGAAAAGCAAAACACCCAAAAATCAGAAACACATGTAGTTTATGAGATACCACGTAAAAAATGTAAAAAAGTTTATATAGGGCAAACTTCACAACTTCTCCAACATCTAAATGGCCATCGCAACAGCACTAACAAAGCACGAAACATTATTAAATCACAAATTTAATTTTGAAGAAACGAAAATACTAATAACGGGAAAAAACAAAAAAATAATAGAATTTCTAGAAATAATACACATAAAAAAAAAACGAACATAATAAACGAAAAAACTGACATACAAAATCTCAGCAAGTTTTACGATAAGATTATTTAAATCCATCAAATTATATTTACCATGTACAGGGTGAGTCAACGATAGAGTAAAGCTCATCATCTCATTTGTTTCGGGAATGACAAAAAAATGTTAAATACAATAGTTTTAGGGAATGTTAAGGTGCACAGTTTAAATTATTTTTGAGTCTACAAGGTACTTCAAAAAAGTGTGGCCGATATAACATATGTTTTTTTTAAATAGAACATCCTATTTTCTAATTTATTTTTAAATTTTTTAACTTTTTTATTAATAATATTATGTACCTAAACCTAGTAGTTTTTCTAATATTCATTTTTTTTTTTTAAATACTAGTTTTTAGTTTTGTAAAAATTTGCCTGTAGTGCCATTGTTTCTGAAGGTGGAATACTCATAATTAGTACGAGTGTTCTATAGAGATGAAAAAAAGATATATCTAAAGAAATTTGAGTTAGATGTTACAGGATATTCAAAATAAATTTATACATTTCAACTATTTAAAATTGAAAAACCTCAAATTTTTTAAACGGCACAGGCTACATATTATTATTTTTTCTGATAGATTTTACAAATCCCTCCAACTTTTATTAAATATGTCATAAGCCTATTTCTAACAGTTTTCGATTTATTTTGAATTTTTCAATTTTTACCCTTGTTTTTAATACACTTACGCTATTGTGAAAATATAAACAAATAGTTAATAATAATTTTAATATAGTTTAACTTATCTAATGATTAATTATTATGACGTAATAAATGTTCAAAAATATGCCCGTCTACTTGAATACACATGTTTAATCTTTTTACTACATTTTCCTTCACTTTCCTTAGCATAAAGGGCGTTATTGTCCTGCACACATCCCGTATCCTATTTTTCATATCTACTGGTGTTGAAGGGGGATTCACATAAACACGATCTTTAATGTAGCCCCACAAACAGAAGTCTAAAGGTGTTAAGTCACATGATCGAAGGGGCCACTGAATGAATCCATCCCTACCGATCCATTTTTGTGGATAGCGATCGTTTAAAAATTCCCGAACTTCCCGGTGGTAATGAGCAGGAGCTCCATCTTGCTGAATCCACATTTGCTCCCTTTCAAAGTTATCAACTTCTTCAAGAAGCTGGGGTAATTCGTTTTACAAAAAATTTAGATATATACCCATTAAGCGGTTCAGGAAAAAATATGGACCAATAATTCGAAAATTTAATATTCCACACCACACGTTAAGCGACCAATGGTTTTGGTTTTCAACTTCCCGGACCCAAAATAAATTAACTGTTAAATATTAATGCTGGCTGTTAACTGCTCCATTGCTGTAGCTTCATCAGAAAACATTATTTTGGATAAAAAATTTGGATCGGCCTCTATTGCTCTATTCATGGTGGTACAAAAGTTTACTAGTCGTTCAAAATCACGGTCTTGAAGTTCTTGGTGTAGTTTCGTATGAAAGGGATGATACTTGTATTTTCTCGTGATGCGATTAGCCGTAGATTGGGATGTATCAGATAAGTCAGCTAGTTGACGGCTGCTGACCTAGGGATTATCTTCAACATGAAGTAAAATCTCCATTTCTTTTTCCTTATTATATATTTATTTCCGTTTCGTATACTCAACGCTACCACTACCATCAAACCGTTCCATTAAGCACTGAAAAGATTTTGTAGATGGTATACGTCTATTAGGGTACTTCGCTCCGTAAAGCCTTACTGTCAAAAAACAATTTTTTCCCGCCTCGTCCAGTATATAAACCATATCAATTAATTCATTTTTAGGAAAACGCATAACTATTACCTTTATACGTTACTTACTACAACAAATTAAACTATTTTTACTTGCTTAATAGACATGTCAAAACTTGACAATGCCTACATTTTTGTTTTGTCTTGGCAACTATGATGTTATACCGTAAGTGTATTAAAAACAAGGGTAAAAATTGAAAAATTCAAAATAAATCGAAAACTATTAGAAATAGGTATATAACATACTTATTAAAAGTTGTAGGGTATTGTAAAATCTATCAGAAAAAATAATAATATACAGGCTGTGCCGTTTAAAAAAATTGATATTTTTCAATTTAAAATAGTCGAAATGTATAAATTTATTTTGGACACCCTGTAGCATCTAACTCCAATTTCTTAACGTATGTCTTTTTTGTCATCTCTATAGAAAGCTCGTCCCAATTATAAGTATTCTACCTTTAGAAACAATGGCGCTACTGGCAATTCTTTACAAAACTAAAAACTAGTATTTTTTTTTTAATTGAAATATTAGAAAAACTACTACGTTTAGATATACAACATTATTAATAAAAAAGTTATAAAATTCTACGCATAATTTAAAAATAAGTTAGAAAACAGGATGTTCCATTTAAAAAAACGTATGTTTTATTGACCACACTTTTTAAAGTACCATGTATACTCAAAAATAATTTTAAACTGTGCACCTTAACATTCCCTAAAACTATTGTGTTTAACATTTTTTCGTCATTCCCGAAACAAATGAGATAATGAACTTTACTCTATCGTTGACTCACCCTGTACAGCTGTATTTCCCCATAAAACCCCCCTTGGAATGGAATTTAACTTACATTTCAAACAGCTGACCGATAATAATAGTATGAAAGAAAAAAAGTAAAAACTGATTCTCACCAAAATTAGGAACAATACAAAATAAAAAAATAAACTGAATTACACCTTTATGGAGTTAAATCAAATGCGTGTTATTCTGTCTGTTACATTGAAATGTTGAAATAATTTTTATTTTATTTTCTATGAACATTATATTTAAATAGTAGTGATATTAATGTTTTATATGATGCTTAAAATGTTAGTTAGTACCCGTATAATACGACTAACAGAATTTTCAATACTTGTTTGATGAATAATAAAAAAACCTTTTTGGGCAAGTCCATAATTTTTTTAATTTCTATGGTAAGTTCCATGTGCTCATGTATACATATATTATTTTAGTGATAAATACAACTGATGAAGACCAAGATAATTTGGTTGAAACGTATTGTAATAAATGTAAGTACTTTTCTCATTTATGAACCTTAAAATATTCTCAAGAAAACTCAAAAACTAAGTATATATATATATATATATATATATATATATATATATATATATATATATATATATATATATATATATATATTACTGTGAAATACACATAGTCGCTTGGTGTATGTACAAAATATTTGCTAAATATCATTAGTTCTCACTTACACCGGCAAATGTCGACATTCAGCATCCACTGATGGTGAATGTTGAATAAAAATATTTTCATTACGTTAAATGTTAAAAATATCTGAAGAAGATGATACGCTACTTCTGCAGCTGTCTTAGTTTTTAAAGGTCGTAACTGGACAAACTTCGTTAAATGGTCTTGATATACCATTATGAACTTGTAATGGCTATCTCTGTGTGACTGCAGATCTGTTAGTTCGACTTAACATCTTGAGTTTAGTTCCGAACTGACCATTGGTTTCACAGCAATTTGTGTCATTATTTGTCAATCCTAGCCCGGCTGATAAGCCGTGATACGGCGAAACGCATCTCGGGATGGGTTTGATGAATAACTGACGGGGGCCTCAACCAAAGTAGAGTCTTATTACCGTGTGGGAAACGAGTAGGATTGGAAGAGTCCTAAGAAAACACAACATAGGACAGCATACAAACCACAAAACACTCTGGCAGACATCCTAGGTTACCCCAAGGACAAGAGAAAACTGGAAAACCATGGAGTTACAGCATTCCATGCGGAGACTACCACAAATTGTACATAGGGCAAATAAACAAAAGAATCTCCACCCGGATCCAAGAACATAAAATAAGTATCAAAAACAGACAAGTAACTTCAGCCCTTGGTTAGACGTTTGTTTTCGATCCGACTACCCATCTGACTGCGCCAGGGAAGTTTTCGATGTTATTTTGGCCGGTATGGAGG
The DNA here is from genome assembly GCA_019049505.1 of Pachyrhynchus sulphureomaculatus. Lineage (NCBI taxonomy): Eukaryota > Metazoa > Arthropoda > Insecta > Coleoptera > Curculionidae > Pachyrhynchus > Pachyrhynchus sulphureomaculatus. Next base: position 81,051,783 of record CM032455.1, read on the forward strand.
CTTACATCCCTTTTTCGAACGGCAAGCCCTGGTTTGACTGGAAATGCAAAGAAGCTGTTGCTTCTAAACATCTTGCATACCGACAATGGCGTAAAAATCCTAATCCCATAAATCGTAACACCTTTGTTCGTGCCAGGAACAGATGCAAAGAAATTTTCGACGAAACCAAGGAGGCACACAATCAACGAACTCGAAACAAACTTCTCGCTTGTCTCAACAATTCCAGGTCCTTTTGGTCAGTCGCTAAGGTAGTTAGTCAAAATTTCACCAAATCCACCATACCACCACTCACACGGCCAGATAATTATATTGCAACGATACCTGTTGAGAAAGCGAACTTTTTGGCTGAACTCTTTGCTTCATATTCTACTGTCGATTTTCAAGGAAAAACCCCACATACTATTCCCATAGTGCAATCAAGGATGCCCGATACTGTCTTCAGATAGCGTATCATAAAACGTATTTTGACGAAGCTAGACACCAAAAAGGGTTCTGGCGCTGACGGAATAACTGCCATAGTTCACGAAAACTGTGCGAGGGAACTAACACTAGTTTTTTGTAAACTTTTCAACCTATCCTACAGAAATTGAATATTTCCTTCGTGCTGGAAATATGCCAAAGTTTAACAAGAAGACTTTGTCAAATAACTACCAACCAGTCGCACTGCTTTCAATAATATCGAAAGTCATGGAAAAGGTTATCAATCAGCATCTTCTAAAATATCTTGAAGGATTCAACATTATTAGCGGTCACCAATATGGCTTTCGTAAAAATAGATCAACAGGAGATCTTCTGACTTATGTAACACATGTTTGGAACAACGCAATTGAACACTTATGAGAATCTCGAGCGGTTGCTCTTGACATATCCAAGGCATTCGACCGTGTTGGCTAAGCTACGTTCTTACGGTATGTCTGAAAAGTTCAAGTTGGGGCTCTCATGTTTCCTCAGAGAGCGTTCTTTACGAGTGGCAGTCCACGGATTTCTTTCTAACAACTTCACTATCAACGCCGGTGTATCCCAAGGCTCCATGCTGTCTCCTACTCTCTTTCTCATTTATATTAACCATCTGCTGGAAAAGACAGAGAATCCAATCTGTAGCTTTGCAGATGACAGTACACTCTTCATTCACTTTAAACGCTCGGACATCAGCTACTCAGACGAATATTCGCAGACAGCTGGAAGAAATTGTATCTTTGGGTAACAGTTACCAAGTAGAATTTTACGCTACAAAAACCCAGGCAGCAGATTTTTCTAAAATAGTTAACGTTACTGAACCCGACATAGTTATGTCGGGGCACTCCATTCCTCTAACATCGTCACTCAAATTGTTAGGCGTTAATTTGGGAGCAAATATGTCCTGGCATGAACATGTTGCAGGCATATCAAGGCGATCTTTTCAAATGTTGGAAATATTATTTCGAACCAGAAAGCTTTACACTCCACAACAATTGTTAATTCTTTACAAAGCTCAAATTCGACCAACTATGGAATACTGCTCCCATGTTTGGGGCTCCGCTCCCAAACATACACTGCATTTATTGAATTCTATTCAGAGAAGAGCTGTTCTTCTGATTGGAGACCCGAAACTGACCGGCAGCCTTGATTCGCTGGAGCATCGAAGAATGGTGGGCGATTTGAGCTTATTCTACAAGTATTTTCATCTAAATTGGGAATGTGGAATCTTTGACACAATGATACTACTCAGTATATATCACCACTACACCAAACACTTTATTTTTGCACTCGACGCGCGTTTCGCTAACCATGTTAGCTTCATCAGGAGCGATGATTGACTGAGTGCAAAAATAAAGTGTTTGGTGTAGTGGTGATATATACTGAGAAGTATTTTCATGGAAAGTATTCCTCCCAGAGCGGTGCTTGTTAGAAGTACACGTCGCGCTGATGCTTCACATCAGTATGAGGGCAGTCTTTTATATGGAGAACATCATCCCTTTGGAATGGTTTGCCCAGGACTGTGTTTCCCGCCGAACACAGTTTACAGCGATTCAAGAACAACGTGAATCGCTTCCTCCGCATACGTGTCGCTCCTGTAGCGCTTTAAGGACTACTCTGTAGCACGTGTGCTAGGCCCATAAAAAAAACTTTTTTTCAGCACCATTATGTTACTAGTCACAACATCAATTTTGAAGGCTCTAAACTAATAACCTCGATTTCACATTATAAAACACGCATAGTCAGAGAAGCCTTGGAAATCGACAAGAATGGACAGCTAAATAAGCGAGGTAATGCACTTAATATCCTTACTACATGGAAGGGTCTACTAGTTCAACCAAGGAATAACCAAAACTTCGAGAAGACAACAGTCAGCATAGCGCCGGAACCCGTAATTACCAGTGATACAGGCACCCAGACTACAAACACCGATGCCTGGATGAACACTCCCGATCCCCCCACCTGCAATCTGCGTATACGCCGACCTCTAAAAGACGTTTGTACCGCACTTCGGTACGTCAGTTAGCTTCGAGCGGCAGCAGCAGCAAGATCAGAGTATCGAGTAGAGGCAGCAGCAGGAGCATCTGAGGCTTATACTTAGTTGTCTTTTAGAAAGCTGACTGCGAAAGTTTGTTCTTACTGAATATACAAAATGAAAGTAAACGGTTAATGGAGCAACTTGATGAAGAGCAATCCAAAAATTAAAACTGGCTATTAAAGAAAAGCAAAAACTTTACTGTTGCTGTCCACAAGCTTGCTCATTTAAAGCGATTGCTGAAAACAGTAGAATAACTGAATTATAACATCCATCATAAGCCCTAATTTAGCAACCTGACCTTTTTGTTCAAATATCAGATGAAAGACCGCGGGGACTGAAAATTTTTCTCAGACGATGAGTTAAAAGACTCTGTAGTGCCGTTTTTGGAGTTGCAAGTAAAATATTGTTTTTGAAACATGGGCATATATTTTACCTTTGTTTTTGAGGGTTTTTTTTTGTTATATTATCTTTCTTTACAATGTTTTATCTAAGCGGTATATAACAGATATAACTTTGTATAATTATTGGTTACCTTCCTTGCCAAACAACGTAGTTTTTTAACACATAAATATTGCTAAATTCCTTCAAGAAATATTCCACAAATACCACTTATACAGACAAGGTAAATAGCGAGTTGTTTTTAGAAATTACATTTGCCTTTTCCATTTCCCCTAAAGTTCTAGAGAGCCCCCAATTTAAGTTAATACGCTTTCGATTTCAAGGGAGGATGAAAATAAATTCGTAGTATTTCAAAACAATATGTTTTTATGCAAAATAATTGGTCATTCTAAATGTATTTATGATATCTATACCTGATATATTGGAGTTAAGACCTATAATACAGGTCACAAAATAAAACTTACTTTAGAATATTGTAAATTGTTTGATACCTACAAAGAACAAAATATTTCGTTCTACATAGGGTTTTACATATGTAGAACAACATTTTATATTACTTATTTCCAAAAAGAAGCTGCACTGATATATATATATATATATATATATATATATATATATATATATATATATATATATATATATATATATATATATATATATACATATACTAAAAGTATATATGCATACTCACTCCATAACTCCTAAAAATATTGCTAAAACATCTTTCCTACCTGTGTATGAGAATAAAACATCGAAAAATTTGAAACAATCACTGGTACAGGCAGAGCGATAGTTAGTACTCCAGCTAGAGCACATAAAGCTCCCACAAACATTCCAGCGTAGGTCTTAGGTGCCATGTCCCCATAACCCACTGTTGTCATAGTAACTATAGCCCACCAGAGTCCTTCTGGTATACTTTTGAAACTGTTTTGTTTGGGTTCCTGAGAATAGAAAGATAAGTTTTAATGAACATTTTTGTATAAAAATAAATAAGTAATAATTTAAATATTTTAACATATTTGAATGACATGAGCAAATTCCCCAAAGTGATCTCAAGAGTTAGACCCGGTCTAATTATCATGGAATTTAAAACCTCTAACTGTCAAGTTTTGTTTTTGACAATATAATAAATTCCTTTTTTAAATATCACCAAATAAATATTATAATGAGAAAAACATCAAAATCGAGAGTTAAAGCCTTAAAAAAAATTAGAAATACAAAAATTTTTAGAATATTACGCAATATTTCATTTATATCAGTTTAATTATCATATAAATGAACCTGAATATTTTAATCTTGTACCGCAAAGCATCATAAATTAAGTTAACTTAATAATGCTTTTGTCAGTTTTAACCTCCAATTTCCAAAATAGATCAGTTTTAAAGTTAGACCATTTTAATATATCAGACGGATAAACTTTCAATCACTGCGTTGATTTTATTGTGTAACAGCTTAAATAATTCGTTATGCCAAATACCTGCTATAAAAAATCAATATGTCCAACGTAAAAAAATCATTTTAAAAACATGTCAATTTGTCAAATGAACAGAGTTCTTTACAAAGTTTTTAAATAAAGTCCGATCAATAATTCTTTGCACACACGTCATAAATGTCTGAATATAGTGCAAACATCTGTCTATATTATTTTTCTTGTCAACATGTTAAGTATATTTAAAAACTTAAAAAGGTAGGTGTTCTGTCATCTGAAGTTATCACATTCGCTGTATTATCTGTCTCGGTTATTTGTACATATGCAAGACAGACAGTGAACAACCTGGAATTTGGGTATAGCTTCATGTTTTAGAAGCCAGTACCGCCGAGTTTATAGGCAATAAAAATAATCGATAATTCTTTGACGGATTTAGGTTACGTCATCTTTATGTTTAATTTTTGGAAGTGTGTAATGCACGGTTCATTGGACGTCGACATAATAAAAATTGCTGCACCGGCCACGTTTTGTGTGGGAAATTTGTGGTATCCAGGGAGGGTGTTTGTAACAACTTTTTTAAATAAATAAAGCCGAGTTACGAAAGTTTTACCATAAAATCACACATAACCAGAATTTCCCACAAAAAAACATGAACAGTGCAGCAGTTTTTATTCAACGTATATTGGACCATGCAGTAGGCACTTCCTTAATTTTTACGGCAAACGGTCACTATCGTTTCTGTCCCATTATTGAATTTTGGAATGTACTTGTTTAAGACAGGATTGTTATTTATTGCAAAAGCTTTGATAATTAATGCATTTGAGCAAATGCAAAAACATTTTATAACAAGCACATTCGTGAAGAAGGATATGGAGATAAACAAGTACTTCAGATGTGGAATAAAGCCTTAGAAAAATGTACACCAGAGGTATAGCATGCCAGCGTACAACAACATACAGAAAACCTAATTCAACAGTGGTATGATCGTGAGGTAATAATCGAAGAGATTCCAGAAATCATTATTCATGCCAGGAATGATGAAAGCGAGAGTGAAGAATCTACTTCTAGCGATTAGTGTCATTATTCAATTAATAATTTAAATATTACTTATTGACACGTTCCAAGCCCCTTGGGCAACATTCACTGTAAATTTTGCAGCACAAATATAGACTTGTCTATCTGTCTATTAGTTTGACTTGATAAATCATATTAAAATTGGATTATGCAGTTTATATCTCCTATTCATACTTTATACCCTCGTCATGAATTATCTTTCTGTTTTTAAAAGTATTATATTTCAATTCTCCATTTTAAAATTTTATTTAATGAATTCTACCATGCAACTTTTTACAGTTTTTATAATGCCTTATATGTAAATTTGATAAAGCTGTGTTAAGTGTGTATTGTAATTTCATTACAAACATTACACAAACTTTAAATAACTAACAAATAAGAACTGTAAACTTTTCACAAAATAAATTTACTCAAGAAAGCATGTAATAGCAAACTGAAAAATAAAAATAGGTGTTATTAGACGTTGGATTTATGCAGAGAGGTAAATATCCTGCACAAGTAAGAACTAGGGTGTTTTACATATGATACACATTTAATATATCTGTAGTTTTCGTTAATTACCACACCGGATGAAAAATTTTGAATTCTATTTTGACTTTTAAAATTGTCATTTAAAACTCAGACCGCCGACACTGAATTGACAGCCGATTGAATCGTATGAATATTCTTGACGTCGCGTTGATCACATGACTGGAAAGATCCATTGATCAGACTATATATTAGTTTTATCAGAGATTATATACAGCATATCTAAAAAAGAATGTCAAACGTTCAAGAGAAAAACGTATTTAATTTTTGATAAAGTTTAAACTTCTGAATCCATTTTGATGAATTACCACTTGAGAGAGTATGGCAGAAATAAGGAGTCTTTTCGTTCAACATTTAAAAAGATTAACAATCTAAGTTGGAAAATAAGTTAAAGGGTATTTTATAGAGATTTCAAATCGTTGTCTTTTCTTGATTTAGCATCTCAAAAGAATAAATTAGTCAGTTACTAGACAAAACTAAGAGGTGTAAAATGATTTCAAAATGTAACAATAGAGCAATACTCCTTGGCACCATAACATTAGTCTGCTAGTTAAACACAGCAGTTAGTCGCAATAGTAAACAAAACCAGTCAGCACAATGTGGAATATTGGATATAGTAAGATGGGGAGAACAGAGAAGACGACAATGGTATGATCACGTGAGGAGAATGCCAGATGACAGATTACCCCGCATTGTATTGGAAAGGAAGCCAGCAGGTACGCGTCCACCTGGAAGACCACCGAAAAGATGGAAGGACAGTTGGCAGTCTACCTCACAGGAACTGCTACGAAATCGGAACTAACAGATCAGTAGTTCTCAAACAGGAAGAAGAAGAAGATAATTTAAAAAATTTTAAAACACTGAAAGGGAGAAGTGGTGCTCAAATAATATACCTAACAAGTACACAAATATTTTAGAAACGTTGAAAACTGTTGTTTTGGTTGATTTTTTCATTATCTAAACCTAAAAAATTTTCTTTCTTATATTACCTGCAATAGTCTTCAGGCCCTGCCGGAATATAAGAGTACTGTGGTAGACTACATTTGAATAAAACCATCACTAATTCTAAAAGGTGTCGGGTTTGTCAGAAATGTGCATGAAAAATAGGAAAAATGTTTTTTTCATATTAGTACCCAGAAAATTCAGTGTAATACAGGTCATCACTAATATTTATCCTTCAGACAAGCCCAATTATCTTTAATTATTGTGTGACAATTGCAAGCTAAATTTTTCTCAAATATACGATATACTCGTATCTATACAACGTTACACTTCCCTAATTTTGTCTACTTTCGCCACACAAAAAAAAAGTTCATTACCACGAACCAAAATACATACATACATCTAGTGTATTTTTCGACGGTGAATTTGAATCCGTAGTTAATAAAAAGATTTATCTTGTCAATTTTTTTTGGCCAAAAATATCCCTTGAAATGAAATAAAACTATAATAATATTGTAATGACTCTTAATGAATTGTGAAAAATGGTAGATATTTTATATTCTTGAGGAGGGAATATGCATTCAAATCACAACAAGCTATTTCTATTAATTAAACCAAAATCCACCCTTATCAGGGGTGAAAAGTACCTCCAAAACTCAAATAACGCACGTGAGTTTAAATAACATGTACAAAGAACAAATTTTTGTAGCTCTTAGGACAAAATATTTGAATCTGGTGTGACAATCAGACATTACTTACTCTTAAAGGGTTGAGACTCACCCCTATAGGGTGTAAAAACCACCCCCACCTACGGAGGTATATCATAAGTTTCAGTAACGGAGAAAAAAGTTCAGGCTTTTGTAGTTTTAGGCAGATTGAACAAATATGGAGTAAAATCGCTTGAACCACCGATACACGACTATAAACTACCGTTAGAGAGTAATAGAAACTACCTAATGATGTACATGGATGTTATTAAAATTCGGAAAGGATCAAGTATTTTTATCTCATTGTGCCAAATATTCAAAACACCTAGATCATCTTCCTAATAAGGTCGAAAATCATGCCTAGGAGGGGGAACTACCCCCTGAGATTGATGGATCTTAGAAATTCTAGCATCTGAGAAAAAAAATACAGGTTTTCGTTGTCTCAGCCTGTATTTGTCCATACAAATACAGCCTGTATCGAGTGAGTCTCAACCCTTTAAGAGTAATGTCTGGTTGTCACACCAGATTCAGATATTTTATCCTAGTAGCTACAAGAATTTGTCCTTTGTACATGTTATTTGAGTTTTAGAGGTACCGTTCACCCCATATAAGGGTGGATTTTGGTTTAACTAATAGAAATAGCTTGCTGTGGTTTGAATGCATGTTCTCTTCTCTAGACTATAAAACATCTATCATTTTTCACACTTCATTAAGAGTCATTACACTATTACTATAGTTTTAGCCAAATTCAAGGGATGTTTTTGGCCGAAAAAAAAATGACACAACAAATCTTTTTTTTTTATTTACGGATTCAGCGTTGAAAAATACACTAGATCCATGTATTTTGGTCCGTGATAATGAACTTTTTTTTTAAGGGGCTGTGTTATTAATATTTCAACGTGACAAGATACTGGTTTTTTAGTGTCCCGTACGGAACACTTATAAGATCACTTCGATGTCTGTCCGTCCGTCTGTCTGTCCGTTTGTCTGTTTATCCGTCTGTCGCACCCGATTTTCCCCGAAACTATTTGACATAGAAAGTTGAAATTTGGCACTAATATAGGAATTAGTGGCTCCATCAGAGCAGTGTAGTTTTGAAAGTTAAATTTTGACTGGTTTGGGTTAGTTTGGGGGGTGAAATCGGAAGCGAAAAAAAAATTTACCTGGTCATCTAGTGGGGTGCCAAATAAAAATTTTGAGATAAAACTCTAGATTATTCTCCACAGGGTGTAGATTGAACGAAAATTATCACGAGTGCATTACCTTTAATAATTTATCTAGTATATAAAAAACACAAAAATTTCAAAGTCATCAGTTTTCAACAAAAATCGGAAACAAACTTTGTTGCAAATTCATGTGGTGTGTGTTTTGTGAAGTCATTGATCATTTTATACCTTCGTAACAAAAATTTTCATTTTAAAAATAATCAAGGTACGGAACACTAATTGCGCAAATCCGACTTACACTTTGCCGGTTATTTAATATTTATGTTTACCACCTTCCATTAATTTTTATTACCCCTAATATATGTATCTATCCTGAATACATGCAAATATAATTTGACAGCCCAAAAAATATATTCTTCATAAAAAAACGTTTATCCAAGTTCAATTATTTTTAAAATTTTCTTCTATAAATTTAACTTTTGTGGCTGATTATTATTTAATAATAAGCTTTTCAATTATACAAAAACATTTCCGGCTTTATCCTGCTTTTAAGTCCTAGTTAACTTAGTTTTCAGGTCAAATAAAACTATAATTAAATTTAACGTAACCCAATCTCTTTTATCTAATCTTGTCACCATTAGTAAATAAAGTAAAGTTTAAGAACAAACCTCAAATTTCCTATTTCGAAAGTTTTCTTACGTTATTGGGAAAATTTTAAATTTAAAAACGGAAAATTTTCCTGATCGAATGAAATACAATTGCAAGAGAAATAAGATTAAGTGTTCGCTTGTAAGATCAGTTTGACAAAAGGTAACATTTTTATACCATGTCTCATAAAAGAAATCAAATTTATTTAGAGGAACGAGAAAACGCAATGGGTGGAATGGGTAAGCTATAGGCACAGGAGAGCTATGAAGAGTTTCACCTTAATGGTGCTTATCTTTTGTGCGGAAATATTCTCTTCTTAATAACTTAATCACGTTATTACCATCGGGAAAATCCAAAACTGCAAGATCAAAATTATATTCTCCTAACTTGAGACTTGAGACGCACTATGGAATACTGGGTCCGTACTAGAAAATTTAATGCCGCACTACAAAGATTAATTCGTAGCGATATAGCTAGATTATTCTGAAATTCCTTTAGCTAGAGAACTTGGTATCAGTGGTATAGAGCGACATCACATACTTTAAGCACATGCTCTCTCCAAAAGAGGTAATATAAGTTAACTTTTCACCCCGATGGATTTTTTTATTGTTAAAATATCTTAAAACCAAACTTTACAGTGCCAATCTTCGCTTCTTGGACCAATATGAAGAAAATATTCGCCAAGAAATGAGAGCAAATGCAGAAACGACGAGCATAACAGTGATTAATACTTTGACTAATTATATAGAAGAGCATCTTTCATGTACAAATTTAGATGAAAAAAATTCCAAGGACTATAGTGTGCGGTATAATGATGGTTTTTTCCTTAGTAATTTGCTGTCTGGCACAAAGACATTAAAATTAAACTTTTTGTATTTTATTTTTTGTATATATTTTTTAACAAGCAAGTGTAAAGAAATATTAAAACTGTTAATATTTTAAATAACGTGAAGGTAAAAATTAAAATATATATGCATATATTGTGATATTAAAAAATATGTGTTTAAATATATTAAAACAAAATAAATGCCCAATCTTTAGCTCATTCAAAACTTAACCATAAAATGTATGTACGAGTATGAGCAGCTTTATATTTAAGACGCGTCTCTTTATTTTTTGTTAGTTTCGTAATTATTGAAAATAAATCCCTAAATTCAAGGAAATAGCGTCTTGAGGGCTTCAAAAACTTTTTTTTAAAACAAGACAAACAAATGATTAAATGTTCAGTTGTGAAATCGTACATTTATGACAACTCTGCTCTTGCTTTAAGATGTTTGTAGACTTTTAGTAATTCGTAAGGTTTCTCAGATTTTATTTGCTTCGATTTTGAAAATTATTTATAATACTCACGATATTAATCAAGAAACAAAACTGTTAATGTATCTATACAATAACTAAATCAACAGTTATTATTGTTTAGGAAGTTACCTGCAATTTTTCTGCGTAGTAAACAAGACTAGCAAAAACCACAATTCCCAAAACAAGAAAAAACACCAATAGTCCTAATTCTTTTGCAGATGCTTTAAACGTGTGGATGAGAATTTTCAACCCTGGAGAATGCCTAAAAATCATAGTTACGGTTATTGTTACCTTCATTTAAAATGGTATATACACAGAGGGAAAAATTATTTCTGACTATTTCCTCAGTAAAGAATATTTTTTTTTATAATAATCGATCATGGTAAGCTTTTCAGATTTTGAAAGATTCTGTTTCTAGGTAACTATTTTGTACTACTAGAAAGTTAAATGTTGATTTAATAAACATTTATTTATTTTCAAAAGGACTAAAAGAGGATTATATTACAGGATATTTACATCTAATTACTCAGTTAATAAGTAAAATTAAAGTTTATGTCCAAAACCAGAAGAAAATGTTTCCCAAGACAAAAATGTACGAGTTCTAATATAATTCTAAGTATATATATATATATATATATATATATATATATATATATATATATATATATATATATATTTATATATTTATATATATTACAAAGGAGGTTTTAATGGATGGTGAAATCTAATACATTAAAATTCTAGGTTTCAATCCGTTCGTCTATCGATATATTTGCACTACGTTTCGCCAAAATCTTATTTGGCATTTTCAAGAATTCAAGTGTTTCAAGAGTTAGCTTCGAGCGGCAGGAGCAGCAAGATCACAGTATCGAGTAGCAGCAGCAGCAAGAGCATTTGAAAATGCCAAATGAGATTTTGGCGAAACGTCGTGCATATTCCATGTTGTACGAACAGATTAAAACCCGGAATTTCAATGTTATATATATATATATATATATATATATATATATATATATATATATATATATATATACATATATATATATATATATATATATATATATATATATATATATATATATACATATATATATATATATATATATATATATATATATATATATATATATATATTTAATAACATATCTAAATTAATTTTTGAAACTTAACCAACAAGGATTAGTATTATAAACAACTACGGAACATTTTATATAGAAGTTACATCATTGTTATAAAAATGTAAACAAAATTAATGTCAAAAAAGTCTACATACACTCAAGAACTGCACTGGAAAAAACATGTTATAATCACCCACACAAGTTATTTATTACTCGCTAAACTGAAAGGAATGAATAATTTTCGGCCAGACTTTATATTCTGTCACTTGTTGCTAGTAAGTTTGTAGTGGGTTTTCAAAGCAGTATTAAAAATGAGCGAGAGAAATTATGAAATTCCATTTCAAGTTCAAAAGATCATAACTGATTTGTGGACAGTTGAAAAATCGTACAGAAATATATCAAAAATTGTTAAAAAGT
>CM032455.1:81069003-81084003 GCA_019049505.1 Pachyrhynchus sulphureomaculatus
TTCCTTCCATAAATGCTCGATGGAGTCTACATCCGGTGATTGCGGAGGTGTATGAAGCTGCTGTCGCACATTATGGATTATCCATTCTCGCACCAAGTTTGCGGTATGTTTCGGATCATTATCCTGTTGGAAAATGGTTCTTTTTTCGAGTGTTGAAAACTTTCTCTTAAATTGTCTATCAAAATGTTCAGATATACATCCTGATCCATGGTACCATTAATAAAATTTAAATTTTCAACCTCTCCAGCAGACATGCATCCCCAAAACAGAACACTGCCACCCCCTTGTCTCACCGTGGAACAAATATTTTTAAAATAGAATGCGGTATTCTTCTTTCTCCAAACTTTAGTTTTGCCATTAGACACAAAAAGGTTAACTTTAGTTTCGTCACTAGAGATTACGGATTCCCAAAATTCAGGAGGTTTAGTAACGTATTCCCTAACAAAAGCTGACTGCTTTTTGCGATTAGCTTCCGAAATTAACTGCTTCTTCCGGGCTGCTCACTCCTTATAGCCTTACACCCTATATATATATATATATATATATATATATATATATATATATATATATATATATATATATATATATATATATATATATATATATATATAGGGTTTTCTGGAAATGACTGCATATATTCAAACAGGTAACTAGCAGGGCTATGTAGAAACACATTCAATACTTTTTTCAAATTCACATTAAAAATTAAAAAAGGGCAAAACTGGATTTCATCGCCAAACTAACCCGCACCCGAAAGGCCGCCATTATACGTACTAGCGCAGGCGAATTGTTGCTGTTCGTACAATGTGTCTGTGCTGAGTTAAATATCACTAAAACTGAAGATGCCACATTCTAGTTAACAACTGGCCATATTCTTTATTTGTTTTTATTTGTTTTATTTATCACTGACGTGACGTGGCGACAACAATATCTTCATTTCATTTATTTCATCGCTTTTTTATTTTATTATTGAGATCTGCTATTTAAGGTGAATTTTCTGCAATCGGTCTTGCTACAAGGAGGTGACAGTTCCAATATTTGCAATAATTTCCGTAACACCCTGTATATATAAATGGATATATATATATATATATATATATATATAAATTACGCACAACACCGAACAATTCCTTCTAAAGAAAATATCGCAAAAGTAGTGTTCTGTTTAAATTTGCTTATATTATATGCTTTTTGAATAACACTAAAGAAAATGACAAATGGTATTTTAAATCAAGGGCTTTTTCCTAAACGCACAATGCAATTTGTCATCTTTGAGTGTTTACCACTATGAGGTGACAAATATTTTAAATCAAGGTTTTTCCTATGCAATTTGTCATCTTTTGACCACTAGAGGTACTATGTAAATGGAACCAAAATAAATATTTTATAGAATCGAAATTCTAAAACAATATCTAAGGGTAACTAATGAGATTTTGTCATCTATGAGTTTGGTGATATAGACGACACCAATATGTCTCATTAGTGCGAGAGACACACTTACTGACAGCACAGAAAATTAAGGTATCGTCACACAAAGACAAACAAGTGGAACAAAATATTACCGCAAAACGAAGCCGATAGATCGTTAAAAGGTGCCCCGCAAAGTTTCTCAGAGTGAACTAACCTGAACTAACCTGCAGTATTTGACATAGAAAGTTAAAATTTGGCACAAATATAAAAATCGATGGCCCAATTAGGCCGTGTAGTTTTCAAAGTTAAATTTTGACTTATGTGGTTAGTTTTGGGGGGTGAAATCGGAAGTGAAAAAATAATTTACCAGGTTAACGAGTTGCGTGTCAAATGAAAGCCTGTGAAAACACGAGTTCAATAATATATATGCTATTATACTGGCGCAACTTATCTTTGTATTATTTTGAAAAAATAGCCAAAATCCTCCTATCCACTTCTTGTCGTCTTGAAAAATACTGGTCAAAAATCTTTGAAAAAATTCTACAATAGTTTCCATAAAATTGATTGGCTATTAGGTAGCTAAGATGCTATAACCATTATACATTATTGCCTAAGAAAAAACTTGAAGATACATATTGGATCTTAAGATATATATATGTCACATATAACTTTTTGTCTTATTCTGGTTGGTCTGATTCGCTAGCTGAGTCAGTATCTGACTAGATATGTTTGTAATCTGGCCTCTTAATTCTTTTATTGAAAACTCAATGGGGTGTGTTTTGTGAAGTCACTAATTATTTTATAGACTTCCTTAACAAAAATTTTTATTTTAAAGGCATAATATAGAACACTAATTGCGCAAGTCCAACTTGCACTTGACCGGTTTTTATTTAAAATTAAAATAATAGTTCCATTATTATTATTACTACATATAAATAATGTAGTCCCATGGAGTTTTAACTGGGAGAGGAAGACAAATACTTTTTTTCGTTACAAAAGCAAATTATATTAGTTTGTACTTGAAATAAAGAGACTGAAAATGACTATTTTAAAATTATTAGGGATAGCAATTCAATGGAAAAACTATCTGTTGAACTTTAGCAGTCATCAAATTATAGCTATAAATAACTGTTCAGCATACTCTCCGCTATATCGAGGACATAATAACCTAGTTTCTATGACATTGCGGTAATTAATGTTTACACGATAATATGGGACGACCAGAAGCATATATATATATATATATATATATATATATATATATATATATATATATATATATAATATATATATATATATATATATATATATATATATATATATATATATATATATATATATATATACATATATATATATATATATATATATATATATATATATATATATATATATATATATATATATATATATATATATATATATATATATATATATATATATATATATATATATATATATATATATATATATAATATATATATATATATATATACATATAACACAACTATAAAAAAGTTAGACTTACAAACGTGAGATTATCCAGAGAAAGCTGACATGATTATAGGAAAATGGAACGTGGTTTTCATTTTTAGGTTAGTAAAGAAAAGCAGTTGACAGTTTTCTTTTCTTTATTTACCTACAAATTAAAACCACGTGCTCTGTTCTCCTGGAAAAATAAAACCGGAAAATGTATTTACTACGTCGTTAATCTATATAAAATTTCACGACCCATTTTCCTATATCGGCTTCCAGTGGATAATCTCACGTTTGTAAGTCTAACTTTCTTATAGTTGTGTTTTTGAAATTGGATTGGATATATCCGAAAACAATTAAACAAAGCGTTTTAATGACCAACTGTTTTTGACTGCATCCTCACTAAATTACTTTTTCTTTTTCACCAATCAGTCACGACTACTTCTAAATTTTCCTGAATTTGTCACTAAAACACGTTACCTCAGGTTAGTTCAGGTAATAATAAATTCAATAAATTGTAGTTTGATTTTAGGTTTATCTAAAATGAGAACTCCTGAACTAACTTCTGTTCGCGAATTTCCGTATATTCACCATACGAAACGATGGAACAACAACAATGCCAGTTCATGTAAGTATAAGTTAAATTAATAAGTACTTCACTAAAATTACTTACTTCGACTGACCTAAACTAATCAAATTAATTCTTTTTTATTTTGTTTGAGGTTAGTGCCGGTAAGTTTAGGAAAGTTGATAAATTAATCATTCAAAAAATTATTTTAATTCTAGTTTTGCTCAATTAAACTAGCCTACTATAAATTAACTGTTATCCGTGTATAGCTAAGATCTACCCAGCCAAACTAGTTATGAATAAAGGTTAGTTCATGTTCAAATAAATTTAAACTCCATAAAACACGATCTAACTTATTCATGACCTGATTTAATCCCAGTTTATGTTACTTAAAAATGAAATTTTTCAAATAAGGTTTTTATTCAATAATACCATGTTTCACTGTTCTTTATTTTTAAAAAAATTATCATCAATTCGAAAATGGTCTTTTCGAAAATTTTTCATGGAATAACTATATTATACAGTTGCCAAGATATGGTCGCCTGCTTTTAAATTATTTCATTTAAAAAAAAAAGCTAAAAAAAACTGAAGTAAAAATGAATACTAAAAATAGACAAAAAATTGTTTTGAATACGAGTTCTTTTTGTTACAGACGTAAAAAGTCCTTTTTAAAATTTCTGTTTCCAATCTATTTCATAAAGCTTTTCGGATGTTGACAGCTATTCCTCGCAAATATTATTTTCTAGAGCGGTATTTGCTCCCCATTTAATGCAAAATACCTCAAAGCATTTTACTGTTGACATTTGAAAAAGCTACATTCTAAAGAATTCGCAACTTGAATACGGTATATATTCTTTGATTTGAGGCTTAAATCAAAAATAGTCATATAAATATATATATATATATATATATATATATATATATATATATATATATATATATATATATATATATATATTATTTATATATATATATATATATATATATATATATATATATATATTATATATATATATATATATATATATATATATATATATATATATATATATATATATATTATATATATATATATATATATATATATATATATATATATATATATATTATATATATATATATATATATATATATATATATATATATATATATATATATATATATATATATAGATAGATAATGTTTTTTATTTATTTATTCCTTGTAAATTACAAAGCTCCATATAGGAGCGTGGAACAATGTCAAAAGTTCTTAAACTAAGAAATATTGCATTTTATTAAATATTCTAGTTACACACATAAAAATAGCTGAGGTTCATCAGCAAAGAACTCTTCCAAACTATAAAATGCCTTACGGACTAATAATTCTTAATTACTAATTTCAGCAAGTTCGTTCTTAAAATTCTAACATGATTAGGAAAACTATTGTACAATCTTAGAATACAAAAATGTACATTCTTTTGTATATAGGAATATTTACTTTTATTTGGTTTTAAATCATTTTTTAACCTAGTGTTATGTTCATGCACTCTTATGCATTATTGAAATAGTTCTTTATTACTATGAACAAATAACACTGCTTCATATATATAAAAACTTATTACAGTAAAAATCCGTTTTGAAATGAATACGTTTTTACAACTACCTCTTGCCTTTATTCTGTACACTACTCTTAGACACCTTTTCTGCAAAACCAAAATTCTGTTTATTTCACAGGAATTTTCCCAAAAGATGATTCCATATCTCATACGCGAATGAATGTAGGCAAAATGACCGCAAAAAACCGATGTCGAAATTTTATTCGTCTGGACCCCACAAAACAATTCCCCTTTCCAGATATTGAGATAGCCGAAATTTGAGCTCGATTAAACGACGTTAACCCGTGCCGCTCGTCGCTCAAAGTTTGAAAAAATCCAAATTTTTGGCCAAAAAGCTGACATATGGAGCCATAACTCCAGAATGGTAAATAATAGAAACACGCTTAATATCTCAAAAGAAAGCTAATGTTGTTCTTTAAAATTTATATTCTATACATAATTGTTGTTATTTTCAGTCAAACCGAGTTACAACAGCCTTTAGCCCCAAAAAGGTGACCTGGTACCAGTAGGAGCCAGTTTGGGAGTATTCTAAGAATTTTACGGGTTTTTACATAATGTATCTCGGAATTAACATTTTTTGTTAAAAAGTATTTTGGAACTCAATTTTCAAACATAAAGAGCCTTTTGTTCAAATTTAATCTTTTATTATATGGGGATTACCTGACTAGTTTACCAAAGAAAGACCCGTTTGACAGGTAAAAAGGAGGGTGAATCTAATTTCTATTTTAGGGATGGTGATTTTACTTCAGCGTACAACCAACCTTTCATTTATTCAGTTTAGTTTCTAAAGTGCCTTTGAGCTGGTTAGATCAAACAATTATCTAGTGAATATATTTTAAGACACTGAAGAGGACAGCATCTACCAGGAACTTGAGAGCTTGGAGGAAATGG
The DNA here is from genome assembly GCA_019049505.1 of Pachyrhynchus sulphureomaculatus. Taxonomy (NCBI): domain Eukaryota; kingdom Metazoa; phylum Arthropoda; class Insecta; order Coleoptera; family Curculionidae; genus Pachyrhynchus; species Pachyrhynchus sulphureomaculatus. Next base: position 81,074,946 of record CM032455.1, read on the forward strand.
ACATCCCTGAAGAAGCTGCAGAAGATCCAGGACCATCTAAGAGCAAGAGGATGAAAGTTTCATTTGCAAGGGGCGTTAAAGAGATTTTAAAACATGAAATTGTCCATTTTATTAGATCGATGTAAGGTATCCGACAGAAAAGCCACGAGAATTTTAATAGCTTCTCTAGAAGCACTAAACCTTGACCCTCTTGAGTACAAAGTCTCGAAAACTTTACTACATGATAGAAGGCAAATGTTCAGAGAACAATATAATAAAAAAATTTTGATAAAGTAAACATTCCTGAAAAAGAGCCCGTGGTTGTCCATTGGGACGGTAAACTTTTACCGGGTGTTTTAAAAAAAAAATGAACAATGAGAGCGAATAGCTATAGCTATTTCCTATAGCAAAAAGGAACAGCTGCTGGGAGTTCCTGTAACAGCAAACAGCTCTGGAGAGGAGCAAGCCGTAGCCGTATATGAATGCCTACATGAATGTTCATTTTTCGTCGTCAATTTAAGATGTCTAAAGAAGAAGAAAGTTCTGTGCGTGCCATTTCTGTTTTCCTAGTTAAAATTTATTGTAAAGCTTGGTTCGATGCTCCAAAAGCTCATCTTGCACCAAAACAAAATTTAGGTATTTTGCATAGTCTGTTAGACTATAAAGAATGTGACAACGACATTGCAGAAATAGCCCTGACCAAATTTTCGAACCATTTGTGGTATTCGAATGCAAAGTTGGTGGGATTATCGTTTTTTGATCCCACCATTACAGACGATGAAAAGTTGTTAATGGCTAATAAATTGCTCAGTAGCACAGATGAACCATCACAGCACGCTAGGGTTGTAAATCCAAAAGTTAGGAAAGAAAACTTAAAAGAGGTAGTTGATGGAGGATTGGTAAATTTACTTACCAAATAGACGTTTACATTCTTTGACCAATTTAATATAAAAACAGATTTCCTAAGACAACATCCAAACACCTGGCCTCAAAATAATGACTTCCAAGAAGGATTGAAAATTGTCAAAACATTAAAAGTAGTTAATGATATGGCTGAGTGTGGTGTTAAATTAATAACCGACTTTAACGACCTTCTGACAAAAGATGAAGACCAAAAGCAATATGTCCTGCAAGTTGTAAGGAAATGCCGAGCATTATATCCTGACGTTTCAAAAAACTACTTTAACAAAAGCTCTAGAATAGATTAGATAACTATGTAAAATTATCAACTCATGTAGGTACTACGTCTGTATCTTTTCTGTGTCTGTTTTGTATGTATTATATACCTAATTTTTTTATATTTTAAAATAAAAAATGTCATTAGACTTATCAATATTACTTGTTTTTTTATTATATTTCTACTTTAAACTCAAAAATATACCAAAAAAAAAAGCAAAATTTACCACTTAATAACAAAATATACGAAGTATGCTCCTAGTGGTACCAGGTCACGTTTTTGGGGCTAAAGGCTGTTGTAACTCGGTTTGACTTAAAAAAACAACAATTATGTATAGAATATAAATTTTGAAGAACAACATAAGCTTTCTTTTGAGATATTAAGCGTGTTTCTATTATTTACCGTTCTGGAGTTATGGCTCCATATGTCAGCTTTTTGGCCAAAAATTTGGATTTTTTCAAACTTTGAGCGACAAGCGGCACGGGTTAACGTCGTGTAATCGAGCTCAAATTTCGGCTATCTCAATATCTGGAAAGGGGAATTATTTTGTAGGGTCCAGACGAACAAGATTCCGACATTTTTTTCCCCCTCTATGAGATCCGGGCACTCTAATGTAGGCGTAATAAGAAGACAGTGCTGCGTCTTCACCAACATAATCTAAAATGACTATAGCCATATTATTGGCTAAAGCACTGACATGACACTTCCAGTCAAGTCTCCTGTCCACAATCACTCCAAGAAATAAAATCTCATCTCCCGAAACTACATCAATGTTGTCATATGTTACTGTTACACGTTCATTACTTCTGTTAGAAAATAGAATGATCTGTGTTTTTGAGATATTTAAAAGTAGATCATTCGAAGTAAAATATTGCCTTAATAGGTCTAGAGTATTAACCATTTTTTGAAGTAAGAGATGTTTATTATCCTCTTTAAAGATAAGGGTAGTAACATCGGCATACAGCACTATATACTTATGCGACACTTTAGGCAATTCATTAGTATACAATATATATACAAGGGGTCCTAAAATTGAACCTTGAGGTACACCCTTTTTTATTATGACCTTCTCAGAGCAAGCAAGCTTTTCACAAGGGTCTGTTTCAATAACACATTGTGTTCTGTTTTTTAAATATGATTTTATGAACTGAAGAGCTACACCTCTAATTCCATACTTCTCTAGTTTTAAGCAAAGTATTAAGTGATTTACCGAGTCAAATGCTTTTGACAAATCGAGAAGCATGACCACAGTCACCCTATCATCATTTAAAGAATTAAGAATCTCTGACATGGCTTGATAAATAGCTCTAATAGTAAATTTATGTCGATTGAAGCCATTCTGCCATTTTTTTTTTCAGCTCGGTCACCTTTTTTATATATTGCTTTTATATGTGCAAGCTTTAATTGGTCTGGGAAGACTCCTATCGTGAACATAACATTAATAATATGTTCCAAAGGTATAGATATAATATCTGCCGTCTCCTTGAGCAGCGAAACAGGCACCTGGTCCTCTCCTACGGATTTTTTTTTTTTCAAATTTTTTATGCATCTACAGACATCTTCAATGCTAGTTGGTTCTAAGAATATCGCCCGCTGACACCCTTCTATAGGGAATGAGTCAACTGTCCCACTATCATCAACATCTGGACAAGAATTAATGAAGTAATGGTTTAAAGCATTCAATGCTGTCACTGAATCCCCATATTTCGTCGCAAAAAGTGTCGATTATTGAATTTTTTTGAGAATTTTCAGATATATTCCTTACCAATGACCGAGTTGCCCTAGTTTTATTATCAGAATTCAAAATAAATTCAGTATTTAATTTTCTTTTAGCTTCCAATATAACTTTCTTTAAAATTTTATCGTATCTCTTGAATTCATCGTTAGATATTTTACCTTTCTTTTTCTCACAGTATAGTTTTTCCTTTTATTTTTAGATGAAATTTTTATACCTTTAGTTATCCAACCATTATGAAGTTTTTTACAATTATATTTTTTTGTTGGAAAAATTACATTCATTAGACATTTTATTATATTTATAAATGTATTATAGTATACATTGACGTCATTGCCCTCCAGTATGGGGCTCTAGTCAACAGTCTGGAGCTCTAGTCAACAGTCTGGAGCTTCTGCCTAAACAGAAGTAATCTTTTTCTTGAAAATATTCTTTTTTTAATATACTTGTAATCTAAAGGTTCAACCTGCTCTGAGTGAAATGAAATAAGCTGCGAATGATGACCCGAGAGAGCATTTTCAATCACAGCAGCACTAAAACTATCAATATTTACAAAAGCATTATCTATAAGTGTGGATGAGTTCTTTGCCTCCCTTGTCGGTGCAAAAATAGCCTGCCTCAAATTATAACCCGACAATAGATCCATAAATAGGTCATTCTGAATCGTTGTTACTAACATGTTTAAATTAAAATCTCCGGCCAATACAAGTTTAAATTTAACATACTTTACCCGAATATAATCTAATATTTCTTCCAATTTGTCTATAAATGTCTCAAACGACCCCAATCCTCTCCTATATACACAAACAACTAGTAACCTTAAGTCTTTGGTTACTACACCAGCACATTCTATAGACCCCTCAACACTCCTTTGCACAATATTCTTGTCTTCTTCAAAATGAAGGTCTTCCCTTCCAAAGATACATGCACCTCCATGCTTCATGCTAGATCTTGCAAAAGAAGATCCAAGTTTATACCCTTGAATCTTATAAAAGTTTCTTATTCTTTTTCCATCCAGTGCTTCGACAGACAAATTAGATCAGGTTTTTTATTCATGCTTTCTATATACATTTGCATTTCCAAAGTCTTTGTTTGTATACACTGTATATTTTGATGTAGGATAGTGATTTCTCTTAAAGACCCAGTGGTATCTGCATAAATTTTCTCCCCCCCCCTCCCGCTTACATTAAATGATTGCTATTTTTGAACTTCCACATAACTGATTCTGGCTCTCTCACCTTTGACCCAGTGCAGGTATGTGGGACAATCCATACTAAAGGTAGAATGCTTTACATCCAATCCCAGCTTATACTTCTCATTACTAGATTTGCAGTTCACACATTGCAGGAAATCACTATTACAATTTCTAGTTTCATGATTTCCGTCTGAGCATCTTCCACACAATTTTCCATGCTTACATTCCTTTGCCAAATGCTTAAATCCGTAGCAGTATTAACGTATTCGTAGCATCGACATGCATCATACCCTATATAAAGTCTTCCCTCAGCTTTGTCCATCACACTATGAAATGTTTTTGTGTCACATTCCACTATTGCTATATATTTGTTTACCATTTTTTTAACAACTTTTACTAAAAAGTTGCTTTCCTCACTTACAATTCCTTGATTTTGTCTTCGTAAATTATTAATTAGTTCATCATGTGTATATTCTTTACCGATTCCCACAATTTTTATACATGGCCTCTTTTTGCTTGGCACACTGATAGAGTAGTTTTCACTTACTTCATGCTCAATATTTGACTTTAGTTTTTTTGCTTCTTCATCATTTCTGCAACATATTACCACTGCTCCTTCCTTGGCACTCCTCATTGATCGAAACCCTACTCCCAAATTCACTGGATCCATATGCTGATGAAGGGTTTGCTCCGTATTCCTACTTTCGCCCACATTTTTTAGCTTTACAATTATAACTCCCTCTCTTAGAGCATTAGCATAAGTTTTGGTATCCATTTGCATGCCATCTCTATTTTTTAGTGGATCTTCCTGGATACTCACAGTTATTTTGGTTTTTATATCTTCTAAAGCCTTAAAGCACTGTTCAAAACGTTTTTCGGCCGCTTCAGCACTCTTTTTTGTATTAATTAAATTATCCATCAATTTCAAATTCTGTTTAACAACTTGAATACATTCACACAGTACCAAATTAAGTTTTCTATATCGTTCACGAGTTTTGAAGCAGCATCCTTTACTCTAACACACACACTGTGAAATTTGTTTTCACAAAAACCACAAGTTACTGTCTTACTATTAACAACAAAATTATCGGAGCATATCACACAATCCATCTTCGACAACTTCAATTATTCATTTTCGTGCAGTCTGTCTCTTTCACATTAAAGTGGCAAAAAAGACCAGCAAATATATATATATATATATATATATATATATATATATATATATATATATATATATATATATATATATATATATATATAGCCTTTATAATATTGATATAAATACTTTTCAGTAATTATACTTGAAGCACCTTACACACACAATTTTCACTGCTAAGAATAGTCTTAGGACTTTTCCCAACACAACTTCATCCACTGTAACACTTTCTAATAAATTAATTCAACTTAAAACACTATTATTGAGCAAGATCGACCACCGTGTTATGAAAAGCCACCTAATCGGATGGATACATATTGCATATATATATATATATATATATATATATATATATATATATATATATATATATATATATATATATATATATATATAACTTAAGACAGTTTAATCTAAATTAATCTAAGTCAGCTTAACCTAACTTAGCCAAAGGCATGTTAATCGTCGAGAAAACAAGTTAAGCTAACATAACCTAAAGCATTATAGCTTACACAACAGAAGGGCAGCTTCACCTAACCTTCTCTAAGGCAACTTAACCTAACCTAACCTGAGGCAGCTTAACCTAACATAACATAACATAACCCAAAGTATGGTAGCTTACACAACAGAAAGGCAGCCTAACCTAGCACTACCTAAGGCATCTTAGCTTACATAACAAAAAGGCAGCTTAACGTAGCACAATCTAAGGCATCAGAGCACATATTCTATAATTTTATTTAGCAGCAATTCGATACCTGGATGTGCATAATGTGTATTTATAATGAAAATATGTCTGCTTTATTTTAATACTCTCTGTTAGCTTTACTCAGAATCATTTGTGATCTGCATTATCTCATGTGTGTATGTGTATTTCTGTGTGTGCATATTCAATAATCTTCTTTTATTTACCTAATACTGAATCGTCTCAATGACATAAACGTTTATTGAAAGTGTTGTTTAACAAAATGTTGCTAAAAGAGATTTCAAGATTTGTGTAGTTTGTTTAAAATAATATCCCTATTAAACTTATTTAAAACTGCTACCTTTGTGTAAATATATATATATATATATATATATATATATATATATATATATATATATATATATATATATATATATGTATATATATACATGGGACGTTTCGCATCAACGGGGCCCCCCCATACTCGAAAATAGAATTAACGAAAAAAAAATTCAAGAATCTCAATTTCTTCGTCGAAACGTAAGCCTTCATATGCACTGTGGTTCTATTAAAAAAAAAGATGGTGGCTCAATATGGCGGCTAGAAACAAAAAAATCGGAGTAAAATACAAACAAATGATGATTTCTAAGCGGAATTAAGTTAACTGATCTTCAAAACCAATATGGTGTTGAAAACCGAAAATTACACAAAAAATGAGAAATATATATATATATATATATATATATATATATATATATATATATATATATATATATATATATATATATATATATATGCGCAACTCCCCCACTATAATCTCTGCAACTTTCAACGCCATTACGCCATTTTGAGCTGAGTTACAGGCACGCAAACATGGCTGCTACGATTGATTCTCCCACCAAGTGCGAGTTGTAATTCGGTTTCTTCAAGCAGAAGGGAATAGTGCAGCGGGGAAGAATAAGCCGAGTATATGGTGAAAACTTTGTGAGTGATGGTCTTGTGCGTGAATGGTGTAGGAAATTTAAAAGAGGCTTTTTTATATGGGTCTAGCACACATGCGCCAGGGAAGTCCCTAAAGCGCCCAGGAGCGGCATGTGTGCGGAAAAAGCGATTTACGTTGTTCTTGAATCGCTGTAAATTGTACTCGGTGGGAAACACAGCCCTGGAAAAATTATTCCAAAGGGATAATGTTCTCCATATAAAAGACTTCTTGAAAAGTGTTATACGCGGAGTAACAAGCTGAACTTCATACGGATGTGAAGTATTAGCGCGACGTGTATTCTAACATGCACCGCTTTGGGAGGAATTAAGCAGGCTACATCCTTCGAACACTTTCCAAGAAAATACTTGTAAAACAGACTCAAGTCGCCAACCGTTCTTCGATGTTCCAGCGAATCAAGGCTGCCGGTCAGTTCCGGGTCTCCAATTAGGCGAACAGCTCTTCTCTAAACAGAATCCAACAAATGCAGTGTATGTTTGGGAGCGGAGCCCCAACATGGGAGCAGTATTCCAGAGTTGGACGAATTTGAGTTTTGTAAAGAATTAACAGTTGTGGAGCGTAAAGCTTTCTGTATCGAAATAATATTCCCAACTTTTGAGAAGCTCTCCTTGCTATACCTACAACTTGTTCATGCCAGGACATATTTGCTCCCAAATTAACGCCTAACAAATTGAGCGACGATGCTAGGAGAATGGAGTGCCCCGACATAACTATGCCGGGTTCAGCAACGTTAACTTTTTTAGAAAAAAACTGGATTTTTGTTGTGTTAAATTCCACTTGGTTACTGTCACTCTAAAACAGAATTTCTTCCAGGTCTTTGTTAAGTTGAACTACCTCCTGCGATCTGCGGATATTCTGAGTAGTCGATGTCCGAGCGTGAATGAAGAAGAGACAAGCGTACTGTCATCTGCAAAGCTGTAGATTGGATTCCCGGTCTTTTCTAGCAGATCGTTAATGTAAATGGGAAAGAGAGTAAGAGACAGGAGCCTTGAGGCACACCGGCGTTGATAGTGAAGGTGTTAGAAAGAAATCCGTTGACCGCCACTCGTAAAGAACGCTTTCTGAGGAAACATGAGAGCCACAAACAGAACTCTTCAGACATACTACAAAAGCGTAGCTTAGCCAACAGTCCATCGTGCCAAACACGGTCGAATGCCTTGGATATGTCAAGAGCAACCGCTCGAGATTCTCCAAAATATTCTATTGCGTTGTTTCAAACATGTGTTACATAAGTCAGAAGATCTCCTGTTGATCTATGTTTACGAAAGCCATATTGGTGATCGCTAATAATGTTGAATCGTTCAAGATATTTTAGAAGATGCTGATTGATAACCTTTTCCATGACTTTCGATATTATTGAAAGCAGTGCGGCTGGTCGGTAGTTATTGGCTAGGTCTTCTTGCCTTTTTCAGGTATCGGCTGAACTGTGGCACATTTCCAGCAGGAAGGAAATATTCCCTTTCTGTAGGATAGGTTGAAAGACTACAGAAAACTGGTGTTAGTTCTCTCGCACAGATTTTGAGAACTATGGCAGGTATTCCGTCAGCGCCAGAAGCCTTTTTGGTGTCTAGCTTCATTAAAATACGCTTTATGATACGCAGTCTGAAGACAACATCGGGCATCCTTGACTGCAATATGGGAATAGTAGGTGGTGTTTTTCCTTGGAAATCGAGAGTAGAATGTGAAGCAAAGAGTTCAGCTAACAAGTTTGCTTTCTCAACAGGTGTCGTAGCAATAGAATTATCTGGCCGTGTGAGTGGTGGTATGGTAGATTTGGTGAAATTTTGATTAACTGCCTTAGCGACTGCCCAAAAGGACCTGGAATTATTGGGACAAGCGAGAAATTTGTTTCTAGTTAGTTGATTGTGTGCCTCCTTGGTTTCGTCGATAATCCCTTTGCATCTGTTCCGGACACGAACAAAGGTGTTACGATTTATGGTGTTAGGATTTTCACGCCATTGTCGGTAGGCAAGATGTTTAGAAGCAACAGCTTTTTGCATTTTCGGTCAAACGAAGGCTTGCCGTTGGAGAGGCATTTTTTCGAAAAAGGGATGTAAGGTTCCATACCAGCCAAAAAAACACCAGAGACCTCCCTGGCGCAGTCAGATGGGTTGTCGGATCGAAAACAAACGTC
>CM032455.1:81086503-81096503 GCA_019049505.1 Pachyrhynchus sulphureomaculatus
TATATATATATATATATATATATATATATATATATATATATATATATATATATATATATATATATATATATATGTAACTTGGGAACTTGCCCTCAGGCAGGAGGCATCTTTTTTGTACCTTGTGAAAAGTTGTTTGTCCCACGCTTGAGCGCAATTTTCTTGCAGCCCCGCTTTAATTTCTGAGAAGGTATTGAGTGAATAATGATTTTAAAAGAACTAAGAAATTAAACAAACACTAGCTCAGTTTTCCTTGGTAGAGAAATATGGGTAAGAGATAATTGTTGTACGTCTTTTTGGAATTATTTTTTTTTTTATGGTTAAAAACTTTATTTGTACTATTTTTTTTTTTTTTTTGGGCACCATTCATTTTAAAATAGCAAGGATCTAACTTCAGCTAAAAAAATGAAAAAACACTGAAGTGTTTATACAGTTGGTATAAAAGAATTAGTCTAGTACAACCCTTCTTATCCTGAAAAGAAAGATAGATATACAGTGAAACACTAGCTTTAACCAACAAAAAGAAAATTTATTCATGATTTTAAATTAAAAGTTCTAACCCTTGCAGTTTTAAGAATTACAAAAATTCTAGCCTAAACAGTAGTTATTAAAATTAGAGTTCCTAAATCAGACATTTTACTTCCAAAACTTTACTACACCCGAAATCAAAGAGTCGTGATATTCACTTCACGATTTATCAGTTCAAATTGCTGTTAAAACACTTATTTGCGGGAAATAGATCTACTGATGTATGTTCTGGTGACTTACGGTTTTCCTACGGGCTTCTTGGCCTTAAATTGAACACAAAACCGATTTCACACATTCCATCACTTATTTTCCAGTATGGCTTCACGATGAGAAGAGCCTACTTCGGCTACTCCATGTAGGAAAAACACACAAAGCCCACTACGGCTTTACGTTAAAAACTCGTACTTAATTTGGCTCTCGTAAATATTGCCAGAAGCCTCTACTGCGGCTTGATGGGCAAAGCCTGGCTGCGGCTTGATGAGAATAAGCCTTCTCGGCGGCTCGATGGAAAAAAAAGCCTTCTCGGCGGCTAGTTGGAAATAAGCCTTCACGGCGGCTTGGTGGAAGTAAGCCTTCACGGCGGCTTGGTGGAAATAAGCCAAGATGTGCGTTCTCCGGACCCTTAAATAAGCCGTGAGAACTACGGCTCTAAAATGGCGATGCCGGAACCAAACTCCGGAAACAAACATTTGACCAATCCCGGCGTACTACGAATTCGATAGATTCGGTCGGAAACCCGCACTGCACCTGTACCATGAGCGGCTAGACGTTCCAGTGTAATACACTGCTCGATACAAAGATGAAAAGAAGTACAATATAAAGCGAAAAATCAGTAACATTACATACTCTTAAAATCTAGGAAAAAATGAATGTTACATTTACCCCCCCTTCCAAAAAGAAATAGACTACACTAGTCTATTAAACTAAGCCTATTTGTGAAAAAAAGGTACAAAGTGGTACACTATCACTTAATACTAAGGTCAAAACTTAAAACAAAATTACAATCTTCGGACCTTACTACTAGACTTAATTTAATTAAGCACTAATATTAAGTACAATGAAAACCAAATGAAAATCTTTGCATGATCACAAGAATCTTATAACTAGACTTAACTTAATTAAGCACTAAGGTTAAGTACAGCAAAAAGTAAATAAAAATCCTTGCATGAACATAAGAAATACCTGTCCAGAGTAACAATAGCGGTCTTCTTATATAGAAGAATCAGCTCTATTATTGTTACCAAAACAAACAAAAAATATAACTTTGTCTAGACTCTTGTCTAAATCAAAAAAAGTGAACTGAAACAAAATATGAACACCCCCCTTAAAACAGTTTAAGGATTGTCAGAAAATTTTCTATTTCAGCAAAAGAAATTTAGAAAAATTCTTAAATAAAGAAAAATAAAAAAATAAATGTTTCTAGTGCAAACACTAACACTAAAACGAAAAAGTCTTGTCAGACCATTTAGCACAAGGCTAAGAAAAAACATCTGGATGAAACTCCAGACAAACGCTCGGGAAAAATCGCCCTCAATGCTCTAGCTCACCGCTAAGAGAACATTCCTAATCTAGTATCACTACTAGTCGCATCAGAAAATAATCGCACTCTATCGCGCAATGTCGACGTCCTAAGACATCTAGACATGCTAAAATCGCCAGGGAAAACGCTCTGGTTGATCGCCAGAAAACACGTCAGCTCATCGCCAACAAAACACTCTGGTATATCGCCAGAAAAAACCTCGGCTCCTCGCCAAGAAAACACTCTGGTATATCGCCAGAAAAAACCTCGGCTCCTCGCCAAGAAAACACTCTGGTATATCGCCAGAAAAAAACATCGGCTCCTCGCCAAGAAAACACTCTGGTATATCGCCAGAAAAAACCTCGGCTCCTCGCCAAGAAAACACTCTGGTATATCGCCAGAAAAAAACCTCGGCTCCTCGCCAAGAAAACACTCTGTATATCGCCTTTGACTACACAAAGTCTGCGTTCTAAAAGAACAATCGCGCCATTAACATAGTGAGCAGCTATAAAAGCTAACAATATCACTATAAGCGCAGTGAATAGCTATAAAAGCTAAAATTCACTCTAAACACAGTGAATAGCTATAAAAGCTAAAATTCACCAAACTGAATGATCCTGCTTCAAAAAGCAATGTTCACAAAGAACAGAATGATTAGTCCTCGCGCAACTAACATTCAAGGAAACATTTCCCAGATATGAGACAGCAAGTCTCGAAATAGGACCTCCCTAAAATTACAATTTTATATATAGGAGTCCATAAACAAAACGACTCAAAATCACACATTTTGAGCACATGCCCTCAAGCAACCAATACACCGAAATATATACAGAAATATATACAGAAATATGTACAGGAGTTCAAATCCCAAACTCTTGGTTATGAGAACTCCATATTGAGCTTGGCGAAAGCTCTTAGCAAAAGCTAAACAAATCTTCGGCACATCGCACCAAAGTGGTAAATCTGCCTGGAAACATGAGCCGGAAAAAACGCCCTCCGTCATTCTTCAGGGTGGCTACACAGAGATATAAAACTTAACCAGCATTGCGCCTCTTCAAGTTGCATGAAGAACCCTCGTGTACTGGTCTCGCCCTAGAACAACAACGAAAAACATTTAATCCATCCCACATAACAGGAGACAAACACCTCACCACGATATACTGAAAGGTGGAGACAATAAAATACGGAAATGGTGACCCTGGTGTCCACCAACAAAAGGGAGTAGATTATAGCATCCACTAAACTAAAACGGTGTCTACCACACCACCATAAGTCAAAAAAAATAATCAATAGGGTGTTCCGAAACACACTACTGCCAACAGCCTGTCACCACTAATAGGCTAATTGGAGCTGAGGTCGACTACAGTAGCTAGGCTCTCCTTTGGCTCAAATAGAAATAGCCATTGGGTAACAAAACCTCTAAAGGTCCCAAAGGTCAAACGTGCGCCCCCCATAGACTACCCTTCCAATCAGTCTGTTCCTCAGGAAGACTAACTCCCTGCCAAACGTCGTAACGGCATCTGTTAGCACCCGGTGCATCACAGCCTGTAAAAACTCATTGGATACAACCTAAAGGTTTACAAGGTTAACTTAACCAAGCTTCTAACGGAAATTTCCAAAAAACGAAAATGAGCTTAAAAGGCTACATGAAGCAAAAATTTCTCAATTTTTCGGTGGCAATGCAACTAAACTTTTGAAGACGACAAGAGCTTTTCCAGCTTAATCAGAAAAAAGAGGAAAACATCGTTGACAGCTAAAATATTCGATCATGGTGTTAATCGTCTTCCTAGACAATAGCCTCTAGAAGAAACTGCTACAGGTATCAGGCATAACCGTTTTCTGTCAGCCCAAACTTCTAGATTACCTCTTGGAAATCTAAAAATTCGGTTAGGAATCTTCCTTCACTGCGCTTAGCCACTCTTGACAAGGTTCTCATCTCGGCATCAGATTTTGATCGTTTCTTTGTGAAACGACTGTCTTACTCTGCTCTCATCTCCTGTAAATGATCAGCCTTTAGTTCTCCTGCAAGACTTCAATTTCCTATCAATCTGATAGTAAACCGAAAAAACTCAACATACGCCTATGAGTCCATGCAAAAAATTTTTTTAAAAAATTAGTGACTCAAAGGTAACGTTTAAACGGCCCTGAAAAGAATAGAGTATACCCTCAGTTTGTCAATTCAGAAGAAGATCTAAATCAAAATAATCCAAGTCTTAAACTTACTGGATAAACCAAAATCAATTTACTCTTAATTGCACCCAAAATATACCACTAAGGTAATAGAAATACACCCACTCGGGTAACAAACTTTGAAATTGCTCATAAAAAATTTTGACTCAACATCATACCACACGAGCTCCATCTTGCGCTTGTCCAAACTCAAGATCACTTTGGATTGCCTCTAATCAAAATTTCGCTTCCAAGTGTCAAGAACTGGATATTATTTGGGGTCATAAGCAAATCAAATCCCGCGACCACCGACATACCAGTCTTATGATATATCCTGAGTGTGACTCCTTCGCAAGCTCGCAACAGCTGAGTCGATGCTAAACATCAACCGCCATCAACCTAAGTTTGGATATGATCAGTACCCAAAACCTTAGCAAAAAATTATAAAAGTGAGCTTACTCTGCTCAACTTTTATAACAGTCAAAAAAAACGAGGTCGTCACCTCTACAGAGCAACATCAAAAAAAAATAAAGTAAAGCAATTAAGATAATGTAAATATAAATTATTCTTCTTCTGACAAACTTTCATTAGGGTTAGGTTCATTGAATGGTTTTAAGTCTTTAATATGCCATCGTCCTACTTTAGTCCCATCTAAATTAACTAAACCATAAACTAAATCTGAAATCTTTTCTCTTATCACGCAATGCACATACTTAGGTACCAACTTAGATGTGAATTTATCAGCTGCACTGGAAAGAATTTTATTTTTTCGCCAAACGTGATCACCTATTTTAAAGGAAAAATCCCTTTTTCTAAGGTTGTAAGATTACTGTTCCGTTCATAAGCCTTATGTATCCTACTACGCACGTCGGTGAAAATATCTTTTAAACCCTTTAAATTTTCGGCGTACGCGCCCCTGTTACCCGGAATTATTTCGCTGTCAACATTGACATCCAAATCTAAATTTTTATAATACGATCCAGATAGAGGTATATGTCTGCCGTACTAAGAAGGACGGTGTGAACCCTGTTACTTCGTGTCTTGCGGTGTACACGGGATTAAAACGGATGTTAAAACCATAAGTTTCACTTAAGCTCTTAAAACTCTTAGAGGTAAACTGAGTACCGTCATCGCATATCAAGAGCGATGGAACACCGTGGATTAGAAAGACATCATTTTCCAAAATTCTCTCTATATATTCTGCTTTAGAGCTTTTCAAAGGAAATAGCATGGTATACTTTGTAAACCAGCAAGAAACCACGAGAAGTCATTTGTTTCCCTTTTTTGAACGTGGGAATGGGCCTACTAGATCAGCTGCTATGACTTGGAAAGGGTAATTAACCGTTTTCTCTTTTCCCATCAGCCCCATAGGTAGTGTATTTGGAGATTTCTGCGCTCCACATACTTCACAAGTCCTCACAAAACTTTAAGATATCAAAACGCATTTTTGGCCAATAATACTGTTCCTGAACCCTGTGAAGAGTTTTACAAAAACCAAAATGACCAGAAGTAGGAGGAGTGTGACACATGTCTATAATTTCCTCTCTCTGTGGTTTAGGAACTAGTATTTTCCACTCGGGTACATTAACTTTTAAAGGCAACTGGTTTGGGATAAATTTGTACACGAAATCATTTTCCACCTTCCACTGCGGAAAATTTTGAGGAAATTCTTTAATTTGCTGCCGTAAATTATCGTACCATGGATCTATACGATCTATGTCTACTGTATCAATTCTTACGCCAATCTGTGCATTAAGACTGTTTTCGTCCACTGTATGATCTGGGATTCTTGACAAAGCGTCAGGAATAACATTGTGGACTCCTTTTCTATGAATTAAATTAAATGTATGTTGTCTCAGCCTAATCGCCCAACGCGCTAGTTTGCCACTAGGGTTTTTAATAGAATTAAGCCACAATAAACTATAATGATCTGTTATGACCGTGAAAGGAACACCTTCTATGTAAGGTCGAAACTTTTCGATGTTAAAGAGTACTGCTAAACATTCTTTTTCAACAACCGAATAGTTACGTTCAGCCTTTGATAAAGTTCTACTGACATACGCTATCACTCTTTCCTCACCATTGATTTTCCGTGTTAGGACGCCCCCTAAACCGGTATTAGAAGCATCACTAGAAATATAAAACTGAAGGGAAAAATCTGGTTGGGATAAAATTGGAGCTGAAACCAATAGCTCTTTAATCTTTATAAAAGATTCTTCGGCTGCCTTTGTCCAATCTATCGATTGTCCTTTTTTTTTCGTCCTTTCAAAAGATCATTAATAGGCGACAACAGGGTAGAAAAATTCTCAATAAAACGTCTATACCATGAACACATTCCTACGAAGCGCTTAACTTCCGTAGTATTAGTAGGTCTCGCATAATTAACCATGCTTGCTACTTTATCCGGATCGGTACGCAAGGAATTTGAGCCTACAATATAGCCTGAAAACTTTAGAGAAGTTTTGAAAAAATCACATTTGCTCAAATTTATCGTCAGTCCGGCCTCTTTCAATTTATCTTTTACTTCTTTAAGTAAGCGAATATGCGATTCGAAGTCTTCCGATGTTACTAAAATATCATCGAGATAGGTAAAAATATGTGGCTCATATTTCGGACCAAATATAGCGTCCACTAAACGTTGCTGAGTTTGAGCAGCGTTCTTTAGACCAAACGGCATAGTGACGAACTGAAATAGACCTCGGCCTACTACTGCAAAAGCGGTCTTTTCCTTAGAGGATTTGTCCAAAGGAATTTGCCAGAAAGCCTTTCTAAGGTCTATCGAGGATACATACTTAGCATTCCTGAGTGATGTCAAAATTCTGTTGATGTTCGGTAATGGATAGTTATCAAATTTGCTGACCTCGTTGAGCTTTCTTCCGTCAAAGCATAGACGATATCACTCCGAGTTTCAACATTTCGTCTAACTCCTTATTTAATACTTTTGACATATACGGAGACATGGCGAAGGGCCTTGTCTTTACAGGACTGGCATCAGCCGTATCTATAGACATGGTGATTTTATTCGTTCGGCCTAACCTATCTTTACTACTTATTTCCTTGAAAGAGCTTATTACTTTTTCTGCCTTTAAGCGTTCCGTCCGCGAGAGATCATCTACGGTACATAGACGCGAGAAAAGGTTTTCTAAAGAACTTTCTGAATAACAATCTTTAAAACTTGTATGAGAATTGACTTCTAGGGACTGTGAATACCACGACTTATCTTTAAAATTTACTAAAATTCCGAATTTTTGTGCAAAATCACATCCTAAAACCAAAGTATGTGATAGAGAAGGTACTACTAGAGCAGAGATTACTAAACAATGAGCATTGCAGACTAGCGGCAACTCAACCGTACCTAAAACTTTTAGACGGCTGCCATCTGCAGTGGTAACACTTCTATTTTTGACATGGCATATTTTTATACTTAAACGACTTAAAATTTTAATACCATTCTGACCTACAACGGAGGCATTTGCACCAGAGTCAAATAAAGCCGTGAAATGGACACTTAATAGATTTATCTTGATATGCGGTCTGTTATCTAAATATTTATGCACGAATAAAGGAGACATGTGACCATTTGGAGAAGCAGGAGTTTTAACTTGAGAAGGAGAACTTTTATTAGACTTAAAAAAAATCTGAAACTTTTTGTAACCATTTAGTCCAATCTGATCTATTGGAATATTTCTTTACTTAAGATCCTCGTTAGAATCTTTCTTTTATCCGCGACCGGACGTTCTGAGAAAGTACGACGGATTTTCAGTTCATAGTCTAATTCATTTTCCAGTAGGTGATTGACTTTAAAATTGAAGGCTTCCATGATAAATGTATTTAGATTATGAAATTTAAAAGAATTGTTTAAAAAGTCGTAAAAATATTTTTCCTGTGCTCCCAATAGTCAAAATAAAAAATATGTAACGACAACTAAAATATGTAAACTTCTTTACCAAACTTTTAAAAAATCTTCAACAATTTCAAAAAATATTTCTAAGTATCGCCTTGTATTAATATTCCTTTACTAAATATTTTAAGAATTTTCAACAAAAAAATCTCCAAAGACCGTTTCGTATAGACAAAGTATTTTTAATATTCATGCAAAACATCGGTGAGAAAAAAGTACAGTTTTTTCTTCGGTTAACCGCAAAATAAATCTAACAGTGCAAAAATTAAAGTAGACCAACACATCCGCCAATCTGAACTATAAAGCTAGCTTTTAAGAAAAAAGCAGGGATCACTTAAATTAGAGTCAATTAACAAAATTCAAATATCTATACCACCATCAGATAAATTGAAATAAATATTCCTTCAAATTTCCTGCTTTTGTCTTATTGCTATAGTGTAGTTTCGTTTAATAAATATTATGAAATAAAAATATCTGAAAAGTTAGAGCTTTTACTTTGTTCGAAAGCTAGTACAAATAAAATTCCAAAAGCCCCGCGTTGACAGCGTCATTTTGTAACTTGGGAACTTGCCCTCAGGCAGGAGGCATCTTTTTTGTACCTTGTGAAAAGTTGTTTGTCCCACGCTTGAGCGCAATTTTCTTGCAGCCCCGCTTTAATTTCTGAGAAGGTATTGAGTGAATAATGATTTTAAAAGAACTAAAGAAATTAAACAAACACTAGCTCAGTTTTCCTTGGTAGAGAAATATGGGTAAGAGATAATTGTTGTACGTCTTTTTGGAATTATTTTTTTTTTATGGTTAAAAACTTTATTTGTACTATTTTTTTTTTTTTGGGCACCATTCATTTTAAAATAGCAAGGATCTAACTTCAGCTAAAAAAATGAAAAAAACACTGAAGTGTTTATACAGTTGGTATAAAAGAATTAGTCTAGTACAACCCTTCTTATCCTGAAAAGAAAGATAGATATACAGTGAAACACTAGCTTTAACCAACAAAAAGAAAATTTATTCATGATTTTAAATTAAAAGTTCTAACCCTTGCAGTTTTAAGAATTACAAAAATTCTAGCCTAAACAGTAGTTATTAAAATTAGAGTTCCTAAATCAGACATTTTACTTCCAAAACTTTACTACACCCGAAATCAAAGAGTCGTGATATTCACTTCACGATTTATCAGTTCAAATTGCTGTTAAAACACTTATTTGCGGGAAATAGATCTACTGATGTATGTTCTGGTGACTTACGGTTTTCCTACGGGCTTCTTGGCCTTAAATTGAACACAAAACCGATTTCACACATTCCATCACTTATTTCCAGTATGGCTTCACGATGAGAAGAGCCTACTTCGGCTACTCCATGTAGAAAAAACACACAAAGCCCACTACGGCTTTACGTTAAAAACTCGTACTTAATTTGGCTCTCGTAAATATTGCCAGAAGCCTCTACTGCGGCTTGATGGGCAAAGCCTGGCTGCGGCTTGATGAGAATAAGCCTTCTCGGTGGCTCGATGGAAAAAAAGCCTTCTCGGCGGCTAGTTGGAAATAAGCCTTCACGGCAACTTGGTGGAAGTAAGCCTTCACGGCGGCTTGGTGGAAATAAGCCAAGATGTGCGTTCTCCGGACCCTTAAATAAGCCGTGAGAACTACGTCTCTAAAATGGCGACGCCGGAACCAAACTCCGGAAACAAACATTTGACCAATCCCGGCGTACTACGAATTCGATAGATTCGGTCGGAAACCCGCACTGCACCTGTACCATGAGCGGCTAGACGTTCCAGTGTAATACACTGCTCGATACAAAGATGAAAAGAAGTACAATATAAAGCGAAAAATCAGTAACATTACATACTCTTAAAATCTAGGAAAAAATGAATGTTACAATATATA
>CM032455.1:81101503-81136503 GCA_019049505.1 Pachyrhynchus sulphureomaculatus
ATCCCGAATCCGATATTCTAAAACACTAAATCGGCAAACCAAAAACAACCGAAAAATATAATTTATAATAATCGCATTTAGATTAGTGTTTCTACCTTTCTTACTTACTAATACTATCGGTCAAATGGAACATGAGGTGCTGTCCCAGGTTATTCTGTCATTTAAATATTTATTTATTTGTTTGTCTATACTTATCTTTACTGATACTAATACTTGAAATACCTTTTTAATATTAGCTTTTGACTCCTTATTAAAAGTAAATCCAGTAAACTTGAACATACAGTTGGGTTAACTTTCCCTGTCAAAAGCAACGGCATGTAAAGCCTGAACTTGGACTTAGTTATATTGTGTATGATTCTTTAAACAATCCCTAGTATAACTACTTTTAAAACGCTTAAACTGAAAAAGCGAACCACGTTTAATAGCTTCTTTAAAATGTACTGAATTAATTAAATTTAATTTCAAAATATTTAGTACTTCTATCTGGAGAAGACACTGTGTTATAGAAACGATGATCATAGCTATGCAAATAAAGTAAAAATTCCGACAAAATCATTGTTTAGTTTTTATTAATTTAGAATGGATTTCTATTAAGTAACAGATAATTCAATAAATTATTTAAAATAAAATGTCCCTCCAAAATTTCAGAAAAATCCTTAGAACATTTGCACCATTTAAAAGTTCTACCCCTATCCTTCCTGAAATTAATTAATGATTGTTTTTAGTTAAAAATTGACTCAATGAATTTGGTGTTGTTTAGCTCTATAAATTCGATTCGTATTTTTTATTCATAACTCAAAAGAATTAAAGGCAAGAATAATATAATTATTGAGGTGTTATTTTCGCACACCTGTTTAGTGAGACCTCAACTATATAGATATAAAATAGGTTCAGGTAATAGATGGTATTATATTAATTGTGGAACGCAATAGTACCACTAATTTATTATTTTCAAGTTGAAATGTAACTAGTCTAAGTAACGTATCTTAATTAAAAACGAATTTTATTTTTCATCTTAACTGATAACTAGACATTAATATTAGGATTTCAAAGAGTGAAAAAAGTATACATACTTAAAAAAAACTTACTACTTGATGTCCTGAATACCTAATAATGCATATTTTCTCAAAACTGGTGTTAGGTTAACTTTGTTAAAATAATTAAATTTAGAAACACTGCCTTTAAACACTTTTTAGTTCGAAAATTATTTCACGTGTTCTATCAAAAGAGCAAGACAAAATTCGTATGACGCACACAATGTTGATATGACTAATTGCGATTTCCTTCGTTAAATAAACAGAAACGAGTCTTTCAGACCAGTGTTCATCACCAAAATTTGGATAGTTGCGTAGGAAGGACATTGTTCCTTCAATATATTAAGCATGTCGTCGTAAATTCCTTTAGCTGAGAGTCCTCTCGAAAAGAGATATTTTACCACTGACAAATATTTGATTTTACTAGTAGTAGTATATATATATATATATATATATATATATATATATATATATATATATATATATATATATATATATATATATATATATATATATATATATATATATATATATATATATATATATATATAAATATATATATATATATATATATATATATATATATATATATATATATATATATATATATATATATATCACTGTCTTTATTGGATTCTAAGTTAGGCAAGGCCTCTTTCTTATAATTTTTGAAAGTTTAAAAAAATAATTTCTATAACTAAATATAAACTTATTCTGTCTTAACCTAAGTTCTTACAATAGGAATCCTATGCTAACTTAACCTAGGAATTGTGTTTGGTATATACATGAAGTTTCTTAAAGCTAGGACTTAGAACTAAGACTAAAACTACCTTAAACTAACACTTACGCTAACTTAAACTAGGATGTAACAAGACTTAAATTTGGACTAATTTAAACTTAACCCAGGATGACATTCTTTTTGTCACGGCGGGCGAGGGGG
Source organism: Pachyrhynchus sulphureomaculatus (assembly GCA_019049505.1). Lineage (NCBI taxonomy): Eukaryota > Metazoa > Arthropoda > Insecta > Coleoptera > Curculionidae > Pachyrhynchus > Pachyrhynchus sulphureomaculatus. The sequence continues at coordinate 81,103,478 of CM032455.1, forward strand.
GTTATCGTCTTCGTCCGAGAGCAGCAGCGAGTCCAACAGTCTAGGGAACTGGCGGCTGACTTGAGGTGGGAGTATATATATATATATATATATATATATATATATATATATATATATATATATATATATATATATATATATATATATATATATATATATATATATATATATATATATATATATATATATATATATATATATATATATATATATATATATATATATATATATATATATATATATATATATATATATATATATATATATATATATATATATATATATATATATATATATATATATATATATATATATATATATATATATATATATATATATATATATATATATATATATATATATATATATATATATATATATATATATATATATATATATATATATATATATATATATATATATATATATATATATATATGATATGACAAAATAGATGCTTATGCACTCTGTCGGTGACTTATTTAAACTCTTTTCAAAGTGCACTTAATTGCAGAAGCGCACCTTCTCGAGCTTCCCGGTCAAAGGCATAGATGGCATTGGTGAAACAACTACAGGCGAATCCTCAAATTGTCCTTTGTATTTGCCAGACCATCCCAAGACGCGCTTCATCAATACCATCTATACCTTCGAGCGGGAAGCTCGAGAAGATGCTCTCCTGCAATTAAGCGCCAGCTGTGGTGGACCTTAAATAAGTCACTTTAAATAACTCACCGACAGAGTGCAGTATAAGCATCTATTTTGTCATCTTTTTCCGTTAGTACCCGGATAAGGACTGAAATTGTGTTCCTAATATTTGCTGAACCTAGCCCAACTGATGGGCCGTGATACGGAGAAAAACGCGTCTTGGGATGGTCTGGCAAATACAAACTTTTGGGAACTCCTGAAGTGCGGATCTGTCGTTCACCTTTATAAAGCTTTTCACGGATGGTAGAATGTAATACATTAAAATTCCGGTTTTCAATCCATTCTTCTAACAATGCATTTGCACGACGTTTCGCCGAAATCTAATTTGTCATTTTTAAGTGCTCTTGCTGGTGCTGCTACTTGATACCGTGATCTTGCTGCTGCTACCTCTCGAAGCTAAGTTAGCTTCGCAAACAAGAACACTTGAAAATGCCAAACAGATTTTGGCGAAATGTCGTGTAAATTCATTGTTAGATGAACGGAATGAATCCCGGAATTTTAATGTATTATATATATATATATATATATATATATATATATATATATATATATATATATATATAACACATGGGCTGAAAAGTCCCGGGCCTAACACATAGATGGCGCTAGTTTTATTGCAGTCACCTTTTTTTCAGTTAATACTAACCTTCAAAAGACAGCTGTTAAAATTTCATGATATTCTATTCATTAATTTGTGAGTTATTGTGCTAAGAGTGACGCTACTTTTGTTATTTTCAAAACAATGGATCAAAAACAATTTCGTGTTTTAATTTTACACTGCTTCTTGATGGGAAAAAATACCGTTCAAGCGAAGCAATGGCTTGAAAAGTGTTATGGGGACTCCGCTCCATCAGAAAACAACAATAAAACGTTGGTTTGCTGACTTCAAACGTGGTCGTAGAGACACCGATGATGCAGAACGCAGTGGACGTCCAAATGAGGCGGTAACACCAGAAAACATCAAAAAAAATCCATAAAATCGTTTTGAATGATCGAAAAAGTGAAGTTGCGTGAGTTAGCTGACATCGTAAAGATATCAAAAGAACGTGTTGGCTTTATATTGCATGAGCATTTGACTATGAGAAAGCTCTGTTCAAAGTGGGTGCCGCGTTTGCTCACTGTTTATCAAAAACAAGAACGTGTTGATGATTCTGAGCAGTGTTTGGCCATTGTTAGAGCGGCGCTGGAATGATTGCGTTGCTCTTGATGGAGATTACGTTGATGAATAAAGCTAATTTTGAACCAAAAAAAACCGTGTTTTCTTTGTTAGGCCCGGGACTTTTCAGCCCATGTGTTATATATATATATATATATATATATATATATATATATATATATATATATACATCCCAAAAACAACGTATTCCCTTCGACGCGACAGCTGATAGGCCAGCACATATCTCACCAGAATATGTAAATCTGACCTAAGTGAAAAATCGTATGTGGAAGTTTGCCATATTTTTAAATGTCTTACTTAATGGGGATATTTTTGCATATAGTAAAGTCTCATTTCAAATAGATTTAATTCACTAATGATATCACACAAAAATATACAATTCTTCATTATTTTAGTTTGGAATGTTTTAACTATTGTTTATAATGTTTTTTCTGTTATTAATTTAATTTACTATTAGTATACTATAACTAGGTTCACGGTTGATTCAAATTTATGTCAAGATAGGAACATTAAATATTACATTTGAAAATAAGAACACAGAATATGTAAGTATAAATGCTTAAAGTATCATACAACCAATGTATACATCTTAGAATTTGTGGTAATCATCAGCAGCCTATCCATTTAATAAGCTGATACCTATGGGCCACATGGAAGAGTTATACATATTTTTATTTATTTATATATATATATATATATATATATATATATATATATATATATAAAAGAAGAAACTGTTTCTCGTAGTCGCCAGGTAATTTATAGTATTATTTCAAAACTAACTGAATCGAAACCACAAAGTTTTGCATCCTCTGTTAATTATACTCGATAGGAAACACAGCCTTGGGAAAAAATCATTCCAAAGAGATGATGTACGAGGAGTAACAAGCTAAACCAGATACGGAAGTGATATATTAGTGCGACGTGTATTAATAGCGTGCACCACTCTGGGAGGAATTAAGCTGACTGCATCCATCGAACTCTATCAATAAAGTAGAATATACTCGAATTGCCAACCGTTCTCCAGACGAACAGATTTCTTCTGAATCTCTCTATCATCGTTGCTAAGCTCCGAGCCTCGTGACCTCTATTGCATTGTTACACAGAATTTACAACAGCCCTCCAGGCTTCTCTATCTTCGACACTTCTTATCATCTCCGGTAACTCCAAGTGCATTGTAAACATGATCTGATAGATGTATCTATTGGGAGATCTTTTTCTTCTACCATCAACTTTTCCCTGGATCAGCAACTTTTCCGTGCCATCACTCGTTATTATGTGATCAAAAAATGATACTATTTTTCTCTGAATGAACAGCCGGTCACTATTTTGGATGTTAAGATCGCTCAGAACAGACGTATTTGGCCTATGAGATGCCCAGGAAGTTAAGAGCATCAGCCTGTAGAATGTAGTTTCGAAAGCCTCTATTCTTTTACGGCTGCATTAATAGTCTATGTTTCGGTTCCGTATGTGGCTATAGGGAATATTAGTGAATTGACAAGCCTTTTTTTAGTCATTTTATTTATTCTGTGATCTTGCCATACTTTGCTTAGGCTTATCATTGCAGTTTTGGACATCGCTATCCTTCTTTTAATATCTTCTTCGCAGCCCCCCTTGTTAGAAATTCTGGCACCTAAGTATATATCTGTCTTCAGTGGTATATCGTTGATTTTGTTGAGAGGAGGCAACATTTTAGCTCGATCCACTACAAGAAGAGAACTTTTCTCTCGATTTAATGAAGGGCGGACATTTGCGCTAACCTTTTAGATTCGATACAGCAATGTAACGATTTCTTCCTCAGAGCTAGCCATTATTGTAATGTCTCAAGTTCGAGAACGTTTTGCCTCCTACTGATACCCCTCCATTCCACTCTTCCGTCGCTTTGCGGATAATCCATTCACCATATATATTGAAGAGTAGTGGAGGCCGGATACATACCTGCCTCACCCCCTTTCTGACTTGGAATGGCTTAGACAGATTTGTCTAAACTCTAACATAAGCGATGTTGATGCTGTATAATTTGTGGATTAAGAACACTAGGTTATAATTTTGTTTAGAAGGTAATCCAGTGTAATGGATTAGTGTGGGTAATTATGTATTTGTAGATTAATTTAATGATTATTTATAGTAAATAAAAGTATATATGGGATAACCCTATAAGTTAACTCATGGCTAAATGGGACTTTTCTTAAAGCCACCAAACAAACAAAAAAAAAGAAGACTAGGTGGTCAGGTGTCCCCATTTCTTGAACAATTCTCCATAAGTGATCACTGTACCGTATCGAAGGCCTTTGTTTAATCAAGGAAATAGAACACGACAGGAAAATTATATCCGGATCATTTGTTTCACATTGATTAGCTGTTCTCTTGTGCCTTTACCTGGTACAAAACCTGCCGGTTCTTGGGAAATATGAGGCAATTCTTGGATGATGTGGAGCACAATTTTACTTGCATGACATATAAGAGAGATAGTTCGGTAATTTTCCCTGACGTCTCGTGGGCCTTTCTTGTGAATCGATATATATATATATATATATATATATATATATATATATATATATATATATATATATATATATATATATATCGATTGTGTCCGTTCTTTAAGCCATCTACCTGTTGTCCACATCTTATTGCATATTTTGTGAATTAAGTCAACACCGGTCTCTTGTGTCGCTTTAAGCATTTCTGCCAGAATGCCATCCACCCCTGCAGACTTAATATTTTTGAGTTTTTTCATCACTCCTGAGAATTGTTGGCTCTAGATTTCTCATATTCAGTTGTATGCTATAGTTATTTTGCACTTCACATGAGAATTTAACAGTAATCGCGCCATCTTTCAATTACTTCTGGCTTTGCTCTCAAAATTTGCTCAGTGTCGCCTTTTAACGGTAAAAATTTTGGTGTAAATGTATTCACTAATTGTTTGACTTTTCTAAATAAATCTATAATTTCGTGTTTTTGTGAGTGCTATTCTATTTCTTCACAAGTTTTGGCTATATGTTTGTTGTTTTGTCTTGTGCGATAGCTTTGTTTATTGTTTTTGTTATATTTTATTTGTGTTTCCTCGTTGAGACCTTTAGAGTTTAGTTCCTGCCGTTTTTGTATTAGTTGCCAAGATGATGGAGATATCCACGTTTTTTTTGGTTTCGATTTCATATCGTTGCAAGTTGAAGCTGCTGATTCAATGACTGTCTTCGTTTTTGTCCATAGTTCATTAGAGCTTGATTGTTTCATTTCGTCTTGTGTTACTTGCGTCAGATTATGGGTGACATTTTCAGTAAAATTTGAGTTTGATCCAAGGCGCCATCTATTTGAGTGTATTGTTGGACTTACTTCGAAGTTAGAGGCATAGAACAGAATGCAACAAATGCAGGGTACGTTGTGGAACAGAGCCCCAACCATTGGAGTATTATTCCATCGTTGGTCGAATTTAAGCTTTGTACAGAATTAACAGTTGTTGTGAAGTATACAGATTTCTAATTCGAAAAAGTAGCCCAACTTTTGAGAACTTCTCTTTACTATTCATGTGACGTGTTCATGCGAAGACATATTTGCTCCCAAGTTAACGCCCAGCTTGTACATTGACAATGCTAGAGGAATGGAGTGTCACGACATAATTATGTTGGGTTCCACAACGTTAACTTTTTTAGAAAAAAACTGCCGCCTGGGTTTTTGTAGCGTTCTTCTACTTGGTTATTATCACCCCAAGATAAAAGTTCTTCAGTGTCTTTGTTAAGTTGAACGACCTCCTCCCGTCGATGAAGAAATAAGCGTATTGTCATTCTGTAAAGTTGTAAAATTGGATTTCTGGTCATTTCCAGCAGATCGCAGCAGAAAGTAGGAGACAATATAGAGTCTTGCGGCAGACCGGCGTTGATAGTGAAGGTATTAGCAAGAAATCCATCGACTGCTACTGGTAAAGAACACTCTCTGAGGAAATCCGAGGGCCATAAACTAAACTTCTCAGACATATCATTAGAGCGTAACTTATGCAACAACCCATCATGCCAAACACGGTCGAATTCCTTGGATATATCAATTGCAACTGCTCGAGATTCTCCAAAATGTTCAATTGCATTCTTCTATTTAGATATGTTGCCTTACAGGCTAACGAATTTTATGATATTTGAAAGTATAAACACTAATAATATCATAAAACAAATTCCTTTAGTCCTTAACATTATTTCTAATATAGGACGGTTAATAAACTTATGAACTTTCTTGCGAAATTCAGGCTAAAGAATATAAATGGATCATTGTAAAGAGGGTTGCATATCCATTTTAATTACATTTCCCTGTGTGTTTAAGTTTCATACTCGGTTGTTAGCTCAAATTTATTAACGATAATGATCATTATAAAATGGGCCAACATATATATATATATATATATATATATATATATATATATATATATATATATATATATATATATATATAATAAATCGAACACATAACAAGCGGATGTAAAATATTAGGTAGAAGGGAACACACAGCCAGACATAACTCAGCGGCAAAAGTAGTTCACCAAGCACTAGCCACAACATACAAACTCATAAAAAAACACAGATTCCTACTACAAATACACACCATCATCTAGACTTGAAAATAATGATTACAAGCTCTACTGGCCTATCAGTATCCATACAGATAAAAACAGTCCAAGCCAATAGACCCGATATTACTTTTCAAAACAAAAAAAAAGAAAGGTCACCTATCTGACTGACATAGTTGTCCACAACGACACAACATGCAAACAAAATACACAGAAAAAAACTCCAAATACACAAACCTTGCAACAGAAATAAAAAGGCTATGGAAATAAGAAAAAGTCATCATTGTCCTCCTCGTCATATCAGCCACAGGTCTTACACCAACAACATTCACACCACACATACACAAAAACATTCAGAAGTGATTTAAAAATATGTAACATTGTCAGGTCATTTCCTTAATACACAATGGTAATAGCGTTTGTCCTGACTTGACTTAAGCCCGTCAGCCAAACATGGAACCACAGTGAGAATGAAGAACAAAAACAATGATAATAATAATAAACGTCTTTATTTTATACTCGACGAAATGCAGCAATGCTGTTGTTAACCGAGTTCTCAAAAATACACAAAAGAAATAAAAAAAGTAAAATAAAAACATAAACTCAAATACAATTTAAGAAGTCACTATTAGTACTTAAACTCTACCTGTTCTAAACTAAAAAAGGAAAACATTGTAATTCTACATGAATCGATATTGATACCCATATACTAACCATTATCCCTACCTTACCCTATGAAAGAGACATAATAATAGTAATATTCAATAAGTCTAAAATAAAATCTCCTTTAGCTGCCTTCTGAAAGATAGTTCAGACAGAGCAAGCAAACCTTCAGGAATTTCCTTCAGAAGTTTAGCAGATGTATAGCCGAAAGACTGTTTAAACACACTTGTACAATGCCTAAGCATTTAAAAGCGGTCATTGTACCTAGTATTACGCTGATGTACCAAACTTTGATGATGCAACAGTTTATGCAGAAAACAAGCCAGATGTAGCCTTTCTCTATTCTTAATACGCAACCATTTCAGCTCCTTTAGCCTGCCACTCAGATGATCCCTCCCTCTGCATCCAAAAATAAAGAGTACACAGGAGTTTTGAATTTTTTGCAGCTTATACTTCGACATAGAGTCCAGGCACGCACCGTAAACAAAATTACAATAATTAGGGTGAGAAAGGACAAGAGTCTCGCACAAATATTTTTTTACGCTCAAATTGAGGATATGCCGATTATTATGCAAAGTACGTAGTGAACAATACGCCCTTTGAGCTACCAAAGAAACCTGCTTTCTAAACCTGAGCTTACTATCAAATAATATTCCCAAGTTTTTGTATTCAGTAACAAACGGAATTCTCTCCTGAGCCATATTTAACTTGAGATTTGCCGAAACCCATTCACTGTTTGTTCCAAAATACAGTACTGCCGACTTTCTCAGATTTATCCTCAACCCATTGTTATTAGAGTAGGTAAAGATCGAATTTAAACAGTAATTAATTTCCTGTTCCGCCCGTAATGCGTTAAGCCTATTAAAGCTCCTTAAAGTTTGACTGTCATCTGCATATTGTATTAGCCTACATTAAAATGCATATCCATCGTATAAATGAAGAAAACATAATGGTTCCGAAATCGACCACTGAGGGACGCCTCTATTCAAAGCCAAACTTTGTGACACTCGACAATTAATCAGCACACGCTGTGATCTATCCACCAAGTAGTTCTTTAATAAATTTACTGTTCCGTCTTTAAAACCATAATTATGAAGTTTGGCACATAGCAAGCGGGGATCCAGCGTGTCAAATGCCTTACTGTAATTGGAAAGAACCAAGGCAGTTATCTCTCCTCCATCTGCCGCCCCGAGGATATCATCCAAAATGCTTAGCAAGGCTGTTAAGACCAACGTGAATCGTTTTTCCACACACGCGTCGCTCCTGTAGCGCTTTAGGGATTTGCCTGCGGTAATATGATTTTTTTAGTGTTCCGTACGGAACACTTATAAGATCACTTCGGTGTCCGTCCGTCCGTCTGTCACACCCGATTTTCTTCGAAACTATTTGACATAGAAAGTTGATATTTAGTACTAATATAGGAATTGATAGCCTGATCGGAGTCGTGTAGTTCTGAAAGTTAAATTGTGACTTAAGAGGTTAGTTTTGGGGGCTGAAATCGGAAGTGAAAAAAAAATTTTTTACTGGGTCATCGAGGGGGATGTCAAATAAAAGTTTGTTAAAAGTTCAAAAATATATATAATGTAATACTTGCGCACACTTTTCTTCGTATTATTTTTAAAAAAGCGCGAAAACTCGCTGTCCCCCCTCTTATCTCGAAAAGTAATCATCAAAAATTTTGAAAAAATTCTGAAATATTCTCCACAAGGTACAGATTAAACGAAAATTATCACGAGTGCGTTCCCTTTAATAATTTATCTGATATGTAAAAAAAACAAAAATTTTAAGGTCATGAAACTTTGTTAACAACTCATTCGGGGTGTGTTTTGTGAATTCACTGATCATTTCATACATCCGTAACGAAAATTTTTATTTTAAAAGCAAATTAATGTACGTAACACTAATTGCGCAAGTTCAACTTGCACTTAACGGGTTATTTTAATAGGGGATAAAACTTTGGGGTTTCGATGTAATTAGTTTTTAAATACTACTATAAATTACCTGGTGACCATTAGAAATAGCATCTTATGCATTAAAAAAAGATATTAATTAAAATTTTAGAAACCTATATGGTACAAATAAGTGCAGAATTTGACCTAAAAAACAAATAACTGTAACTTCCAGCTGGGACGGAAATGAAAGTAGCCTAGTTATTTTTTATGAAACACTCTCTATATTATATTAGTTTCGAATAATAGGAAAAAACTAATCCTAGGATATATATTATGTCCTATATTTTCCTGTGATATTTAAAAAAAAAAATGGCGGTTGACCATATCAAATAATGTATCGTAGACCAAGAGGGCGACCCAAAATTTTGACCTGTCGACTAACCGTCTGCCTAGTTGTTCATTCTACCAGGCGAGTCGAAAAAAAGGCTTTAACCTTGATTTTGTGGCCCCCGTGCCCTGGAATTCCCAGATAAAGCCCAAAACGCTACATTCAAAAATGGACTGGCATTTAACCACTTGAATCAAGTACCATAATATTTGTTGACACTAAAAAAGTCGAGCGCCCAAAAGGGCAGACGCCGCCGGGACCAGTCTCAAAAAACGTCAATCCATTGGAACTTGAACTGAAAATGTGTTGACTTGTTCGGGTCCAAGCGAGACGTCTGCCTTACTGATATGTTATTAATTAAGGCCTAAATTTTCCAAAAATAACTTGGCCAGACGCATAGGACCCAAAACGTGGGACTTACGGTCTTATTTATTCAAAAAACTCGAGAAACAACCGTTTTGGGTGGAGAAGCGGGGGTCCTTCGGTGTTGGCGGCGTCTTCCTTTTGGGAGTTCCCTCTTATTTTATCAAGAACAAACTAAATTTATTGATTTTAAATGGTTAAGTGACACTCCATTTTTGAATCGACCTTTTCTGGGCCCTAAAGCTGGTTACGGTCTCGGCGGCGTCTGCTCTTTGGGACACTTGACCTTTCTAGTGTCAACAAATATTATGGTAATTAATTCAAGTGGTTAAACGACAGTCCATTTTTAGATGTAACATTTTGGGCCTTATCTGGACATTCCAGAGCACGGGGGCCGCAAAACCAACGTTAAAGGCTTTTATTCGACTCTCCCAATAGAATGAACAACTAGGCAGACGGTTGGTGGACAGGTCTAAATTTCGGGTAGCGCTCTATCAATATTATATCCTTAACAGAAAATAAATGACGATCTAAACAAAATAATACTGTTATTTCTACTTATATTAGAGGTATTAATGACTAGTACCACAAAATTTTTACTTCCGATTCAACAGAAAGAGTAACGCATAACAATTTTTAATTTCAAATAACTTCAATAATTTTAATGAAACGCTATACAATTTGTTAAATATTTATATCTACAGGGAATTTTATACAAGTATGTATACTTTCATATTCCTAATATTACTAGTTTTTGAGACATCGATAATTAAGAGTTCTGCAGCACCGTGCCTTTCATTCAAGCCATCTAAACTATACTTTAGGGCTATCCCTAAATCTAAGATAAAGATATCTAAGCTATGCATATTCAAGGGAGGGTTATTGTGTTTCATTGATTTCGTTTGTTTTATGGCTCCATTATTATTGCATAATTTGAGCTGCTATTTTGACATCGCGGGTCGTAAATTAAGACCAAATTATTTCTTTATAATAAATAATATTCTAATTATAAGTTTTACTGGTCTAATTTTAACTATAATACTTGTTTCTACCCGAGGAATGAATTGATATGTTGTACACGGAAAGGCTAGAAAAAATCGAAAAGACGCCAGAGCATATTATATGCTCAACGGTATCCAGAGCGGGATCCGTTATGTGAAAACTAAATCGAAAATTTTATTGAGAATTTAACTGTTATGGCATTCGTACTAATTATTTAGTAACAGGATGGCATCCTTGACCATAATACTTAATAAATAAATTGTTTTAAATATTTAAATTTAACTTTTGAAAATCGTTCGATCGGTGCAAGGGTCCAATAAGAGAGCTGGCAAGGTCACAAGACTACGCCTCTTGAGTTTTTCTACTTAGGCCATATTAAAGAATATGTATACAAGAGAACATAAGACTTGAAGAACTTAGAAACAGGATTACCTAATCCATTAATTCTATTACGCTACTTCAAATGGAAAATATTCTTCGCGAAGTTCAAGGAGTTCATTTATGCCCAGGGGGGGACGTAAATGGTCAATGTTTTTACATTTAAACTAAGAATCATATAGAATACTAGCAGGGCCCGCGGCTCCGCTCGCGTGGACTTGATTCACTACTATCGTCACTGCTTATTCCTTATGTTACCCAACGTAATAAAATATCTCTCATTATTTCTCCTTATCTCCCAATATTTCTCCTTATTTCCCATTATCTCTACATAATTTCCATTATCTAGGCTTATCTCTGCTCATCTCCCATTATTTCTCCTTATCTCCCATTATTTCTCCTTATCTCCCATTATCTCACCTTATTTCTCATTATCTAGGCTTATCTCGACTTATCTCCCATTATTTCTCCTTATCTCCCTTTATTTCTCCTTATCTCCCATTATCTCACCATAACTCCCATTATCTAGACATATCTCTGCTTATCTCCCATTTTCTCTCCTTATCTCCCATTATTTATACTTATCTCCCATTATCTCACCTTATTTCCCATTATCGAGGCTTATATCGAATTATATAGAACATACGTATAAATTTATAAAAACACGTAAATCGGATAAGTGGTTCTCGAGTGATAAGCGCACTAACGGACAGACAGACAGACAGAGAGACGTTGCATTATATATATATATATATATATATATATATATATATATATATATATATTATATATATATTTATATATTGTATTCTTTGCTACTTGATATTGTTCCGTATTTAATGCTTTAGGGAGTGTATTGCAAAAGAACGCGCTAGCGGCAAACTTTTCTCCGAATTGATTCACTATTATCGTCACTGCTTATTCCTTATGTCACCTAATAAAATATATCCTATAACCTGGTCAGAGAACATACGTATGTGTAAAAAAGCACGTAAATCGGATAAGTAGTTCTCCAGTGATAAGCACACTAACGGACGGACAGACAGGCAGACAGATAGACGGACAGAGAGACATTGCATTTTATATTAATATTATAGATATTCTCTCTCTGCTACATAATATTGTTTTCATATTTAATGGTTTGGACTGTGTATTGCAAGAGAACGCGCTAGCGGCAAACTTTGTCCGACTTCATTTACTATTATTGTCACTGCTCATATCCTTATGCTACCTATCGTAATAAAATATAGCCTATAACCTGGCCGGAGAACATATGTATGTTTTTTAAAAAAAAAAGTACGAAAATCGGATAAGTGGTTCTCCAGTGATAAGCGCACTACATAACGGACAGACAGACAGACAGAGATACTTTGCATTTTATATATAATTATAGATGTAATAAAATATATACCTATAAACCTGGTCAGAGAACATATGTATGAATTTAAAAAATCACGTAAATCGCATAAGTGGTTCTTGAGGGATAAGCGCAGTAACCACAGACAGACAGACAAACATTGCATTTTATATATATTATAGATATAGATTATTATTATTATTAACCTGGCCAAAGATTATATGTATGAATTTAAAAAAAGACAGGTAAATCGGATAAGTGGTTCCCGCGTGATAAACGCACTAATAGACAGACAGACAGACAGAGAGACATTCATTTTATATATATTATAGATTATAGATTACAGATATTCTTTGCTACATAATATTGTTCCATATTTAATGGTTTAGGCTGTGTATTGCAATGGCACGCGATAGCGGCAAACTTATTTCCGACATCATTCACTATTTTACGTCACTTGCTCATTCCTTATGCTACCTATCGTAATAAAATATAGCCTATGACCTGACCAGAGAACATATGTATGTTTAAAAAAAAAAAAGCACGTAAATCGAATAAGTGGTTCTTCAGTGATAGGCGCACTAACGGACAGACAGACAGACAGACAGAGAGAGAGACGTTGCATTTTATATATATTATAGACGATACATGTTTTAGGATTCGCTTTTTCCGTAGAATTCAAAAATGACCTAGCAATAATTAAGGTTATACCGTTATAATTTTTTATGCTGAGAGAGCTTGCCTAGTAATCTAGTAGACACCTGGACGAAGAAATGTATTTCTTTGTGCGTCCAGGAATAGATAGTTCCGCAAAGTCGCATTTAGCATTGTTCGATTCTTATCAGTCCGTAGCTGATCGTAAACCAAGAAGTTTTATTTTTCCATTTACTTTATTGATTTTTAGTGTTCCGTACGGAACATTTATAAGATCACTTCCATGTCCGTCTGTCTGTCCATCTGTCACATCCGATTTTCTCCGAAACTATTTGACATAGAAAGTCGAAATTTGGCACTAATATGGGAATTGATGGCCTCATCAGAGCCGTGTAGTTTTGAAAGATAAATTTTGGCTTAAAGGCTTAGTTTTGGGGGGTGAAATTGGAAGTGAAATTTTTTTTTTTCCCAGTTCATCGAGTGGGGTGTCAAATAAAAACTTGTAAAAATACGGGTTCAAAAGTGTATATAATGTAATACTTGCGTACTTTTCTTTGTATTATTTTAAAAAAAATTGCGAAAAATTGCGAAAAATTGCTCTCCCCCCCCTTATCTTGCAAAGTACTTAATAAAAAATTTTGAAAAAATCTAGAATATTCTGTACAGAGTGTGGATTGAATGAAAACTATCATGAATGTATTATCTTTAATAATTTATGTGGTATATATATATATATATATAAAAAAAAAAAAATTAAGGTCATCAGTTTTCAATAACGATCGGAAAAAAACTTTTGTTGACAACTTATTTGGGGTGTTTTTTGTAAAGTCATTAATTATTTTATACCTCCGTACAAAATTTTTTATTTTAAAAGCAATCAACGTACGGAACACTAATTGCACAAGTCCGACTTACACTTGGCCGGTTTTTAAGTAAGGCATAGCCTCTTACTTCTGTTATTGACTGTTGTTATAACATGTTTATGATCGATGGCTTATTCTAACTTAACCTACACATTTACACTAGTGATTCTATACTAATTTAACCTAGGAAATGGGTTTATTTAACATGATTGTGTTCTAGCCTAACTTAGCCTAGGGCTTATGTTAACTTAACCTAGTTTTTTTCTGTCATGGTGGGTGGGGAGGGCCATCATCTTCATCTGAGAGAGGATGTCTCAAAAATCGATGGCGGGCATGCGGGGGGATTTAGGAGACGACCCTGAAAATTGGATTGGGGTGCTGGGACGCCTTGTCCATGAACTTCAGTTGGGAGAGGTGAAAGATTTTTACGTGGTTTACTGGTTTCAGGTGTTGGTTACTTATATGTTGGTGCCTTGTATTATTGCCCATTTCTATGCTGCTCGAAGATTGAAGCCATCATCTATTTTGTTTTTTTGCCATTTTTCTCAGTTACGATGACCTCTTGTCTGATTTCTGTTTTTTAGTGTTGTATTGTGGTTATTTCTTTGCAACTATTATAATCGATTTTGTGGCCTTTCTCTAGCTAAATTCTAAAATCCCAGTATAGAACAACAGATAATAACAAAAAACGTTTACGTATATTACACGAGATTTCCTTCCATTGAATAAAATAAATTTTCTAGGCCAAACAGGGAATTGTGTTTCTTAAAATTAGACTATTCTAACTTGTCGACGTTGTACTTATGATTTGATGAGGTTTATTCATCTTGATCTAGGAATTAGAAGCATGAATATATAGTGATACAGCACCGGTCTCATCATCTCAGCATCTTAAAAAATCTATTTAGGAGACTGTTTCTTGTTGCGGTTAGGATCGCGAAAGGTCGATACCTTTTTATTTCCTATCCAGAACGGTACACTAACACAGAACGGCTTAACGACTTTAGTTAGATCAGAGATGATGGCTTTTGGAATTTAACCATACATTTAAGTAAGTATTGCTAACAAGTACACGAGACGTCCTTCTACTACCTTCACTCTTCGAAATTATGAAATTGTATTAATATATAGTGCGGTGATAACTTTTTATGAAGCAAATATATAAAGTTTTTTGTTTATCGTTCACCTCCCCACTTGAATGGGGAATTATCATTTTTTCACATTTTAAAGATATCGGCGAGAATGTTAAAATAACCATCAATGTTGTCCAAGTACCAAAACACAATTGTGTTTCACGTCACCTTTTAGACAACACGGTAGTGCTACCACGGTCGTTATTCCATTTATCCCAAATATACTTAAATAAATTAATAAATAAGTACACCGACCTGTCAGGATTTCAACACCAGACCTTCTGCACTGTAAGCAGGTACTAGACAAGGAAGCTAGAGCCGTCTCAGTAAAGCGTTCTTATTTGACAGACTGTCTTGTATTCTTGAAGAAATGTGTTTCGAGAACATTTTTTGTTATCAATGTATTCTTTGGTGTGCCAACAATGTCCAATCAACCTCCTGCATCAATAATCGCCTGGCATTTACGAGACATGCTGTTGACGTGAGAACTTTCTGCATACTCGCGCTGCGATGATCTCCAAATTTTTTAAATCTCGCGAGACAACTGAGCCAAAGTCCTCTGAGCTTTCTCTTTACAGGGACCAAACATTTTGAATAGGGTTGGCGTCCAGCGATTGCAAGGGCCACTCTAATATCTTACCGTGGGCCCAAGCGAGCCGCTTCGCGACGTAATTTTGGCCCAGCAAAGGTTTCTTCAACGTGCTTCAGAATTTGACATCATGAGCACGAAGATGTTGTCGAATGGTCTCATGGGGCCCCCCTACACATTCAAACCTGATACAAGGACAGTTTTGGATCCCGTGAAAACAAAGAGCGATCATCGCTCCTGATGAAGCTAACATGGTTAGTGAAACGCGTGTCGAGCGCAAAAATAAAGTGTTAGGTGTAGTAGTGATATATACTGAGTAGTTGCTATTATGCCAAAGATTCGACATTCTTAACTTAATTATTTATGTTGTTTTTTTAAGCAAATGTACAATGCACAATCCCTCCACTGTATAAAACTACATTATAACAAATATCGTTATATAATGAGCATGAAGTTGTATAAAAATTACAAATATTTTAGTTACAGTTCATAAATAGATACAGTAATACCCCGCTTTACGCGAGGGATACGTTCCGAAAAAAATCGCGTTAACTGAAATTCGCGTATATCGAGGTTTATGATTAAACATAGTCAAAATTTAATACAAAAAAATACAAATCATTTTAATCAATCACTTTAATTCTAAGAACACTTTATGCAATACATACTCTTATTTTTTTACGGAAAAATACATCTATTGTCTTTTGGGTAACGTTTTGTTTACGTTCTTGTAAAATACGTTCATAACACCCAACACTGTTTTTAATTGTTTGACACACGGTCAAGACACGGTCATCATTATTGTCTATACTCTGCAATATGTCCAAACCTGAATAAATTTTTGAAAGTGCATTTTGTATTTCCCCCTGAAGATAAAACTTCCTCTTCTACTTGTTCTTCTCATCGTAGATAGGATTATTCTGTAACTCGATCAGATCTTCATTGCTAATAGGATCGTCGTGCGTTGCTACAAGTTCTACGAGATCTTCTAACCGTGACATCTTCAAGTTCAGACCCCTCAATCATTGCAGCAATGTCTTCAAGCACTTGTCTCTGCATCTGGACAATTCTTCTAGGTGCTTCCACTACATCTGGCCAAAGATTACGCCACACAACCCATTCATACAACTCATTTTAACTTCCTTCCAAGCCTCTTCTATGTTGTGAATAGACTTCATAATGTTGTATGACTTCCACCACTCTCGCATAGACTGTCTTCCTTCCCCGTCAGTTTCATGAATTAGTTGGCTAAAAGTGCGGCGATGGTAATAAGCTTTGAAGTTTGCTATTGCTCCCTGGTCCATAGGTTGTAATATTGACGTAGTGTTTGGTGGAAGGAACTTTACGTACACTTTTAAGTCTCTGGGCGTATCAAGTGAGGTTGGATGTCCTGGGGCATTGTCTAAGAGTAATATAACTTTAGGTTCAAGCCCATTTCTGTCACAGTATGATTTGACTGATGGGCAAAAACTATTAGAATACCATTCTTGAAAAATTTCCCGTGTAACCCACGCCTTTCTGTTTGATCGCCACACAACTGGTAGACTTGTCTTGTCTGTGCCTCGCATTGCACGGGGTGTGTTTCTGAATGGTACACTAGTAAAGGTTTCAGTTTGAAATCACCAGTGGCATTACCACCCAGCAGAAGTGTTAGTCGATCTTTCGCAGCTTTGAAACCACTGGCTTGACGTTCTTCCTTAGAAATGAATGTTCGAGATGGCATTTTTTCCAGTAAAGTGCGGTCCTCATCAACATTGAAGATGAGACAAGCAGGAATTTTCTCTTGTCTAAACGAAGTCTTGAAACTTGTCTGGAAACTCAGCTGCAGCTTGAATGTCCGCGCTGGCCGCCTCGCCTGTTATGTGTGGATATTGTGAAGATTAGAACGCTGCTTGAACCGATGGAACCAGTCTCTGCTGGCAGCAAAAGTCGGAGTGGCACTCCCTTCTCCTTCTTTTGTTTTCAGCATCTCATACAAAGATTTTGCTTTTGTGCATATGAGATCTTGACTTAGTGGTGTGTTCTTCTTATTCAAATCTTCGATCCAGACTGACAGTAATTTCTCCATTCTTTCTAAGATAGATGATCTCGAACGAGAAAGTTTTGTTGCACTTATAGGTGTTGAACCTTCGCTGGAGATTTTAATTTTTTCCCGATTTTTATAAATCGTTCTCACAGTCGATTCTGAGAGTCCAAAATCTCTCCCAACAATTGTTGCTTTGCCTCCATTTTCCATTCTTCTTAACACTTTCATCTTCAATTCCAAAGTGACGCTTTTACGCTCTTTTTTTCTTTACAGGCGGCATTTTTAACGTAGGGTTAAATTATGTATGTATGTATCTCCAATAAATATTAAAACAAAACTGCCAGCCGACCGAACTAACATTACGGAACAAATGAACACACACGAAACGAACGAGGAAATCCCCATAGAACAAAGTCGAAGGACAGGGAATTCCCAATTCTTCAAAGAGAATATTCAGAGAAAGCGGGATCCCCCGCGACCATAGAGAAGTTAATGACTACATGAGCGCGAAATTTGAAATTCGCGTTATAGTGAAACCGCGCGTAACGGGGTCGCGCTAAGCGGGGTATTACTGTATACATATTTGCATCTTACAATTTGTCTTTTTATTCCGTTTTTGCTTTTTGAGGCTGTTCTTTGTTCTTTTTTATGTTTCATTATCAGCATATCATTACTGATATTCTTCACTTTTCCACAAGTATATTGATAATCAAATATCCGTTCTCTCATACAAAATTTTGATAAAATATTTTGTGTACTTAAGGTGGGATAAATTCATTTCTCTACATTATTAAATTTTTCATCGTTCTTTATCGGCCTGAATTTGGCAGGTTTAGGAATAAAATAGCGTATTTTATGATTTAGAGAGCACCAAGAACTTAATAAAAAAAGATGGAAAATGAAATATCACAAAAAATGATATATTAGTCTTGCCTCTAAAATAGGCTACATATGAATAAACAATTTTATTGCACTCCTAGGGAAAGTTGAAAACACAGATTTATTATAATTCTTTAAGAATATGTGTGAAATGTTTAAAGAAATTGTTCTCGAAAACGGAAATAGTAACAAAGATATTAACATACTGACATTTTTGCAGTCCGAGTTGTTTGCCATGCAATCTAGAACTTGTTTTCCAGTTATATGTAATATTTCAGCTTGTAAATATTATCAAATAAACGTTTTATAAGAAAAGTTAATATAAAAATGGAGAGTTAATTCCTTGGATAAGGTAGGGAATTTAATAGTTTTCAGATTTTAGTTACCTTTTTCGTCTTTATCCGTTCAATCATAATTGGAACTGCAATTTCTGATCTTGTACTGTACAGCATCGTAGATTTAGAATTATACAGGTATACAAAAAAAAAAATCTCTGCCTTTTAATTGAGACACGTGTTTTCTTAAGTATTTTTTTTATGCTGAAACCAAAAAAATCATAAAAAAAGACATCCTGCTTAAGGTTTTTCTCAGAAAACACACTTAAAGTTTCAACAAAACTAATAAATTGAAAAAAAAAATTAATAAATAATGTAAAACTGTATAATCATTAAAATTATGGAATAAAACTACTATCTCGGACATTTTTAAATGTTCTGAATCTACATTTATCATAAAAACTTAAAAATATTAGGTTCTAGTGTTCATGTTTAACAAGAAAGGAGCATATACCATTTTAACTAAGTTACATACCAAAATGCTGTTTAAAATAAATATGTGCAACTGCTAAATTAAAAAATTGTTTTTAATTTTTATTAATATTGAACAAAACTATTATTTCCACTGTTTTTTGAAGTTTTTAATTCCGACTTGCCATCAAAAAATAAAGTTTTATGTTCAGTTTCAACAAAAAATTCTCTTTTAACACGTACAAGCGTGCTCTGTGGTTGGTAAAATGCTTTTTTAAGTAAATAAATGCAATGAAATAATAGTTTTGTTCAATATTAATTAAAATTAGAAACAATTTTTTAATTTAGCGGTTGCACATATTTATTGTAAACAGCATTTTTCTACGTAGCTTAGTTAAAGGTGGCGTATGCGTGTTTTTTGTTAAACATAAACACTAAAACCTAAAACTTAAAAATGTTTTTACGATAAATGTTGATTCAGAATATTTAAAGATGTCCGAAATAAGAGTTTTATTTCATAATTTTAATGATTATACAGTTTTACATTATTTATTAAAATGTATTTTTTTTCAGTTTATAGTTCTCTGGCAACTTTAAGTATGTTTTGTGAAAAAAACCTACGGTGGATGTCTTTTTTTATGATTTTTTTGGATTCAGCATAAAAAAATACTTGTCTCACTTGAAAGGCAGAGAACTATTATTTTTTGTATACTTGGGTTATCGGTATTTTCTATTTAACTCAATAATTGTTAAATTGTTAAAATATCACGTGATATTATTAAAATGTTATTGTTTTGTGGCTTATTTTGATAATTACCATAATATTGCCATTGCCAAACTCTACTATTATGTATCTGGCAAGGTTATTAATGACTTATAATATTTGTTTACGAGATTACTGGTAAATAAATAAATATTCAAAATTTGAAAAGCTTACCAATACTGATCAATATTCTCAGTTAGTCCTCAATTAATAAATTCCAAGTTCGATCACGAAATAATGTTAACTTAGTTACTACACAATGTTAATAAAAAATAGGTTAAAAAAATTTGTAATAGAAATACAATGTGCTTACCTTGTTAACTTAAATAATCTGAATATCCTAATTATACTAAAAAAATCCAGCAGTTGAGATTTTTTCTCAAATATCAGGATCATGTCGATATAAAAACTTAACGTGGCAGCAAAATCAATTATGTTGACTGGTGATTTTATGAACTCGATTACGTTCGGGGAAACCTAAAAAAGAAAAAGAATGTGATAATTTGTGTTATTGAACAAAATTCGTGTTAATTTTAGGTAAGCTGTTACGAGTTGCTTTACTATATATTTCATTATTATACTATCATACGAGTTGTACAAAATTACATTTCTTAAAAAGTTTAATTAATTTTGAAAAAGTAAATATTTTTGGTATTAATAGAATTTTTAAACCAGGTAAGTAAGGGTTAGTGGTTGTTTAAAATATCAATTAATATTTAATGGTTCATTAACATTCTAAAGAATTTTTTTTGCCATTTTGTGATATGAGCAAAAAATTCAAATCTTTCGTCAGTTCTAAAATATATCACTTCGTACGGTAAATTAGAAAAAAAATGGCAACATTATTTATTGAATTTAATATGATCACACTAAGGGATAATTTCTAAATCAAACAAGTTGTTATTTTAAATAATAGATACTTTTTGGTAAAGTGTTTCTATAACTGAAACCTGACATTTTTCTCTACGAATTATTTCTGCAAAAACTGAAAATAATGAAAGAATATCCCAGAACTAAAATTTCTCGATGAGACTTTAGTACACGAAATTAATGAGGTTTTCCTTGACTCCGCGTCAACTTATATTTTTGACCATAAAAATATGAAAATGAATGAAACACAATTTTAGATTTCTAAGTCCTAAGAACATACGTATAGTCTTTATTTATAATATATATATATATATATATATATATATATATATATATTTATATATATATATATATATAATATATATATATATATATACATATATATATATATATATATATATATATATATATATATATATATATATATATATACATATATATATATATATATATATATATATATATATATATATATATATGTATATATATATATTATATAAGACACAGCCAGGAACAACGAGGCAATAACAAACCTATAAGTTTGCTGTCAACCCTATATAAAATATTTACAAAAATTACAACGACGAGGCTAAAAAATAAGTCGGATGACCACCAGCCAAAAGAGCAGGCAGTACTTCGAGGAGCCTTCAGCACTTTGGACCACCTACAAGCAGTAAAAACGCTTATCAAGAGAGCCAGTAAGTACAACATTATATTGTGGGTAGCATTCATGGACTACGAGAAGGCTTTCGAATCAATCGAGACAAGGGCCGTTCTAAATGCATTGAGCAATTGCCAAATAAACCATCAATACAGAATTAATTGGTAACATATATGAGGACGTCACATTTCAAGTAATGCGAGGAGTGCGACAAGGCGACTTAATATCACCTTAGCTTTTTACGTTAACTTTGGAGGAAATGTTCAGACAACTTGATTGGGAGAATAGGGGAATATCCAAAGACGGAGAACAGCTACACCATCTGCGTTTTGCAGATGATATCATACTGATCAGCAAAACCACCGAAGAGCTGCAACAAATGCTGAACGAACTGAATGATAAATCAAAACAAATTAGTATCAAGACCAACATTGCCAAAACCAAATATATGACCAACGTTATAGGAAATAATAACCTAAACTCCAATTTGAGAATCGAGCAACAAACAATAGAAAAAGTCACATCGTATGTATATCTAGGACAGCAAATTCAAATTGGCAAGAATAATTTAAAAGCAGATTTAAAAAGAAGGATTTTGCTAGCTTGGTCTAGTTTCGGCAAATTGAAAAAGTATTTAACTTACATCTACCCAATACCATCAAGGCTAAAGTGTTTGATCAGCAAATACTGCCAGTTCTGACATATGGCACAGAAACGTGCGGCCATGAATAACAGGACAAAGGAAAGGTTGCAGACTGCACAAAATGTTGGGTTTAAAAAGAGATCGCATAAAAAATGAAGAGATAAGAACAAGATCCAAAGTATCAGACGTAATCGAGCGAGTTTGCGGGTTAAGATGGAACTGGGCAGGACATGTAGCCCGCATGACAGATAATCGGCGGGCCAAGAGGTTTGTGGAATGAAGACCGCGAAGACACAGAAGATCTGTCGGAAGGCCACAAACTCGTTGGACAGATGCTATTAAGCATTTGGTAGGCAATGACTGGATAAGACAAGCTCAAGACCGACAGCATTGGAGAAGCCTGGGGGAGGCCTACATTCGACGATGGATGAATAGCTGGTGATGATGGCGATGATGATAGTATATTTCACCGTATGCGTGATATAACTCCCCAACTCTTTCACGTATTATATATTTACAATCAATTATTGAAAATAATGAAAAATTTTCAAAATCCTGGACTCCAAGATTACTGAAAAGGACATATAATACGATATATACTAAGCAAGCCGTCTAACTGGCCCCACCATCTCATTAGTTCTTGATAATTTTGACCATATATAATTGAAAATTATGAAAAAATCACAGTTTTTCGTTATTTAGACTCCGAGATTCCTGGCACGCACTAATCTACTCCTCACTTCATTAACTTTTACATCCCTCCAAGTAGCTTTCCTAGCTCATTAATCGCCTATATAGTTGATCATAATTAATTAATAGTAACGAACCACAACTTTCAGATTTCTAGAGTCTAGGAACCTAGAAAAGAACATGTAACCCGATATATACGAAGCGACCCCCTAATATGCTACCCCATACTTTTATCCCCCCTGTATATATTTAATTATTCTTCAGTCTTGTTATTATTTATCTCAGTCACAAACCAAGAGAAATTCTCATAATAATATTGGAGATATACAGTATAACTTTACCTTTTCCATCCTTCTTTTAAAACGATATCCCTCAAAAATTACAAGCTTTATCCTTACACTCAAGTATTACATTTTTTAAATTTAAAATTAATATCTCGTTTCGTTTGGGAGTTATCGTGCCAGAAGACAGATGGATGGACAAACAGACAGACCGACTGATATTAGAAACTGTGTTTTTCCTAATCTAGCGAATTTGAAACAATGTCGTAGTTTTTCAGAATAACAGTGGACATAAAACAAATTTGATGAAGATCTAATAATATAATACTTAAAATATCAATTTTTCTTCTGGTTTAGTCCTTAGCTAAATGATATATATATATATATATATATATATATATATATATATATATATATATATATATATATATATATATATATATATAAATATATATATATATATATATATATATATATATATACATATATATATATATATATATATATATATATATATATATATATATATATATATATATATGATTAAAAATATCGTATATAAATATAGCAAAACATTGTATAAAATGTAGTTAATACATTTGAATAACCAATAAATATTATTTCGACCAGCATAAGTAAGTCGTGGAAAATTGCTAAGTAGGTCTTGTAGTTCTGTCTTTTTTTTATTTGATTGTGAGCTTTTGGGAAGTAGAGTATGTTTTTTTAGACGTCTTGGAATGGTAGACACGTAAATTAATCATGATTTCTAATATTGAATAATTTTTTTTTTATTATTTGGTATGCTAGGCTGTTTAGTAAAGAAAATCTATTGAGATGCTTGTAATGGAAATGTACAACCATGTTAATTATGCGCATTTCCTAGGATAAGTTTAGTACAGGTTCACTATTGTAAATATTTAGGTTAAGTTAAAAGTAAACTTTCGTTTCATATAAGAATATCATTCATTAACAGAAGTAAGAGGCTTGGCCTTGCTTATAAATCGGTAAAGACATTAACGCTGATATTGCTTTATTTCAACAATTAAAATAGGAACTTGAAAACTTCTGGAGAATTTTAAATTTAAATTTTTCTATAAGCATGGTTGGTTGTAGGAGGGGTAGACGATTGTGCTTATTGGTGCACTGTACCCTCTTGACTTATTGCTCTCCCCTCTCTTGGTTACATAAGCACCGATCCTTTAAGAGCGTTTATTAGTTTCCTTCCAAGCCTTTCATGTGGCAATTTGCCGCCATGATGTAGATCTCCGAGCAGTTTGTGTCTGTTTCGAGTTTCAACTGCACATTCATATAGGATAGCATAGTGATTTCTTCCTCTTCAACACATAGTCTGCATGTCGTAAGACCACTGTGGATACCCATTTTCTGTAAATATAGTGGTTAGTGGTCGGTCATCAGTCCCATCACTAGTTTAATCTGGGCCCTAGCTAATCAAAGGATCTCAGTTAGTTTCTCTGAGGGGCCACCAATCACGTCCCATCCATGTCTTTGACCAGATGTTGCGAGACAACAATCTAGATTTTGATGATATGACCATCTGTTGATTGGCGTTTTTGCCAACTGTTTTGGTATACCAAACGCTGGTTATGCACCATGTATGATTTATAGCTCCAAATCTTATTTATTACAGTTTATTCCCGCATTTCCTGGAACTAGCAGTAGCCTGGAGGATAGTTCTAACATGTAACGCTTACACTCCCTCGATGGAGAAAAGGGTTCTAATCAGACTTAGTGGACGGTAGATATCTATAGGTTAAACATATCTTTCAATAAATGTATGTACCGTATGAATTTTCTAGACATTCCCATGTCTAGAAAATTCATACGTTTATTCCCATGTAACCATAAAACGCAAATGTATCTTATAGGTGCATTCCTCAGAACTAAAATTCACTTATGTCCCCGGTTTTGCGGTGGAACAGAAATTTTCAGAATTTGGACAGAGATTGTCTAGAAAATTCATACGGCACTTATATTTATTGAAAGGTATTTTTAACCTATAATTTTTCCAGATTTTTGGATGGGAAAATGAGTAAATTTAGAGCCTAATTATTTACAATAAAACATATAAGGAGCCAACCGGGTGAAACAAACAGGTAGAGGAGTATTTGTCTTTTTATAGGTCTCGAAGGAGGAATTGACACATTACATTTTTTTTTTCATTATCTTCAATGCTAACCTGAATTCCAATAATATTATGAGAATTTTTCCTGGTTTTCGATTGAAATATCAGATATGTAATATCTAATAAAATTTCTATAGTAAAATATATATGGGCTGAAAGGGATGAAGTAGAGGGCTAAAAGGGTTAGGTATATGTCATAACATACTTCTATTCCAGTGTTCTCATTTTTCCATTGTTTTTAATTTTACCAGAAATAGTTAATAGAAGGGACTGAGATCCGATTACAAAGTAACCCAAAAAAATGTTGAGTTGAATACAGAACAAGTTTTAGAAATACAAACGGTTAATATGAACGGGCAGTATTGTATTCGTGAAAAAATTACCCTCGGGATGTTTTTTCAAGTTTTTACGGTTTTTAGATCACGAAAAACATATTTTATTACCTTTCAACTTCATAATAAATAATACTATATATCGCAAAAATAATAATCGGGCCACGCCTTACAAAAAGGTAATTTTTTTGACACATAAAGAGTTTTTTCTTAGCATATATGATAACCTTTTTTATCTGTCTACTCAGCATTTGAATTTTATTCCTTAACGTACTCACGTATTTCGCTGGTAGAGAGCATGTATTTTGTTTGATGTGGTTTTAAAAGAGAGGATTGTAGTTTTTTTAATCATTGAATACTTTTTTCATTATTTACATTAGTTACATTTCTATTTTTTTAAATAATATTTCACCATAACGCACATTGTATTAAGTTATTCTTTAGTATGATATAGTCAAATTTAATTTTTATTTTAAAACTGGATGTTTGCAAGAAAACTACTGGTTTAATCATTTTAACATTTTTTTAGATTATACTAAGTACTGATATTTTAATATGTAGTTGTATTTCATGAATATTCACAAGAATTTTTTAATGTGTTTTACTTTAATCACCCAAATTTAAATTAGGAACACGTTTTTCAAGTTGTCGTTTGAGTAAAAGTTTAGAATTAATTTTACAATATCGCAAAAATTTAATGTTTACATGTAAGCAAAATATCACCAAGTGGGTAAATTGTTAGGAAATGTGCCCATCAACTTGTGGATTGACATTAGGATTTTTGTGTTCTCAGTGTTTAAACCCGGAGACGCAAAACAATGGAGCCAAATTTGGTTCCTGTACCTTATAGTTTTTCTACAGCTACACTCTAAGTTATTTAGTTTATAGGGTCATATATATTTCACTGTTTTGGTCTTGGCCGAAAATTTTTAAATTAATACATTTTTCATTTGCATAGATAAATTTTTGCACTATAATTTGTGGCATCTATAAACAGTATCTTCATATAACATATATAATACACAGCGTCGGTCGATATGTATGTATATATGTATGTATGTCTGAATGTAACTCTAGAACCAATATTCCAATATTCATGTAGTTTTCATTCACAAAAAGGTATATCATATAGAAATTTTTTACAATATGTTTATGATCAGTAAGACTTCCTCTCACATAACCACATCTATTGAGCTCTTTTTAAATTGATAAATAAAAAAACAGAAAAATATATATTGCGTCACCTATGAAACCATTTCGAAATTTATAACCTGTCGAGTGCAGATATGTGTCAAAAAATATAATATATTCTCTCATATGATTTATCAGATATAATATAGATAACGATGTATTGCGTATTTAATATTAGTTTACAATTTTAACGCGGTCATAGAAAATTTTTAACTTTCGTTGCTAATTCTTACTGAAAAGGTGTCAATTTACCTCAAGTTAATGGTAGATAGATGATAATATGATTTCTGTGGCTTTGTTATATTTTCTATAACTTCAGTAAAAATTCTATAAAATATACAGGTGCATCAAAAATATGTTTAAAATATTTCCGAAATTAGAAAATGCTATGAAATACTGAAAAAGAGAAAGTTAAAAAATGTATAAAACTATTATAAGTCTAAAATAATAACACAGGCCAACGATGAAAAAACTTTTTTAATAACTTTACCTGATTCCTATGTTCTTTGGTGTTCTGAGTCCGAAAATAATAATAAAAAAGTCGTATCACCCACCAATTTTTTCACATTTTAATATTCAAAATGTGAAAAGTTTATTTTTTATCATTCGAATGTTATTACTTTGGCAATAAAATCAGAATTTTATAAAGTTGGCAGTAAAATCAAATGTTATTAGATTGGCAGTTCCGCTAAATGTTACAGCTGTTTGTTTTCTTCCAGTTAATATAACCTCGCATTGCAGTGTTGCTTTAATTCACACTCAAAGTATGCCTAATCGTGGTTGTGAAAACTCTCCCAACACTTTTTGTTATATACGTGGTGAGTTTGTAGTTAAAAAACATCAGAGAAACATTACTGACTGTAAAAAAAGTATAATTTGCATACTTTGGTATAAAAATCGGTATTCAAGAAAAATGTTGGACTCCTCACAAAGTATGTTATGTTTGTCTCGAGGATCTTAGGAAATGGTATAAGAAAGAAAAGAAAGGTTTTAGATTTGCAGTATCCAGAGAGAGCAAAAAAGTCATTCAAATGATTGCTATTTTTGCAGCGTTGATGTTTCTGGATATAACTCCAAAAATAAGAAAGTAGTTGTCTATCCTAACTTTACTTCAGCTAATCAGCCAGAAGGATATGGACCAGGACTTCTTGTTCCTGAGTTACCTCAGTCTGTTAATGACGTTTTACAGTCCAGTCTCCAATTTAATGAAAGTCGACCGAATGATGATGAGTTTCAATTTTCTCTAGAAAATTTAAAACCACAGTTGTTTACACCAGCTAAGTTAAATGATTTAGTGAGAGATTTGGGTTTGACTAAGGAAAAAGCAGAATTGCTTGGTTCTAGGCTGAAAGAAAAATATTTATTAGAATCTGAAACATCTATTTACCATTATAGAATAAAAGATCAAAATTGTAGCCTAATCAAATAAAAGTACGGTTTTAAGTTTTTATTTTTTATGTATCAAATTTTGAAATTTAATCGATGTCATATTGTGAGAGAACCGGGGTAATACAAAAAACTGATACCAGATACGGTTTCAGCATCCAAAAATACATAACACTTAAATGTATTGTTTTTACAAATATTCTTTTTGTTGGCATTTGTAATTGAAGCTAATTAAAAAAAAAAAATTATTGGAGAAATTGTCAGAAAAAGTACAAATCAACAACAATATATTTTTCAACATTTTGAAAAAGCGAGTTTCAGTTATTCAATAATAAAACTGTTAAGTCGAAAGACAGAATGGTCTATACTTAGTCAACCTATTGTTTGACAAAAGATTTCCAAATACAAAAAATGTCCATATTCATGTTGTGCTGAGTAGTATATATCGTTAATAATCCTCTATATTTTACCATTTTACTTTTCTATACATATAATAAAAATGTAGCATATTTCAGTATGCTGGACTATTCCTTCAAAAGTAATTAATATGTGTTATATGATGCATATAACGGCCAAAACAATGATTTGTATATTTTTTCCACTCTGTCCAAGCATTACACAAAATCGTCTGAAAATCTTAATAAGAATTTTTAAAAAAGTTAGTATCAACTCAAATTAAGAGGTACATTCCCTAACGTGAAATTGTGTGCATACGTTAAAAAATAGACATTTTACCTAAGTGAAAAGATTTAAAAAATTCCTCCGTTTACAGGAAATTTTTATATAAATAAATTTACGAATGTAAAGACAACCACAAAAGAATAAAAATCTTGGTTCCGATGGTAATAGAACTCACGATCAGGAGAGTGTCAGCGGGATACGGTGTTTGGCAACAGCGTTAGAACTAGGGCGCCAGCAGGATGTATCAAAGAGGTAAGGGGGCGAAGCTTCCAAGGACTTTTATTTTGTAATGTTACATTTTAGTTTTAACATTAAACCTGGTCGATTATAGAATTTTTTATCGTTTTATTTTTCTAAAATGGTGATCACTTTCTTTCAAATTTGTTTAGTTAATAATTGTTAATTATTTTTATTTCATTAGCTAAATGGCGAAGGTCCTACTGTTTTCTGTCAGCTCTGTTTAACAGCATACTTTTAGCATTTTCGATTTTTGCAGAATTTAAAATTGTTTTTGAAACAATTTTTGGGAAGTATTATATTGTGTTCTTCGCTAAGGTAGAATATTTTATGGAATATCATTTTTTATTTGTTACAGACCCAAACTTTTGGAGCCCTAAGGGGAGCTCGAAACATTAAGTCTCTTGGACAGGTATTGAAAGAAAGACTAAGAATTTTCTGGTATTTTTTTTTTCCAGAGTGTTAAGAGAAACATGAACTTACTCATGTTAAAGTGTTATTACGTTCAACGTATATTATTAAGTATATAATTCATATCACCAAATGCTTACGGACCTCTGTATCTTTTAAAAATACTTCATTTCTTTTAACATTATTAGTTTTTTAACAAATTTGACTTAAATACCAGTATAATCATGGCCGCAGGAGAAATCTAATGACCCTAATTGCTTTTGTAATATAATATATAAATACATATATATATATATATATATATATATATATATATATATATATATATATATATATATATATATATATATATATATATATATACATATATATATATATATATATATATATATATATATATATATATATATATATATATATATACATTTGTTATTTTCAACATATTTAAATAAATGATAATAAATTCTAAATACCAGTAGCGATGATTACCAAACAATTTATATATTAATACGTGTATGAAGTATATCATAAGCTATCTAGTGCTATTTTATTATAATCATTTTCGGTAATAGAGAAGTATTGGATGCAGAAACTAAAATAGTCTTACTACTATTATATTATGTACTTATGCGAGGGTTGTATGATAAGTACCTGGCTTCGGCCAGAGATGGCACTACTAAGATCTAAAAAATTATATTTTTTGTAAATATAACCTTTCACAAGAATACTGTCAAATTTTTAAGTCCCTGCATGATTTAATTTGTGAATAGTAGTCATTTAAATAGAACAACTTTTGTGATTTTGTACAACAATGGAAAAAATTGAATATTGAGCAGTGATAAAATATTTGTTTTCGGAATAGAAAACGAATAATGAGATAAAAGCGGAACTCAGCAAAGTTTATGGGACTCTGCACCTTCGTGATCAACCATAAAATATTGGGCAGCTGAATTCAAACGTGGACAAACAAGTATTTTTGATGAAGAACATCATGTCGTCCAAATGAGGTCACCACATCAGAAATGATTGAAAAAATCCACGATGAAACTGATCGGAAAGTGAAAGTGCTTGAGATTGCTGAGACTGTGGTCATCTCAGTTGAACGGGTGCGGAACATTTTAACAACTCATTTGGATATGATGCAAGATGGCTGTCGCGATTGCTTACAATTGACAATAAACACGCACGTATGTCAACTTCAAAAGAATATTTGGCGATGTTAAAGAGCTATTGGTATGATTTTTGGCGTCGATTCATAACTGTTGACGAAACATGGATTCATCACAGCATACCAGAGACCAAATAACCGTCCAAACAATGAATTTTCCGTGGCGAACCGGGCAAAAAAGGCCAAAGCGACTTGAAAAACGATTAATGGAGAGTATTATATCAACTTATTAGATCGTTTCAACCATGATATGAAAGACAAACGTCCACATTTGGCGAAGAAAAAAACTTGGACATCGCCATGGCAAAATTCCATGAGTTAGAATATGAATTGCTTTTGCATCCATCATATTCGTCAGATTTAGCCCCGATTGTTTCCTATTTCCGAATAGGAAAAAAATAGCTCAGTGGAAAAAAAATTGGCTCAAACGATTTGGTAATTGCTAAAACCAACGTCTATTTTGAAAAGTTGCAGAAGTCGTATTTTTTAGATGGGATTCAAAAGATAAAAAGACGTTGGACTAAGTATATCGAGCTAAAAGAAGACTATGTTGAAAAATAAAATAAATTTTACACATAACCCTCGTGCATAATTTTGAAAGATAATTTGGTCTTATTTTAATTTAAGTGTAACTAGAGTCATTTATTTGTCACTAGTAAATTTCATAAATGAAATAAACGTATATAATCCTAATCTAATGTTTTTTAATAATTTCAGGTTACATAATTACTTTTAACGGCTATTTAAAATATTCATCTAGAAAACTTTCCTTCTTTAACAGTACAAAAATAAAATTCATCAATCAACTTAGTTAGTCCTTTTCTTTCCAAGTAAACAATAAGTGTGGCCATTGCTGCTGATGAAGTATAAAAAGAAATTTGTCTCAAAAAACTTTTATTCATCAATTCCTAAATAGTTATGGTTATGAAAGTTTGTGCAAGGGGCCATTTGAATTTTTATATTTGATAAGTGTTTCTGTAACTGTTGCTCTTACACCATATTTCACTAGAAATCTTCGTATATTTGTGCTTTATTTCGATTAGAAGGCATTAGTTTTATAAGTGCTATTAAAAATATTTATCGTGTACTAACTATAGTTTTTTTTAGAATCTAAGCAATGTAAATTATTGTATATTGTATTATAAAAATTGTTGGAAATAAAAATATAAAGCAGTAAAAATTTGTTTAACTATTTCTCCCAATCAAACAAAACTTAAAAATTGTCTAATGTTTTTTTATTAATTACAAAATTTAACTATTTTTATTGCAGAAACATTTTCATCCTCTGATTCCATCGTAAGATGTTTCGTGATGGGGGACTCCATCATCGATGGTTCCAAGTCAGAAAAATACATGGCCAGTGGAAGAGGTTTCTCATCCCAGTTCAGCCCTGATTAACTGATCAGCAGATAAGGAAGTATATATCCGGAGATTGGACGTGGCGACGATGGCCCCCATGAATGATTAGTTGTAATATCATCAAACCAATCTTCTGAAAGATCATTTGCTTTCTTTGATGACAAAGGCTCATCATCGACGAAAAAGTTATTATCTTGTACATAATTATTTTGTGAAACTTCATCGTCAATGACATCACGACTCATATTATTAATTAAAGTAAAACTGTAGTGTAAGCAGAGAATGGTCTTTGAGGAGAACTTGAAATCGACTATAATAAACCAAGCAGGAAACTTTGCTTTTGTAATGGATAATTCGCCATGATCAATGAGACTGAAAGTTTGGAAATAGTAGTTAAAGAAATCCTGGAAAAAAGGCTTTTTTTGCGTTTTTTTACTTCCCTTTACTTTTTGGTGCAAATCACTAATAGATTGGTTAGATGTTGACACTCTATTCTTATGTCACTGAATGCACGTAACAGTTTAGTGAGTCTATATAATCATTAACTTCCTTCCTCTACTCTTCACATGGGACTTCAAGATTATTTTGTTGGGAGGAGACACTCTGTGTATGTTGGGAGGAAGCATATGTTAATATTTTTTTTTTTTACGAGGAAAAGCTACCCTGTTTGTTGGGAGGAGGAAGTATTCCACAAACTACCTACTCGATACACATCTAACATCGTTAAGTGAGTAACGTAGTTGGTTCATAAATGACTGCTGTTTTGCCCAAACTACAGGGTTATAACTTTTCTCTAACCCTTTATGTTTCGCGCTGTTACAACAAGGCAACCGCACCAGT
>CM032455.1:81141503-81196503 GCA_019049505.1 Pachyrhynchus sulphureomaculatus
TTTTCAGTGCTTAATGGAACGGTTTGATGGTAGTGGTAGCGTTAAGTATACGAAACGGAAAGTATGCTACCAATGAGGAAAAAGAAATGGAGATTTTACTTCATGTTGAAGATAATCCCCAGGTCAGCAGCCGTCAACTAGCTGACCTATCTGACCCAATCTACGGCTAATCGCACCACGAGAAAATACAAGTATCATCGATTTCATATGGAACTACACCAAGAACTTCAAGACCGTGATTTTGAACGACGAGTAAACTTAACCTGAACTAACCTGAATTGAGCAATATAGGCCGATCCAAATTTCTTATCCAAAATAATGTTTTCTGCTGAAGCTACCTATCGCAGTAATGGAGCCGTTAAGAGCCATAACATGCATTATTATTCAACAGTTAATCCATTTTGGGTCTGGGAAGTTCAGAACCAAAACCATTGGTCGCTTAATGTATGGTGTGGAATATTAAATTTTCTAATTGTTGGTCTATATTTTTTCCGCGAACCACTTAATGGGCCTAGATATCTAAATTTTTTGCAAAACGAATTACCCCAGCTTCTTGAAGAAGTTGATAACTTTAAACGGAACAAATGTGGATTCAACAAGATAGAGGTCCTGCTTATTACC
Organism: Pachyrhynchus sulphureomaculatus; assembly: GCA_019049505.1. Taxonomy (NCBI): domain Eukaryota; kingdom Metazoa; phylum Arthropoda; class Insecta; order Coleoptera; family Curculionidae; genus Pachyrhynchus; species Pachyrhynchus sulphureomaculatus. Next base: position 81,142,125 of record CM032455.1, read on the forward strand.
ACCGGGAAGTTCGGAAATTTTTAAACGATCGTTATCCACAAAAATGGATCGGTAGGGATGGATCCCTCGATCATGTGACTTAACACCTTTAGACTTCTTTTTGTGAGGCTACATTAAAGATCGTGTTTATGTGAATTCCCCTACAACACCAGTAGATATGGAAAATAGGACACGGGATGCGTGTAGGACAATAACGTCCTTTATGCTAAGGAAAGTGAAGGAAAATATAGTAAAACGACTAAACATGTGTATTAAAGTTGACGGGCATATTTTTGAACATTTATTACGTCATAATAATTAATCATTAGATAAGTTAAACTATATTAGAATTATTATTAACTATTTGTTTATGTTTTCACAATAGCGTAAGTGTAATAAAAACAAGGGTAAAAATTGAAAAATTCAAAATAAATCGAAAAATATTAGAAATGGATATATGACATACTTAATAAAAGCTGAAGAATTTTGTAAAATTTATCAGAAAAAATCATAATAATAATATACAGGGTGTGCCACTTAAACAATTGAGATTTTTCAATTTAAAATAGTCGAAATGCATAAATTTATTTTGAACACCCTGTAACATCTAACTCAAATTTCTTTACATATATATATATATATATATATATATATATATATATATATATATATATATATATTTATCTCTATAGAACGCTCGTACCAATTATGAGTATTCCACCTTGAGCGCTACTGGTCATTTTTTTACAAAATTGAAAACTAAATGAAATATTAGAAAAACTACTAGGTTTAGGTATATAACATTATTAATAAAAAGTTATAAAATTTTATGCAGAATTTAAAAATAAATTAGAAAAAAGGATATTCTGTTTTAAAAAACATGTTATATCGGCCACACTTTTTTGAAGTACCCTGTATACTCAAAAATAATTTTAAACTGTTCACCTTAACATTCCCTAAATCTATTGTATTTAACATTTTTTCGTCATTCCCGAAACAAATGAATTTTACTCTATCTTTGATTCACCCTGTACAATGACGTAAAAGAAAATGGAACATTATATAAAACACACGATACAGTATTACCTATTTTAGGATTAAGCTGTTTTTAGTGTTCCGTACGGAACACTTATAAGATCATTTCGGTATCCGTCCGCCCGTCCGTCCGTCTGTCACACCGATTTTCCCCGAAACTATTTGATATAGAAAGTTGAAACTTGGTACTAATATGGAAATTGATGGCCTCACCATCGCCGTGTAGTTTTGAAATTTAAATTTTGAGTTAAGGGGTTAGTTTTTGGGGATGAAATCGGAAGTCAAAAAAAAAATTTTTTCCTAGGTCATCGAGTGGGGTTTCAAATGAAAGCTTGTAAAAGCCCGAGTTTGAAAATATATGTAACGTAATACTTGTGCACACTTTTTTTTGTATTATTTTAAAATAGTCTCCAAAGTACTAATCAAAAATTTTGAAAAAATTCTAGAATATTCTCCACGGGTTGTAGGTTGAACGAAAATTGTCACGAGTGTAAGTCACCTTTAGTAATTTACCTGGAATACAAAAAAAAAACAAAAATTTCAAGATCATCAGTTTTCAGTAAAGATAGGAAATAAACTTTGTTGAAAATTCATTTGGGGTGTGTTTTGTGAAGTCATTGATCATTTTATACCTCCGTAACAAAAATTTTTATTTTAAAAGCAATCAACGTACCGATCACTAATTGCGCAAATTCAACTTGCACTTGACCGGTTATTTTATTGTATTTGTTTTTGCTATCGGAACTGAAAATTTAGACGTCTGTCGCGGTGTAATAGAGACCACTTAGGATAGTCCAACTATACAAGGGTCTCTTGTGCTGCTGAAAAGAAGTATGAATGATAGTTAAGTTGTTAGAGAGGCCAATATCATTCGTCCGACTCTGTCGTTACATTCGCCAATTTAATAAACTTAAGATGGATGTTCCTTGGTATAATCAATGTTAGCATTTAAGTCACTTATTATTATTATTATTATTACAAAAAGTTCTTCTTTCTCACATTTGATCAATGTGGTTCCATGTTTGGCTGACGGGCCAAAACCAAGTCAGCACAAACGCTATTACCATTCCGTATTAAGGAATGACCTGACAATGTTACATGTTTTCAAAATCACTGACTTCTGAATGTTTCTGTGTATGTCTGTGTTGAGTCCTAATTGCACTAAATGTGGTGTGAATGTTATTGGTGTAAGGCCTGTGGCTGATATAATGAGGGGGACAATGATAACTTTTTCTTGTCTCCATAGTCTTTTTATTTCCGTTGCGAGGTCTGTGTATTTGGAAATTTTTTCTGTGTATTTCGTTTGGATGTTTGTGTCGTTAGGGACAGCTATGTCAATTAGATAGGTGACTTTTCCTTTTTTGCACTGAAAAGTAATATCGGGTCTATTGGCGGAGACTGTTTTATCTGTATGGATACCGATGTCCCAGTAGAGCTTGTAATCTTCATTTTCAAGTATGGATGTTGGCGTGCTTTATTATTATTATTATTACGATTGCCTAATTGTGAACTTTCTCCATAATTTCTTTTATTTTTTACAAATTGTTGGTGCAGACTTGTATCAAATTCATCATCATATAACTCAGTTGAATTGTTTATGTTACTTGGGAAAATACTCTATTCGTACTTTAATTTTCTGGATATGACAAATTAAATTATCGCTCTCGTTACGATCAGGCGTCTATTTTCAGTGGAATCATAAAAAGAGAAAATGTTAAGTGACATTTTATGTTTTTCACTGTATTAGGCCTGATACAGTCTCCCCAGTCTCATTAAATATTACTAAAGCTCTTTACTAGTCTTGTTAGTCTGCTTTTTTCCTTCTATCCACCATAACTGAAAAGGAAGTATAAAAAAAGATGCACTAATGTCAAAACTATTTTTTTTTTTTGCTTTTCCTAACAAATCAATTGAAATTATTTTGCCAGAAAGCACTTGTTCTTTCATTTGGAGGAGGAGTTCTGATTCACTTATTCTTGCCAATAAAATACAACAGTTGCTTTTAAAATTCTTAGGATATTAACGCAAGCTAACAGCAGAACATACATAACCTCCAAATACTTAGGAACTACACTAGGCAGGGCATTAACCTTCAACTGCTATAACACCAAAACGTAGGTATGTGCTTGCGCAAGCTGACCTGAAGTACTTAGAGAGCTTAGGCGGCAACTGCCAAAACCTTAGCTCTCGCCCTTTGCTACTTCGTCGCTGAATATGCCTGACTAGTTTGCAAGAACTGGGCTCCCTATGGACAGGTGGACGTGACCCTGAACGAAACATATAGCCTTGTTCCAGGATGCTTAAAGCCAACAACTATGGACAAACTGCATCATCTAGTTAGTATTGCCTCACCACCTATACCAACAGGTTTACCCACCGTGATTGAGAAACTCCACCAAGTAACCGATGAAGGGCATGTCATGTATTTCCACAGACCAGTATTTAAACGACTCTAGTCAATAAAATTATTTTTCAAGAACTCATCGCACTTAGACTACATCCCAAACACCTTGTGACAACAGAAATGGGACCTGCAAACCCATTTGGATGAAGACTGGAGTAGATATCAACAGGAACCGACTCCAGGACAAACGGAACGTTAAACGGCTTGGTACTCACTTAACTGATTATGGCGTGGAGTTAGTCGATCTAAAATCAACTAGTAGACTTTAGCCTTCTCCATCATGAGCTCCTCTATTTGATCGTACCGAAAAGCAAACTATTCCTCACTTTTTGGTTTGCATACTGCCTCTGGCTACCTGCTCTATGCAAAACACTATGAAACCTACGCCAAATGTTGTTGTCGAGTACTAAACCAAATTTAACCTTAATCTCCACAGGAGAAAGAAGAAGAATGAAACTAAACGCAACTAATCACAGTCGCAACTTTTCAGTTACTATTCTAATTTTTGAATGTCAAACTGCATGTTCAGCTAATGTTTAATAATATCATGCATGCTTTTATTACAGCAACGTAATATTTTTAAAAAATATTTTATATTATATTATATTGTATTTGCACTAACCAAATATATCAATATTAGCCTTGATTTCCTGTGAAATCGAGGTTTTCATGGTCTTTATATCAGACGGTGAAAACCACGTGTTATTTTGTATTTATTTATTTTTTAAATTTGAACAGTTTTTATTTTGTTCTAGGATCTAAGGGTACTTCAAGTGCTCAAGTACTTTTTGACAAAATACAGGAGAAAAGCTCGTCAAATTTTAAAGAAAAATTGATATATCTTGAGAGTTATATTTTATCGCAAGATGAAGATTGTGATGAGCAAAGGAAGGAAGTGAAGCATAAGTTCTCCTCTTTGAAGTCATAATTCAAGAAAAAGTGGACAGAGGCGCATAAAAAAGTAGAGATTTTTCTTAAAAAGAAGGTTACAAGGAATATTTGAAATACCTAGAGTAAAACGCCGTAGAAAAACAGAGGAAGTACGAAATGCTGTAAATAAAGCAGTAATAATACGAGAGAATTGCATCCAGTATTCTAAAAGACATAACTAACTCTCCCCAGACAGCCCAAGTATACCAAAAAGCTTACACAATATCAAAGCAGCATGAAAAACAGTCACAATTAAAGCCAATAGCCGCCCTCTCAATGTTTGTAGAAGCTGACCTTCCAAAGAGACAGTATGAAATAATAAGAAATAGTAAGAAGAAGCATTATCCAAGTTACACCATGTTATAGCAAGCAAAAAGGATTTGTTATTCGGCGAAAGAGGCTTATCGGGTAACTAAAACATGTGCTAAAATTTACCTATAACATTTATTGGATCACACGGCTAAACATTTGGCCACATATTTGGAGGATGTACTAAAGGAATTTAATCTAGAAGAGCGTCAATTATTGACACTCTATTCGAAGCAAGCAACAAGCACAATTTAAGCAAAAAATACAAGAAGAAGATACAATTGACAGCAACATTTTTCAAAGTTGATTTGTTTTATTACAAGGAAGTTATTTGGCAGAATCAAACTCCTTCTTTGCCGCGATACTGACGGCCAATGAGGATTAAATTTGTTAAAGAAATAGTGGATATTACAAAGAATACATAGAAAATGCAATAAACGCTTTGGGAAACACCAAATTCATATAAGGAGACATCTCTTTTTCCATAAAACATATAATGACGCTAAATATGGTCGATGCAAAAGTGTACAATGCTGCTCCTTCAACAATGAGATGCTACTTTTGTAATACTAGTTCAAAGCAGTTTAATGACCTCAATGTAGAAAATAATGTCGATACGGATGCGTTACAGTTTAGCCTGGCTATATCGCACGCTAAGATCCGATTATTCAAAACTATTTTGCATTTGTCATACACGTTTTCTGTGCAAAAGTGGCAGCTAAGATCGTACAAAGAAATTGTCAAGCAAAAAAAAGACAGACAAACGGGCACAATTCTGAGAGCAAACGGGCTTAATCATAGATGTGCCAAAAGCTGGATTTGGTAACACCAATGATGGCAATACAAGGAAACTTTTTGCCAATCCAGAGATGGCCGGTGAAATTACCGGTGTCGACCTCAATCTTATAAATCGTTTGAAAGTGATTTTGGAAGTAATATCCAGTGGTCATAAAGTCGACTTGAAAAAATTTGCAAACTATGGATATGACACCGCCAAAATTTACGTGGAGTTGTATTCCTGGCATCCCGTGACTCTTACGATGTACAAAATATTAATTAAGGTAAAACAGTAACGGAAAACACACTTTTACCCATTGAACAAGCACTTTTGCCTGTACTGGCAAAATTTTCCTAGAATACTTTCAAGAAAAGAATGCAATTTAGATGTCCTCAACAGATTATTGTTCAGTTTAGATTCTTAGTATCTAGTATAAGGCTAAAACCCAAAAAAAATCCATGTCGTTTTGTAAACAAGCAATACAAATGCTTTTTTTATGGGTCTAGCACAGGTGCTGCAGGGAAATCCGGAAAAAGTTATTCACATTGGTCTTGAATCGCTGTAAATTGTACTCGGTGGGAAACACAGTCCTGGGCAAAGTATTCCAAAGGGATGAGGTTATCCACATAAAAAACAGCTTGAAAGGGGTTGTACGAGGAGTAACAAGCTGAATCTCATATTAATGTGAAGTATTAGCGCGAGGTGTATTTCCAGCATGCACCCCTCTGGGAAGAATTAAGCGGGCTACATCCATCGAACACTTTCCATGAAAATACTTGTAGAACAGACTGAAGTTGTCAACCGTTCTTCGACGTTCCTACGAACCGAGGCCTCCGGTCAGTTCCTGGTCTCCAATTAGGCAAACAGCTCTTCTCTGAATAGAATCCAACAAATGCGGTGTATGTTTGGGAGCAGAACCCCAAACGTGGGACTAGTATTCCATCGTGGTTCGAATTTGAGCTTTGTACAGAATTATCAGTTGTTGTGGTGTGCTTGTTGCTGCTAAACCCAATATTAACGACGAAAGTTCCGAAGAAGAAGAGAGGAATATGCAGAGGAAGCCGAGGAATAGAGCTCGGGTGCGGACGAAGACACGTGCGATTCTTCATAGTGAATAATTATTCTTGTTATTTTTGTTTAAGCAAACATGTTTTTTTTCTCAATATACTATTTTTTTATATATTAAAATGTATTTTTCTTCAAAATATGCACTCCAAAAAGCGTTCATGGTAAATTAAGAAATAAAACCCGATTTAAAATGTCTAAAAACAAAAAAATTTTGGCCATATAAAACGCTGAAATACCCCTATGTGCTATGCTACAAATTCTATTGTGATCGTACAGTATGCTGAGGTCCCAATAAACCTATATAAAAATACAGCAAGCTTTGAATTTAATAACCTATAACATGAACCGTATCCCATGTCTGAAATAATCGACACGGTATAGGGTTAAAGAGATTATGCAAAGTTTCTGACCCAAGAAAATATCTGTTTCGGATATTTGATATTAATGTAGCAGCTTAATTTACTTGATCTTGTATTTAACCCTTAGACAATGAGAATTTCTATTAAAATTAAGTAAACAAATATCTTTACATCTAGTCTGCAGAGATAAATTTAATTAATTAAAGGAAACCGCAGTTAAGCTCAAATCGCAATACAGTTGGATAACAAAAATTATTCTGGTTTATGTTAGCAGGTTTTATACTACAGTAACTAGCGTACAAAAATATTATTTCGTTAAAATGCAGAGGCAAGAATTTTTGCCTGCCCGTCTTTCTTCATAAACTCTACTACTATTTTACTATCGCAAATTTAATTTCATTTCTTAAAATTATAATGTTATCGCTAACAATTTCATGACCACCCTATATATGCAATATGCCATAGCACTAACCAGTAAAATTTTTAGTAGAACACCGAAACAAAAGCCAGGCAAGCTGTTTGTTTGTGTTTAATGAGCATTACGTCTATAAATGCAGTAATTACCTGTTCCCTAAGTTTAAAATTTCTACTGGAGCTACAAGAACATAGTTTACTGTTTTGTTTTATTGTGTTCTTGTTAGTGAAAATTGAATTACAGAAAAAACCGGAGTCTATAATTAAATTTAGTACTTTAAACAATTAAACTGAAAGAGAAAAGTTGCTTTAACTGGAGCCCTCAGTATGGCTTTCGTAAGCAAAGATTAGTAGATCTTCTAACTTATATCACAAATATTTGGAGCTAATTAAACATTTTATAAATCTCGGGCGGTTCATTCGACCGTGTTTGAAATAACGAAAGCTACGCGCTTATGGTATGTCTGGAAGGTTTTCTTTTTAGCTCTCGTGTTTTCTCACGCCTCGTTCATTACAACTATCAGTTGAATGGTTTGTTTCTGTATAACATTGTTACTTTTAACTATCTCGTGCTCTCTTCCTTATTAACATTAATGATCTGCTGGAAAGACCAGGTATCTTATCTGCAGCTTTGCTCATAACAGTAAATTTGTTTTTTCATTTACCTTAAACTTAAGAACCTCACCTAACCTGGCAGCAATTTTATGTTGAAGTGGCAGTAATTAAGTGGAATTTAACGATGCAAAAACTGAGACACCAAATTTTTTTTTAAAAAGTTAATGTGGAACTGGACATAGTTATGTCGAGACACCCCATGCCTCTAACATCGTAACTTAAATTGCTGGGACTTAACTTTGGAGATAATTTGTCTGGGCATTAATATGCATAGCAAAGACAGCTTCTCAGAGGTAGGAATATTATGTCGTACTCGAAAGCTTTATACACCATAACAACTTTTAATGTTGTACAAAATAAAAACTTGACCAACGGTGAAATACTGGTCCCATATTTGGGGCTCTGCTCCCGAACATATGCCACATTTGTTAGATTTTAACACGTAGGCTGAAAAGTTTTTGGTCTAGCTACTTCAAAACACATTTTTTTTTTACAAAATTCGACTTACTCATCAACATAGTCCTATAAGAGCGATACAATCGGTCCAACGCTTTTCTAACATTTTTATACTTTTCTTGTAGAAGGATTTGTCTCTGCCTTCAAAATAGGTCTCAGTTTCGGTGATAACTTCTTCATTGGAGCCAAATCTCTTTTCGGCGAGCATATTTTTGAGGTCTGCGAACAGATAATAGTTGCTGGGAGCCAAATCTGGAGAATATGGTGGATGAGAAAGTAATTCAAACTTTAATTCAAGCAATTTTGCTTTGTAACCATTGACTTGTGACTCGGTGCATTGTCTTAATGTAAGAGCACTTTTTTCTTGTTCATTTGGAGCCGTTTCTTTGCGATTTCTGCCTTTAGACGCACCAATAACTTTATATAATATTCAGTTCTGATGGTATTTCTCTTCTCAGCATAGTCGATGAAAATTATTCCATGCGCATCCCAAAATACAGAGGCCAAACCTTTCCAGCCGAATATTGTGTCTTTAGTCGCTTAAGACGGCTTTCACTGGCTGCCTTCGACTCAGCTGACTGCCGATTTGATTCCAGTGTATGAAAAAAATCCTTTTTATTGCGCTTAAATAGATCCAAACAGCGCTCAGAATCATCATCACGTTTTTGTTTTTGGTCCATTGTGAGCAAACGTGGTGGTTCTTTTGATATCTTTAGGGTGTTAGCTATCTTATGCAATTTCACTTTACGGTCATCCAAAACAATTTAGAGATTTTTTTATGTTTTCTGGGGTAACCACCTCATTTGGGCGTCCAGAGCGTTCAGGCATTATTTTTGTCTGTACGACCGCGTTTAAATTCAGCATAGCATTCACATACCAAATTTGATTCTTTCCATTGTTTTGAAAATATCAAAAGTAGCGTCACTAAAACCACTGTAACTTGTAAACTAATCGTCGAAATGTCTTCAAGTTTTGAAACGTATCGTTTAAAGGTTGGTACTTCCTAAAAATCCTATGCATTTTTTGAAAAGGGCGACATCTATGCGTCAGACCAAAAACTTTTTAGCCTACGTGGTATTTATATGAGAGCTATTCGCCTAACTGGAGACTCAGTATTCACCAGTAATTTTTATTCTTTGCTACATCGAAGAACAATTAGTGACTTAAGACTATTTACTACTAAGTACTATCATAGAAGGTGTTCGATGGACATAGCCGGCTTGATTTCTCCCAGAGTGGGATACGGCAGAAATATATGTCTCGCTAATATATCACATATGTATGAGGTTCAGCTTGTTACTCTTAGTTCCACTCTCTTGAAGAATTCCTTTGTATGGATAACCTGATTCCTTTAAAATGAATTTCCAAGAACTGTGTTTCTCACCAAATACAATTTGTAGCGATTCAAGATCAACGTGAATCGGTTTTTCTCTCCACAAGTCGCTTCTGTAGCATTTAAGAGATCATCCTGCAGTATATATGCCGTACACATAAAAAAAATCGGAAATATTTTTATATTTTTATAATATCTCCGATTTAGCACCTTGATAGTTTTGTTATATTTAATAGAACCCTACATATTTTATTACTATCTGAATCGGCGGAAAAATTTAAATATTAATATTATAAGGAAAAAAACCGGTCAAGTGCAAGTTGAACTTGCACAATTAGTGAGTGTTCCGTACGTTGATTGTTTTCAAAATAAAAAATCTTGTTAGAGTGGTGTAAAATGATCAGTGACTTCACAAAACACACCCCAAATGAGTTTTCAACAAAGTTTGTTTCCAATCTTTACTGAAAACTGGTGACCTTGAAATTTTGGTTTTTTTATATACCAGATAAATTATTGAAGGTAATGATAATTTTCGTTCAATCTATACCTCGTGGAGAATATTCCTGGATTTTTTCAAAATTTTTTGATCAGTACTTTTCGAGATAAGGTAGGGGACAGCGATTTTTCACGATTTTTTAAAAGTAATACGAAGAAAAGTCTGCGCAAGTATTACATTATATATATATTTTTTACTCGTGTTTTCACAAGCTTTCATTTGACACCACCCTTGATGACCTAGTAAAAAAATTTTTTTTTCACTTCCGATTTCACCCCTCAAAACGAATCCCTTAAGTCAAAATTTATGTTACCGTGATATAAAATGATCAGTGACTTCACAAAACACACCTCAAATAAGTTTTAACAAAGTTTATTTCCAGACTTTACTGAAAATTGATGACCTTGAAATTTCTGTTTTTTTTTTATATACCAGATAAATTATTACAGGTAATGCACTCGTAATAATTTTCGTTCAATCTACACCCCGTGGAGAATATTCCAGAATTTTTTCAAAATTTTTTTGATAAGTACTTTCCGAGATAAGGCGGGTGGACAGCGATTTTTCGCCATTTTTTAAAAATAATACAAAGAAAAGTGCGCCTAGTAGTACATTATTTATATATATTTTTTACTCGTGTTTTCACAATCTTTCATTTGACACCACACTCAATTACCTAGTAGTTTTTCACTTCCGATTTCACCCCCCAAAACTAACCCCTTAAGTCAAAATTTAACTTTCAAAACTACATGGCTCTGATAAGGCCATCAATTTCTATATTACTACCAAATTTCAACTTTCTACGACAAATAGTTTCGGAGAAAATCGGGTGTGACAGACGGACAGACAGACGGACAGACGGGCAGACGGGCAGACGGACAGACACCGAAGTGATCTTATAAGTGTTCCGTACGGAACACTAAAAAAGGTGGGAAAGTTATATACCTAGTACTACTCTGGCGAACACAAGTTAAAGAGACTTTTTTACTAACATTGAAAATAATGGAAAAAATTTCATAAATTTCAGATTTTTCATCACCAAAAATTCTGAAAAGGAGGTATACCACGATATATTCAAGGGAACCCCTCTAACCTTTACCTGAATCTTTTAACACATTGTATGGTTGACCATAAATATTATTACATACAATTTGTTTATTAGTTTAACAAAAAAAACATCAGGACGTTATAAAAAATGTACCCAATCATTAACATTCTTAAAATTAATAATAAAAATTTAGTTTAAATATATAAATAACGCTTACATCTGAGCACTTTTAAAAGTCCCTAGATCGTAAAAAACCTAGTTTCCATTTCCCCGTCGGCGTTTTTGTCGATCTGTTGTCGATCTATTTGGTGTAGAAAGGGAACCTGTAGGTTTTAAATGACATGACTTTAGAAGAAGAGGGTGAAACGCGTGAGAGTCGCTACTCTCAATAGTATTATGAGAATTCTTTCTGGTCTCGGTTCCGGTAGTAAATCAGTTTTAAGTAAAATTGGGTATAGTCGAATATGTTAAAAAATTAAAGTGCCAAGACCTGAGTTAGAGAAGATTGCTGCGAAATACAATTTGCTACACGTTTGTTTTAGGCTTTCGAAAGGGATACGAAAATGATGTTATATCAATTATACCTAACTTTAATATAAGTAGTTTTTATGAGAAATGTCAAGTTTTAGTTATAAATATCCCTGAAGAACTTTCGCTGCTTAATATTTTTTGTATTTAATATTTCACATACTCGTAAAACACCTGGTTTTTTTAAATATAGAGTAGTAATATTGGGAATAAAATATTCTTCAGTGTGAGAAAGTCATATTCAGTATTTATTTTAGTTATTTTAGTAAATATTAAACACAAAAGTTAAAGAGCATGGGACATTACTTAGTATGATTATTACTGTAACACTTTTTAGGAAAAACGACAAACAAATTACGAGTAAGTAATTTCTTAAATTAACGCAATATATAAATTTTTATTTTAGTGTTGAACTATATCTTATGTTAGTTTGATACTTTTGAACTTAAAGCAGTAAATAAGTAAACTTAAGGAGATTTAGGAGTGTACCAATCAATTATATGAAGTAAAAATAATAGTACAGTTAAACTAAAAAAAATGACAACTAAAATAACAGCATAAATCATGTTCTTTGGGAAACTTTGCAGTTAAATGTCCTTTATGAATAAAAAAAAGCTCTAATTTATCTATATTTAAAACTTTTGTTTGTTTATTTGTTTTTATAGGTTATTTTCTTAATTTACTTTAGTACTAATTTTTTATGATTTTTAAAATGCACTTGGCATCTTGATAATTATTTATATATATGTATATGTATATATATATATATATATATATATATATATATATATATATATATAGATATATATATATATATATATATATATATATATATATATATATATATATATATATTTATATATATATATATATATATATATATATATATATATATATATATATATATATATAAAATATATATATATATATATATATATATATAGATATATATATATTATATATATATATATATATATATATATATTTATATGTTTTATTATTTATTTATTTCCATTTATCAAGAAATACAACTATAAAATACAATGAAATGACTATAACTAATTACTGTAACTAATCTTATACTTTCGACACTAATGATGCTTAGGCAAAAAGTATACCTGTATGCATCCCATTTTAGCCCTTATTATCTATTTAACACTTACAATTTTCGGAAAAAAAACGAGTCCGTGAAATATCCAAACCAAAGATATTCATCATTTATACCTACTTTGCCTCTGTGGAAACACCAGTGTCCATATATCCGAATAATGGTGCAAAAGTGCTGTAATTTTCATAAGCATATTTTGTGCAAGCCGTATCAAATTTCTTTTTATTTTTTATTTCTCTAATATGTCCTAGAAGCAATTTGTAAAATTTTTTTTTTAGCAATGTAATACAAATATTTTAGATTTATGTTTTTTTGACAGTCTGGAATCTTTAACTTTTTGTCTGCCGTTGAGCGGGTGTTGTAGACATGGCTTACATAATTGTTGGTACATAACCGAACATGGTCGTATGTTAGTTGTGTGTTCAGTATACAGCAGCCTTGAGGGATGCCTTTTGTTTTTTCTAAAAATAATTTTTAATATATATTTTTGTATTATGTTCAACTTTCAGGGCGTCCCCCCTCTCCATACTAGTATATCATACCTAAATAATGATTCAACAAGACTATAAACCAAAATCAAATCTGTTGAATTTAGAATTTCTCGTATTATATAGAACTTGTATATAAGTCTTTTTATTTTGTCAGCCAAGTAATCAATATGTGGCTTGTCGTTTAAGAAATCGATTAACAACAATCCCCAAATACTTAGTTTGCGGAACCTCGCCTATTTGAGTGTCGTCTATTGGTGTACTTGTGAAAGTTGGTCGGTCCGCTCTTGTTATTGAAAAAGCAATGTACTTTGTTTTGGTTATGTAGGGGAGAGTTATATATATATATATATATATATATATATATATATATATATATATATATATATATATATATATACATATATATATATATATATATATATATATATATATATATATATATATATATAACTTTTTTCTGTATTCTAAGAAACTATTACAGAAATAGTCCGAAACCCTATTTTTTGACATTTCCTTTAACTCTTGTATCATGTTTATTTCTTTTTGCTTCCTCTGCTTGGTCTGTCGACTTGTAAACACTATAATTATTGAACTAAATAAAATATTTAATTCAAATTTGGTACATTAATATTACTTTGGATGGGAAGTAAAAACTTCAGCTTTTAGGCAATATGCCTTCAAGGTATGGGAGTAAAAGAAGTGAGTGTCAAAAAATTTTGCATGATTTTTATAGTAGTACCTACATGAATTATTTCTGTTTTATGTTGAAATAATAAACAAATTTAGGCATAATTATTTATAATAAAACATATAAGGAGTTAAATGGGTAGGCGAGGAGGTTAAAATTATATGTCATATTATATGTCCTTTTCAGGGTTCTTTACGTCGAAAACTCCGAAAATTAATTACTTTTCTTTATTTTCAATTTTAATAGCGGAAAAAGGTAAAACGGATGAAGGTAGTTTAATATTGTTTAAAAATTTTTAAGAGATTTTTTCAGGTTTTTGGTTTAGATTATAGACAAATTTTAAGAAAGTTATTTAAAAATTAAATTATTTTTTCATTACTTGGACTTTTAAAAAAAGAAAGGAGTGAAAATGGTTGAAATCTTTAAATATTGTGTAGTTTCAAAAGCAGTGTGCGGATTTTTCCAAGTTTTGGTTTGAATAATTGAGAATAACCATAAACATTTACAGCCAAACATATAAGGGATTAAATATGTTAGAAGAGAGTTAGAAGAGTGGCTTCGTATTTATTATGTAAAAAGTCCTTTTCAAAGCACTTGTAGTCAAAAAATTTAAACATTATATTATTTTTCATATTTTATTTTTAATATAGGAAGAATGTGAAATTGGTGGGAGATTGTAAAACATTATGTAGTTTCAAAAGTAACAGGGAAATAGGTTAAGAGGTGGAAATCATTAAATATTATATAGACATAATCCTATTATGTCCATTTCGGGTACTTGGGATGAAGGATCTGAAAATTGAATTATTTTTCATTATTTCTAGTTTTATTAGAAGCTATTAGTCTGCTTTATTTTTAGAGTGCCGGTTGTGTAAAATGCCGACTTAGAACGATTAAACTAAGGTCTTTACTATGAGAGTCAAATTACTGTTTATTTTAGAACTGCCTGTTTGCCAGGAAAGTACTGCGTAAATCATTTTAGAATTATTCAACGGTTACTAAGCTTTGTCAAAACTTTAGTGCATGGTAAAATGAAACTCAAAAATAGTCAAAGAATTATACTATGTCAGCTTTCACAAAACATACCCCAAATGAGTTTTCAACAAAGCTTGTTTCCGATATTTGTCAAAAACTGATGACCTTGAAATTTTTTTTTCATATACCGGATGAATTATCAAAAGATAATGCACTCGTGATTTTTTTTCAATCTACACCTTGTGGAGAATATTCCAGAATTTTTTCAAAATTTTTTGATCACTACTTTTCGAAATAAGCGAGGGAACAGCGATTTTTGGCAATTTTTTAAAAATAATACCTTTGTATTAGTGTGTGCGTGTATTACATCATATATATTTTTGAACTCGTATTCTTACAAGCTTTCAGTTGACACCCCACTCGTTGACCTGGTATTCTTTTTTTACTTGCAATTTCACCCTCCAGAACTAACCCCTTAAGTCAAAATGTAATTTTCAAAACTACACGGTTCTGATACTGGCATCATTTCCTATATTAGTGCCAAATTTCAACTTTCTATATCAAATACGAGGCATGTTTTTTAAGTAAGTACTGTTTTGCGATTCCGCCGCCGCAGCGATACGGTCGGCGTTCCGCGCACGCGCGCTGGTAACCTACATCTCATGTCTACGCACTGACGCCATTACAGTCTGATTCTTTATTGTATACGTTGTTTACTGAGTGTTTAAGATGCCTCCGACAATCGTGAGTCCCGCCGATTGTGAAGTACGGGCTGTTATACGATTTCTTAGTGCTAAAGGCGTAAAACCGATCGATATTCATCGTGAGATCTGTGAAGTTTACGGACAAAACATTATGAGTGATGGAATGGTAAGGAAATGGGTGAGAGCATTTAAAGATGGCCGCACAAATGTGCATGATGAAGAACGGAGTGGGCGTCCTTCGGTCGTTAATGAAGATTTGGTGCAGAAAGTGGACGAAAAGGTGAGAGAAAACAGACGCTTTACAATTTCATCATTGTGCGACTGCTTTCCTCAATATTCTCGTAGTGTTTTGTATCGCATTGTGACCGAGAACTTGAATTACCGGAAATTGTGTTCACGTTGGGTTCCAAAAATGTTGACGGTTTTGCACAAAACCCAACGTTTAGGCATGCATTGACTTTCCTTGAGCGGTACCACAATGAAGGTGAACATTTTTTAGACCAAATTGTTACTGGTGACGAAACATGGGTGGCCTACGTCACACCAGAATCGAAACAACAATCCATGGAATGGGTGAAGTTTAAGCAAACAATTTCTGCCCGCAAAATCATGTGCACAGTTTTTTGGGACAGAAAAGGAGTATTGCTAGTGGAGTTTCTGCCTCGTAATGAGACAATCAATGCAGCGTCTTATTGTGAGACATTGAACAATCTGCGTCGTGCAATCCAGAACAAAAGACGTGGCAAGTTGAGTAAGGGTATCGTTTTGCTGCATGACAATGCCCGTCCACATGTGGCTAATCGGACCAAAGATCTCATCAAATCTTTTAAATGTGAAACTCTAGATCATCCTCCATACAGCCCTGATCTGGCGTCCAGCGACTACCATTTGTTCCTGCACTTGAAGAAGCACCTGGGTGGTCAGCGTCTTCAAGACGATAACGAAGTCAAAACATTTGTGATACAGTGGTTAACAAGTCAGGCGGCAGAATTTTATGAGGAGGGTATTCAAAAACTGGTGCCACGTTATGACAAGTGCCTCAATATTCACGGAAATTATGTAGAAAAGTAGATTAAGGTACAGGCTTTCATGTAAAAATAAAATTATAGCGATATCTTTGCACGTCTTTTTTTAATTCCAAAACGGTACTTACTTAAAAAACATGCCTCGTAGTTTCGGAGTAACAGGCAGACAGACACCGAAGTGATCTTATAAAAAACTAAAAGGTCGGTTTAAAGATGAATAACGAAAAGACAAAGACAGATTCTTAACCTGAGCGAAGATAGACAGCTGAGGTAGTAAGACGAACAAGTCTAGCGTTGGCAGGATTCGGAAAGCTGAGTTGGATCCCCAATACTTGAAAAGGAGAGTGTTCGACCAGTATATCCCACCAATCTTGACATATGGATGTTAGACATGGACCCTCACTAAAGCAAATATAACCAAACTAACCACGACCAAAAAGGCCATGGAAAGAGCGTTATTAAACAGAAAGTCGTCTGATAAATGGATTAGAAATACTACAGGGGTGTCTGAGGTAAGAGAGCGGATTACCAGACTTAAATGAACTTTTACCAGCCACAATGCCACACAGAATTATAATCGCTGGAAGGCGGTAATCCAGCAGTCAACGTTGGTTGGAAACGAGAGCCAGAGGCTGACCTCAAATGCGTAAGGGAGATAATTTGAAAAGAGTCGCGCGCCTATATTGAAGAAGAAGAAGCATTAGATAGCATTGTGTCCTTATCTGGAGAGCTGAGCTGTAATCGTTTTTTAGTTCAGTTTAGGCGTATTTAAGCGCCCTTTCAAACTTTAAGGAGCGGAAGGCATCAAGATAATTTAAAAAGAGTAGGGAAAGACATTCGTTGCTATTTTTTTTTGTTTTTATTATTGTAACACTGCCGATAATATTGATTATATATATATATATATATATATATATATATATATATATATATATATATATATATGTATATATATATATATATATATATATATATATATATATATATATATATATATATATATATAAAGAGAAAGAAAGCAAAAGTTGCCGTATCTAACAAAATCCTAAGTTATGAAACTAGTTGGGGGACTAGGCAAAAAGGGCATCAAAATTAATTAACCACCTGCCATCTAAAAGAAAAGTGACAATTTTGACAGGGCGCTGACAAAGGACGACCACCTGACAGATGTAAGGGATCACTCAAAATGAATAAAAGGAAAGGTTAAACAACCAGGAAAGAACCGGTTTAGTACAAATTAAGTACTACGTCATATAGTAAAAATTTTTGGTATGAAGGGAAAAGGTATTCAATGGGGAACGAAAATTTTCGCCGTTATGGTAATTAAGTGACATATGGAGGAAATGATTTTTCTTTATCTGGGGGGAATAGAACAAGGAAAAGGAGGTGGCAAGTGGAAAGGGTTTTTTCAATAATTGGGAACATACTAAGCAATTTATTATTATTATTGTTATTATTATTAATGTTATTACAGATGGGAGTGTAATTATCAAGAATTTCACGGGAAACCAAGAAAAACATGTACTTAAACAAGGTGGTACCCAGAGGGCAAACATGCAGAAAGACAGAGCTGTAAGCTACCGAAACGAAAAAATTATTATGACGAGTGTGACGACCCAGAGATATTATGTGAGGAATGAAGATCACAAGAAAGAAGAAAGCTGTATATGCTGCTTAAGCCGTCAAGATCAGTTCTTTTATTGATATTTTGGGGATTCTCGTTGATATAGCACATCTCAAAAAATTCTCTTTTAAGAAGGTTTTTTTTTGGATATGAAGGATTTTTGGTTCTCTGAAGTTGAAGGAATGTCCATTATCGACAGAGTGAATCGCCAGTGCACATCTTTGTGGATGACATCTGGTGTCGCTTTTATGTAATGCGATGCGACGGTTGAGAGATTGTGATATCTGGCTAATATATACAGCGGGACAATCAAGACAGGAAATGGAATAAAACAATATCTGACATAGAAAGAATGGGTAGAGAAGATTTCAATTTGCTAAAAATACGCTTGTTTTTATGGAAGTAATACTTGGCAATCTTAACATTGAGAATGATACGCAAAATATGAACCAATTTAGAGGTAAGACCAGGTGTAAATGGCAAAGAGAGCAACGAAGGACTTATTTCTGTATGGCTAGCAGGGGGTAGAGGGGGTGGAAGGGAAGGAAGGAGGGGATGAGCGTACAGGAGGGGCTCTGGTAAGATGTCATTAGAGAGGAAGAGCTTATCGACTTCGTCCTTGGTCTTGAGCAGGAACTTCTTATTGTACCCATTTTCCATAAAGAGATTGGTGAGTAGTGTTTGTGCTTGAGATAGATAATCTGGGTGAGCTATATTTCTGATTCTTCGATATAGGCCCTTTATGACATTTATTTTAACCTTCCAATCGTGGCCAGAATTGGCATGTATATATCTGCCTGATGAAGTTGGTTTTCTATACCAGTCTAGTCTGATAACACCATCAGGACCTCTGATGACTCTTGTGTCCAGGAAAGGGACAGCATTGTTCGACTCTTCTTCCATGGTGAACTGTAGGTGTTGATCGAAAGAATTGAAAATATGAAGGATTTCTTCTTTACCATTTTCTGGTATGGACAGAATAAGATCATCAACATATTGAAAGAGAAAAGGGAGTTTGAAAGATAGCTTTTCGATGCAATTTTTCAAAAGATAGGACATGACTATTGCAGTTATTTATATTACCATCTATATGCAGTTAAGGACTCCTTAAGTGCAGAAATTAATAATTTCCTATTACCTGAGAATCATGTCATCATTTCTCTCGATGTAGTCAGTCTCTTTACCAACATTTCATGGCAGTTAGCCAAACAGATTTTTGATTCTGAATGGGCACTAATCTCGCACAACACAAAATTAGATAAATCCTTCTTCCTTGCTGTTATTGAGTTTTTCTTTCAATCTACATTTTTCAAATATAAAGAAAGTTTCTACCGACAAACCTTTGGTTGCCCTATGGGCAGCAACTTAAGCCCTATTCTTGCAGACGAAGTCGATAAGCTCTTCCTCTCTAATGACATCTTACCAGAGCCGCCTCCTGTACGCTCATCTCCTCCTTCCCTTCCACCCCCTCTACCCCCTGCTAGCCAAACGGAAATAAGTCCTTCGTTGTTCTCTTTGCCATTTATACCTGGTCTTACCTCTAAATTGGTTCATATTTTGCGTGTCATTCCCAATGTTAAGATTGCCAAGTATTACTTCCATAAAAACAAGCGTATTTTTAGCAAATTGAAATCTTCTCTACCCATTCTTTCTATGTCAGATATTGTTTATTCCATTTCCTGTCTTGATTGTCCCGCTGTATATATTGGCCAGACATCACAATCTCTCAACCGTCGCATCGCATTACATAAAAGCGACACCAGATGTCATCCACAAAGATGTGCACTGGCGATTCACTCTGTCGATATTGGACATTCCTTCAACTTCAGAGAACCAAAAAATCCTTCATATCCAAAAAAACCTTCTTAAAAGAGAATTTCTTGAGATGTGCTATATCAACGAGAATCCCCAAAATATCAATAAAAGAACTGATCTTGACGGCTTAAGCAGCATATACAGCTTTCTTCTTTCTTGTGATCTTCATTCCTCACATAATATCTCTGGGTCGTCACACTCGTCATAATAATTTTTTCGTTTTGGTAGCTTACAGCTCTGTCTTTCTGCATGTTTGCCCTCTGGGTACCACCTTGTTTAAGTACATGTTTTTTCTTGGTTTCCCGTGAAATTCTTGATAATTTACACTCCCATCTGTAATAACATTAATAATAATAACAATAATAATAATAAATTGCTTAGTATGTTCCCAATTAAAGAAAAACCCTTTCCACTTGCCACCTCCTTTTCCTTGTTCTATTCCCCCAGATGAAGAAAAAATTATTTCCTCCATATGTCACTTAATTACCAAAACGGCGAAAATTTGCTTTCCCATTGGATACCTTTTCCCTTCATACCAAAAATTTTACTATATGACGTAGTACTTAATTTGTACTAAACCGGTTCTTTCCTGGTTGTTTAACCTTTTCCTTTTACTCATTTTAAGTGATCCCTTACATCTGTCAGGTGGTCGTCCTTTGTCAGCGCCCTGTCAAAATTGTTACTTTTCTTTTAGATGGCAGGTGGTTAATTAATTTTGATTTTTCAGCATCCAACGTTTTTTAATGGCATCCCTGCTGTAAATGCCATGTTTTTATATTAATATGTTAGTGAATAGTGGTTGTTTTATTTCAGTGTTGGTCTTTGTTATGGCGATTGTAATTTATGGTCATTCTTGTTAGATTAAATTGCATGCTACATGTGAGTCACTCGCATTTTGTTTTTGACATTTCTTCATAATAATAATAATAATAATTTATGATTGTTTAGAACAATAATACTTTTAAATTACAATAGTTCCATATTAATAATTGTAAGATTGAAATTAAAAATTGCAAATTAAAAATTAATGATTAAAATTAATAATTAAAAACTTGACTTAACAACACCAATTCTTCATGCCTAATTTTCTTTATTGGTTGCTTCGTTATCTCTTTTTCAGTTTGTGCCCTAATGAAGGTCCCAACCTAGGACCGAAATATTGGCTAAATGAATATAGTATGAACATCTGTTGATGCCCTTTTGCCGAGTTCCCCAACTAGTTTCATAACTTTCATGTAAAATATTAATTACCGAGTGATATTGTACCGTTTTATTATTTTAAATTGATTTGTTTTTTATTTTTATATTATCCAATCAATTACCTATTTATTTGACATAAATAAAACAGCATTAATTTAGAAAAGCATAAGTTTATTAAGTTTTAAAGAAAAGTGAAATTAATGTTAGTAAAAGTCAATATTTAGTTGAGCCACCTTTAGCCGCTATCAAGCTTTAATTCTGCGCGGCATGCTATCAATGCAAGATTGTACTGTCTCCTGCATTTGAGGACGATGATTTCACACATGAATAATCTTTTCTAGGAGCTGGGTTTTGTTGGTAATCACATCTTTAGCCACTTCTCTTTTCATCAGCTCCGACACATTTTCAATGGGGTTCATATCAGGGCCAATCCAACAGAGGGATATTTTTTTCTGCCAAAAAAGCTTTAACAGACCGAGCAGTGTGGCAGGGAGCTCCATCTTCCATGAAAGTGAATGGTTCCCCATTTGGAAACCATTCTCTGAGCTGCGGAATCAACCGATTTTGTAATACTTCTTTGTACTGATCTTGCCTCATTATTCCTTTGACGACGTACAGACGTCCAGTGCCCTTGCCGCTAATGACTGACCAAATCATCACTTTGGTGGGATGTTTAACCGTCGGGACGACACAATCAGGATGAAACTTTTCTCAATGACGACGACGCACATACTGAGCTTTATTCTGCAAAATTTCGAATGTGCTTTCGTCACTGAAGCAGACCTGTCAAAAATAGGAAAAATATATAAACTTCCATGTTTATTTGCTTTATTTAACTGAAAATGATAATAATGTATCAATTATTGATTAAATTGCTGTATCTTACCGATCTCCAAAAGTCCACATCTTTGTCTTGCCATTGTTTGGCCCACTTCAGGCGCTTTGCTTTCATTGCAGCTGTTAACTTGGGCTTCCTGGCGGGGCGACAGGCCTTAAAATCTAATTCTTTCAATTTTCTTCGAACAGTGCGCTCAGAAGCATTTACGCTAGCATCCTGGAGTTGTGATTTTATTACCTTTGTGGTAGCAAATCTGTTTTCTACACAAATTTTCTTCCAACATCTCTCTGACCGTGGAGTGAAAATTGGTTTTTCTACCGCATCTTTTCTCTCTTTTCGGGCTTAATTCCTTCCCGGTCTCAATTTTCCTTTTTTATGCGTCGTACACTAGCTTCAGAAACCTCCAATCTTCGTGATATTTCTCGGTTTGTAAATGTTTTCGCAATCACAAGGGCCTTCACTTCAGCTTCTTTACGTGGTGAAAGATCGCCTTTTCTACCCATAATGAAAATAGTCCATTACTTTTTTAAAATACTGCATACAAAATAAACTAATAACTGAGTAGTATAAAAACTGTTAAACAAACAATCACAGTCCATTAAAGCCACAGAAACACGTCCGTACCTGACCCGATTCCGATCGCGACTGATACAGGTTTGTACTTATTTACGTTCATGTATCACTTTGTCAACACAGTGTTGCCATATGTTAAAAATAAATACAAATATGTAGTCTACAACAATTCTTTTAAATAAAAATCAATAATATTGTAGTTTAAATATACCATTATTGCATAAAAACTCTTAAGAAACATAAAATTACTAAAAAAAATACAGTGCGTCTAATAATTTGGCCAGGGACTGTATGTATATATATATATATATATATATATATATATATATATATATATATATATATATATATATATATATATATATATATATATTTATTTATATATATATATATATATATATATATATATATATATTATATATATATATTTATATATATATATATATATATATATATATATATATATATATATATATATTTATATATATATATATATATATATATATATATATATATATATATATATACATTACATATATATGGGACACTCTTTGTCGAAAGGCCACCCCCACTGTCCAAAAATTGAAGCAACGTAGGAAACTCTTCTTAAGCTTACTTTGTTACTATATATGTATAGATTTTATTGAGCTGTGGCCATTTTGAAAACTCAAGATGACGAACCCCAAAATGGCCGTTAATCTGCAGAGGTAACAAGATACGAGACACGAAATACTTGTTTGTAATAAATAAACCTGTTTAATTTACATAAATATGAGAGGTAATGAGCCTTTGAAGTTGTAAAAATCTAACTGTGGATAACAAGTGTATTCGTGATACAACAGAAACCAATATGGCGCTCAGAACCGTATACAAACTATTAAAAATGAAATTTTGGTTAGGTCGCAGTAAGAACTCTCAGTTAATTAGAATACATGTGATTATTTTTTTTCTTTTCAAAATGTCTAATACAAATCAATAAGTCAGATATGAAAACTAAGTATGATCATGCTTAGTATGGTAGTCATACACATACGAAGTGCCACGAAAACTCTAAATTCGGTTTAATATATCTCGAAGAAGACATTTTTGGAAAAATTTTGCATCGTGATAATTATAGACTTCACTACAAATAGTCTACTCGTGACCATGGTGTTAATATAGTGATCACGTTTCTGGTCATTTAAAAGGAATTTGATAATTAGAGAGCACTTACATTGTTTTAGGACATAGACATACTACTATAAGATCGTGTTAATGAACGTTTCAATCTACAATCGTAACATACCAGCAGTTGACAAATTAGGTTTCTCTTGCAGAAGTGCATTTGATATTTTTCGGAGATTTGATCCCTTATGACTAGGACCTATCTTTACGAATTCTATCAGACATTATGATTAGGTACAACGTTCTAGAACCCTTTAATGAATCAAACGTAAGCGATGCAAAGAGAAAATTGCAGAACGGAATTATGGAATAATATCCCCCTATGAAGTAACGATATAAGTATACGCTAACTATGCTGAAAAGGACTGTTGCGCCAGCAACTATCTAATTGAAAAAAATGCTCTTCAACTATTCTAAAAAGGACTATTGGAGAAACGATGTAAGTGCTCGCTAAATATACTGAAAAGTACTGTTGAGCCAGCAACTATCCACCTAAAAAATGCTCTTCAACTATCCACCTAAAAAAATGCTCTTCAACTATCCTAAAAATAACTGTTAATGAAACGATATAAGTGATCGCTAAATATCCTGAAAAGTACTGTTGAGCCAGCAAATATCCACCTGAAAAAACTGCTTTTCCACTACGATAATAAGGAATTTGCAAATTTTTGTTGAAATTTTAATTTACACTTTTTGTTCTTACGTTTTTCTTTGTGAATTATCTGCTTCAAAAGAGATGCGTTATTCTAGATTTTAAATAAGTAAGCAGACGCTTTCTTATTTAACGTCAGAAACTACAATACACCTAAATACTGTACTATAAATCAGGGGAAATATGAATAAATCTTAAACAGCTAATAGTCGTCTACTTAAATTTATATGTAAAAAAACATAGGAATGGATTTATAAGAATTTTCAGTTAAATATTTACTCATTTATTGTATAAATAGTATCAATAAATACTGTATAGACAAAGTCGTATTTTATTATTACTGATCCTTATATGTATAGCCGCATAAGTTACCAAAATGTTTGTAAAGTCCTCTATAAAATCTCGGTTTACAATCAATGGCACATAAGCTGACGATAAATTTGTACGCCTATTACTTTGAAAATGAAATCTTGTTCCCTAAAAACTGGGTATTATTATAGTTCTTCTTCTTCTTCTTTCTTATATGGTGTGTCATATAAGTAGGCATACTGCCTGTTTTTTCCCCATTAAACCTCTTCCGACGTCCAGCATTCCTTCTACCTTTTCGGAGGTCTACCCCTAGTTCTTCTACTGCAGGGTTTATTGAGTTTGGCCCTTTTTACCAGTCTCCATTGTTTCTTCTAGTTCTATTCCATTTGGATATTTCTTGGATCTTACTTAGTTCTTGTGGATCTTTGTTGCGCATTCTACAGTGGATAGTTTTACATGTGTCAGCTCTTGTTTCTACAGCATATGTAAGGATCGGTCTGACTATTGTCTTGTATATTCTTATTTTACTTTCCACTGTGAGGTATTTAATTTTCCATACCATATCCCTCAAACAATCTGCTATTAGTGATGCCTTCATAAACTGTTGTTTTACATCGCTGTTTAAGTCTCCGTCGCTTGTTATCATTGTTCCCAGGTATTCAAAATTATTAACTTGTTCAATAATACTTCCTTGTGTCTCCAGCTTGCATCTTAATAATTCTTTTGAAGCTACCATACATTTTATCTTGGTTGTGTGATAATCATGTTTAGTTTTTTTTTCGCTTTCAAATTGAAGGCATGAAAGATCTTCTGAAGGTTGTCCTCAGAATCCGTGATGAGGACTGCATCATCGGCGTAGCAGATTGTGTGGAAGTGTGTGTTGCCCATTTTCTATCCTCTATTATAATTAATATATAAAAATAATAATATTAAAAAAATATAAAATATATTAAACAGAAGAATTATTTTACTGGAGATGGTCACTGTAAAAATATCTCGATTGCCTGAATATGAAAAACGAGGCATTTTTTCTTGTACGAAGCTTGCAAAGTCATATCTTGCCTTTTATATTCTTGGCTGTCTAATACGCAGTTATACATTTTTAAAGCTATCATATTGTGCTAATTTTACAAGAATACTTGGAAGCTTTTAGTTACACATCTACATATTATAGTTGATAGTTAAAATAAATAAAATGTCATGAACTTCTATCTTGATTACTTGAAATTATGAGGAACTTTTAACGCCTGAATTAATAATATTAAATATTTGTATTAAGACTTCATGAAAACCAGAGTACAACGTAATATTTATAATCAAGAATTGGCGGAGATAATTTCGAACACAATTTTTAAACTTTATCAGCGTACTTTAAATTTACTTAAAAAAATTAAGCTATCTTTACCTACTTCTTAAGGTGGTTGTACAGACATGTCGTTAAAAATACTATTAAAGTATAAAATAAGAAGTTTATGTAGCTTTATCTTACTCTTAAATTCTATTTTTATATCATTTATTCAAAGCTAAAATGTATATTTATACATATGAGTACACATCGATTACATAAATAAAAGGAACACACTACTTTGGATGTCTCGTTATTTAATAATAGTGCATCTAGTCAGTCTCTGGTGCTGTTATACATCAAAAGCTGCATGTACATAAGATTATTGACTTAATTAATTAGCTTTACAGATTTAACTAGCTTGTTAGGAAAATATACGGTAAGTAAGCTTATTTAACATTTTGCTTTTCTAAAAATTGGTTTTCAACTTTCTGGAGAACATATAGTATTCATTATGCTATGATGTCTTTTTTATTTGTGATCTTTAACTAGGAAAACACTGAAATTATCCGGCAATTAAGCAAACAAAACAGAGAACTATTTCTGTCTAATTACTTTTCTCCATAGCTTTTGGAGTATTTAAGTCGACTGTTCTCGCTATTCAACTGAATTTTTAATTAGATTTTTCGCTAATGGGACTTCTTTTATATTCTTACCAAAATGGCTCTACTGTATTATAAATTATTATATAAAGGATTTTAAATTATTTTAGTATTATTTTTTCACCAATGATCAAACTACTCACATTTTTTCAGCTTAAAAGACGACATAGTGAACTCATGCCTTTAACAAACAATTTGTCTATACTCGTAACGTAAAATTATTCAATTATCTGTAAAAGGATATGGTCGAATTTCCTGAAGAAAGCTTGATGTATGCATCAAAATATGTGCTCCAAAACAAAAACCCTTTACTTTGATTTCAAATATTGTGATTAGGCTGAAATGTGACTGAAAATTTATCATCGATTGGTTGTGAGTGACGATATGTCATCTGGCACAAAACTAGTGAGGTGGCGAGTATTTACTCTCTGTAAATCTTAAAGGTTCCACAGTCGGTTAAGGGTCTGCAGCATGCCATAAAGAGATTAGTTCTGACGATGAACTCGCATTCATCTGCTTCTAGGAGTCAACCTAAAATCCACTTAGAGTTGTAACTTATTACTTATTATTAAGTTCTTTTCATGCCCAAAATAGTGTACTAGTATAAGAAGGGACTTGACACGCTAAGTTTTGATGATAATATTTTAAACCCTATTTCTCTGTACTTTATATTTATTTAAAAGTCATGATATCATTGATATTCTAAATTCTTCTCTAGTATTTCCAGCCAATTTTTTTGGAGAGCAAGGTCTACAAAAAAAGGTATTGTTGTTGGACAAAGACCATATGAAAGACATCTATCATGATGTTCGGAAATCTACCTTACCACCAGAATGCTCAAATGTTCTCAACTTTTTTTCATGAGACTTGAGTGTCTGAAAATAAGTTAAGAAAATAAATACAGGAAAATAGTTAACTCTCAAAAAGCAAGATAAAGAATAAATATTTTTTGATCAAATTAACATACGTACAATAACAAGAACCCGAATTTGAAGTTTACTTTGACCTACGATATAGGTATTTTACTATAACCTCAAAAAACTCAAAAGTGACAAGAAAATAAAATTTGAGGACATTTGAGCATTCGGATGGTAAGGTAGGTTTCAGAACATCAGAATGCATGTCTTCCATATGGTCTTTGTCCAAGACCAACACCTTTTTTTGGTTGACCTGTGTAATCGATATTTTTCTATATTATTTTATTTATACATCTTCTCATTATTCAAAATTAATATTTTAAGTTACAATGACTCTAGTAAGATAAGGAAGGAATGTTTGCTGAGGCCCGATTCCTCCATCTATCTTTTTCTTTATTTAAATTTACTGTATTTTACATTTACAATTTTTACTACTGTACCGTACTGCTGGGTTCCACATTTACTACATATATTTTTGTATATTAAACTGATAGCACTAAATTGTACTTTGTTTTTAATTCCTTACACTCTAAGCAAAATTTTTTGCTATTTGTTTTTTCATAAAATTTTCTCTTTTTGATGTATAAATGTACAGGGAGAGAGATAGAGTAAAGTTCATTATCTCATTTGTTTCGGAAATGACGAAAAAATGTTAAATATAATAGTTTGAGGGCATGTTAAGGTGCATAGTTTAAAATTATTTTTGAGTATACAGGATACTTCAAAAAAGTGTGGCCAATAGAACATATCCTATTTTCTAATTTATTTTTAAATTCTGTGTAAAATTTTAAACTTTTTATTAATAATGTTATATACGTAAACCTAGTAGTTTTTCTAATATTTCAATTTTTTTTAAAAAAATACTAATATTCAGTTTGTAAAGAATTTCCAGAAGCGCCATTGTTTCTGAAGGTGGGATACTCATAATTGGTACGAGCGTTCTATAGAGATGAAAAAAAGATATATTTTAAAGAAATTTGAGTTAGATGCTACAGACACAACAAATTTGTGCATTTCGACTCATATTTTTTTAATGACACACCCTGTATATTATTATTTTTTCTGGTAGATTTTATAAAACCCTCTAATTTTTATTAAGTATGTCGTATATCTATTTCTAATGGTTTTCAATTTATTTTGAATTTTTCAATTTTTACCCTTGTTTTTAATATACTTACGCTAGTGCATTAAAAACAAGGGTAAAAATTGAAAAATTCAAAATAAATCGAAAACTATCAGAAATAGATATATGACATACTTAACAAAAGTTGGATGGTTTTGTAAAATCTATCAGAAAAAATAGTAATATAGAGGGTGTGCCATTTAAAAAATTTGAGGTTTTTCAATTTAAAATAGTCGATGTGCATAAATTTATTTTGAACACCCTGTAGCATCTAACTCAAATTTCTTACATATATCTTTTTTTCATCTCAACAGAACGCTCGTACCAATTATGAGTATTCTACCTTCAGAAACAATGGCGCTACTGGCAATTTTTTACAAAACTGAAAACTAGTATTTTTTTTTTTAAAATTAAATTATTAGAAAAACTACTAGGTTTAGGTATATAACATTATTAATAAAAAAAAAGTTATAAAATTCCACGCAGAATTTAAAAATAAATTAGAAAATAAGATGTTCCATTTGAAAAAAAAAAATGTTATATCGGCCACACTTTCTTAAAGTACCCTGTATACTCGAAAATAATTTTAGAGTGTGCACCTTAACAATCCCTAACTATTGTATTTAACATTTTTTCGTCATTCCCGAAACAAATGAGATAATGAACTTAACTCTATCGTTAACTCACCCTGTACAGAGAGCCCAATCTCAGAGGATCTCTGTATATTCGAGTGACAACCGGTTAATATTGGGCGGCATTTGTAGGCGGAAGCGCCCCAAAGTAATTTTATATGATTCTGGACCTAACCCACACCCGTGATGTCAGATACTGTAATTAGGGATAATAATGGAACCTATGCGTCGACTTCTAAAGTATATTTAAATTGATCTAAAATATACCCTCTTTTGCATGGTACTTTAAATACCGACCCCGAATCTTTGTACTATACCAACATTAAAGAGATCTGACAAATACCCTTGCAAAGAGATGAAATATTCAAAAGTACTTTGTTTTAAGTATAAAATGTATTGCTATTTAAATAACACATCTAATATACTTAGACGGAAAAGTGTAGGCAGGCAGCCGTGCTTATGCTGAAAAACTAAATTCGAAGCCAAATATTACTTCAGATTAGTGAGAGATTCTTTACGATTTGAGTCAATAGTAATTCCTAAATATTTTGCCTCAAGTTCTAAATTAATTTGTACCATATTATTCTACTCACTATATCACCACTACACCAAACAATTTATTTTTACTCTCGACGCGCCTTTCGCTAACCATGTTAGCTTCATCAGTCAGTTGACTGAGTCAATGGTTAGCCAGTGCAAAAATAAATTACTTGATGTAGTGCTGATATATACTGAGTAGTGTCATTGTACCAAAGATTCCACATTCCCAACATAGTATAGTATTTTCCACGATCTAAGAAAGTGACTTAGCTACCTACACCCATTCAAAATTCAACAAGATTCGATAGTGATTAATTTATGGCTGTTTAATGACAAGACATCGTGCAGGGCCGCACTATACTTGATTGTATAATTGTTGGGTTTAAAATTTTTTTGTGATAAGACAGTTGAATTTTAATGTTTTATGTACTGAATAATACACAATATAGTAATTACACAAATATATTAAAACAGGTACAGTTACCTGGCGTACAATTGTTACAATTTTCGTTATTAGTTAATATCTAGTTCAATTTCGCTATCGCTACTATCTTGCAAACCAATAATAATTTTTTTTACAGGTTCTAAACTATTTATATTTATGTACATACATCTATATGAGTTTTCAATTTTTTTGAGGTGTTGAATACAGTTTCTCCAGTTTTCAACTGTTACATTTTTGACTTCTGTCTTTATCAACTCAATCACACTACTGTTTAAAGTGGGTGTATTATTGTGAGCACGTATATTACACTTTATTTTAGGCCATATCAACTCGATCGCATTAAAAATACAATCATATGGTGGAAGCCGAATTATTTCGGCTTCCACCATGCTTTCCTTGCAGTTTTATCACAAACATATTCCTTTGAAAAATTGTAACTTTTTAAAACTTCTAACAATTATTTAACTGTAGAACTTTCATGAAAATATATGTCACGTTCGCACAAAAAGGCTTGTATTTACCTTTTTCTACTGGTAGAATTCATTTGGAGACTATGATAGGATGCATTATCCATCACAATACAGCTAATCGGTGGTATATTCGGCATTAATTTGTTTTGAAGCCAATCTTCAAAAACTTCAGCGGTTGTATCACAATGATAATCCAAGCTGGAATCTGAAATATTCTTGGCGGCTAGAAATAGACATTCTGGTATCCAGCCTTTTTCTGACCCACATGTAAAATAGTTGTTCTTTTACCTTTATTTGATGGAGCTTTGGTGTGGCATTTTTTTGGATTTACCAATCCATCCTTTACTGAGTGCGTCGTGGGTGTCATACCAAGTCTCATCTAAGTAGATTATCGTTCGATTTTCCGATCTAGCTGTATTTATTTTTTCAAGATATTCCATTCTTGTTATAAGCGCCGTGATTCCATTATAACTTGCCTTTTGTCTATTTTTTTGAACAAAAACCACAAACGACGTAGAATACGCCATAAAGTTGTACTGGAACATTTTATGTCACAACTATCCTCGGACAGCCTCCGTGAAAGTGACAATAACGTAGAAATTTTTTATTCTGCATACATTTCATAAATTTTGCGGCGGATCAAGTCTTCTTGACAGAAATCAATACATTTCGACACATCTTTGCCTTTTCGTGTTTTTTTTAGGCCCTATCGAATTATTTACAATTTTCCAAACTGTACTTTCAGGGATGCTTGTTAAAGCTGATGTCTCCATCAATGAAAAGTACTTTTCGTGGCCTTGCACCTCTAACTTTAAATAAAAACTTTTAACTATCACTTTTGCCTCAACGGGCAAAAATTTGCGGCTTCTCATGGAAAGGGCTTCGGACATTTTAAGATACTATTGAACTTTATAATACACACTATTTCAGTATAATATTGCAGATAAAATGAAGACTATTCTTTATATTTATAAATACGAACTGTCGTTTAATATTTTCATTACATCAATTTGCCAAATCACTTTCTTAGATCTTGAAAAATACTATACCATATTATTATTTAAAATTATTATCAATCGTATTAAAAGATTTTTTCTCCATAACTGAGAGGACTAAAAGATTTTTTTTTAATTTATGGTAACTTACGATTAAAACAACTTAAAATATTTTGAAGGTCAACTTTAAGGTTTTTCTTTAACCCGATCTACAATTTTTTACTACAAAGAATTGCATGTAATCTTTAAAGTTAATTCTATTTCAAGGAGAAATAGAAAAATATTGCGTCCTATCCTTGGGGAATACTTAATAGTGGCTTTATCACAATACCAATATTATACCAACAGGGATAATTGTCTTTTATTGTCAAGAATGCCTTTCATTATCATAAATCTGGCTTTATTAAATTCCAAACCTACAAGGCCTCCAATTTTGCATAAGACAAAGTAAACGAAGCTTTGACTGAGTCAACGAAAACAGAAATGACGGTAGTGACTTGTTTCAAATCTATACCATTTATCCGTTATAAATTCATTTTGTTTCAAACATTTCATTGTTCTCTATTTTGCTCGTTCTCTGGAATTTCAAGTGGAATTCGAACAAATGATGGGTTTTAAAAAAATTAAAAAGGAAATTTGTCTGACAGTTTACAAAATATAATAAAATAAGGGCTTATTCAATATTATTTAAATTACCTACGGTACAGTAAATCCCAAAATATAAGATCCTGCCTTTTTGCTTTTTCAATGGGGCAATAAACGACCCTATTATGGTTTTGTGCATAGTTGCCAGGTATTACGATAAACGTATTTTTATTTTACCTGCTTTGTATACCTCCGTTACTTGCACCTGCAATCATATTGGATCTATTTTTACCTATATATTTACTACCTGGCAACCCGGGTTGGAGCCCTTTAAGTATTTGATAATATACGCCTGATGACCACAGATCCCCATTATAATTCGAAAGATACTTTTTATTATTTTTATTTTTAGTTTTACTTACAACGTAACGGTTCTATTTTCATTATGTGGCGTCTGTGGGAAAATTGCAATAGTAGCTATCGCAAGAGAAAATATTTAGCATTTGACGCTAAACAAAAATATTTACGATAGTTTCGTAAAAAGAAATTTGAATAAACAAAGTGCTTTGCAAGAACCAGTGAACTAACAAAAACCCCAATTTGTACGATTAAGGTTATTGTAGGAAAACTATCACTCAGGAACAGGAAAAAACAGAAAGATTTTCAAATGTAGACGATTGTGAAAAAGACGTCATTAGGAGAAAAATATATTCTATGTATAGAGAGCAGTTGGTGCCGACACTAGACAAAATAAAATTAAGACTGGTGCAGGAAGGGACCAATATACATTGAGGCCGATCAATCCTTCACAGAATTCTCTTAAGAATGGGATTCACGTTCCGAAAAATCAACAAAAGGCAAGTAGTGATGGAGTCATAAAGATTACGAATCTTGCGACGTACTTATTTACAAGAAATTAAAAAGTATCGATAAGAGAATAGGCCAAAAATTTACCTTGACGAAACATGATTCAATACCCATGACACTGTGCAAAAAGGGTGGGTTGACAGCAGTACAAAATGTCAGACTAACGCACCTTCAAATAAAGGCAAACGAATAACCATTTTGCATGCTGGATTTGAAAAGGGCCGGGTTTCAAATTGTCTTCTATTATCTGCAAAGAACATAAAAGATTATAGTTTGGACTATCACGACGACACGACCGCAGAACTTTTTGAAAATTGGTTTCAAAATTCCCTTTTGCCAAATATTCGCGGACAGAGTGTTATAGTTATGGACAATACAAGTTACCATAGTCGCCTACTAAATAAGGCTCCTAATGCAGCCAACACCAAATGGGAAATAGATGAATATATGTTAGAAAATGACATTTATTTTGACTTTAGTTATAAAAAAGTGAAGAAGATTTGAAAGACTATAAATTGAAAAAGAAATTTGTTTGTGATACTATGGCTTAGAAAATGGGACACACTGTTTTGTGGCTTTCTCCGTATTATTGTGTGTTTGATACAATTGAATATATTGGGCATCAAGTTAAATCAAAAATAAGGGCACAAAATGTTTCTCCTACTTTAAGCGTGTCAGTGGTTGAATTAGTAAAAAGTTATAAATGATATATCTTGTGAAAGCTCGAAGAATTCCATTCAGCATGTTGTTAAAGTTAAAGATTCATATATTTATGTAAATAATATAAAACCACTGACAATTACATCAGCTGATGATAGTGATAGTGAAACCGAATTAGGCTTATGTTAAACTATATTTTTATTTATACGATATGTCCCCTCTTGTAAACCCCATTCATTTAAACTGTATATTTGTACTTCCTATTTGTTTTTACATGCATCTATAAATAAATATCTCCCAAAAACACTTATAATTTTATTTATTTGAATTTATGAATAAAATTCTTAAGTCCATCTCTGTAACCTATCATAAACAATAGATCAGAATTTTTATATTGCTCAGTTAAAACGGCAAAAACAGGATCTTATATTTTGGGACAGGCTATACTCACCAATATTTTATTAGACTGCTGGATTTAGCAGCAGCTTTATTCACATATGCCACTAACAGGCCAACAAAGTTATCAAGACCATAACATCACTATGAAAGATTTATTAATAAACATAATATTTTTTTTTTATGGGTCTAGCACACATGCTGTAGGGAAGTCCCTAAAGCGCCCCAGGAGCGGCATGTGTGCGGAAAAAGTGATTCACGTTGTTCTTGAATCGCTGTAAATTGTACTCGGTAGGAAACACAGCGCTGGGCAAATTATTCCAAAGGGATGATGTTCTCCATATAAAAGACTGCTTGAAAAGCGTTGTACGAGGAGTCACAAGCTGAACCTCATACGGATGTGAAGCACCAGCGCGACGTGTATTTCTAACATGCACCGCTTTGGGAGGAATTAAGCGGGCTACATCCTTCGAACACTTTTTATGAAAATACTTGTAGGACAGACTCAAGTCGTCGACCGTTCTTCGATGTTCCAGCGAATCAAGGCCGCCGGTCAGTTTCTGGTCTCCATTAGACGAACAGCTCTTCTCTGAACAGAATCCAACAAATACAGTGTATGTTTGGGAGTGGAGCCCCAAACATGGGAGCAATATTCCATAGTTGGTCGAATTTGAGCTTTGTAAAGAATTAACAGTTGTTGTGGAGTGTAAAGCTTTCTAGTTCGAAATAATATTCCTAACTTTTGAGAAGCTCTCCTTGCTATGCCTGCAACATGTTCATGCCAAGACATATTTGCTCCCAAACTAACGCCCAACAAATTGAGCGACGATGCTAGGGGAATGGAGTGCCCCGACATAACTATGTCGGGCTCAGCAACGTTAACTTTTTCAGAAAAAACTGCCGCCTGGGTTTTTGTAGCGTTAAATTCCACTTGGATACTGTCACCCCAAGATAGACTTTCTTCCAGGTCTTTGTTAAGTTGAACGACCTCCTGCTGTCTGCGGATATTCGCTTAAGCAGCCGATGTCCGAGAGTTCAAAGTGAATGAAGAGAAAAGCGTACTGTCGTCAGCAAAGCTGTAGATTGGATTCACGGTCTTTTTCAGCAGATCGTTAATGTAAATTAGAAAGAGAGTAGGAGAAAGTATGGAGCCTTGGGGTACACCGGCGTTGATTGTGAAGGTGTTAGAAAGAAATCCATCGACCACCACTCGTAAAGAAGAAGAAATTGCATTTGTTTACTGTTAGTCTCGTTTTATTTCTATTAGTGGTAAGATATTCGAATTATTTTCTCAAAGAGTCATGTAGCGCCTACGTTAATTCTATTAATGAGTTACAATTGCGTCATTTTCTCCCTCGCGGATAATTGTTTAAATTTTGTTCATGATATAAATTAAAACAAGTAACACGAACACTTGGAGTATAAAAATGCTTCTCCGACATCTTAGTCCCTAATAACTTAACTAAATAAATATTTAGTTAGTTGTTTTCTAAATTAACATAAACTACTTTTGTTTACGGGTCTAGCACACGTGCTGCAGGGAAATCCCTGAAGCACTACAGGAGCGACACGTGTGCGGTAAAAGCGATTCACGTTTGTCTTGAATCGTTGTAAATTGTACTCGGTGGGAAACATAGTCCTGGACCAATTATTTCAAAGGGATGAGGTTCTCCATATAAAAGACTGCTTAAAAGGGTTGTATGAGGAGTAACAAGCTGAACCTCATACGGATGTGAAGTATTAGTGCGACGTGTATTTTTAGCATGCACCGCTCTAGGAAGAATTAAGCAGGCTGCATCCACCGAATACTTTCCATGAAAATACTTGTAAAAAATAGACTCAAGTCGCCAACCGTTCTTCGATGATCCAACGAATCAATGTTGCTAGCCAGTTTCAGGTCTCCAATTAAGCGAACAACTCTCTTCTGAACAACAAAAGCAGTATATGTTTGGGAGTAGAGCCTCAAACATGGGAGCAGTATTCCGTCGTTGGTCGAATTTGAGCTTTGTACAGAACTAACAGTTGTTGTAGAATGTAAAGCTTTCTAGTTCAAAATAATATTCCCAGCTTTTGAGAAACTCTCTTTGCGATGTTTGGAACATGTTCATGCCAATAAATATTTGCTCCCAAATTAACGCCCAGAAAATTGAGTGACGATGCTAGGAATGGAGTGCCCCGAGATAACTTTGTCGGGTTCAGCAACGTTAGCTTTTTTAGTGAAAACTGTTGCCTGGATTTTTGTAGTGTTAAATTCTGCTTGGTTACTGTCACCCTAAGATATAATTTCTTTCAAGTCTTTGTTAAGTTGAACGACCTCCTGCTGATATTTGCACGAGTAGTTCGAGCGTTCAAAGTGAATGATGAGATAAGCGTTCTGTCATCTGCAAAACTGTAGATTGTATTCCTGGTCTTTTCCAGCAGATCGTTAATGTAAATGAGAAAGAGAGTAGGAGATAGTATGTAGCCCTAGGGCACACCGGCGTTGAGAGTGAGGGTGTTAGAAAGAAACCCGTCGATTGCCACCTGTAAAGAACGCTCTTTGAGGAAAGTTGAGAGCCATAAACACAACCTTTCTGATATACCAGAAGAGCGTAGCTTAGTCAACAATCCATCGAGCAAGCATGGTCGAATGCCTTGGATATATCAAGAGCAACCGCTCGAGATTCGCCACAGTGTTCAGTTGCGTTATTCCAAACATGTGTTACATAAGTTAGAATATCTCCTGCTGATCTATGTTTATGAAAGCAATATTGATGGTCGCTAATAATATTGAACTCTTCAAGATATTTTAGAAGACGCCTTTTCCATGACTTTCGATATTATTGAAAGCAGTGCGACTGGTCACTAGGTGTTTGGCACGGTCTTCTTGCCTTTTTTGGGTATCGGCTGAACTGTGACGCATTTCCAGCAGGAAGGAAATATTTCCTTTCTGCAGGTATTCCGTCAGCGCCAGAAGCTTTTTTGTTGTCTAGGTTCATTAAAGTACGTTTTATGATGCGCTGTCTAAAGAGAATATAGGGCATCCTTCACTGCAATATGGATGGTGTTTTTCCTTGGAAATCAACAGTTGGATGTGAAGCAAATAGTTCAGCCAAAAAGTTCGCCTTCTCAGCTGGTGTTGTTGCAATAATTGTTGGAATCTGGCCGTGTGAGTGGTAGTATAATAGATTTGGTGAAATTTGGACTAACTACCTTAGCGACTGACCTAAAGGATCTGGAATTGTTGGGGCAAGTAAGAAGTTTGTTTCTAATTCGTTCATTGTGTGCCTCCTTGGATTCGTCGATAATTTCTTTGCATCTGTTCCGGGCACGAACAAAGATGTTACGATTTATGACGTTAGGATTTTCACGCCGTTGTCGGTAGGCAAGATGTTTAGAAGCAATAGCTTCTTTGCATTTTTGGTCAAACTAAGGCTTGCCGTTGGAAGGACATTTCTTCAAAAAGGGGATATAAGTGTCCATACCAGCCAAAATAACATCGGAAACCTCCTCACCCCAGTCAAATGGGTCGTCGGATCGAAAAAAAATGTTTAACCAAAGGAAAGTTCGAAAATATTCCGTGAGTTCTTCCCCTTTTGCAGATTTATAATACCAAATCTTGCGAGATTTAGGCGCCTCTCTGTCACTGAATGTTAGGATACTCGATGTGCATGCAGTTTATGGTCAGAAGAACCTAACGGCGGATTTACGGTGACAGTGTAAATCTCTGGATTAGTGGTTAAAAACAGATCAAGAAGGCTGGCAAACTCTCCGTCTCGATAAAGAATCTGTGTTGGCTCGTCAATAAGCTGAGTTAAGCCACAACTGATTGGGAATGTTTTAGCTTCACGACCTTGTTCGTCAGTTGCATTTGAATACTTAAACCAGTTGATGTGGTGAACATTAAATTCGCCCAGGGTGGCTACTACTATGAAGTAATTATAGATCACTCTTAGAAATAGCTTGGTATTCATATTAACGTTATATTAATTCCCGGCATTAGTTGAATTAATGCTTATTGAGCTGGTTCTTAGTATGTTCTAATTAAGGTATTTTTTAAAGTATTTTTCTGCGTTATTGTAATTCAGTGTGTTTGTTTCAAAATTTGAAATTATTACAAACCATAAATAATCCACATTGTTCTAGTTATATTTCCTAAATTTTCCTACTATACCTATAATTATAAAAAAAATTGAATCAGTCGTAACCAAATGTTGAGCGCTGACATTGAAACTTTTGCGTATAGACCTTTTTCTGCAATAATTTCGAACATAAAAACAAATCGTGGAGAAAACGACATTCAGATTTAAACAGCATACGGTTGAATTTGTATGGTTTTTACACCGTTTTAATTTTGTACCCATTCTAAATATAAAAATAAAATTTGATAAAGCCCAATACAATGGAAAAAGCTATTAAAATTTGTATATTTAATAAGGATAACGATAAACAAATCTATCCCAAAGCAAATATAGAAAAAAAGGTTCCTACACCTAAATAAACATAAATTAAAATATTGTTATAAGATGCAGTACTACGACATGGTAACATTTAGTACATGTTATAATTTTTATATAAAAACAATTATTTGTATTAATTTTTAAGAAAACAATAAGTATGGTATGTATAATACTCAACTAATATAGTGAGACCAATCATCGGCTTTTTTTTAACATCACTCTTGACTTTTATACTACATATCTACATTGATAAATTACCTTCTAGTCCAAAGGATTTAAGTATTTCTTTAACATTTTTAATTCCTTATGCTCGAATAGACAAAATCAACCATTGTTAAAGTCATTGTTCTACACTTTATTTCAAAGCTGCTCAAGGGTAAGATATAAAATATTTCCTATGTAAAATTACACTTTTGTTTGTCCTTTTTGAAATGGTTTCTATAAAGTCTTAACAGTAGCAAATCCAGCAGCTATTGTTTACGTCGAAATAATTTAGCTTAAGTATAATTCCATTATTAAATTATTAAGTCCCGAATGAAAATATTCAATTTTTTGCTAAGAAATTATTAGAATAAGAGAAAATCCGTTTAATAATTCATCAATAAATAATACTATAAAAACGTCAAATTCAGGGCTGGTATTTTCAAGTATTTGTAAGTGAAAATCATTTTAGATAACTTAGAAAATTTCGCTTATATATTGGTTAATCATATTTTTGAATGGAAAATAGGTCTTTCTTTAGTATCAATATGTTATTTGAACTGGCTTGCAATTTTGTAAATTATCAAAATTTGAATTTTGGCATAATTCTTTTTGAAAAATGCATATTTTTTGATTTTTAGAAACATAATTCAATAGCTACCTATAATTTTATTCTAGATTGTACTACTGTAGTAAAGTATTCATTTTAGTTTTTTAAATTTTGTTATTCGTCCTGAAATTAAGTAAAAATTGTTTAATGGTAAGTGGGTGGCAGTGTACAATCTGTCAAGTAAGAACGTAATTCATTTGTAGTAGATTTGATTCTAGTGATTCAACAAAAAATCGATAGAGGGAACCTTTGTCTATGTCGCATGTTAATAAAAGTATTAATCGATTCCGAACTTTCATAGAAATCACGTAAAATCCAAACTTCACTCCACTTGTTTGCGCGTCGGTCCGAGGCAGACTTTCTTTGTTCCCATTCAAAGAGGCCTGAAATTATACATTCTGAGGCCGCTAAATATATTAAAAATCGGTGTCGTTTGTGAAGAAGTGGGTAAATCATTTTAACGAAATGAAAAATGTCGACGACTTGCCAAAAAGGTAAGCAAAGTCACTCCGAAAATTGAAAAACGAAAGGTGTCTTTCTTTTCATATTGCGGCCGCGACAAGGAGCGGCAATATTAAGAAAATCTGGTTTGAATGTGTCCCATGAGATCATTCGACAACATCTTCGTGCTCATGACGCCAAATCTCGAACCACGTTGAAGAAACCTTTGCTGGGAGAAAATCACGTTGCGAAGCGGCTTGCTAGGGCTCACGATAAGATACTAGATTAGCCCTCACAATCGCCGGACGCCAACCCTATTCAAATGTTTGGTTCCTTGTAAAGAGAAGGCTCAGAGGACAGATTCTGAGGACTTTGTCTTAGTTGCCTCGCGAGATTCGAAAAATTTGGAGATCACTGCCGCGCGAGTATGCGGAAAATCTCATCAACAGTATGCCTCGAAAAGGCCAGGTGATTATTGAAGCAGGAGGCAACTGGACAACTTACTAAGGTAATTGCTTCATTGTTGGCACACCCAAGAATAGATTGATGGCAAAAAATATTCTCGAAACACATTTTTTCAAGAATACGAGCGGTCACGTTCTTACTTAACAGACTGTACCTTACAAACTAATTACGAATCAGCAGATAGAAGTTAAAAGAGAACAGTCTTTCATTGAGCAGATGTGATTAAAAGCTTAACCTTAGCATAACAGCTTTTTTATAGACTATCTGTGTCCAATATTTATCAATATCTGAATGCGTTTAATAATGTGTTCTCTTATACCATCCCCCGTAGATTTTCTTTGTATGGAGATTATATTAATGTCAACCTGTTAAATAATAATAACCCACTGAACCACTGTTTTCAATTTCAGCAAGCTATTGTTAATAACTATGTAATATCATCAATATATTTTATGGCGTTCTTCGCGTTCCGGTTCCCAGCTTCCATCCTCTTCGATCTTGTCGATCTCCGGGTCTTAGATTTCTCTCTGACATTGCCCTCTGAACACCTCCAAACCCTGTCGCTCTTGGCCTCCCTCTTCTCCTCCTTTCGCTTGGGACCCACTTTAAAACCATCATATTCGGTGTTCTTCCATTCTTTCCATGTGTCCATACCATATAAGTTGCCGTTGATGAAGTTCCTCAATAATCGTAGTTTTTACTTTCATTCCATTCCTTGTTCTTTCATTTCTAGTTCTATCCATTCTTGGCACTCCAGCCGATCTTTGCCAGTAATCCATTTCGAGTGCCATTAGTTTCTATTCTAGTTCAAACAGAAACTAATGGTAGACTTGAGCAATATCGGAGAAGGTATCGCTCATTTTTATGCAATGTTTTCGCTACGAATTTAATAATAACATGCTGGCCTTTATTTGCGTTTGGTTCCCCGATACTCGACGCCTGGATGTGGTCGACTATTAATTTCATTTTTCCTACGTTAAAAATTATTTCATTTTATTCGTTGTGTATATTTGGAATTTTGTAATATTTATTTTTTAAACGCCATCTTAGACGCCACAGAGAATTGTCCCGTATAGGCAATCTCCCCTAAGTGTTCCCCAGATTTTGTTTTCATATTTGTAATTTCCCGGTTTATAGATATTTGTTGGGCTAAGCTTCTGACCCAGTTCTGGGGCTTTGTATTTCATTGAAATTTTCTTTTGATATTAAATTCAATTCAGTTTATTATGCCCACCGTAATCTATCTTAAAATGATTTTTTTTTTTTTTTTTTTTTTTTTTTTATTTTTGTTAGTTCTTACTATCTGTATGTTCGCCGTCAATTTCTGTACTCTCTAATTGTTCTATTTCTATTCAAGATTTGACGCAAAAAGTTCAGTTGGCATTTTCAACTATACAAGTACCTAGTCACACATCTTCATTTACTCTCGTGTCCCACTGAAGCAGAACTTGAGATTGCCAAGGAGTGTTTAACTTATGTTATTCTATGGATGGTACATTGGCGGTGCTAACATTAGGATATTTTTGTTGGTGGCATCATCTGAGATCATGAGTTAGTGTTTACTGTTTTTCGAATACGCCACGAAGTATATATAGCATTTATGTCACCCAGGACTAGGACTAAGCTAGAGTGAAAAAATCTACCTAATATTGCTTTCATTTTAACTTATGTCTACTAAAACATTTAAGATACATTTTAATTCCTAAACAATAAATATTTATCAGTCATATTTCAAATTTTAATCACTTGCTATACTTCAATATTTTAATTTAAAATTTTCATATTTCAATTCTACTTCTTGGTCTTTAGTTCAAATAATGATAAACAAATATAACTACAACTTGTAAATTTAAAAAACTTTCAATTACTTCCGTAAGCATTTAGGCCTTTTTATTTATAATTTTATGAAACTCTTTTCCACTACTTAGTATATATTACTAATAAAGCAAACACTTTATTTTTGCACTCGGCGCGCGTTTCGCTAACCATGTTAGCTTCATCAGACAATCATCGCTCCTGATGGACTTTACATGGTTAGCGAAACTCTCGTCGAGTGCAAAAATAAAGAGTTTGACGTGGTGGCGATATGTACTGAGTAGTGTCATTGTGCCAAAGATCTCCACATAGATATTTTTTTCTATTTAACAAATTTAATGTTTATTTATGTTAGCTTTATTAACTCCAGTCATTCTCAAAATATAAGCAGTCAATATTTATTAAATTTCCAAATAGTTTTCCTTGCTAGAATAGATTAGAATGTCTTGGATCCGAAATGCCATTTATTTTCTACAATTTTTAAATGTAATTTTTATAAGAAGATAAAACACATTTTAGAGGGTTTATTTTCCAATAGATTCTCGGCAATGTTATTATTATTACAAATTTTGATCAATAACATCTTCAAACCGCTTTGTGTCATTAAGGATAGAGCGTATATTTCCAATTAAGTTTACAAACATTATGACTCTCACGTCCTATTTAGAAGGGGTTGTATATTAGAATTTCTTTATATAAGAGAGTGATATTCATTATGACTTTATTCACATTTCAAACAAATTTTTATGAACTACTTTTTTATTAAGTCAGTTTAATTTATGAAGACATTTATATTCAAAAAAAGCAAATATATATATATATATATATATATATATATATATATATATATATATATATATATATAATATATATATATATATATATATATATATATATATATATATATATATATATATATATGTATATATATATATATATATATATATATATATATATATATATATATATATATATATATATATATATATATATACAACCAGCTCTCCAAAACGTCCAATTATTGAGTTCTAAATAACGCAATGCTCATAAAACACTGAATTTTTAAAACTGTTAAGAATAATATCAAAAGATAAAAAATATAATATATAACTGGAACATTCACTGACAGTATCGCTAATTTACTTCCAGATATTTAATTCGAAAATGGAGCCAACCTGGCTCAAAGCATAGTTGTTAAATTAATTTTTTTGACACGAATTATTGAAGAATATTTTTTATTTTTTATAATATATTAGCTGATTTTTATTATAAGGTTTACATATTATTTCTTTTTAACTATCATGTAACTATAAAAATATCTAGTGG
Organism: Pachyrhynchus sulphureomaculatus; assembly: GCA_019049505.1. Classification (NCBI taxonomy): domain Eukaryota; kingdom Metazoa; phylum Arthropoda; class Insecta; order Coleoptera; family Curculionidae; genus Pachyrhynchus; species Pachyrhynchus sulphureomaculatus. The sequence continues at coordinate 81,185,917 of CM032455.1, forward strand.
TTTAATTGTTTGGTCATTTATATATTTTGGAAAAATTAGGACTACTAAACCAGCAAAATAAAAACATCTACACAAATAGAGTTTTTGTAACAACTATGTGTTAGGTTTTGATGTGGCTTCAGAGTCTATAAAAAACGGTAATTGCTGCAATCTGCGTCCTTGAGATTCAGTTTTTAGAATTCTATTATTGTAAATTAACAAACTGAATATAAAATAGTCTAAACTTTACCTTTACTCTAAACTTTTCTTTATTAAAATCAATTTGTAACATAAAAATGTTGATATTTGAAAAAACTGTGAGTATAATACCAAGAACAGTGATCCATACTATTAAATGTGTGTTATTATTACATTAAAAAAGGTCATACAAACTTTAGTTTTTAAATTAGTTTTATTTAATGTGTTTCACCAGAGTTGAAAATTTTAAAAAAGTCTCCTATTGTGTAATTTATTTCGTTATCGTAATACCAGCAATATTACCCGGCAGCTGATATATTGAATAATTCTAGCTAATAAGCTGATAAAACACTGAATTTTTGACGATATTGAAAATATGTTCAATACGTACAAAATATAATATAAAACATTTGCTTTTGATGTTTAATGTACTTCTGGATATTTAATTTCGAAATGGAACCAATAAGACTAGAAGCATAGTTATCTAAGTACACTTTTTTCCTACAAATAATTAGAGAATTTTACATTTTACAGTCCGAAATAGGATAATATATTGATTATGATGGCTTGCATATTAATATTTTTTGTTATAAGATAACTGTAAAAATATCAGATTATTTATTTATTCTGTTGTTTATAAGTTTTCGAAAAAAAACAATAACATTTTGCGTTTCATGTCGGCGTTCAAAAAGATAAATTGAAGGAAATATTCAGAAAGACAGCTTGCTATAATATAAAGAAAAATAAACCTCTATTATATTTGAAAGTTATCTCTTGAGCCATACATATCAAATAACTTTGATACTAAATAAATAATATATGGCTTCTTTAACATCACTGAGGAAAAAGACGACTTTCTCCGATTTTTTTAAATATTGAATTACAATAATTCTAATTAAAACATATTTTACGAATTTGTCAATAATAATTTTTTGGTACATATTTTTAATAGTCCTAATTTTTTTTTCAAATTATTGTAACCAAATAAAGTATTAGAAAGGGTAAAAAGACTGGCAAATATTCAAAGAATTATTTTTTTTAACCGATACCGTATTTGAGATCCAATCGCAAATCACCGCAGTTTTATTAAACTTTAATACTTTTGACGAAGTCGCTATATTTAGAAGTTCCCAGTACTAAATTAGTTAGAGCATCTGGATTGGTTACATTATTTTTAAATTCCAACGTTCTTTCTATGAATGATGTTTTGGACTATCATTCCTTTTAGAACACTTAGGGTACAACATTCAGTTTTTAGAAGAAATCTATTAAACAGAAGAGTGATGAAGATCATGAACATTAAAATGAATCTATTTGTTAATAAGTAGAACTGACTACAGAAAAAAATGTTATGTTTTGTGATGACAATAGATTATAGTATATAGATCTAAGTAATAAATAAACGAGGTGTATCTACTATTCCTAACTACCAGCCAAATCTGTTATTAACGGATTATGCTTAAAATTGTTTATTTATAATTGAAAATTGCATAAGTGGCCAGTGAGCCTGTATCTATTTAACATTCACAAATATTAGATATAATTATATTATTGATTACTAATCTGTATCTGAAAATTCTACTTGCTATAGAAAGTGTGGTAAAATAATGTTTCCCTTAATTACAAATGCCCATAGAGGTCTATTATTACCTATTTGTAAATCAAATACTAATAGAATGTAACAAATTCAGATGAACCAACTACTGAGAACTTTTAAATATAGCGACTGCGTAAAAAGTATAAAATTTTAATAAAACCGTACATAGACAAGGCGAAATCGGCGCCATCGTTGGAAAAAAAATTTTCTAATTGAATTTTTTTTCATAACCTTCTCCAGGAGATACCCCTGAAAGAGGATCAACATGTTGCCGGGCGGTAACCTGGTCCGAATTTGTTTAAACAAATTTTTTTTAAACAAAGTCCAAAAATTGAAATTTTCGCCCCGGAACAAGTTTTTTTAGGTAAATTGGATCATTTTGAACAAAAAATGTCTCTTGTGAATGAACTCGCTGTAACGTGAAGTATCATGCAAAAGTTCAAACATGCTATTGCTTAAATAAGAGTCGGACACTTTAATAGTTTATTCATTTCTTTTCCGCCCTTACAAGTATGTACATGTGTAATTATGTCTTTTTCTATTAAACGAATTAAATGTGATCATAAGTGCATTTTCTGTGGTAAGTGTGATGATGTTGTACAACAACCAAATTTTGAATCATTTCAAAAAATTCAACAAGCAGCTAATCGTCGGAAAGATGACATAAGTACAAGTCACACTCAACAATTAATAATATCAGGTGGATTCTATAACATTGAAAAGTGCTATTGTATACAGGGAAATAATATACATGAAATTATTGAGTTAGAAAACAATCACTTAGAGGCTGATACAAGGATATTTTGTCATGCTCGATATATGTTACCTTATAATTCTGAAATAATAATTCATTCCGTTGATACCGACGTTTTTATATTAGCAATTCATTATTGGAGCTTTTTCAAATTAATTGGTTGTACAGGATTGTATTTTAAAGTAGTTGGTCAGAAGCCAAGATTATTGTCTTGTAATGTAGCTGCTGAATATTTAACTAGTCAAGTTTGTCAAGTTTTGCCTGCTTTACATGCGTTTACAGGCTGTGATACTACTAGTAAAGTAGGTACTAAAAATAAAGCTTTAGATTTAGTCTTTGATTTAGATACTCAAAATGCATTAACCCCACTTGGTACTGGCTTACAATTAAATGCCATGGAATTCAATGCATTAGAAAAATTGTATTTGAAAATTTTGAGTAAAGCTGGAGAAAAACAGCAGATAATGCTAGACAAATAATTTTAGAACGTTCTTGTGGGATGGGTATTAATTTTGGAAAAATTCCATGTACATCCGATGCTTTAAAATTGCACATTTCACGAGCTTCACTACAAACGTACATATGGAAAATGTCATTGTATTCTCGGTATCGACATTTAGATGCAACAGAATTTGGTTACACTATAGAAACAGGTGAATTGTTACCCAAATTCATGTTAAAAAATTCGATACCAGATTCGTTAATTAGGCAATGTAAATGTACAAAAAATTGTAAAACTAATGCATGTAATTGCAAAAGCAACAACGTAAGTTGTATACTCATGTGTGGGTGTAATTTAAATATTTGCGAAAATTCTATTAAATATATATAAGTTATATTTCATAAAATTGTTTTAATTCTTCTACCATCCTAATCGAATATTGAATTTTTATTTATATTCATTTGTTATAATAATTAAATTTGATATAACAATTACTCTTTAATAAATAAATATTTTTTACATACTTTTCAAATATATTAATTTTAATAAGAAATCAAGAAACAAAGCTTTATAGAGCATCGCAGTGCGTATACAGTTCCGTGCGCCTACGTACGGGCGTTGCGTATATATCTATGTATACAGTTTCGATGCAGCCGCGGGCGCTCGAACGCAATTTGTTAACTGTTAAAAAACAATATTTAAAAATGAAGATATTGCAATATTTCCTACGGTAATTTGTAGAGGAGATCTCAAACTTTAATTTGGACACTTGGCAACATTGAAAATTTTAATTTTTGACCCCGATATTGGGAGGTGAAAGTGGCCATTTTCGCGTTTTCTCGCACCTAAAATCGCCGATATCTCGAAAACGGCGCATTTTAGAGAAAATTCACAAGAGACATTTTTTGTTCAAAATGGTCCAATTTACCTAAAAAAACTTGTTCCGGGGCGAAAATTTCAATTTTTGGACTTTGTTTAAAAAAAATTTGTTTAAACAAATTCGGACCAGGTTACCGCCCGGCAACATGTTGATCCTCTTTCAGGGGCATCTCCTGGAGAAGGTTATGAAAAAAAATTCAATTAGAAAATTTTTTCCAACGATGGCGCCGATTTCGCCTTGTCTAACAGGTTTGCGGTTGGATCTCTATTATCTATTTTAAAAGATAGTAACTCGTTTATTCATGTAAATTGATATTCCTCCACCAATTTTCTTTATCCTTTTTAAAATTTTCCTGGTTGTAATAATTTGGAAAAAAATTAAAACTATTTAAAAAATGTACTAAAAAAATGTTATTTAAAAATTTGTAAAATCTGCTATTTGAACTATTATGTGTCAATAATAAAACGTTCAGAGAAAATTGTTTTTTTCCTCGGTAGTATTAAAGAAGTCATATATCATTCACTTTATTTAATATCAAAGTTACTTAATACGTGTGGCTCAAGAGATAAGTTTCAAATATAATAGAGATTTATTTTCCTTTATTTAGTAATAATCTATCTTCCTGAATATTTTCTTCATTTATCTCTACGAAACTAAATACGCCGACTTGAGAACAAAATGTTTTTATTTTGCTGGTTTTGTAGTCCTAATTTTCCCAAAATATATAAATGACCAAACAATTAAGCCACTCGAAATTTTTATAGTTATATGATAGAAAAAAAAGAAATAGTATGCAAACCTCAAAATAAAATCATATCAGTTAATATATTATCCTATTTTGTATTGTAAAACTAAAAAATATTCTTCAATTATTAGTGTAAAAAAATTACCCTAAAACTATGCCTTGAGCCAGGTTAGCTCCATTTTCGAATTAAATATCTGGAAGTAAATTAGCGATACTGGAATATACCCCGTCTGATATATATATATATATATATATATATATATATATATATATATATATATATATATATATATAGTTTGGATGCGTTCGGTTTGTGTTTGTAATTTGGTTTTCCATGTTTTGATAATTTGCGCTAGAAATTGCCTGAGGTTTTGGTGGATTTTATAGATTTCCAAGGCTCTAATTAACCAGCTGTGGGGTATGGAGTCGAAGGCTTTTTTATAGTCTATGCAACCGATGTGAAAGTTTCTGTGTTCTTTTCTGGTTTGTTCCATAATCACGCTCTTTATGATCAGCTGTTCTTTGCATCCTCGGCTATCTTTCCTGCGCCCTTTCTGCTCTTCTGTGAGAATATTGTTGTCTGTTAGGTGTTGTTCTATTTTCTTGGAAATTGTGGCTGTGATGATCTTGTATAGGGTTGGAAGACAGGTGGTAGGTCGGTAGTTTGAAGGGTTTGTGGTGTCTGAACTTTTGTGTTTGACGTATGTTATTTCTTGTGTAAGAAAAGTGGGGAATGTGTGTGGTTGCAGAATGGCTTTGTTGATTTGGTGTATGAGTGCTTCGTGTGTGGTGGTAAACTGTTTGTACCAGAAGTTTTGTATATTGTCTATTCCAGGTCATTTTCAGTTGTGTGTGTGTTTGACTGTTTCTCTAAGTTCTTGCATAGTTAATATGGAATTTTCTTGTTCTGTCACATGTTTATGTTTGTCTTCTTCGGCTTTGGGTTCTGACCAGATACTTTTCCAGTAATCTGTGAGTTCTTGTTTGTTTGGTGGTTCAGTCACTACTCTATGTTTGTTGTCCATAGTTTTTCGGTATAACTGTTTTTTGCTTCTTCGGAAGAGGTTGTCGGCCTCTTTCCTCCCGTTTGATTCTTTGTATCTACGGAGTCTTGCGACATATACAAATATTTTTTGTTTCAGAGTATCAAGGATTTCTGACAGTGTTCTGCTGGAAGACATGGATTTGATCTTGCTTACACCCTGTATGACACGTTTGGATGCGTTCCCTGTTATAAACTGGGTAAGGTGTCCTAAATCTCTCCTGATGTTGTTTATTTTGTTTTCTATTCTTATTTGCCATTTGAATTTTGGTTTTGTGCTGTTGGAGTTTCTTTGTCCTTGCGAGAGTTTTTGATTATTTTGCGTTAGAGTGGTGACTGCTGCTGCGTCTATTATTGTGTGGATGTCTTTGATTGTGCTTAAGTCTGTTATGTACTGGGGTATTATGTGCTTGTTTTTGTGCTGAGGATTGGTTGCGTGCTCTGTTTGAAGATTAAACGAGGGATGGGATTTCTTGTTGTGGGGTCGGAGGCTGACCATCGCGCTAGATGTGACTCCATTTTCGCTTTGAGTGTTTGTATGAGAGGTGATTCGGGGTGATGTTGTCTAGATGTTGTTGAGGGTAGCGAGTGATTGATTTTGTTGTCTGTGATATGGTATTGTGCGGTACTCGCTATTTGCCTTGTAATATTATTTTGAGTTATGCTCTTCTTGGGTGGTGGGTCTTGTTGTGTTCAACTGTGTGTGTGAGGTTGGTTCGGTATCTGCTCTATTGTTTCTATTGTTTAGTTGGTCTGTGTTCAGTTCAGCAGCTACTGTATCTTTGATGGTTTGCAATTCGAAACGTGTGAGGCGATTGTTCTTGGTAATAACTCTTTTTTGGTCTATTACTCTCTGTTCTGTAACAAGTAATTGCAGATGTGGATATTCGGTCAAGAAAAGTCTATGCAGTTCCAGTCTATAGCCCGATGTTAATGTTTCGAGTTTTGTGGCGGGTAGTAACAGTGCATCACTGTCCTGTTCATTTCATCTGTCCACTTTAACCGCTGTTTTAGTTTGCCAGCCTTGGTAGTTGCATGTTGTCCTTGCAAAACATACGCAGCTTGGCCTGGCTTTGGTGGTTGTGTTTGTTCCGCATCTACATCGGTTGCGCTTGGGATTGATGGTGGTGGGGTCCAAGCGGCAAGTGGTTCTCTTCTCAGTGATTTTTTTGTCAGGTTTTGTGATTTTATTATAGCAACCCATGGCGTGTTTGTTGTTTCATGTGGTGCAACTTATGCGTTACTTTCATTGTCCCGCCTTGGTGGGTGTCAGCTTGCTCGCCGGCATAATACTTTTGGCAGGTCCATTTTCAATTGCCCGGTCTTCATCGTTTTGGTCGAGCTGCCATTTCCCGCGACGTCCTTGACCGTTACGTCGCTCGTCCGATACTTCTTTTATTGGTATATTCTTGTTTGGGATGTTTTCAGTATTTTGTGGTGTCAGAAGCTCAAAGTGTCCCGACATTGGGTTGCCTGTTAGTAGAAAGTAAATAGTTTAGGTGTGTTTTCTTGTGCTTATTATTGTCGGTCTGTCCCTAAAAGTTATTTTTGAATTTCCTGTTCTTCGTTGTTTTGAGAAGATATGAAAGTTGATATTTTGGTTTCCGAGAGGGTAAATATCTCTAGGCTCGTTCCATAGGTGCATTTTCCTCATATATTTATAGTAGTTATTGAAGTCCTTCATATTGTCGTCTTCAATTAATAAAAATGTGTGAAGTTAGGACCAGTTTTGTTGTATATACCTTAGCGCAACCTATCGCAGTTTCTCATGATGGTTTTGGTGCCCAGTATATAGATTATTATTATTTTTGTTCTTCTTCCTCACATCTGGTCAATGTAGTTCCATGTTTGGCTCACGGACCTAAGCCAAGTTAGCACAAACGATATTACCATTGTGTATTCATAAATGACCTGACAATGTTACATGTTTTCAAAATCACTGACTTGTGAATGTTTTTGTGTATGTTTGTGTTGAGTCCTAGTTATACTAAATGTGGTGTGAATGTTGTTGGTCTAAGACCTGTAGCTGATATGACGAGGGGGACAATGAAGACTTTTTCTTGTTTCCATAGCTTTTTTATTTCTGTTGCAAGGCCTGTGTATTTGGAGATTTTTTCTGTGTATTTCGTTTGGATGTTTGTGTCGTTGGGGACGGCTAAGTCAGTCAGATCGGTGACTTGTAATTTTTTGTATTGAAATTGGATCTATTGGCGGGGACTGTTTTATCTGTATGGCTACTGATGTCCCAGTAGAGCTTGTAATCTTTATTTTCAAGTATGGATGTTGGTGTTTATTTGTAGTAGGGATCTGTGTTTTCTTTGAGTTTCTATGTTGTAGCTAATGCTTAGTGAACTACTTTTGCAGCTGAGTCATGTCATGTGTCTATACAAAAAAGTTCCTCTTTCTCACATTTGGTCAATGTGGTTTCATGTTTGGTGGCCAGTATATAGATTATTATTATTATATAACCTGGCCAGAGAACATATGTATGAATTTAAAAAAAACACGTAAATCGGATAAGTGGTTCTCGAGTGATAAGCGTACTAACGTACAGACAGACAAACAAACAGACAGACAAACAGACAGAAAGACGTTGCATTTTATATATATATATATATATATATATATATATATATATATATATATATACATATATATATATATATATATATATATATATATATATATATATATATATATATAGGTATATATATATATATATATATATATATATATATATATATATATATATATATATATATATATATATACATATATATATATATATATATATATATATATATATATATATATATATATATATATAGGTATATATATATATATATATATATATATATATATATATATATATATATGTATATGTATATATATATAGGGTGGGCCATCTATCGGTTTAAATTTGAACCACTGGTTATTTCGAATCTGGCAATACTTATGTCATTCTATTCTGTCACAAAATTCAGTATATTATCTCCACTGAACGAAATAAATCGATTTACGCTTAAGCAACGTTGGGATTTATTGGAAATTTATTTCCAAAACAAAGACAATTGGTCGGAAATTGCACGAAAATGTCGTACAAAATTTGGTCGCAGAGGTGGGTACGTTAATAAGCAAAATTGCCGTATTTGGGGCTCAGAAAACCCACACGTGGTCTTACAGAAGCCAGTGCACCCATTACGAGTGACTGTTTGGTGCGGCTTGTGGAGCGGAGGCATCACTGGCCCATATTTCTTTGAAAATGAGGACGGCGCAACCATTACGGTCAATGGAGACACCTATCGCACCATGATAACCGATTTTTTTGTGCCCGCTCTTCATGGTATTGATGTGAACGATGTTTGGTTTCAACAGGATGGTGCAACTTGCCACACATCTCATGCCACAATCGATTTATTGCGTCAAACGTTTGATGGCCGTTTAATTAGCCGAAATGGTGATGTCAATTGGCCGCCAAGAAGCTGCGATTTGACACCGTTGGACTATTTTCTGTTTGGCGCCGTTAAAGACAAGTGTTATGCCGACAAACCAGAGACAATTGAGCATTTGAAGGCCAACATTCGTGATGCCATTGCCGAGATACGACCCCATACACTCGAAAAAGTGCTCGAAAATTGGTCCGATTGAATGGGGTACTGTGAGACCAGCCGCGGCAGCCATATGAATGAAATAATATTCCATCTCTAACCGGAACAATTGTACTTCACAACAAAAAAATAAATTTGGCAAAATTTCAAACCGTTTTTGTTTTATTGCATTTTTAAATTTAAACTTTTAAATGGCCCACCCTTTATATACATATATATATATATATATATATATATATATATATATATATATATATATATATATATATATATATGTATATATATATATATATATATATATATATATATATATATATATATATATATACACAGATATGTATTATATATATATCGGGTGACACAGCCAATATGTAACACCCTGTATTTTTTTATATTTTGAAAGTTGCATATTTGTATTTTTAGATACCAGAATTCGCAATTCGCTATGAAATTCTCTTTCCAACGATGTATCACAAGTTGGCATTTGTTTGACAGGTGACCGGCAAAAACTGATTTAAAGTCTTAGACTTAGACGGCCATGGCAGATATACTAGCAATTGTTTTTGTTCATTTTATCTCACTTTGGAAAGAATTTAAAACTATCCATTTATAGGGCCATTTTCGCGAGTCTAAGTGGCTTCTACAAAACTTTATACTTTACATTCGATTACAGAATTTTCTCTGATCAATATCACCGAAATTAAGATAGAAACACATATTTTTTATTTAATCTAGTTTTTTGCCAACATACATCTAACAGAACTATCTAACGCAAATTGGTTCATCTGTTTTATCACAGCCTACTAAGTCCGTAATGGAACTTGTTGATATCACATTATTGCATAATAAAACGGTTTGTTTTCTGAAAATAATATTAAATTCAATTGGCGTTAGATACTTCTGTTAGATATATGTTGGCAAAAAACCCGTAATATGTATCTGGGTTAAATAAAAAATATGTGTTTCCTATCTTAATTTCGGTGATACTGATCATTATTTAAAGAGAAAATTCTGTAACTGAATGTAAAGCATAAAATTTTGTATGAGCCACTTCGACTCGCGAAAATGGCTCGATAAAAGTATAGTCTTAAATTCTTTCCAAAGTGAAATAAAACGAACAAAAACAATTGCTAGTATATCCACCATGGCCGACTAAGTCCAAGAGTTTAAATCAGTTTTTGCCGGTCGCCTGTCAAACAAATGTCAACTTGTGATACATCGTTGGAAAGAGAATTTTATAGCGAATTGAAAATATAAAAAAATATACAGGGTTTCATTAAAAATAAGAAAGTTAAGGTTACTTCGTATCAAACCGGAAGCAGTAAAAAATATTTCTTAAGTG
>CM032455.1:81199003-81229003 GCA_019049505.1 Pachyrhynchus sulphureomaculatus
TATAAATATATATATATATATATATATATATATATATATATATATATATATATACATATATATATATATATATGTATATATATATATATATATATATGTATATATATATATATATATATATATATATATATATATATATATATATATATATATATAACACGTAGGCTGAAACATTTTTGGTCTCGCTACTTAAAACACATTCTACTTTATTCGTCAATATAGTCTCCTTCAAGAGCGATACAATCAGTCCAACGCTTTCCTAGCATTTCTATACCTTTCTTGTAGAAGAATTTATGTATATATGTATACATGTATATATATATATATATATATATATATATATATATATATATATATATATATATTTATACTACCATCAGAAAGTATTTGCCCACCTAGTTATTTCAGTCCCAAGACAACAAAAACCCAGATAATATATTTTTTTTAATTTTAATGAATTATTATTTATTTTCACATTATTTACAGTCTAGAAAATCAGAAAAATATTCATGATTTTCGACTATTTTTCTCATCTATATGACCTCCTTTGTTTTAATTACTGCTTTACAGAGTTTCGGCATTCTGTCCAGTGGTTTCTTCAGAGTTTCTTCGGTTATTTTAACCCACTCTTCTTGTAAAAGTTCCCACAAGTGATTATCTGATGTTTGATTGAGTTTTCGAACACACCTGTCCAAATGGTCCCACAGCAATTCGATGGGGTTCAAGTTGGGTGATTGTGGAAGCCAAGTCATTACGTCCAGGACATCATCGGATTTCCATTGGCCGAAAAGTTCTCTAATTTGTTTAGCAGAATGGTCGTTGTCATGCTGAAAAATAAATTTCCCTTGAAAAATATCTCTTCCAGAAGGAAGCATTTGAGTTGGCAAAATTTCTTGATACTGTTCTTTTCGCATAATTTCTTCTATCCTAAAGATTTTTCCAACTTTACCGTTGCCAAAACAATCCCAAATCATTACTGAACCTCCACCATGTTTTACTGTAGGCAACTGACAGGCTTCCAACATCCTCTCTCCAGCTGACCGCCGTCGATTTGAACCGAAAATTTCGAATTTAGATTCGTCGCTCCAAAGGACGGAATTCCATTGTTCTGAAGTCGAATTTTCGTGTTCTCGGGCCCATTCTAATCGTTTACGTTTATTCACTTGCCTAAGAAGTGGTTTCCTCACTGTAACTTTCCCGTGTGGTCTACCTTCTGCTAACCTGTTCTTCACGGTTGTCACGCGGATGGGGATTGGCCGCCCTAGGTTTACTTGAGCCGTGATTTCTGGTGCGGTTAGGCGGCGATTGCGCCTACTGGACGTTGTTATAGCTCTGCCTTTAACGGGAGTCGTTTTTCAAGGCCTTCCTGAACGTTTTTGTTTGAGAATTCCATATCCCGCAGAAATTTTTTTTTCGATATAGCCCACCGTTCTCCTTAGTATCCGCATATTACTCGCGATTTGTCAACTCGAGTGACCATTTTGATGTCTCGCAATTATCAGAGCCCGATTTTCAACGGAAACTCCTTTCGTTTTTGGCATTTTCACAAAACAATTGAGCCTGTATCAATGACAAAGTACTGTTTGCGAATGGTTAATATCCAAAATGGCAATGGTATTTATAGCATAGTTTTTATCATAAAATGTCACTAGGAATTTCCATAATCTCTAGAAACTTGAATTGAGTTCTTACTTCAACTGGAATTCTCAGAAATCGCCTCAAAACGATTACCATGCAAAACTTAAGGATTATCTAAACAATTTTATGAAGGACACTTGTTAAGAACAATTAAATTTACCTAATATAATAAAAGGGTTTAATTTGGCAGTTACATTGAAATCTCTAGGTGGGCAAATACTTTCTAACAGTAGTGTATATATATATATATATATATATATATATATATATATATATATATATATATATATATATATATATATTAAAATCATATTGCTCATATAGTATACGTACTAGTATAAACCGATAACATCGTAATATCATATATGTAGTTCTGTCACAATACCTTTCACTTATGTAGGAAAACGTAAGAACGGTTCTTGATTTTATTACCTATAGATAGTTTTATGGTTAAGAAGTTATTGTGTTAAAGTATAAACCGATAACGTCGTAATATCATATAGTTCTGTCACAATACCTTTCACTTATGTAGGAAAACGTAAGAACGGTTCCTGATTTTATTACCTATAGATAGTTTTTTGGTTAAGAAGGTATTGTGTTAAAAGAAAATAGTTTAAAAGTATTCTTACTTGTGAAATTTGTATACTTTTTTAAGAAGTCGTTGATAGTTAAGTTTGAAAATTGTTGAACAAGAATAAATCAGAGAAAAGATAATTTGTACCAAAGGTACATCTCTAGAAATTTATTACATTGGCAGATGAAGAGAAACTATTTTGATTCTAATTCAAAAAGCCAATGGAGAGAAGTTTTTATGATTTTTATGACGAAAGAGATAAGAGAGGAATAAATTACACAAATAATAAAGCAATTGGAAAATATTGCCAAACACACACACACGACATGGTTCTAATATAGGTGAAATAATCCAATAAAAAGCTAGCAATGGAGTGACGTTTGAGGAGAAATAATGTATTTGAATGTAAAAAAAGGCTGATTTTGTCAATTTCCACTTTATTTTGTTTTACAAAAACTGTATGAGGCGTTTCGTTATCACCGTAGCTCCGTCTGATACAAAAAGATCAGACGAAGCTATAGTGATAGCGAAACGTCATACAGTTTTTGTAAAACAAAATAAAGTGGAAATTGACAAAATCAGTCTTACATTACATTCTTTATGAATTTCCATCAAGTAACAGTCACAACAATTTGTTGTGTTGTATTTGTTTTTGGAATAATTTACTTAAAGACACACAAATTGTCTTTAAAATGAAATAAATAATATTTTTTGAATAGATAAAAATGTCCTCGGTAAAAAAAAAATAAAACAGAAAATCTTTACAAAATTAAGCAGTTAAGAGAAAGATATGTATCCATTCCCGATGGATGAACATCTATTCTTAACGATTCTTATTAGTGGGAGTGTAAAGCAAAGAAAATATTGGGATGGCGACAAAGAGACAATAAAATCGAAAAGCTAAATTCAACGGTAATACTCTAATCATAAAAAAGTATCCTTATAACACAAAAACTCAAACAACTCGAACTAGAGGCGGAAACAAATTTCAAAGACGTAGACAATATGTACGACGAAATAGAAGACATTGCATCTACAATACCGAGAAGGAATAAATTATATTGCTTACTCTACAAATAATTACATCGTTGGTGGAAGCAAAATATGTACGTCACGGCAAGACAGTATATTAGTGATAATTCCTAGAGACCTACACTTATAATTGAAATTACATGATATTTTCGTTTTTCTACTACCTACATTGTTCCAATTTTTTTTTTTATTTTAAAATAAAATAAATTATATATTTGAGCCCAGTACGTCATATTCTTTTGTTAAATATTCCAGAACAATATAATTATCCATTTATTTATAATTAACAAAAAATTGGAATCTAGATCAATATACAACAGATAGAGATATGAGGGCGTTTTTTAAGCTATCTACCCCCATATGAAAAAAGCCTCATAGTTCTTAAAAAATATTTATCTATATAAATTCCTTCCAGAGTTTTTAGTTTAGCCTTTTTCGAGTTATCTGATTTCATCTAAATCAAAGCTACAGTGTGGATGTTTTAACTCGGTGAATCTAGAGCTAAAACAGCCAACTGTTCTTGAGAATTTTTCGGTTTCTGCTTAAAAATGTTTTCAGTCAATTTTTGAGAGAAAAAAATATGTACAAATTATTGTCAAAATACTCAACGACAATAAATTATTGTAGAGATCAAATGACAATCAAGCAATTTTTTTGTATGACTCACTTTTCATGGCTTAAAAAAACGCCGTTGTACCATCATATCTAGCAAAACAGCTGTATATACTGATGGTTGAAATAAATTCCTAAATAATAATATAAAAAAAAATTTCAGCTTATTTACGTGAACATAAGAATGTTGAATGTGGATGAATTTGCGTTATTGTTCTGCTACGAATTTGAAAGTCCAGTGTCGAAAACTTGGATAATTGCTGATGTAGACTTATACTGTATAAAAGATTAAAATACCCTTTACAGTAAAGGAAAATTTTACCGAAATGTTGGCAATGAGATAGTTTTGTGTGTAGTTTTTTCCTGGTCCAGAATTTTTTTTTTAATTTAGCTACGCGTACGACTGTGAATTCCCCCAACGAACACATAGAAATTGAGCTAAGTACTAGCTTAGATTGTAATTTTAGAAGGTGCTTTCTGCTGTATGGAAGGTATTTTATACCCAGTGAATTTTTATTCCTGAAAAAAGATCGTGAAATATTTTTTTATTATCTGTAAACCTTACTTGAACTTACTTTAAAGGTGGCTTGTGGTTCTAATCCCTGTGGTTATCGGGAAGTATGGATTCATTTTAGAGATAACTCAATTAATGCTTAAGGCGATTTCAAATGTTTCGGATTATTTGTTATTTTTTTATAATTGTGAAACTCGGAACCATATATATATATATATATATATATATATATATATATATATATATATATATATATATATATATATATATATATATATACATACATAAAGATATACAGTCTCCATACATCACCTGCTTTCTATACGATTTTTCTGTTATGTTTAACTAATTAATTGGAACTATGAAAAAACATGTTTCAATTAATATTTGAAACCTAACCAACGAGGATTAGTATTAAAAACGGAACATTTTATTTAGAAGTTACGGCATTGTTATAGAAATGTAAACAAAATTAATGTCAAAAAAGCCTCTGTATACTCAAGAACTGCATTGAAAAAAAGACGTTATAATCAGCCGTATATTATCAAACTATCTATTGCTCGCTAAACTGAAAACAAATGAATAATTTTCGGTTATAATCTGTCACTTGTTGCTAGTAATTTTGCAGTGGGTATTCAAAGTAGTATTAAAAATTGTCCGAAAGATCATAATTGATTTGTGGAAAGATGAAAAATCGTAGAGGAATATAGGCAAAATTGTACATTGTAAACCAGTAAAATCAGCGGGTTCCTATAGAGTTCGACCACGCTCCGGTCTTCCCAAGAAACTGACTCCACGTGAAAAGATTATAGATCCCAAGAAAAGTGCACCAAAATTAAAAGAAAAAGTACGGGAACTATTTTCGAAAAATGTTTGTTCATACAGTGAGAAATTGTTTACACAAGGGATGCTATAAGGGGTATGCAGCCAGGAAGAAGCTGATAATTTCGAAAAATAATCGCAAAAAGCGGTTAGCTTTTGCTAGGGAATACATTACTAAACCTCCTGAACTTTGAGAACACGTAATCTTTAGTGATGAAACTAAAATTAACCTTTTTGGGTCTGATGGCAGAACTAAAGTTTGGAGAAAGAAGAATACCGCATTCGATATTAAAAACATTTGTTCCACGATGAGACAAGGGGGTGGCAGGGTTCTGCTTTAGGGATGCATATGGAGGGGTTGGAAATTTACATTTTATTAATGGTACCATGGTTTAGCATGTTTATCTGAACATTTTGAGAGGCAATTTAAGAAAAAGTGTCCAAAAATTGGCACTCGAAAAAATATACATTTTCCAAAAAAACAATGATCCGAAACATACCGCAAACTTGGTGCGAGAATGTATGATCCATAATGTGCGTCATACACCTCTGCAATCACCCGATGTTAACCCCATCGAGCATTTATGGTAGGAAATTAAACGGCGCATTCGCAAACGTAATGTTTCAAATAGACAAGAATTAAAAAATAGAATGTTGAACGAATGGGAGAACATGCCAGCAGTAGTTACTAGAAAGCTGGTTGCAAGCATGACAAAAAAGTTATCAAGGCCAACTGCGGTCCCACTAAATATTAGTTTAATCGAAGTTGTTATTTTCTGTTAAACTCCGTCAAACTATTATTGGTAATTGTTAAGTGTATGGAGACTTTTTTTACATTAATTTTGTTTACATTTTTATAGCAATGATGTATCTTCTAAATAAAATGTTCCGTAGTTGTTTTTACTACTAATTCTCGTTGGTTAAGTTTCAAATATTAATTTTATTTATTAGTAATTACGGCTACTTAGTAGACCTAACAAAAGTAATTTTAAATATAATTTTAACTACTTCATTTGGTAAAAATTCAACGATTAAAAATTTTGAGAAATTTTAATAACATTTAATATTCTAAACAAGATTTCCTAGAAAACGCCTGAGTGAAAAGTATTTCCGGTTATTTTCAAGAAAATGTTTCAGTAAAAAAATTTTTCACATTTGCATTTTGTCTGACTTATTTTTTTTTTTTATTATAATATTGAACCTACAAGGATTTTTAAAAACTCAGTACCCATACATTTTTTGCATCTATGTGACCACGGAGTATATAGTGATTTTTCTGGTAGCATGATTTACCTCATTTGTATTAGAAAAGTAATGCTATTTGGGGTGCCAACACAACTTAAATTATTTCATTGTTACATTTTATTTATTTAGCGGGCAATTCATCATTTTATTACAACTTTCTTTTTCTTGTTTATGTACTACTGTAACTCAGTTTTTGATAAAATTTTATCATTTTTGGTTTAAAAATTGCACCACTCCTTTGAAAAACTATTTTCAAAATCATCCTTTCGGCTTGTAAAAGAATGTAACAATAGTTTAATAACAGATAAAATTTTAATGCTGTCTCTGCCTAGTCGTTTTTCAATTCCGAATGTCGTGATGCATTTGGTATAAAAATCTTAGAGGAGATGTACTTCTAAATCTTACAGGAGATGTTACAGAAGATGTGCTCTTATTCTTTTACTGTCTACTTTTCCTTGGATCAATATCTTCTCCATACCGTCCTATCGTATAACGTGACTGAAGAATTTTAGAATCCAACTTTGAATTATTGGAATCAGCCTTTTATGATCCCGTATATTTAGATCTTTCAGGATATCCGTCCCATGAGCCGTCCATGGGATCTTTGGCATCATAAGATACCAAATCATTTCGAACGCTTCTACGTTTCTTCGGCATGTTGCGTGTCCAGGATTTCGAACATAAGTTGAAAAGGAAAAACTAGTGTTTTGAGAAGTCTTGTTTTAGTTGCTTTCCGGATATTGTGGTCTTTCCAGATTTTAACCAGTCTACCCAAAGCTTCCTATGTCATCCCAATCCTTCGCTTTATTTCTGGCTCGGATCCTTCTGTGATAGGTATTTGTGTGCCAAGATAAATAACGCTGTCGTTTGTCGCTATATCTCGGATAAGTTGCAGTGGCAATGGTATTGTTTGAGATTCATCCATAATGCTGTACTAGGACATAATTATATAAGATCTGCACTTACTTAATGCAAGTTTTAAATTTTTTTGATCGTACACTTCCCCGCCTGAATAGGTATATTGTTATTATGTTATATTTAAGTTTTAACTTTTAAGGATTTTTTAGATAATAGTAATTGTCTTTAGTCGGAGTTTTTTTGTCTCTTGAGGGTACTCAAGGGTATTAAGCGCAGTGAGAGTAACTTTCTAGCTGGATTATTTGGACTTCTTTACCTTTTCAAGGTTGTAGGTGTAGTCTAGGGAATCTTCGGTCTGACAAAAACCGGTTATACCCAACAGTCCATTTCGGCAAGCCTTACCCGAAGAGAGTTTATAATTCTTTTTTTTTTAACCAAAGGCTTATTGTCAGTTTAGTCCTGAGTAAAATATGAGTTGTTTTATTGACATGCTTCGTGTCAGGAAATAAACATTTTTGGTATATAGAGCAGGGCTGTCCAAGCCGGAGACATTTACGGGCTAATACATATTACGACATGGACTAGTGGGCCGTAGAAATTAAATATTATCAGTTTTCAATTAAAGGCAAATAAAAAAATAGAGGGGATATTATTCATACAATTTTATATTGTTTTTTCATTAATTGCTTGTTTACAATTCTGTCAATATCCACTTTAATATTACTCGTTGCCAAACGCAGTGCGCCAACAAGTGACTTATATGATAGTGACGACCTGTATTTAGATTCTATAAAATTGATTGTGGAGTAAGCACTTTCACATTTCAGGTATGTACTGCCATAATCGAACCCATTTTTAAGCCAAAATTGGCAAGTTTAGAAAAACGATCACCGAGGAGCTTCAAAAAATCTAACCCTGTTTCAGTTTTACCCGTCTAGAAGGGGTCGGATTGTAGATCACATAGCTTCAATAGATAGTCGGTCTTTACGCCTTCAATAACAATCGCTAATGGAATAGAGTGAAAAGTGGCAAGTTTTCTAATTATTTGAAATCAACAAATCACTGCCCAAACTTAAAATTTACCTCGTCAATGTACTTATTGTGGTCAGAAAAGTTAAGTCCCTCAAAATTTCCCATCTCGATGTATTGTTCTTTGCAACTTGGAAGGAAGTAAAAGTCCGTCTTTTCTATTTTGAACAATTTTAGTTTACTTTCAAATCAATTTACATTTCCCCCTAAGTTCGCTTTGTTGTGTTTGCCTTTTAACTTCAAATTCAACTCGTTGAAGTGTTGTGTCATATCGGTTAAACATGTGAGATCAGCGAGGAACTCCGGATCTTGCATTTTGTTTTCTAGTTCAGTCGTATCAGATTTTATTTCATTTTTTATGAACACAGATATTTCCTTTCGTAAAGTAAAAACGCTGCAAGCATTGACCAGCATTTAACCATCTAAGGTAAAAACAAATCTCTATACGCTGCATCAATTTACGTTAAAAAGTCGTGATATTTCCGCCTCTAATAAGATTTGTTATTTTAACAGCCAACTTCATGGCATACATCTTGCGGAAGGATTTTCCTCATAAAGCTTTTTGGTGTATGATACAGTAGATTAATGGACAATCAATACCATTTTGTTTAAAAAGTCCCCCAAATCCTGTCACTGTCCCTGTAATAGCTTTAGCCAGCTTAGGCCATCAGCCACAACGCAGAAACATTTGTGAAACTTTCCGTAATCCAGAACAGTCTTATTAACAGCTTTAAAGATATTACTATCTTTGGTTGATCTATGTAATGGTACTAAATTTAACATTTCTTCCATAATAGTAAAATTTTGTGAAATACAGCGAATGAAAATTAATAGTTGACTTACATCTGTCTGACCGGTACTTTCATCCAAACATATGGAATAGTATTCACATTCTACAATGGATCACACATTTTTTTTATATATATACTCTACCATATCACCTAATCGTCGCAGCACTGTTTGGTGAGATAGTGCTAGAGATTCAAATTTATCCGCTAGTTTAGGCTGCATAAGGCGTTGAGCCATTTCAACTGTGCATTTTTTAATCAACACAACATGTTTTTTATACTTTTCTTCATGTAAAATGGTATAATGTCGTTTAACATTGTATTCTTTACATACCGACAATACTTGCATACAAATGATACATTGAATTTTATTATTGTTGTTGCAGATAAAATTGTCTAGTTCTCGTCTCATATTAAATGCACGATTTTCATCACATACTTTTTGCTTTCTCGTAGACATATAGTTTGTTATTTCTCATGAGGATTATGGATATTAATTTTTAACGTAAATAAATATGAGACACCAAGTGGCGTTACTCGTAGAAATAAACGAGTCACGACAAAAATGCGCACAAACATGCGTCTGTAATTAATCGCCTATACACACACGCGTATTTGTAAACAAAATACTTTTGTTAATTCGAGAATTCCCCTAACAAGAGGAAAAATGATAGAAAGGATTATTAATCAAAAATATATCGCCATCCTTAACCATCCAACACCAACATATATCAACTCCTCAACTATTGACTTGTCCTTCTGCAGTCATTCAATTGCCCCCACTCTGGAATGGGATATCTCTACTGACACCTGGGGTAGTGACCACTACCCCATATTTATTCGATTCTCCACCATAACCAAAGACTCATTTCAGGCAACTAAAAAATGGAATATCGCTAAGGCAAATTGGACTGAATACAAAGAATCACTGAATCTCCCAAAAGCAGAAGTACATGACATAGATCACTTCATTCAAGAATTTACAACCAGCATTATAGAAGCTTCCCAAAAGTCCATCCCTCTTTCTAATCCCCCTAAAAACACGATTCCTGTTCCCTGGTGGACTAAAGAGTGCGCGCAATCTATCAAGGAACGCAAGAAGGCTTTGAATCTCTTCAAGCGCCATCCCACTCAAACAAACCTTATTGAATTCAAAAGGAGAAGAGCAGTATCCAAGAGAGTTCTCAGAGAAGCTAAAACAGCCTCTTGGAGAAATCTTGTTACCTCATTAAACCACCCCATCTCATCTGGTACAGTATGGAAGCTTATCAAGAAAATGAAAGGCGCTGACACTAACTCAATCCCGACTTTCATAGTAAATAACGAATATATCACTGACCCGCTAGGAAAAATCAACGCCATTGCAGATCATTATCAAAAGAAATCATCCCTAAATCAACCATTCTCTCAACCTGAAACAAACCCAATAATTTTTGACTCAGACGATTCTCTTCATTATAATCAACCTTTCACTACTCAAGAACTAAATCAAGCAATAAGCAATTCAAGAAATTCAGCCCCTGGTCCTGACGAAATACTACTCTCAATGATCCAGAATTTACCCAATAACTTCAAGTCCATTCTATTAGAATATTATAATCACCTTTGGACTAATTCTAAATTCCCAAAAGCTGGTTGAGAGCAATCGTGATTCCTATTCATAAACCGGGAAAGCCCAGAGCTTCTCCTGAAAATTACCGTCCTATTTCATTGACTAACCAGTTATGCAAAATCATGGAGAGAATGGTTCACTCACGTCTATCATGGGTCCTGGAAACACGCAAAATGCTGTCTGAACACCAATACGGGTTCAGAAAACACGGATCTGCAATGGAGTACTTAGCCTCACTGGAAAATGATATTAGACGGACAATTCACAGAAAACACCATATGTGTCTAATTTCAATGGACTTGCAAAACGCGTTTGACTCGATCAACAATAACCTAATTCTAAAGCAAATAAAAGATCTCGGATTTAAAGGTCACCTTCCTAAGTTCATCCAAAACTTCTTATCTCCAAGAACCTTTCAAGTAAGATCTGAAGGCCCTCTTTCCAACCCACATAATTTAAACAGAGGAGTCCCTCAAGGATCAGTATTAAGTCCATCGCTATTTAACATAGCTATTCTATCCCTAACAAAAGAGATTTCTCCTGCAATAAATTACAAACTATTTGCCGATGACTTCATCATTTATAAATCTGATTCTTACTCAAAGAATTTAACCCGCCACCTGCAATCTGCAGTAGCAAAAGTCAATGCATGGGCTAGAACTAACGATCTTTCTTTTTCCCCTCCTAAATCTGCTAGCATACATTTCTGCAAATTACGAAGTTGTCCAAAAATAAATGCATTTACACTAAACAACCTAGCTATTCCTACAAAGAACTCAGTCAAACTTCTTGGACTTACATTTGACAGTAAATTGAACTGGACTCCTCACTTCAAGAATCTAAAAATCCGAACAACTCAGGATCTAAACTTATTAAAATCTTTGTGTAGCACTAAATTGGGTGCTGACTTTCCTACGCTTATGAAACTATATAAGTCGTTGATATTACCCAAACTGAGATATGGAGATTTTTTATATGACTCAGCATCCCAAGGAATAAAAAAATCACTAAACCCAATTCAAAATCCAGCATTGAGACTGGCTACAGGAGCCTTCAGAACATCGCCAATTGCAAGCATTCAGTGTATTTCATCAACTCCTCCACTCTATCTAGATAGGCAACACTCCTTAATGAAATTCTACGCATCCTCGCTCCAGAAATCCCATACAAAAAAGACAATTAACTTAACAAATTCCCACCGTCCCAACATGATAACTCCTAAAAACTCAATTCACAACAGAATAAACAAGTTTATGTTACTACATAATCTCTCCCCGCCAAAATTCGACTACCCTTTCTGGAACAGCTTCCCACCTTGGAGGTCCCCACCCCCTAAGGTGGATTTTCATCTTCATTCCAATAAGGTAAAAAACAAAAACCCATTAGAAATCAAGTCGGAATTTCTCGAAAGAATACATTCTCAATATCCTAACCACTCTATCTTATACACCGACGGTTCTAAATCGGATCAGGGAGTGGGAGCCGCTTATGTACATGACAAAGTCATAAAACGTTTTAAACTTCACCCCTACAACTCCATTTTCACAGCAGAACTGTTCGCCATCAAGGAAGTACTTAAATCTACTATAGCCACTGCCCAAGGGATAAACAAATTTCTTATAGCCTCTGATTCCTTGAGTTCGCTAAAACTCATTATCTTCAATAAAGCCAATAGTACTTATTTAAGTCAAATCAACGATCTCCTATATGTAGCTAAATTGAGAGATATTGAAATTTCATTCTTGTGGATCCCTGGGCACATGAACATTGGAGGTAACGACATGGCCGATAGAGAGGCTAAAAGGGCAGCAACAAGCGGAACTCCTTTCTCGGGGGAAAATAACAGTAATGATTTTACAAAGATGCTATGCTCAATTAAAAAAGATTTATTCCAATTGAAGTGGGACTTGGAGAATAATGAAAACAAACTATGGAGGATAAAACCTCACGTATTCCCTCCTCTACACAATTCAAATAACAAAAGATCGGACAATGTCTTGCTGAGAAGATTGGCCATAGGTCATTCCTACCAAACCCACTCATATCTCCTAAAAAAAGAACCATTGCCGAAGTGTAATGTATGCAGTTCCACCCTGACAGTCAAACACATATTTGAAGCAGACCACTCCCTTCATCTGAGAATTAAATATATCATTCCTTACTCAATTAAACAGAACATCGAGCAATTCACATCAATCAAAGGAAATATTTTCAAATACCTAAAAGAACTAAAAATAACTATATAATTATTAAATACATCTAATGTGGGGCGCTAAATTACCTTAGCAGTCGATGCGCTCTGACCAATTAAAACAACAACAATTTACATTTCCACCTAAGTTCGCTTTGTTGTGTTTGCCTTATAACTTCAAATTCAATTCGTTGAAGTATTGTGTCATATCGGTTAAACATGTGAGATCAGCGAGGAACTCCGGATCTTGCATTTTGTTTTCTAGTTCAGTCGTATCAGATTTTATTTCATTTTTCATGAACACAGGTATTTCCTTTCGTAAAGTAAAAACGCTGCAAGTATTGACCAGCATTTAACCATCTGATTTATAAGTGTAAACGCAAATCTCCATACGCTGCATCAATTTACGTTAAAAAGTCGTGATATTTTCGCCTCTAATAAGATTTGTTATTTTAACAGCCAACTTCATGGCATACATCTTGCGGAAGGATTTTCCTCATAAAGCTTTTTGGTGTATGATACAGTAGATTAATGGACAATCAATACCATTTTGTTTAAAAAGTCCCGCAAATCCTGTCACTGTCCCTGTAATAGCTTTAGCCAGCTTAGGCCATCAGCCACAACGCAGAAACATTTGTGAAACTTTCCGTAATCCATAACAGTCTTATTAAACAGCTTTAAAGATATTACTATCTTTGGTTGATCTATGTAATGGTACTAAATTTAACATTTCTTCCATAATAGTAAAATTTTGTGAAATAGAGCGAATGAAAATTAATAGTTGACTTACATCTGTCTGATCGGTACTTTCATCCAAACATATGGAATAGTATTCACATTCTACAATGGATCACACATTTTCTTTATATATATACTCTCCCATATCACCTAATCGTCGCAGCACTGTTTGGTGAGATAGTGCTAGAGATTCAAATTTATCCGCTAGTTTAGGCTGCATAAGGCGTTAAGCCATTTCAACTGTGCATTTTTTAATCAACACAACATGTTTTTTATACTTTTCTTCATGTAAAATGGTATAATGTCGTTTAACATTGTATTCTTTATATACCGACAATACTTGCATACAAATGATACATTGAATTTTATTATTGTTGTTGCAGATAAAATAGTCTAGTTCTCGTCTCATATTAAATGCACGATTTTCATCACATACTTTTTGCTTTCTCGTAGACATATAGTTTGTTATTTCTCATGAGGATTATGGATATTAATTTTTAACGTGAATAAATAAGAGACACTAAGTGGCGTTACTCGTAGAAATAAACGAGTCACGACAAAAATTCGCACAAACATGCATCTGTAGTTAATCGCCTATACACACACGCGTATTTGTAAACAAAATACTTTTGTTAATTCGAGAATTCCCCTAACAATAGGAAAAAAAAAAACATATTTTTGCCATACCTATGAATAGATATTTCATTCATTATTTGGGTAGCCAGAAAAATGAACAAAATTATACCAAATATTCTGTGAATTTAAGTTTCTTTCGTTCATCTTATAAGTGTTTCCGTACGGAACACTTAAAAGATGACTTCGGTGTCTGTCTCTCCGTCTGTCTGCCACACCCGATTTTCTCCGAAACTATTTGTCACACAGAAAGTTGAAATTTGGTAATAATATAGGAATTGGTGGCCTCTTCAGAGTCATCTAGTTTCGAAAGTTAAATTTTGACTTAAGGGGTTAGTTTTGGGTGGTGAAATCGAAAGTGAAAAAAAAATTTTTTTTACTAGGTCATCGAGTGTGGTGTCAAATGAAAGCTTGTGAAAACACGAGTAAAAAATATATATATAATGTAATACTTGCGCGCACTTTTCTTTGTATTATTTTTAAAAAATCGCGAAAAATCGCTGTCCACCCGCCTTATCTTGAAAAGTACTGATCAAAAAATTTTGAAAAAATTCTGAAATATTCTTTACGGGGTGTAGATGGAACGAAAATTGTCACGAGTGCATTACCTTTAATAATTTATCTGGTATATAAAAAAAAGCAAAAATTTCAAGGGCATCAGTTTTCAGTAAAGATTGGAAACAAACTTTGTTGAAAACTCATTTGGGGTGTGTTTTGTGAAGTCACTGATCATTTTATACCTCCGTAACAAAAATTTTTATTTTAAAAGCAATCAGCGTACGGAACAGTAATTGCGCAAGTTCAACTTACACTTGACCAGTTATTTTATTGCAACGCAATTTTTAATCTACAAAACTGAAGATTAAAAATCGTCCCGCAGGCCGGACATATATGCGTCGCGGGCCACATGTGGCTCGCTGTCGGAGGTTTGGACAATCCTGATTTAGAGAATTATTAACAGTTTTAATGGCGCCCAACATTATATAAAAAATAGCAGTTTCAGGTTGTCCAATTATTGTTGCTGTTTTAAGTACTTTGACAAAATCGTGAATAGATTTTTGTATCTTTCGAAAATTGAGTGAAATTGCACAATCATAAAATTTCTTTCTGGAAATGGAGCAAAAGTTATTCATGTAAGAATGGCCTAGATGTATGGTAATGACGGCCCATATTTTAAGTAAAATTTTGGTTAGAACGGTTTATATGAGGCCGAGACCCAATTTAAGATTACCTCAGGCCAGGCAGACCTACTGATGTAAGAACTGAGGAAACCAGGCTTGTTGAGGTTTTATTGCTGTCAGATCGACCAATGAAGTTCGCTTGTTTGCCAAAAAAATTTAAGTATTTAAAATTACGGTTTTCAAGATTGTGCATGAAGATTTAAGAACAAAAAAAAAAATTTGAAGAAAAAATTGACAAGAAAAGTAATTTCTCAAGAAATTTAGATAAGAATTATTTCTCGCGTATTACAACGGGCAGCATTCTATGATGATTCTTTCATTATGCTGAGGTCCATAGATCTCGTCTTCACCTCCAGGAGAAGATGAAAACTCAGACTTCTAGAACTGATAGCAACTGCATTGGAATTTTGTTTATTGAATATATGAAAAAAACATTCAGAATTTTTTTCTTCTTCTTATAAGAGAAGGTCTTGATTTATCTATTTGTAAGCCTCTTGTGACGTAGATATCCAGCTTTCGTGCCATCTCCTTGGTGGTCAACCGGGAGGTCTTCTTGTTTCTGGGCTTTCATCTTTTACCCATCTTGGCCGGCTTAGGTGATCCCTCCAATATCGACGTCTTGATCTTGCAAAACGGACGATGTCTTGAATCTTAAGTTCTTCTCGTACAGTTTGACATCGTACCCGGGCTCTCAGGTACCCTTGAGAGTTCGCAGTGTTTTAATTTCTATAGTTCTCCTGAGGGTTTTTGTTTTAGATGTTTCCGCTCTTGATTCTGCCGCATAGGCTAGTACTGGTCTTATCACGGTTTTATATATAAGCACTTTGCGTTCTGTGGACATGTAGGTATTTTTCCATACTAAGTCCCTCAAGTAACCAGATATTCTGGATGCTTGATTTGCCTGCTTTAGTATCTCTCGATATAGATTTTTTGAGCTCGACAACTCTTCTCCCATGTGCAGTGCATGTTCTGTGCTATTGTTTTGTTATAGACGGCTAATTTATATCTGAAATCTTTAGCTATAACCATTGATTCTGTTTTGTCCACTGGTATTTTCATGCTATAAGTTTCTACTGTTATCTGGGAATTATGAATTAGTCCATCTTCATCATTTTCTGCTGTTAAAAATGCATAATCAGCAAATCACAGTATTTTCAGAGTTTTTTGTCCGATTTTGTATCCGCTGTTGACCTCATTGACACTCTCTATTATTTTGTTCATTATTAAATTAAAAAGTGTTGGACTCATGTTATCACATCGAATTCCATTGATATTAGTGCTTCTTCAGTTAGTCCTTGCTGTATCTTTAAACAGTAGGACACCTATTGTTTTTATTAAGCTATTAAATCACTTTAATATAATTCTTGAAGTCGTGATATCGGAAAATTTGTAACACGTCTCTTAACTGTACACTATCGAATGCTTTTAGACCAACTAAGCATAGAAACAGAGGTTTATGATTTTTCAATTATTTGTCGCATTGTCAACTTTAGCATCAACTGTCAATCTGTTTCCTGTAAATCTTTGTTTTTCTTCGCTTGTTTCGGTCTTTTTTGTTATTTTTTCAGTCATGATCTTGGTTAGTAATTTACTAGTGCTTTCTAGTAGTGTAATGGTTCTATAATTGTCGGAGTCGATTTTATTTCCTTTTTTGAATATTGAAATTATAGTACTGTTCCTTCACTCTTCAGGAATTTCCTGGCTTAGGATTATCTTTTGAAGTATGATTGTCGAAACTTTTTCCATTCCAATACCACCCAGGAGCTTTTCCACTCTCCAGCTTATTCAATGCTGTATGTATTTGTTCTTGAGATATGTTCTCTTTTTTATCTAACAAATCTTCATCTGCAACCGGTTCCACCTGACAGCGTCAGAATCTTCTTGCTGGCCATTGAATAGATTGTTCATTCGCAATTAATGAAACGATTTACGGAAGAACGATCTCAACCCTGAAGCAAACCATTAAAGAAAAATGTGCAAATTGATAGAGAACCGAAATTTTACTGTTGCTGAGCAACTGCTATGATGCTTGCCCACTTCAAGTCATTATCGAAAGCTGTGGATTCATTGAGTTACAACATCCACCCTATAGTACTGATTTGGCGCCCTGCGACGTCCTGTTGTTCAAAGATCTGAAGGGTCGTGAATTCTCCTTTGATGACGAGTTGAAAACCACTGTAGTATTATTCTTAAAATGCAAACAAGAATAAAACAACTGGGAGCCACTAGACTACGTATATTATTGTTGACGGTATTTATATAGAAAAATGTTTCTTTAAGCACCACAAATTTTCCTTTTTAGTTAGGTATATAACTTGAAAAACATCCTCGTAGCTTAAAAATCTCTTCCATATTGATCTATATTACAATTTTTTAAGAATTATATATATATATATATATATATATATATATATATATATATATATATATATATATATATATATATATATATATATATATATATATGTAAAGTAGTTAAAGTTTTATCTTTTTCTTTTCGGGAAATCGGTCAATAAGAGGAAACTCATTTGTTGTTAAATTCTATATTTCGTTAGTAATTTCCAACTTCATCAAGAATATAAAAACTGAAAGTAAAAGAAAAAAAAACTGTATGTACTAAACAAGAATAAACAAAGGAGACTCACCAACATAGAGTATTACAAAATCAAAGGTGATGTTAACATTTGCCACACAGTATTAATAATTAAAAACACAAACAACATGACAAGGAACAATATAAAACCGTCCCGATCACTACAATTTAATTGATAATTATGAAGGTAATTTGCTTGAACAGAGGTTTGACTGTGTGAGTAGTAGTATCCTACGCCTAATTCCTAATAGACTATCAGATTATACTGTAAATCTACAAACTTAAAATGTTACAATAGATAGTGCTTATGTTATTAATATCCGTTTTATAATTGATTGTCTTATCATCCCTAATAATATGGCACATCTCAAGGAATAACCGTTTATTATATACGTTCTCGAATTCAAGTATCTTAGTATTCGCACAGTCAAAAACATGTCCCGTGTTCAAATGGTGACACGCCACAGCACACGAGAACGATTATAAATCTGATCACTTCTTAGCAGAGGTAGAAAATATCATCGAACTTGTATCTAATGAAGAGAGAGATTTACTCAGATCAAAGGCAGCTAATATTTTAACTAATTACCTACATGGCACGACACGTATAAAGATGCCTCAACTTAATTATACTTTTAAAAAAACCAAAAAAATTCTTAAGGAACCATCCAGAAGTATACATATTACAAGCGGATAAAGGAGAATATACAGTGGCGATGGACAGAACGGAATATATTGAAAAAACTCAAATTCTGTTAAGTGATGAAACTACTTATATCCAACTACACCGTGACCCTATTACCACTGTACAAGGTAATTACAACTATCTGATTAAAACTATACTAAACTGCAAGCAATTGACTGAACAAGAAGCCAGGAATCTTACTATTTACAATTCAACTTGCCTAAAGTTGTACTGTTTGCCTAAGGTGCATAGACCAGGTAACCCACTTAGACCTATTGTTGGTTCTCTCAATGCCACTACATACAATATCTCTAAATTTCTATCCAATATTTTGAGATGCGCATTTAAAGATAACACAGTTTTTAATATCAAGGATACTTTTTCTTTTATAAACGCAATACATGGGTTACAGCTACCAACTAACTATGTTCTTGTATCGCTGGATATTGTGTCCTTGCTTACTAATATACCTTTGGAGTTGGTGATTGATGTTATTAGTAGTGATTGGGATCAGATAGCTGTATATACCACTATATCAAAAAAATAATTTTATAAATCTAATTATATTCATTTTCCAACATACATATTTCGGTTTTAATGATAGGTATTATCGTCAGATTTTCGGCACACCAATGGGATCCCCCATTATCCCTATTCTGGCCACCATTGTGTTGGACCGATTATTACTCTGTGTATTACCTAAATTACCATTTGAAGTCCCATTCATATATAAGTATGTTGATGACATTATTTTCTCCATTCCGGGTGGTTCAACTCAAATTGTGTTGGATATGTTTAATTCATTTCATGATAGATTACAGTTCACTATTGAAATGGAACGTGATTCAGGTATTTCCTTCCTTGACACCAAGGTTATTAGAGATAGATAGAACAGAATTATATTAGATTGGTACCAAAAACCCACAGCAACTAACAGATATCTGAACTTTTCGCCAAATCATTCGACGAGTCAAAAAATATAATACAGTGCTTGCCATGAAGAATAGAATAACTCATATAAGTGATGATAGATTCCTTCCAACTAATCTAAACAAACTCTATAACATTTTCTTCAACAATGGTTACCCAAAACGTACACTGAAAAAAATCATTTTTAATTCTACTTTTTATGATGGTCCCTTGGACGATAACAATCTTGAAGTGAAGTATGTTAGGTTGCAATCTGTTCCGAACCTAACTGATAGGATAGTCAAGATTTTCAACAAGTTTTCAAATTTGAAGATAGTTAAGACCAACTATTTATGTAATAGCAAGTTGTTTACCAAGACCAAACAAAGAACTCCTCTGATGTTCAACATTAGTGTTGTTTATAGATTACCATGTCTGGGTTGTGAAGGTGTTTATATAGGACAGACCTCTCAATGGTTGAAAAATCGGCTAACACAGCACAGGAGTGATTGCGTGATTGGGAAAAACTCGTGTGCTGTGGCGTGTCACTATTTGAACACGGGAGAGGTTTTTGACTATGCGAATACTAAGATACTTGAATTTAAGAACGTATATAATAAACGGTTATTCCTTGAGATGTGCCATATTATTAGGGATGATAAGACAATTAATTATAAAACGGATATTAATAACATAAGCAGTATATATTGTAACATTTTAAGTTTGTAGATTTACAGTATAATCTGATAGTCTATTAAGAATTAGGCATAGGATACTACTACTCACACAGTCAAACCACTCTTCACCAATTACCTTCATAATTATCAGTTAAATTATAGTGATCGGGGCAGAAGGTCCTTTGTTTATTCTTGTTTAGTACATACAGTTTTTTTTTTCTTCTACTTTCAGTTTTTACATTCCTTATGAAGTTGGAAATTACCAACGAAATATAGAATTTAACAACAAATGAGTTTCCTCGTATTGACCGATTTCCCGAAAATAAAAAGATAAAACTTTAACTATTTTTAGTGTTCCGTACGGAACACTTATAAGATCACTTCGGTGTCTGTCTGTCTGTCTGTCTGTCACACCCGATTTTCTCCGAAACTATTTGACATAGAAAGGTGAAATTTGGTAATAATATAGGAATTGATGGCCTCATCAGAGCCATGTAGTTTTGAGAATTAAATTTTGACTTAAGGGGTTAGTTTTGGGGGGTGAAGTCGGAAGCGAAAAAAAAAAATTTTTTTACTAGGTCATCGAGTGTGGTGTCAAATGAAAGCTTGTGAAAACACGAGTAAAAAATATATATATAATATTATACTTGCGCGCACTTTTCTTTGTATTATTTTTAAAAATTCGCGAAAAATCGCTGTCCTGGGCCTTATCTTGAAAAGTACTTATCAAAAAATTTCGAAAAAAAAAAACTCTGGAATATTCTCCACGGGGTGTAGATTGAACGAAAATTATCACGAGTGCATTACCTTTAATAATTTATATGGTATATAAAAAAAACAAAAATTTCAAGGTCATCAGATTTCAGTAAAGATTGGAAACAAACTTTGTTGAAAACTCATTTGGGGTGTGTTTTGGGAAGTCACTGATCATTTTATACCACCCTAACAAAATTTTTTATTTTAAAAGCAATCAACGTACGGAACACTAATTGTGCAAGTTCAACTTGCACTTGACCGGTTTTTTACAATAACTACGGTCGCTATCAACGAGAATTGAAATAAATTATATATATATATATATATATATATATATATATATATATATATATATATATATATATATATATATATATATATATATAAATATATATATACATATATATATATATATATATATATATATATATATATATATATATATATATATATATTCTTCAATTTGACAAAAAATACAGTGTACTGGTCTCAAATATATAAACACGTTTTATTAGTTATTACGAGGATAACCAATTCGCGTAAAATAGAAAAAATATATAAGAGAGTTTCGTTAGTAAAAAAACGAAAATTTATTTTAATTAATAAAATACCATATTGATAGTTGTAGGTCACTAAGAATGATCATAACAATATACTTTTTTGTTGCTACGTACATATTTCATTTCCATAAATACTGTGTTTTTTTGTAAAATAAGTAATTTAATATCTTCGTTTTTCTTTGGCTCTTTCGATAACTTCTATGTCATGTTAGTTAAGTCCGAATTGCCTCTTTACACACCGAGTCTGCCTCTAGCTCCAGTTGTTTCAATTTTTGTATGCTATAGATATTTTCTTTACAATTAGATATTATCTTTATATTTTGCTGTGGAAGATTGTTATGCGGCCTTTTTATCAGAATTCCAATCATTTCCTTACTTTGCTGTACTCGTTTTAAGGATCATTGGGAAGAGATGCTCATACTCAACTTAACTGTTTAATTTTTGTAAAGATTTTTTGTTTTGTAAGAGAAGGTGTAAATTTTATTATTATTATTGCGGAGGGAGAACTGAAATTTTTAGCTACTTAATAATTCTTGTTTAGTTCAGTCTCTTTAAGGACAATTTAAAGTGTATCTTGAAAGCAACTATTTTTCTTTGACATCAATACTAAATATATTATTTCTCCTTAAACGACTCTCATTGCTGGCATTTTATTGTACCCTTTTGCCTATGTTAGAACCATATTAACTACGTCGTGTATGTTATTAGCAATACTTTCAATTTCTTCTATAATTTGTACCATTTGTTCCTAGCTTGCCTTTTCTTTTTAAGTTTTTTTCTACGTTAGCGAAAGTTATTGTGACCGAGCCATATGATGCTATCAATTTATACCAGTATGTGTATTTCAATTATATGGGCAATACTTTTAGTACTAATATCGCTTACATAAGCAAAAATATCGTATTGGAATAGAATTTCTATAAATGTACTCAATAAAATAAATGTATATTTTTATAACACAGCGTATATGGGACCATTTGTAAGCTAACTTTACCGAAGACCTTCGGTATCTGCAGTTTTTTCAATAATATAGGTTCAGACCATTTTTATGACTCCGGAACACAGAAATAGTCCAACAAACAAATAACTGTCTCACTAGTTAAATGTATTAAACAATACTTATCAATTAATTTTTCGAAGAAATAATCCATGTTCAAACATAGTTTATGTTGCAATTTTAATTTTACTTTCTAAGTCACTTTTTAAGCATCTATAACTTTCCTATTCACCACTTAAAAAAATAAAAAATACAGAAATATTAATATTTTGAAAAAAAAACTATTTACTCTAAGTTACTTTGAAATCTATGCAGTTGTTAAGAAATTATTAGCGAAAAGAACGCATATTTTGTGTTTACCGACGAGAAGGACGTTGTTAAAAAACAGTAATTTCAGAACTATGATCTTTTAAATAAGACTCAGCGATTAAAGTTAACAAAAAGTGAGTTTTACAGTTTATCATGTTATTTATAATACTCTCTTAACTTGAAACTAAAATTTCAGTTTTTGCAGATGTCTCGTTCCACATTTTTTTTATTTATTGATTGGTAACATATTTCTAAAAATTTTACACTACTAGTGGAAATGGAAAGGCAATTTAAAGAGTGCAAAACAGTGTCAAAAAATTTATAGCAGGTTATACAATTTAAATTTTTGTCAATTTAAGACACGTCGCAAATCTAATCGAATAGTAAGAGCTGCTAGGTCATAAAAAAACATTTTTTTTCACCAAAACAGGTTTAATTTATTACTAGTATACAGTTATAGTTAGAACAAATGTATTATTAATGATTAATAATAGAAGTTTTCTAACTTCGTCATCACTTTTCTGTGAGGGCTATAATGAACTAAAAAATCACATTGATGCGCAAAATCATCTTTTCGAATAAAGCTGTTTTCATCTCAGAGGATATGCAATATGCTCTGATATACAGGGTTTACAGGGAAAGTCGTCCTAGATAATTAAGGACGTTATAGTTTAGGTCGTTTCTGACCGATTTGACTCTATGACATGATGTCCTAAACTTAACCGTTTTCGAGATATTGAAGTTTAAAGATTTTCTAAAAAAAAAATGTTTTTTTTTGCTTTTATATCGATTTTTTTTATTAGAGGTTGTCGAGTGCGATTTTTTGGTTATTTTTAGTTAGTCTGTAAGTCAAGTATCAAAAATCATCAAAAAAATTTGAACTAGTTACTAACAGTTTCAAATGGCGGCTTGTTAATGGTTCTAAATTACGAATTTTTACCAAGTGTTTCCTACTTTAAATTAATAAAGAGAAAAAAAAAATGTATGGAAGTTATTCTGCAAATTATTTTAAAAACTTTTACGTCTTTTTAGCTATCAAAAAAGGTATAATACTACGAGTTTAATAGGAAAACTGTACACAGAATGACACCTAAAGCGGGCTCGGGTAGCAAAAGGTAAATTTTTAGTTCTAGGTGAAAATACGAAAAATACACAAATAAAACAAAAAACCTTGCAATTTAATATTTTTTATTAATTATAATTCATGTTCTATATGGTCGCCCCTATTTCTAACACAAATTCTCATTCTTTTTCTTAAATTACTTTTCACAACGCTGGTTGTGAGGTGCCGCCTCATTTCGTCAGCCGCATCAATTATTTTTTGTCTTAGGATATCCACGTCTTCGATAGGACATCTGGTCGTATACGAGACTTTTCATGTGACCCCACACATAAAAATCCATCGGTGTTAGGTCTGGGCTTCTCGCCGGCCAAGGTATAGGTCCGCCTCTTCCAATCCATTTGTTGGGATAATTGTCATTGAGCCATGCACGAACACTTCCTCTGTAGTGAGCTAGGCAGCCATCGTGTTGAAAGTACATGTTTTGTCTCAAACCAATAGGTAGGTCTTCCATCAAATTAGGTAAATCGTTCCGCAAAAAATTGTCGTATTCCTCGCCATTCAAATCATCTGGCAGGAAGAATGGCTCAACCAAATAATTTGAAATTATACCCATCCACATATTTAAGCTGAATCTTGTTTGTGATCCTTTCGTTCTTTTTTTGTTTGGGTTGCCTTCCTCTTTAGAAGCCCAATAGTGGGTATTGTGGTAGTTTGTAAGACCGTCTTTGTCGAATTTCGACTCGTCAGTCCATAGTATTTTCTTAAAAAAAGATACATCTTCGACATCGGTATTAAGCATAAATCTGCAGAATTCTAATCGTCGCAACGGATCCCCTTCTTCAATGACTTGCACGGGCGTATAGTGGTAAGGGTGTTGCCCAACAGTATGCATTACAAACCATACCAAGGTGTTGTGCGACAACATTTGTAGATGTGGTTGGGTCCACCTCAAAGAGACGTCATATTTCGTTTTCTTCGTCTTCGTCAAAGATACGTGGTCGTCCCATGTCAGTCCGCCGTCTTTGTACGGAACCAGTTTCTCGTAGTCTTCGACAAGTTCCATCAAATAAGCTAACATCAGGTACACGACGAGTAGGATATCGCAGTATGTATTCATCACGTGCACGCGACGACACTCCTTCGCAAAATCCGTAACACATTAGAATGTCAGCATATTTCTCGTTGGTATACGTTGCCATATTCACAAGCAGAGATCAAAATCCAGTTACGAGCCAATTCACACAGTCAAAAGATGAAACGCAGATATTTTTGAAAAGCACGGTATAGCACATCTACCACGGACGAATCGCATGAGCAGACTAAAAATCATTCAATAATGTTTAGCGAACAGAAAATGTCACTCGCACAGAGAGTACCCCGACCGGAAAAAATGCTTACTCAACCCTTTTTATTGTTTCAAGGTGCAGGTAGTAAACCGGTAATTGGTAGTATCTAAATTCTATTATTATGTTACTCTACATTTGGGCCTATTGAAATCTTGAATTTTCAATAGATCCAGTAGATATTATACCGTTTTAGATAGCCAAAAAGACGTAAAAGTTTTTAAAATAATTTGCAGAATAACTTCCATACATTTTTTTTCTCTTTATTGATTTAAAGTAGGAAACACTTGGTAAAAATTCGTAATTTAGAAACATTAACAAGCAGCAATTTGAAACTGTTAGTAACTAGTTCAAATTTTTTTGATGATTTTTGATACTTGACATACAGACTAACTAAAAATAACCAAAAAATCGCACTCGAGAACCTCTAATAAAAAAAAATCGATATAAAAAAGCAAAAAAAACATGTTTTTTTTAGAAAATCTTTAAACTTTAATATCTCGAAAACGGTTAAGTTTAGGACATCATGTCATAGAGTCAAATCGGTCAGAAACGACCCAAACTATAACGTCCTTAATTATCTAGGACGACTTTCCCTGTAACCCTATATATATATATATATATATATATATATATATATATATATATATATATATATATATATATATATATATATGTATATATATATATATATATATATATATATATATATATATATATATATATATATATATATATATATATATATATATATATATATAATATATATATATATATATATATATATAATATATATATATATATATATATATATATATATATATATATATATATATATATATATATATATATATATATATATATATATATATATATATATATATATATATATATATATATATATATATATATATATATATATATATATATATATATATATATATATATACTTATATATATATATATATATATATATATATATATATATATATATATATATATATATATATATATATATATATATATATATATATATATATATATATATTACTTATATATATATATATATATATATATATATATATATATATATATATATATATATATATATATATATATATATATATATATATATATATATATATATACATATATATATATATATATATATATATATATATATCCCAGAGGAATATGATGAATATATATAGAATTTAGGGTTCTGAAAATCCACACGTAGTCGCAGAAAAATCCTCAATTGTTATGGTTTCTGGAGTAGTGGCCTTACTACCTTTTTTATTTGAGGATGAAGCTACCAACGTGTCGATGAATGGACTACTTGGCAGAAACATGATAACTGATTTTTTATGGCAGCAATAGGACGATTTGAAGTTTGGAGAACAATCAGTCATTTGCGCACTAAGTTCTGTATGATCAGCCGCTTTGGAGATGTGCCGAAACCACGGCGCAGCCGCGATTTGACGCCATTAGACTTTTTTATGTGGAACTATTAGGGATCGTTAAACAATCCACGAATGATCCACGTACTGAAGGAAAATGTCCATCGAGCTATTGGCGAAATAAAACCACAAACCATCAAAAATGTGCTGAAAAATTGGGCTGTCAGGTTGGACTACTGCTATCCAGCCGAGGCAGCCATATTTCATAATTAATCAGAAGCTTTACTCTTTTCAATAAAGAAAAAACTTTAAAAAATAAAAAACAATTTTTTTTGTTTATAGCAATTTTAAAAATAAACCAGCAGATAACCCACCCTTTATATACCTGTATACATGTAATAGTACAATTTATTCATATTATACTTACGATTAATCTTACTGAAAGCTCGAACGTAAACCAAGCATTGCATACATGGTCGACAGTAAGAAAGTATGGATGCGGTTCCGTGCAATTTACTTCTTTAATATTTTCACATGCCACTCGCATTCCCGAATGGGTTTTCAAGCAAAACGAGAAAACCGAGATGCATATAAAAAAATACCGACGCTCCAGCGACTATCTGAAATCGAAAAGAAAAATATTTATAACATTTCATATTCCTGATGGAAAAGTGG
This sequence comes from Pachyrhynchus sulphureomaculatus, assembly GCA_019049505.1. Taxonomy (NCBI): domain Eukaryota; kingdom Metazoa; phylum Arthropoda; class Insecta; order Coleoptera; family Curculionidae; genus Pachyrhynchus; species Pachyrhynchus sulphureomaculatus. The sequence goes on from CM032455.1 coordinate 81,226,438, forward strand.
AAAAGAAAGGAATTTTTAACGAGATTGAACTGAAAATTGCATTAATGCATAATGATAAATTTAAAGTATAAATTAGATTGAAATGACTTCTTGATACTTTTTATATGACAGTTTAGTAACGCTTTAAACACACGCCATAAATTTTATGCCTATATAAATATTAGTTCAAGAGCTAATCGGACATCCAATAACAACACCTTAAACTTAAATATCAAAATAGTCATACTTATATATATATATATATATATATATATATATATATATATATATATATATATATATATATATATATAAATATATATATATATATAAATATATATATATACATACATATATATATATATATATATATATATATATATATATATATATATATATATATATATATATATATATATATATAAGTAAATCTGTCCAACATATTTGACTCAACCCGTTTACAGTATAACGTCGTCCAGCGACCAGTAGACATTGGTAATGTCAAATGAAATATTGACAAAACGCCTGACTTACCAGTCAAAACAACACTAGCCAACCAATGCATACCCAGATAATTTAGGAAATACCTTTCTTTCTCCATCCGTAAATCTCTACGCACTAGCATACTGCTCTCTCTCTCTCTCTCTCTCTCTCTCTATATATATATATATATATATATATATATATATATATATATATATATATATATATATATATATATATATATATACATATATATATATATATATATATATATATATATATATATATATATATATATATTCATAATAGTTTATAAAATTAATTTACAACATACTAAAATAATTGAATGTCACAATTTTGTACTGCACCTAGTTGAATGAACACCTATATGTGGTAGATACAGTGTGTCGCAAAAAGTTTTATACAAATGGAGAAAAAGTTTATCTTACATATTCTGCATCATATGGAACTCCATAATCAAACATCAAAAGTTTAAAATATTTGATAGTATACAGGGAAAAGAAAAACATAATCATTTATAATTTTCATAATAGAATGATATTAGCACAAATTTATTATCGATGTAATTGTTGCAAAGCAGATAAGAAGATTATCAAATTTTTAACAAAAATATGATACAATCAAATTCAGTGCACTAGTTTTTAATTAATTTCGTTTTCCTTCATTCTATTAATAACACAGGGCAACAAAAAAATATTTTTGTTTTGGTGCCTGGGATTTTAGAGCTGATTTTAACTATATTTGGGACGCTAAATCTATACATGCAATCCGTTTTTCTCTATCAGCTCTACTTTTTTAGATACATCAACTTATCTACCAATGTGGTTTTTTATTCAGTATATTCATTTATGAGAGTTCTAAAATTATTATATATTCATTAATGTAGGTACAATGGTTTTATTGTCAGTCTGTAATTGAGTAAATTCCAGGTAAATCTATAAATAGTGGAACCATTGCCTATCAGGTATCTGAACTGACCCTTTTAATCACCTAACTCGGGTAAGTCTCGTCAGTTTGTGCGTTCTTACTAATGAGAGTAGAACGAATTCGGCGTGTTATTTTATGTTAAGAAAAGAGTGTTTTTGTGTTATTGAACAGAATTAAAATGAGTTCAGGTTCCAGTTCAAGAAGAAGTTGTGTAAATCAACCTGATGTGTTTTGCTATATATGCGGAGAATACATGTTTCAACAAAACAGACAAACTATTACTGACTTTGTAAAGCGAGCGTATCTTGGATACTTTGGAGTTAAGCTTGGTGATCAGGACAAAACGTGGGCCCCGCATCTCGTATGTAAAACTTGTACAGAGCATTTACGGCAGTGGACTACCGGGAAAAGAAAATGTCTAAAATTCGGCGTACCAATGGTTTGGAGAGAACCAAAAAACCACTTCAATGATTGTTATTTCTGTTTAGTAAATACTAATGGAATTAATCGAAATAACCGCAGTAAGTGGACTTATCCCAATTTAGACTCGGCAATACGCCCTATCCCGCACTCAGATGAAATACCGATTCCAACATTTCATCAGCTACCACATATCTCTGATGACGAATATTTTCCCTCTGATCGCTCTTCTGATGCTAATAAAAGTTCTGATACTAATGAAACTAACAGTGACTATGAGGGGACGTCATCAGTTCCTCAACGCTTCAATCAAAATGAATTAAATGATCTCACCAGGGATCTGAATTTATCGAAAAAAGCTTCTGAAGTACTGGCTTCTAGGTTGAACGACAAAAATTTACTGGAACAAGGAACCAAAATTACCTTTTACCGTACAAGAGTAAAAGATCTGCTACCATTCTTTTCTCAAGAAAACAATCTTGTATTTTGTCACGAAATTAGGGGACTCATGAAAGAAATGGGACTTTCTGAATATATTCCAGATGATTGGCGCCTATTTATTGACAGTTCAAAGCGAAGTTTAAAATGTGTCCTTCTACATAATGGGAATAAATATGGTTCAATACCACTAGCTCACTCAACGAAACTGAAAGAAGAATATAATACCATAGCTTTGGTCTTGCAGAAGATAAAGTATTACGAACATCAATGGATGATTTGTGTAGACTTAAAAATG
>CM032455.1:81234003-81261503 GCA_019049505.1 Pachyrhynchus sulphureomaculatus
ATAAAATAAATAATAGAGAAATCCTCGATACCTTGAAACAAAAACTATCTGTATATGCCGCAAGACTCCGTAGATACAAAGAATCAAATGAGAGGAAAGACACCAACAACCTCTTCCGAAGAAGCGAAAAAAGTTCTACCGGAAAACCATGTACAACAAACAGATAGCAGTGACTGAATCACCAAACAAGCAAGAACTCACAGATTATTGGAAAAGTATCTGGTCAGAACCCAAACTACACAATAATAACACCCCTGGATCAAAGCCGAAGAGGACAAACATAAACATGTGACAGAACAAGAAAATCCCACATTAAATACACAAGAAATTACAGAAACTATCAAACACACACACATACCCCACAGCTGGTTAATTAGAGCCCTAGAAATCTATAAAATCAACCAACACTTCAGGCAATTTCTCGCGCAAATTATGGAAACATGGAAAACCAAAATACGCCTAGAAACACAAACCGAACGCATCCAAACAGAAGAGCTGTACATCAGACGGAGTATATTTCAGGGAGACTCGCTCAGCGGTCTATGGTTTTGCCTCTGTCTCAATCCACTCTCAAATATACTAAACATAACAGAGCATGGCTTCAATATCAGACACCAGAAAGTGAATCAACATAAAATAAACCAACTCCTATATATGGATGACAAAAAACTCTACGCTGCCACAAAACACAGCTGAAAGAACTCCTCAAAATCACAGAAATATTCACCCTAGATGTCAATATGGAATTTGGTATAAGTAAATGCAAAGTGCTCCACATCAACAAAGGCCAATGGAAGTACCACCATGAGACAGAAACCATCAACAATGAAACACTCGATAACATGTTCGACAAAGAAACATACAAATATCTAGGCTTCCAACAAAGCACCAAACTCAACCACACTCACATCAAAACAGAGCTCAGAACCGAATTCAAAAACAGACTGACGAAACTTTTACAAACAAAACTCAACTCTAAGAATCTCACTAAAGCCATCAACACGTTCGCTATACCTATACGCACATATTCATTTGGTATCATCAATTGGTCACAAACAGACGTAGAAAATATTCACATCCTTATACGATCTCAATTCACCAAATACAGGAAATTACACCCCAACGCATGTAAAGAAAGACTTACCATCGAGAGGAAGGCAGGAGGAAGAGGAATTATACACATCAGATCATTACACACAAAACAAATACAAGCACTTAGGAAATTCTTTCACACCAAGCAAACCAGTCTCCATACAGCAACAGTCAAAGCAGACAAAAACTATACTCCACTCGACTTATCCCGGGTAGACCACCCAGCAGATACACACAATCACACCCAATTACAACAGGAAAAGATGAAAACGTAGTCAGAAAAAACACTCCACGGAAAACACAGATATCACATAGAACAAGACCACGTAAATAAAAAACAATCATACACCTGGTTGCGGGATGGGCAGCTATTCCCGGAAACAGAAGGCTTCTTGCTTGCATCCAGGATAAAGTCATATTAACCAGAAACTACCAAAAGCATATCATCAAAGACCCAACTATTACAGAAGACAGATGCAGAAAATGCCACCAGCAGAAAGAAACGATCGAACACATAACAAGCGGATGTAAAATATTAGCCGGAACGGAATACACAGCCAGACATGACTCAGCGGCAAAAGTAGTTCACCAAGCACTAGCCATAACATACAAGCTCATAGAAAACACAGATCTCTACTACAAATACACCCCAACATCCGTACTTGAAAATAAAGATTACAAACTCTACTGGGACATCAGTATCCATACAGATAAAACAGTCTCCGCCAATAGACCCGATATTACTTTTCAGTGCAAAAAAGAAAAAGTCACCTATCTAATTGACATAGCTGTCCCCAACGACACAAACATCCAAACGAAATACACAGAAAAAATTTCCAAATACACAGACCTTGCAACGGAAATAAAAAGGCTATGGAAACAAGAAAAAGTCATCATTGTCCCCCTCATTATATCAGCCACAGGCCTTACACCAACAACATTCACACCACACTTAGTACAATTAGGACTCAACACAAACATACACAAAAACATTCAGAAGTCAGTGATTTTGAAAACATGTAACATTGTCAGGTCATTCCTTAACACACAATGGTAATGCGTTTGCGCTGACTTGGTTTGCGCCCGTCAGCCAAACATGAAAACACATTGACCAAATGTGAGAAAGAAGAACTTTTTTGTAATAATAATAAATCAATAAATAGTAGAGAAGTTGAATTTTAATAGTAAAAATATTTTTGTAGTTTTCCAAGAATTTATAATATGTCTCTATGTTAATATTTATATTAATACTGAACCTCTATTAACTGATTTATTACGTTTGAAAAGTAATCCCTTATTTAATTAGCAACTATTTGCGAAGTTACAAAGTAGACATGAAATATGCAGAATTTTCAAAAAGGTTATTTCAAAGTAACCAATTTAATTAGAAGGTGTACTAATAAAGATACAATAAAAAAATAGTGATACTGAGTAGAAAAAAATATATGTTTGATCTAGTAGTTGACCCTGCTGTTTACTATTTTATGTCGATATATATATATATATATATATATATATATATATATATATATATATATATATATATATATATATATATAACCTGTTTTAGAATTAATAGCATCCAGTAACATAGCATTAACAGTATAAGGTAATAATTTATTAATTTTACAAGCGCATATTTTCCCTGTTTTACTATAAATAGTGGCATGAAAAAGGTCATATGATAAGATATAAAATGTTTTATAAATACCTGACTCTATATTCATAACTATGATAAAAAATAGTATGAAAGTTTTAGTACATTAAATTCGTTACTAATGCTGTAATAAAATACATTATTTTAGATAAAATATAAAAAAAAATGATAAAATAACAAAAAATAAATGGAAAAGTTGTTTATTAGGTAGGTACGTTTCTTGCATAAAAATATGGGGTTGGCCTTTTTACATTATAACGTTATCAAAGTATATGTAATGGATTTTCCAAAGAATAAAAAATGGTATTGGATTAATACAAAAAAACGAAATAACCATAGGAAAGATTTAAGATATGAAGACCGAATACTATTCAAAATATCACGCCTAATAAATGAATGAAAATTTATTACTGTATTTATATAACAAGTTAAAATACTGTTGATCATTTTATATGAACCTCCCAGTTTGTGGCAGCCGTAATAGAATTTTTATTTTTTTTATGGGTATAACACACGTGCTGCAGGAGGGTCCCTAAAGCGCTACAGGAGCGACACGTATGCGGAAAAAAACGATTCACGTTGTTCTTGAATCGCTGTAAATTGTACTCGGTGGGAAACACAGTCCTGGACAAATTATTCCAAAGGGATGATGTTCTCCATATAAAAGACTGCTTGAAAAGCGTTGTACGAGGAGTAACACGCTGAACCTCATACAGATGTGAAGTATCGGCGCCACGTGTATTTCTAACATGCACCGCTCTGGGAGGAATTAAACGGGCCACATCCTCCGAACACTTTCCATGAAAATACTTTTAGAATAGGCTCAAGTCGCCAACCGTTCTTCGATATTCCAGCGAATCAAGGCCGCCGGTCAGTTCCGGGTCTCCAATCAGACCAACAGCTCTTCTCTGAATAGAATCCAACAAATGCAATGTATGTTTGGGAGCGGAGCCCCAAACTTGGGAGCAGTATTCCATAGTTGGTCGAATTTGAGCTTTGTAAAGAATTAACAGTTGTTGTGGAGTGTAAAGCTTTCTGGTTCGAAATAATATTCCCAACTTTTGAGAAGCTCTTCTTGCTATGCCTGCAACATGCTCATGCCAGGACATATTTGCTCCCAAATTAATGCCCAACAAATTGAATAACGATGTTAGAGAAATGGAGTGCCCCGCCATAACTATGTCGGGTTCAGCAACGTTAACTTTTTTAGAAAAAAACTGCCGTCTGGGTTTTTGTAGCGTTAAATTCCACTTGGCCGTAAGAGAATGCGACTTTCCGTTATCCAGTTTAATTCTTTTAGCATTAGCAATTTTTAGTATTTCGTATCTTTCTGTCTGGCACACTTGGTTTTCACACAGAAAGTTGAAATCTGGCACAAATATAGGAATTGATGGCCCAATCAGAGCCGTGTAGTTTTGAAAGTTAACTTTTGACCTGACGGATTAGCTTTAGGGGGTGAAATCGGAAGTGAAAAAAAATTACCAGGTCATCGAGTGCGATGTCAGACGAAAGCTTGTGAAAACACGAGTTCAAATATATATGATATAATACTTCCGCATACTTTTTTTTGTATTATTTTAAAAAAATCGCCAAAAATCCCTGTCTTATCTCGAAAACTAGTACAAATCAAAAAATTTTAAGAAAATTCTGGAATAGTCTTTATAAAGTGTAGAATGAGCAAAAATGATCATGAGTGCATTACGTTTGATAATTTATCTGGTATAAAAAAACTATTTGACCGTCAAAATGGTGAAGGTTTATTTCGGAGAAAGTTGTGAATAGAACTGGTACTAATAGCTACGGCTTTAAACATTATGTACCGCCACCAAAATAATTTTATTTTATTTGTTTATAATTAAACAAATATTTATGTAGTAAATATCTGTTTTAAACTTTTACCACCAGATTCTAGAATGATTTAAACTGACTTATTGGCTATTAGGTAGCAAAGATGCTATAACTATTATACTCGTAACATATATTACTGACTAAGAAAAAACATGAAAATATATACTGGATCTTAAGATATAGGTATACATGTCAGGAACTTTTTGTCTTATTTTGCTAGCCTGCTGAGTCAGTAGCTGACGAGACATGTTGGTAACCTTGGCCCTCAAGTCCTTTATTAAAAACTCATGTGGCGTGTGTTAAGTCCCACTTGCACTTAACCGTTTTTTTTAAATATGATTAAGTGAGTAAGTTTATGTCAACTAAATATTTTTTCATTACAAAAATTATCTGTATGATCAATTTAAAATTTTGGTATCGTAATATTATATATCATTAAAAATAAAATTATATTTAAAACTTTGTAGTCCACTATGCAAACAAAAATAAAACTCTATGTGATGATACTTTTAATTGCATTTTATGTCTTATAGATTTACTTAAAAACAATAATAATATAGTCGACGTCATTCTAGTCGGGTGTATCGTCTTACCTGCGATAAACTTCTCTGTTGTCGTCCTTGTTAAAATTGCAGTCAGCATGAATTTAATTACTACTACGTCGGAAAATTGAGAAATACTTTTTATATCCGAGGCAGACTATAATTTCCTGTGGCAAGCAACCAATTAAAAATATTAGTGCGTTCAAACTTCAAATATTACTTTTAAAATTGTTCAAAAAATGTTGAATACACTGACAAAAGCAAAAATAATATTTTTCATATGCCATGGAACAATGATTGGATTATTCTATTTTATGATATAATATACATAATATTTAAATATTAGTGAACTTAGTAGTTGCCATTATTTTTGCTTTCTCATCTGAGAGCATTCAGAGCTTAACGAATAGGAATATGCAGAATACTTTAGTAAAACCGAGGCAGAAAAGCTCTAATTTATTTAATATTTATAAAATATTCTTGTAAATGTCTCTAAATCTTTTTGGATGTTACAAATAAATGCAGCATTATTATGTCAATGTCAATGGTATTTTTTTTTTAAATTTTCAATAGTGTCAAAAAATTTTATTATACATGTAATTATGGAAACCAAAAAGCATTTTGCGAGCTTTTTAAATCTTCAGATGAAGAAAATAGTACTTAATTTAATAAGCTACTTTGAAAAGAAGCAAAGAAAATCTACCAAAGACAGTAAGTTAATTAATCCGAAGTCCATCCAGAAACGGAAGCTTTAAATTAGAGTATTAGAACGGAATAGCTCCGAAAAAATGTCAAAAAAAAGAAAAGGCCAAAAACTAAGGATTTAAACAAATTCGTGAAAATGGATGTGAGAAATTTGATTTACGACATGTATAAATCTAATACGAACAAAACTCTTACAACTTTAAAAGATACTTTACGGGATAGAAAGATTTTAAAAATTGGACTACAGTCTTTGCCAAAATTAAAAAAACATTTGAGATTTCAATATAAAAAAAAACTGCCACCGAAAATATGAACTCCCCAATATTGCCAGCAACGAGTAACATTTTTAAGGAAGTATGTTGGAAATTTAAATTCACGGTTTAGAAAAGTAATTTTTTAAATGAAACATGGTTTTTTTCAGACGGAAGCGGGTCCAAATCCTGGCAAGATAATTCATCTAAATCAGTAAAAAAGAAGAAGGGGTACAGTTCTGGAAAGAGGTTTATTATTTTGCATTCTGGTTCATATACCGGATTTGTACCTGGGGCCAGTCTGATATTTTCAACTACATCGAAAAGCGCCGATTACTACGACAGCATGAATAATGAAACATTCGAAAAGTGGCTAAAAGAAATGCTTATTCCAAATTTAGACTAACCCTCATTAATGTTTTGGACAATGCTTCATATCATTCTAGAATTTTGAATAAACAAGCAAATTTGTCGTGGAAAAAAATGAAATATTTCAATGGTTAGCAGAGCAAAATCAAAACCCATCTTCAAATTTATTAAAAACAGAATTACTCTTAATGGCAAAGACTTTTAGAAAAAAAATGGTATGGCAAGACTCTCTAGACCATATCACCGAAGAGTACTGGAAAAAAGTAGTAGAGCATACAGAAAAAATGATTTTGGTATGGTGGGATAAAGAAAAAGTTTTGGTTGTCCAAGTAAACCCGGTAGTTATCTTAGTATCTAAAGATGACAGCGATAGCTCTGATGACTCAGATAGCGAATTTAAACTTTCTTAATTTTAATTTTTGAATTTTATTATTGTTTTTAATATAGCATTTTCGTTGCTTTTTGTTTTAACAACCGTTTGTTTAGTTTTTTTCTGTTTAAATTTAATGCTCCTGATGTATTCTTTCTGGGTGGACTTCGGATTTATTAAGTTACCGCCTTCTAAAGGTATTCTTTGTTCCTCTTTAGAGTAACTTAATATATAAAGCACCATTTTTGAAGTAAGTTGTTACCTACACACCTATATGTAATAAATGCATAAGTTGTGTGCAGCTTGTACACACTGCGCGCAGCTTACGTATGATTTTTCTTGCCATTAAATGGAAAATTTGGTGTTGGTTGTGTGTTGTTTTGCGAAAGAAGTTAATGTTCATAAAAATGTTTTGCTTGTTAAATAAATAAAAATAAAATAGAACAATTTAATTTTTTATGTAGATTGTCCTAAAAATATGCAAAAATTCAATTCGACGTAAAAAAAAACCATAAGTTACCAGAAAGGGAGGGGATAAAACACCACAATAAAGATTTTTTAGGAAAGAAATATTATTTCTAACGAGCTTGTAAAAGTGATTTAAAATGTGGTTAACCGTTGCTTTAATAAGTAAGCAGTAAACATAAACTTTTGCCAATTTTCGTTCAAATTAAAATTAAAACTATATGCCAAATCGATTTAAAAAAGAAGTCATGCATACACTTTTTGATTAATAGAATCGATTATCGATCCTGGAAAAAGAAGTACCCCATTTCATTTAAATTTTTAAAGGTGACCCCCTCCCTTCAGAAGGGTGAGGGTGTCGCGAAAAAAAACATCATCAAAAGTGTCCTTCTTTCCTCAAATAAGTATGCTAAATGCTATTAATCTGCTATAAACTGTATGTATGTGTACAGTGTAATCTTTTATTTTACGTGGACTACCCTATAGGTATGTTCTACATAATAAAATAATTCGATATGTAGGAAATAGGATTCAAGGCGTCCCTTCTGCAACCTTAAAAATTCTTGTCAAAATATTTTGTGAAACATGTCATTAAGAACAAACGAGAAGACACTATTTACTAAACGTGTTTCATACTTTTCTCTTTCAGCATACATAATCGAGTATATAATATTCCTAGTTAGGTATATTTTAGTAGATGATCGTTTTTTATATTTATATACGTTCCCTTTCATTTCTGTTTAAAATACATAGTTCATTCTAATTTCAATCCTTACTTAACTTTGATTAAAAAAAGCTTTGTACTCATTTATCATGTTTTGATGTTTTTTAAACCTGGTGTGAAGTGTTGCTAATTTTAAAACTTAACCTGTTGTTAACAGTACCTTATTGAATGCTGAACGCAACCCTTTATTGGCAATTCTTTAAATTTTGAACATACCAATATCAACTTTGATAACTGCTGAACTAAATTTGGCAAATGCCAAATTTTCTTAACACACATTTTGGGGAACTTTGCTTTTTCGATTTAATTCAGGAAGTGAAATGACGTCTTACCCGACTTATTAGAATGCCGTCGACTATATCAATTATCTTCTGTCTCTATCCAGTACAAGGAAAAATCATGTTGGTAGTAATTTTACGATATACAGCAAAGTAACTTTTAGTTTCTCTACTATCTGAATTTTTAGATTCCTCCATCACCTGAAACCGGATCAACAATCACAAATTGCCTTTCCCGAAGGAACAACAAACGACTTCTACGAAAATACATATTCATCGATTACAAACTAAAACGATAAAATATAACTGAAAAATCAGGGCGTATATTGCATATCATAGTAATTGCAGTGAAATTTACATTGGACAAACTAACAGGATACCTGCAAGGCTCGAAGGACACAAATTTAGTCACCGCTACGAACAAATCACATCAGCTCCTTTTCGAATACACTTAACAATAACTTGGTCGATAGAGGCGAATTGATATTTAACCGTATGTAAATGGAAAATGCAATTATAAATAATGCGTGAATTATCAATAGCATTTCTCTTGTCCAGACAGCTCAGTGGTATACATGTGAACTATGTTTTAAAAGGATCTTTTGAAATACTTATTTTTCCTTATGAAAGTTGAAATCGTAGCCCTCTTCAATAAAATGCTCTCCAAAAACACAAGAAGTAACATACCTTCTGCAATTGTATTTATAACATGTGCAACTCCAATGATTTCTATCCGTCTGGCGAATGTATATAGTCGCAGCCATTGCACGAAATCTAATATACCACAATATGCCTCCCTTTCAGTTTCAGAAGTGTTTTCCCTATACTGTATGAAGTCCTGACCTGACTCATTGTGAATTTAAATAGTCAAAGGATTTTATTATTTTTAAGAGTGAGATTTTCGATATAAGACAACTCTATATATTGTGACCAATAGATTGGAATTATTGTCATTATTTTGCAGTTGAGCCCTACCTAGTTGAAAACAGAATATAAAGAAATATTATTGGTTGCCCACGCCTAGGCAATAGCTTTTCCGGTATATCGTAAATAGTGCTAACCAGAAATTGATTTATCATTTTAATTGGATAAAAGTTGTCAAGCAGGACCGCAGTCCAACAAAATTATTCTCTTTTCCAGCTGTTATAATATTTTACATAGTTCAATAAATTCGAATGTAAGTAGGTAATACACAAATTAAATATAAAGACAGTGATAAAAGAGTAACAACACTATTAAAAATTTATAGATGAAGTTGATAACAATCATAAATTTATCTTTTAAACTTTTCTTTTATAGAAATCAGCAGAATTACCAAATTGCGCTTATATCGCCCTAATGAGCTCTATCTTATATAAACAAAAAAACTTATTAGTTTGATTATAGATTTTTTTACCCATTGAGTTATCTCTTATCGAGCCCCAGTAGAAAACGATAAAGCTAGTTTTTAAATCGTATTTTTCATCCTTATCGAATTTTTATCTAACGAATGGCGGAAACTTTATTGAGTTATTTTTTTTATGGCCAATTATGACGGTTCAAAAGCCATATATAAAAATAAGGGTCTAGAATAATGGACAAGAGGAAAAGTTATATTAGTTTTAGTGAAATAAAAAAATACTTTATGTAGAATAAAACTTAGGGTTTTATTCGTATTTAAGTATCTTAAGGACAGAATATTTTCCAATTTTCCAAAACTTTTCGGTAGAATTATCAGTGGAAGAAAAAAAAGAAAAGCGTTTGGCAAAGGCAACTTTAGAATGACGTCGTACATCGACGAAGGTTTATTTTAAAAATAAGATGTTGGGAGGCGATCAACAACTATCTTTCTTTCCTCTGCATATACTTTTATCTCTTTTAATGGATTGCAAAAGATGAGTTATTTCCACTTTGTTTAAAATGTTTACTACTGTGTTTCGATTATCAGTTGCTGACTAAAACTACGAGGATGGATTGAAAAGTTCGCGGCCTAGTCAAGAAAACAAAATAAAATACGTAGAAAAATATTTTTATTTTTCGACGTAATCTCCACCTACCTTCTTCCAACTGCTTTCCAAAGCTTCCACACCTGTTTCAAAAAAAGATTCCTCAAGGTGTTCAAAATACTGGTTAACTGCAGCTTCGACTTCTTCATTTGATGGAAATTTCTGGCCATCGAAGTGTTTTTTTTAGATTTGGAAACAGATGAAAGTCAGAAGGTGCCAAATCAGGAGAATAAGCCGGGTGGGGCAGCAATTCGAAACCACAATCACGAGTTTGAGCCATAGACTCAACAGACGTGTGAACGCGAGCGTTGTCCTGATGGAACAGAACTTTATTTCTCAGTAATCTTGGGCGTCTCTCTTTAATTCCTTGACGTAAACAACGCAAAAGGATGCAATAGTATGTCGAGTTTATTGTTTTGCCTTTCGGAAGGTAGTCCACCATAATAATACCTTTAGCATCCCAGCAAACTGACGCCATCACTTTTCCGACCGACAGAATTGCCATCGCTTTCTTTGGGGTCGGTTCACCAAATTTTTTTCCACTGCTTGGATGATTGTTGTTTTGACCCTAGAGTATAGTGGTGAACCCAGGTTGCGTCCATTATTACAAACCTATTAAGAAAATCTTGCGGATCAGCCTCAAACATCTCCAAACAGTCGCGAGAAACCGTGAATCGAATTCGTTTTTGTTCAACTGAAAGCAATCTGGGACCCACCTAACGAAAACCTTAGAAAATCCGACTTCGTTGGCAATGATGTTTTGTGTTCGTTCATACGAGATGCCTATAGTGTCTGCAATCTGCCCTGATAGTTAAGCTACGGTCTTACAATATTAGATTATACACTTTACCGATGTTTTCTTCAGTCGTAGACATCGTGGGCCGGCCGGAGTGAGACTCATCTTCAATGCTCTCTCGTCCACGTTTAAATTCTGCAACCAATTTTTTCATAGTGGTATATGACGGAGCAGATTTCCCTAGTGTGGTTTTTATATCATCGTGGATGTCCTATGGTGTTTTTTTAAACACGTTGTTCAATTTGTTCCATTTTTCCAAAAATGCTGCAATTGGTCTAACCTAAAAACCACAAATTCTACAGCAACTGTGACAACCAAAGAAAGTATGAACTTATTGAGGGTACTATAATAAAAATATTTTAATTATTTTTTGGTGAGGCTGCGAACTTTCCAATCTATCCTCGTACTTTATATAAATAGTCTCATCAAATCAAAGTTGTGCTTTACCTAAAATTTTGAAAAATGTCATTACTTATTTTCCGATATATTTGCTATTTCTCAGGTTTTTGGGTCCCTGGGTCACAAGAAACATAGTTACCCATTTCCGTCGGTCTGTCTGCTTGTTGGTCTGTTGGCACGATATCTCTTAAAGCTTTTGAAATAAGATACCGATTTTAAATTTGGTAGACGTATAATGCCTTTAAAGGGAACGTAGCATATAGTTTTTAAACGATATTGCTTTAGAGAAAAGGGATAAAAGGAATGGGTGTCGAAAAATATTTACGGTTGTGAAAGTAATATGGCTATTTTCCATGTTTTTTTTTTGTAAGATAATGAACAAAATTTGTGCCTAATTATTTACAATAAAACTTGAAATGATTTAAAGGATTGAGGGACGAAGGGAGAGGGATTACTTTCTATATATCGTATGACATGTCCTGTTTGGGGTTCTGGAAGTCCCAGTCTCAAAATTAGGTTAATTTAAAATTGCCCTCAATCCTGACAGAACAAGGGGTAAAAGGAGTGGGGACTGCTAAATATTGTATAATTTCAATAAAATTATGTGAATCTGTTCATATTTCTGGTTAAGATAATGAACTAATGGGTTAATTAATTGGAGCATAGAATTCATAGTAAATTATAGATGAGGTTAATTAAAACAGTTGAGGAATAAGTTAGAAAGGTTACTTAGGATATATCGTGTTATATATATATATATATATATATATATATATATATATATATATATATATATATATATATATATATATATATATATATATATGTGATATATATGACATAGTCAAATTTAATGTTTATATTGGAAACATGTTTGCAAAAAAAGTGCTGGGTAAATTATTTTATTATTTTTTAAAATAAATTAGGACAATTATATATTTAAAAAGATCTAAAACTCTTTTCACTTTAATGTAAATGACCACCCCCCCCCTGAGAAGGCCAGTGGTCTAACAACAATTTTTATGATGAATCAAATAAATGACTGGATACATCGAGTAAGTTCAATTGTGCATCGGCAAAATACCGTAGTGCTAGCAAGAGAATTTGTCACCTGTAATAAGGTAGCTTTTATTTTTTACAATATGCAGAGTTGGATAACACTGCATAGTTTTTATATAAACAACAATGCGTTATCTAATATATAATAATTAAACAGTTATTTCGTAATATAGATTCATAATACAAATTTTTGTTATGGGCGGCTTTATCACTTTGCGCGTATAACCTTTCTTTGTTTGGACTTCAGAGTTTAAACTAGTAGATAAATTTTCATCCATTTTTCTTTAGAGCCACTATTGCTTTTTCTAGAAATAGAATTTATTTACTATTCCATATCCCCTAAACTTTATTCAATACCACTCATACCTATATTTTAGTTAGGTTTGATATTCTTTCATCTTATTTTACTACACATTTTATTCTACACTGAAACGACTCAAAACAACTATCGTAGTTTTAACCAGTTATGAATTTTAGTGTTTTTTTTTTTGTGATTTACAGTTTCTCTAGACAGCGGGGTCTATAGATTTTTTTTATATATCTTATGTTGCTTATTCTTTGGTGTTTACTGATTTTAAAACAAAGTTAGTCTACACTTTCATCGTCTAGGCTTTACTTTAAAAATAACCGTTTTCTCCTACCAATTTTTCTCTCCAAATTTTTTCTTTAGCTCTGGCTCTCTGTGAATACCAGACCTATGTATTTAAATACATTTATATATATATATATATATATATATATATATATATATATATATATATATATATATATATATATATATATATATATATATATATACATATAATTATTGTTCATAAAAATATATAAAAAGACGCGATATATACCAAATATTTATGAAAATTACTTTACACTTTATCTAATGCAATCTCTGTAAGTTCAGGTTAGCTCAAGTTTTTGGCTTTTTGTGGCTAGGAAAATAATTTTTGCCTTGATTATTTCAAATTTCGACCACCTGTGTAATAATACAGATAGATAATTGAATATCAAATACTTCATTTTTTATTATATTTTTTAAAGAGCCGAAGAAAAAGTGTCTAATAGAGTTAGAGCTGAGATATTTGCTAGCTATTTTAATCTTCTACTGCGAGCATGATATGTGGCGGAACACTATCTGTAGCCAGAATATTTACCTATTATTATGTGCTACCAGATTTTCAACGTTTTCCATTATTCTTTGGCCCATTTAAATTCAGAGATTGGTCCTATTACTCTATTGTACAACATATCACACCACACCCAATCAGATTGTGTTTTATTTCTCTTATCGCTCTAGGATTTTCATTAACCAAAAATTGAACACACATGTATATATATATATATATAATATATATATATATATATATATATATATATATATATATATATATATATATATATATATATATATATATATATATATATATATATATATATATATATATATATATATATATATATATATATATATATATATATATATATATATATATATATATATATATATATATATATATATATATATATATATATATATATATATATATATATATATACATATATATACATATATATATATATATATATATATATATATATATATATATATATATATATATATATATATATATATATATATATATATATATACATATATATATATATATATATATATACATATATATATATATATATATATATATATATATATATATATATATATATATATATATATATATATATATATATATATATATATATATATATATATATATATATATATATATATATATATATATATATATATATATATATATATATATATATATATATATATATATATATATATATATATATATATATATATATATATATATATATATATATATATATATATATATATATATATATATATATATATATATATATATATATATATATATATATATATATATATATATATATATATATATATATATATATATATATATATATATATATATATATATATATATATATATATATATATATATATATATATATATATATATATATATATATATATATATATATATATATATATATATATATATATATATATATATATATATATATATATATATATATATATATATATATATATATTGTATATTTGAAAATTTGTTTGCCCCAAGCTATATAACTTTGTAAGGTGTTAACTTACCCGCTTTTTGAGGCGTTGTGAAAAGTTGTTTTTTTTCCCACGCTTGGGCGCACTTTTCTTGCAACCTCTTTTTAATTTCTGATAATGAATTGAGTGAATCCTGATTTTAAAAGAACTAAAGAAATTAAACAAACACTAGCTCAGTTTTCCTTGGTAGAGAGATATGGGTAAGAGATAATTTTTTACGTCTTTTTGGATTTATTTTTTTCTTATTTTTTTTTTTAAAAAACCTCAGTCTTACAAATTTTTGGGCACCATTCATTTTAAAATAGAAAGGATCTAACTTCAGCTAAAAAAATGAAAAAATACTGAAAGGGTGTTTACTGTTGTTAAAAATAAAAAATTTTCTAGTACAACCGTTTTTATCCTGAAAAGAAGATAGGTATTCAGTGAGACACTAGCTTTAATCTACACAAAAAGAAAATTTATTCATGATTTAAAATAAAAGTTCCAACCTTTGCGGTTTTAAGGATTACAAAAAATTCTAGCCTAACAGGTAGTTATTATTATTATTGAGTCCCTAAATCAGACATTTAAATTCTAAAACCTGACTACCCCCCGAAAGCGAAGAATCGTGATTTTCACTTCACTTTTTGTCAGTTCAAATTGCTATTAAGGCACTTACTTCGGGAATCGGTCTATTGATGAATGTTCTGGTAACTTACGGTTTTTATTTGGGCTTCTAGGCCTTCGATGGAACACAAAACCGATTTTACACTTTGTAGGAATCACTTAGAGCCCACTACGGCTTTACGTTAGAAAAAAACTTGTGCTTTACTTGGCTCTCATAATTGTTGCTATGAGCCTCTACTGCGGCTCGGTCGAAGTAAGCCTGGCTGCGGCTCGATGGAAATTCGCCTACTTGGCAGCTCGGTCGAAATAACCTACTTGGCGGCTCGGTGGAAATCAGCCTCTCTTCCTGTCCACCGGACTCTTAAATAAACCGTGGGCACTCTCTCGGTAATATGGCTACGCCGGAACCAAAAAACGGATACAAATATTTAACCAATCCCGGCGTATCGAGAGATTCGGTCGCAAACCCGCACAGCACACTATATACCGAACGGCTTGGAATTTCTGATTAATATACCGTTCGATACAAAAATGAAAAGAAGTACAATTTAAAGTGAAAAATCAGTAACATTACATGGTCTTAAAATCTAGAAAAAAATGAATGTTACATTTACCCCCTTCCAAAAAGAAATAGACTACACTAGTCTATTAAACTAAGGCTACTTATGAAAAGGTACAAAGTGGTACACTATCACTTACTACTAAGGTCAGAACTTAAAACAAAATTACAAACTTCGGACCTTACTACTAGACTTAATTTAATTAAGCACTAATATTAAGTACAATGAAAACCAAATGAAAATCTTTGCATGTACACAAGAATCTTATAACTAGACTTAACTTAATTAAGCACTAAGGTTAAGTACATCAAAAAGTAAATAAAATCCTTGCACGAACATAAGAAATACCTTTCTAAAGTAACAATCGCGGTCTTCTTATATAAAAGAATCAGCTCTGTTATTGTTACCAAAACAAAAAAAAATTTTTGTCTAGACTCTTGTCTAAATCAAAAAAATGAACTGAAACAAAGTATGAACACCCCCCTTAAAATATTTTAAGGATTGTCTGAAAATTTTCTATTTCAGCAAAAGAAATTTATAAAAATTCTTAAATAAAGAAAAACAAAAAAATAAGTGATTCTAGTGCAAACACTAACACTAAAAGGAGAAAAGTCTTGTAAGACCATTTAGCACAAGGCTAAAAAAAAATATCTGGATAAATATCCAGACAAACGCTCGGGAAAAATCGCTATCAATGCTTAGCTCATCGCTAAGAGAACATTCCAAATCTAGTATCACTACTAGTCGCACTCAGAAAATAATCGCACTCTACATCGCAATGTCGACGTCCTAAGACATCCAGACATGCTAAAATCGCTAGGGAAAAAGCTACATCGCGCAATGTCGACGTCCTGAGACATCCAGACATGCAAAAATCGCCAGGGAAAACGCTCTGGTTGATCGCCAGAAAACACGTCAGCTCATCGCCAACAAAACACTCTGGTATATCGCCAGAAAAAACCTCGGCTCCTCGCCAAGAAAACACTCTGGTATATCGCCAGAAAAAAGCCTCGGCTCCACGCCAAGAAAACACTCTGTAAATAGTCCTCGACTACACAAAGTCTGCGTTCTAAAAGAACAATCTCGCCATTAACATAGTGAGCAGCTATAAAAGCTAACAATATCACTATAGGCACAGTGAATAGCTACAAAAGCTAAAATTCACTCTAAACACAGTGAATAGCTATAAAAGCTAAAACTCACCAAACTGAATGATCCTGCTTCAAAAAGCAATGTTCTCTAAGAACAGAATGATTAGTCTGCGCACAACTAACATTCTAGGAAACATTCCCAATATAACTGTATGAGACAGCAAGTCTCGAAATAGGACCTCCCTAAAGTCATAATCCTATATATAGGAGTCCATAAACAAAACGACTCAAAATCACACATTTTGAGCACATGCCCTCAGGCAACCAACATACACTGAAATATATACAGAAATATATACAGAAATATATACAGAAATATATACCGAAATATACAGGAGTTCAAATCCCAAACTCTTGGTTTTGATAACTCCATACTGAGCTTGGTGAAAGCTCTTAGCAAAAGCTAATCAAATTTTCGGCACATCGCACCAAAGTGACAAATCTGCCTAGAAACATGAGCCAGAAAAAACGCCCTCCGTCATTCTTCAGGGTGGCTACACAGAGATATAAAATTAACCAGCATTGCGCTTCTCTTCAAGTTGCATGAAGAACCCTCGTGTACTGGTCTCGCCCTAGAACAACAACGAAAAACATTCAATCCATCCCACATAACAGGAGACAAACACCTCACCACGATATACTGAAAGGTGGAGACAATAAAATACGGAAATGGTGACCCTGGAGTCCACCAACAAAAGGGAGTAGATTATAGCATCCACTAAACTAAAACGGTGTCTACCACACCACCATAAGTCAAAAAAAAATTAATCAATAGGGTGTTCCGAAACACACTACTGCCAACAGCCTGTCACCACTAATAGGCTAATTGGAGCTGAGGTCGACTACAGTAGCTAGGCTCGCCTTTGGCTCAAATAGAAATAACCATTGAGTAACAAAACCTCTAAAGGTTTCAAAGGTCAAACGTTCGCCCCCCATAGACTACCCTTCCAATCAGTCTGTTCCTCAGGAAGACTAACTCCCTGCCAAACGTCGTAACGGCATCTGTTAGCACCCGGTGCATCACAGCCTGTAAAAACAGATAACTCATGGGATACAACCTAAAAGGTTTACAAGGTTAGCTTAACCAAGCTTCTAACGGAAATTTCCAAAAAACGAAAATGAGCTTAAAAAGCTACATGAAGCAAAAATTTCTCAATTTTTCGGTGGCAACGCAACAAAACTTTTGAAACGACAAGAGCTTTTCCAGCTTAATCAGAAACAAGAAGAAAACATCGTTGACAGCTAAAATATTCGATCATGGTGTTAATCGTCTTCCTAGACAACAGCCTCTAGAAGAAACTGCTACAGGTATCAGGCATAACCGTTTTCTGTCAGCCCAAACTTCTAGATTACCTCTTGGAAATCTAAAAATTCGGTTAGGAATCTTCCTTCACTGCGCTTAGCCTCTCTTGACAAGGTTCTCATCTCGGTATCAGATTTTGATCATTTCTTTGCGAAACGACTGTCTTACTCTGCTCTCATCTCCTGTAAATGATCAGCCTTTAGTTCTCCTGCAGGACTTCAATTTCCTATCAATCTGATAGTAAACCGAAAAAACTCAACATACGCCTATGAGTCCATGCAAAAAAAATTTTTAAAAAATTAGTGACTCAAAGGTAACGTTTAAACGGCCCTGAAAAGAATAGAGTATACCCTCAGTTTGTCAATTCAGAAGAAGAACTAAATCAAAATAATCCAAGTCTTAGACTCACTGGATAAACCAAAATCAATTTACTCTTAATTGCACCCAACATATACCACTAAGGTAATAGAAATACACCCACTCGGGTAACAAACTTTGAAATTGCTCATAAAATCTTTTGACTCAACATCATACCACGCGAGCTCCATCTTGCGCTTGTCCAAACTCAAGATCACTTTGGATTGCCTCTAATCAAAATTTCGCTTCCAAGTGTCAAGAACTGGATATTATTTGGGGTCATAAACAAATCAAATCCCGCGACCACCGACATACCAGTCTTATGATATATCCTGAGTGTGACTCCTTCGCAAGCTCGCTAAAACTGAGTCGAGGCTAAACATCAACCACAATCAACCTAAGTTTGGGATATGGCCAATACCCAAAACCTTAGCATTAAACAATAAAAGTAAGCTATTCTCTGCTCAACTTTTATAACAGTCAAAAAAAACGAGGTCGTCACCTCTACAGAGCAACATCAAAAAAAAATAAAGTAAAGCAATTAAGATAATGTAAATATAAATTATTCTTCTTCTGACAAACTTTCATTAGGGTTAGGTTCATTGAATGGTTTTAAGTCTTTAATATGCCATCGTCCTACTTTAGTCCCATCTAAATTAACTAAACCATAAACTAAGTCTGAAATCTTTTCTCTTATCACGCAATGCACATACTTAGGTACCAACTTAGATGTGAATTTATCAGCTGCACTGGAGAGAATTTTATTTTTTTCGCCAAACGTGATCACCTATCTTAAAGGAAAAATCCCTTTTTCTAAGGTTGTAAGACTTACTGTTCCGTTCATAAGCCTTATGTATCTTACTACGCACGTCGGTGAAAATATCTTTTAAACCCTTTAAATTTTCGGCGTACGCACCCCTGTTACCCGGAATTATTTCGCTGTCAACATTGACATCCAAATCTAAATTTTTATAATACGATCCGGATAGAGGTATATGTCTGCCGTAAACTAGGAAAGACGGTGTGAACCCTGTTACTTCGTGTCTTGCGGTATTTATTGCTTTTTGAATTTTGGAAATATTGCCATCCCAAGTGTCATGTGAATCAACGTAACTTCTTAAAGCGGTCCCGATTGTTCGGTTATTACGTTCGACAAAATTACATTGTGGAGAGTACACGGGATTAAAACGGATATTAAAACTATAAGTTTCACTTAGGCTCTTAAAACTCTTAGAGGTAAACTGAGTACCGTTATCGCATATTAAGAGCGATGGAACACCGTGGATTAGAAAGACATTATTTTCCAAAATTCTCTCTATATGTCCAGCTTTAGAGCTTTTCAAAGGAAATAGCATGGTATACTTTGTAAACCAGCAAGAAACCACGAGAAGCCATTTATTTCCCCTTTTTGAACGTGGAAATGGGCCTACTAGATCAGCTGCTATGACTTGAAAAGGGTAATTAACCGTTTTCTCTTTTCCCATCAGTCCCATAGGTAGTGTATTTGGAGATTTCTGCGCTCCACATACTTCACAAGTCCTCACAAACTTTAAGATATCAAAACGCATTTTTGGCCAGTAATACTGTTCCTGAACCCTGTAAAGAGTTTTATAAAAACCAAAATGACCAGAAGTAGGAGGAGTGTGACACATGTCTATAATTTCCCCTCTCTGCGGTTTAGGAACTAGAATTTTCCACTCCGGTACATTAACTTTTAAAGGCAACTGGTTTGGGATAAATTTGTACACGAAATCATTTTCCACCTTCCACTGCGGAAAATTTTGAGGAAATTCTTTAATTTGCTGCCGCAAATTATCGTACCATGGATCAATGCGATCTACATCAACTGTATCAATTCTTACGCCAATCTGTGCATTAAGACTGTTTTCGTCCGCTGTATGATCTGGGATTCTTGACAAAGCGTCAGGAATAACATTGTGGACTCCTTTTCTATGAATTAAATTAAATGTATGTTGTCTCAGCCTAATCGCCCAACGCGCTAGTTTGCCACTAGGGTTTTTAATAGAATTAAGCCACAATAAACTATAATGATCTGTTATGACCGTGAAAGGAACACCTTCTATGTAAGGTCGAAACTTTTCGATGTTAAAGAGTACTGCTAAACATTCTTTTTCAACAACCGAATAGTTACGTTCAGCCTTTGATAAAGTTCTAGTGGCATACGCTATCACTCTTTCCTCACCATTGATTTTCTGTGTTAGGACGCCCCCTAAACCGGTATTAGAAGCATCACTAGAAATATAAAACTGTTGGGAAAAATCTGGTGGGGATAAAATGGGAGCTGAAACCAATAGCTCTTTAATCTTTATAAAAGATTCTTCGGCTGCCTTTGTCCAATCTATCGATTGTCCTTTTTTTTCGTCCTTTCAAAAGATCATTAATAGGCGACAACAGGGTAGAAAAATTCTCGATAAAACGTCTGTACCATGAACACATTCCTACGAAGCGCTTAACTTCCGTAGTATTAGTAGGTCTTGCATAATTAACCATGCTTGCTACTTTATCCGGATCGGTACGCAAGGAATTTGAGCCTACAATATAGCCTAAAAACTTTAGAGAAGTTTTGAAAAAATCACATTTGCTCAAATTTATCGTCAGTCCGGCCTCTTTCAATTTATCTTTTACTTCTTTAAGTAAACGAATATGCGATTCGAAGTCTTCCGATGTTACTAAAATATCATCTAGATAGGTAAAAATATGTGGCTCATATTTCGGACCAAATATAGCGTCCACTAAACGTTGCTGAGTTTGAGCAGCGTTCTTTAGACCAAACGGCATAGTGACGAACTGAAATAGACCTCGGCCTACTACTGCAAAAGCGGTCTTTTCCTTAGAGGATTTGTCTAAAGGAATTTGCCAGAAAGCCTTTCTAAGATCTATCGAAGATACATACTTAGCATTCCTGAGTGATGTCAAAATTCTGTCGATGTTCGGTAATGGATAGTTATCAAATTTGCTGACCTTGTTGAGCTTTCTTCCGTCAAAGCATAGACGATACTGTCCATCGGCCTTTTTCACCAATAAGATTGGAGAACACCAGGGACTGTTTGATTCTTCAATCACTCCGAGTTTCAACATTTCGTCTAACTCTTTATTTAATACTTTTGACATATAAGGAGACATGGCGAAGGGCCTTGTCTTTACAGGACTGGCGTCAGCCGTATCTATAGACATGGTGATCTTATCCGTTCGGCCTAACCTATCTTTACTACTTATTTCATTGAAAGAGCTTATTACTTTTTCTGCTTTTAAGCGTTCCGTCCGCGAGAGATCATCTAGGGTACATAGACGCGAGAAAAGGTTTTCTAAAGAACTTTCTGAATAACAATCTTTAAAACTTGTTTGAGAATTGACTTCTAGGGACTGTGGATACCACGAATTATTTTTAAAATTTACTAAAATTCCGAATTTTTGTGCAAAATCACATCCTAAAACCAAAGTATGTGATAGAGAAGGTACTACTAGAGCAGAGATTACTAAACAATGACCATTGCAGACTAGCGGCAACTCAACCGTACCTAAAACTCTTAGACGGCTGCCATCTGCAGTGGTAACACTTCTATTTTTGACATGGCATATTTTTATACTTAAACGACTTAAAATTTTAATACCATTCTGACCTACAACGGAGGCATTTGCACCAGAGTCAAATAAAGCCGAGAAATGGGCACCTAATAGATCTATCTTTATATGCGGTCTATTATCTGAATATTTATGCACGAATAAAGGAGACATGTGACCATTTGGAGAAGCAGGAGTTTTAACTTGAGAAGGAGAATTTTTATTAGACTTTAAAAAATCAGAAACTTTTTGTAACCATTTAGTCCAATCTGATCTATTGGAATATTTTTGTCCATCCGTGTTTCTAGAACGTTTTGGATTAGGGGCTTTACTGCGAACGTGAGCTTGTGACTTAGCCGAATGATTAGAGGCTTTTTTGTTGGACTTAGTATATCCGCCTCGGTAATATACCGTCCTTACTCGTTTTTTGTACACTTGGGGCATGATGCTAGTCTCACACCAGTTGTTCCACATTTGAAACAAAATACCCTCTTCGGTGCTGTACAATTTTGGTAAGTGTGATTCGGACCTTTGCAATTCCAACACGTGAAAATTGCCTTAGGTGAAACCGACCTGTCATTCACTTTAGCTGCAGTGTCGCTAATTTTAGAATCACTATCTTTTCTTTTACCCGTTTTCTGGTTACTCCTAGGGTTCCGATTTACATTCCCAACCTTATTTGTCGAGACTCCACTTCGGCCATTTGGATTATACTCTACTTGATGTATATTAGTTTCGCCTTTTGGTCTGCTCTTTTCCAACAAATAATCGGACTCTTCAAGTTTTCTACATAACCCGGCGAGTTCGGCTACCGAATTAATATCTAGTAGAGCTAACCGATTGACGAAGCTAGGCAGAATATTCCTACGTATAAATTTAACTTTGGTACTTTCCAAAGGCTTGGTGGACAACCTACCAAATAAAGATTCCATGTGGGCAATAAAAATCACATGGACTCATTCTTCTTTTGTCGCCTCCTCTTTATTTCCGACCACAATTCTTCATCATCATCATCACAGTGCAAGAAGTCCTTCTTTAGCCTATCTACCAAGGAATGCCAGTCGTTGACACTTGATTTTATGCTTCTAAACCAAATGAAGGCATCGCCAGTGAAAAATTCAACAGCAGAGCTGAAAAGTTCATCTTCCGATACTTTCCTAGCTTGAGCTATTTCAGTCAGCCTCTCCAAAAAAGGATAGAGTCTCTTTGAGTCTCCATTAAATTTCAATTGCCATTCGCTGACAGGAATATTTCTGGCTGCGCAATTCACGATTGGAGCTGGTACATTTATGACTGGGGTTGTAATAGGCAGCTGTGGTAACTCATGACCAGGAGCTATCTTTTCTGCAAGATTTGCTTCCATGAGCACACACGTAGCTATTGTTTCCTGAACATATCTGGAAAACTTCGACGCTTCCTCTTCGTCATCCGGCATGGGAATTCTTTGTACGCGACCCGCTACATGCGATAAACGTGACTTAACCCGGTGTACAAGTGAATCATTTGGATCGCCGTCATAACTATCGATTAAGTTTTGGATAGAATTTAAACTCTTTTCGATACCAGCCGTTTCCTCTTTAATAGACAGAGTGTCATCCCCTATCTTTATCGTTTTTCCGGGCTCATTAATTTCTTTACTTAAGATCCTCGTTAGAATCTTTCTTTTATCCGCGACCGGACGTTCTGAGAAAGTACGACGGATTTTCAGTTCATAGTCTAATTCATATTCCAGTAGGTGATTGACTTTAAAATTGAAGGCTTCCATGATAAATGTATTTAGATTATAAAATTTAAAAGAATTGTTTAAAAAGTCGTAAAAATATTTCTCCTGTGCTCCCAATAGTTAAAATAAAAAATATGTAAAGGCACTTAAAATATGTAGACTTCTTTACCAAACATTTAAAAAATCTTCAACAATTTCAAAAAAAATTTCTAAGTATTGCCTTTTATTAAAATTCTTTTACCAAATATGTTAAGAATTTTCAACAAAAAATCTCCAAATACCGTTTCGTATCAGCAAAGTATTTTTAATATTCATGCAAAACAGCGATGAGAAAAAAAGTACAGTTTTTTCTTCGGTTCCGCAAAATAAATCTAACACTGCAAAAATTAAAGTAAACCAGCATATCTGCTAATCTGAACTATAAAAGTAGCTTTTAAGAAGAAAAAAGTAGGAATCTCTTATCTTTGAGTCGATTAACAAAATTCAAATATCTATACTACCATCAGATAAATTGAAATAAATAATTCTACAAATTTCCTGCTTTTGTCTTATTGCTATAGTGTAGTTTCGTTTAATAAACCTTATGAAATAAAAATATCTGAAAAGTTAGAGCTTTTACTTTGTTCGAAAGCTAGTACACTGAACCCTTTAAAAAATAAAATTCCAAAAGCCCCGCGTTGACAGCGTCATTTTGTAAGGTGTTAACTTACCCGCTTTTTGAGGCGTTGTGAAAAGTTGTTTTTCCCACGCTTGGGCGCACTTTTCTTGCAACCTCTTTTTAATTTCTGATAATGAATTGAGTGAATAATGATTTTAAAGGAACTAAAGAAATTAAACAAACACTAGCTCAGTTTTCCTTGGTAGAGAAATATGGGTAAGAGATAATTGTTTTACGTCTTTTTGGAATTATTTTCTATTTTTTTTTTTAAAAAACTTCAGTCGTACAAATTTTTGGGCACCATTCATTTTAAAATAGAAAGGATCTAACTTCAGTTAAAAAAATGAAAAAATACTGAAGGGTTTTACTGTTATTACTAAAAAGAATTTTCTAGTACAACTTTTCTTATCCTGAAAAGAAAAATAGGTATTCAGTGAGACACTAGCTTTAATCTACAAAAAAAGAAAATTTATTCATGATTTAAAATAAAAGTTCCAACCTTTGCGGTTTTAAGGATTACAAAAAATTCTAGCCTAACAGGTAGTTATTATTATTAGAGTCCCTAAATCAGACATTTAAATTCTAAAACCTGACTACCCCCGAAAGCGAAGAATCGTGATTTTCACTTCACCTTTTGTCAGTTCAAATTGCTATTAAGACACTTACTTCGGGAATAGGTCTATTGATGAATGTTCTGGTAACTTACGGTTTTTATTTGGGCTTCTAGGCCTTCGATGGAACACAAAACCGATTTTACATTTTGTAGGAATCACTTAGAGCCCACTACGGCTTTACGTTAAAAAAAAACTCGTGCTTTACTTGGCTCTCATAATTGTTGCTATGAGCCTCTACTGCGGCTCGGTCGAAGTAAGCCTGGCTGCGGCTCGATGGAAATTAGCCTACTTGGCAGCTCGGTCGAAATAACCTACTTGGCGGCTCGGTGGAAATCAGCCTCTCTTCCTGTCCACCGGACTCTTAAATAAACCGTGGGCACTCTCTCGGTAATCTGGCTACGCCGGAACCAAAAAACCGGATACAAATATTTAACCAATCCCGGCGTATCGAGAGATTCGGTCGCAACCCGCACAGCACACTATATACCGAACGGCTTGGAATTTCTGATTAATATACCGTTCGATACAAAAATGAAAAGAAGTACAATTTAAAGTGAAAAATCAGTAACATTACATGGTCTTAAAATCTAAGAAAAAATGAATGTTACATTTTATATATATATATATATATATATATATATATATATATATATATATATATATATATATATTTATATAAATATATATATATATATATATATATATATATATATATATATATATATATATATATATATATATATATATATATATATATATATATATATATATATATATATATATATATATATATATATATATATATATATATATATATATATATGTATATATATATTTATATATATATATATATATATATATATATATATATATATATATATATATATATATATACATATTTATATATATATATATATATATATATATATATATATATATATATATATATATATATATATATATACATATATATATATATATATATATATATATATATATATATATATATATATATATATATATATATATATATATTGGAACGTTTCATATGGGGAGTAAAGAAAATGTACTGAATACTAAAAACAAGAACTGGTCAAACTTTTCAACATGTGTCTAGAAACTGAGAAAATAGCAATATTGTGACATACTATTTCAGAAAGTTGGACAATTACCGCCCGATTATCTTACTATCTCATATTTATTAACTTTTGACTAAAATCATCCCCAATAGATTAAAAAATAAGTTAGGTTCCTACCAGCCATGCGGACAGGCTGGTTGTAGATCCGGTTATAGCAAATGCGACCACTTACAGAAAATGAGAAATATCCTAGAGAAGAGCAATGAATACAATTTCGAACTTTACATAGCCTTCATAGACTATGAGAAGTCTTTTGACTCTGTCGAAATATGGGCAATCATCAACGGCTTGAACAATTATAGAATTGATTCTAGATACACTACTCTACTCAAAGATATATACGAAAACGCGATTTACATAAAACCTAGTACAGGACAAATACGATAGGAAGAAGTGTAAAACAGGGATATACAATCTCTTCTAAGCTACTTATTACAGCCCTAGGACACATATTCCGCCAACTAGATTGGACAAAGGAGAGCCTGAAGATAGATGGTGTGTGTCTGAGTCATTTAAGGTTCGCAGACGATATTACAGTCATCAGTAGTAATCCACATGAGTTACAAGAAATGATAAATGTTTTACCACTCAAAGACAATTGGTCCTAAGATGAATAAAAGTAAGACAAAAATATTAACCAACACCAATAGCAACATAGTTAAAAATTTAGAAGGAACGGCTCTTGAGATTGTTAAGGATTATGTATATCTGGGGCAAGAAATTACTACGACGAGAGACAGTGCCTCGGATGAAATTTCAAGAAGAATCCGACCTGGATGGTGCGCATTAGGAAATTAAGTTATATATTCAAAGATAAAGCCATCTCAAGTTGAAGGCCAAAGCTTACGATCAGTGCATCCTACCCGTATTTACATATTGCGCTGAAACTTGGAAACTGAATAAAGCTGATATACAAAAACTATGGACTTGGACCTAGAGAACACACGGGATAAAACTTAAAGATAAAAAAGAAACAAGTGGATATGTGAACAAACGAAATTAAATGATGTTATAGAGCTCATAGCAGAAAGAACGTGGTAATTGGCTGGAGATGTAGCACGGACGACCGATGATCGATGAACCAAGCGAACATTAGACCC
>CM032455.1:81266503-81272592 GCA_019049505.1 Pachyrhynchus sulphureomaculatus
AACAGAAAGGCGTGGGTTACACGGGAAATTTTTCAAGAATGGTATTCTAATAGTTTTTGCCCATCAGTCAAATCATACTGTGACAGAAATGGGCTTGAACCTAAAGTTATATTACTCTTAGACAATGCCCCAGGACATCCAACCTCACTTGATACGCCCAGAGACTTAAAAGTGTACGTAAAGTTCCTTCCACCAAACACTACGTCAATATTACAACCTATGGACCAGGGAGCAATAGCAAACTTCAAAGCTTATTACCATCGCCGCACTTTTAGCCAACTAATTCATGAAACTGACGGGGAAGGAAGACAGTCTATGCGAGAGTGGTGGAAGTCATACAACATTATGAAGTCTATTCACAACATAGAAGAGGCTTGGAAGGAAGTTAAAATGAGTTGTATGAATGGGGTGTGGCGTAATCTTTGGCCAGATGTAGTGGAAGCACCTAGAAGAATTGTCCAGATGCAGAGACAAGTGCTTGAAGACATTGTTGCAATGATTGAGGGGTCTGAACTTGAAGATGTCACGGTAGAAGATCTCGTAGAACTTGTAGCAAACGCACGACGATCCTATTAGCAATGAAGATCTGATCGAGTTACAGAATAATCCTATCTACGATGAGGAAGAACAAGTAGAAGAGAAAGTTTTATCTTCAGGGGAAATACAAAATGCACTTTCAAAAATTTATTCAGGTTTGGACATATTGCAGAGTATAGACAATAATGATGACCGTGTCTTGACCGTGTGTCAAACAATTAAAAACAGTGTTGGGTGTTATGAACGTATTTTACAAGAACGTAAACAAAACGTTACCCAAAAGACAATAGATGTATTTTTCCGTAAAAAATAAGAGTATGTATTGCATAAAGTGTTCTTAGAATTAAAGTGATTGATTAAAATGATTTGTATTTTTTTGTATTAAATTTTGACTATGTTTAATCATAAACCTCGATATACGCGAATTTCAGTTAACGCGATTTTTTTCGGAACGTATCCCTCGCGTAAAGCGGGGTATTACTGTATATATATATATATATATATAAATATATATATATATATATATATATATATATATATATATATATATATATATATGTAATATATATATATATATATATATATATATAAATATATATATATATATATATATATATATTCTTGACTTTTAAAAAGAGAAAAGTATGCTGAGGTCAACCGAGGTAAAACCAAGTAATGTAAAATCGGAAAGTAAACAAACCGCTATCGGTCGGACCTTTATTCAATTTATTCCCTTGTGAACCTTAAAAGTCGCATCCTATCTGAAAATTTTTCACCGCTATTCATCCGACGTTCAAAACCTGAGAGAATTTCGAAATCTGTCTCAGAGTTAGAAAACAAATAAAGATTCGTCAAATAAAAGGAATCGACGCTGACTTAAATGGAGATACACAGGAGTCAAAAACAAGAATTTTCGGCAAAAACTAGGCACAAAAAAGTTTTACCTGACACATAATATTCAACTGCTAACACACAAAACTTTCTGAGATATTTGAAAAAAAATGAATTTTCTTATTTTTACTTGCCAGACAAGTATTGTGTTCGTAACAAAAGTACACTTCTTCATGTTTTAGGATCCGTGTATTACGAAGAACATTGTCCTATATTCCTATCGTCCTGTTTGCCTAGCTATCGACTCTATAACTCTCAAATAAAATGTGATGTCTATTTTATATTTGGCAGATGTATAACCTAAAGTAGGAATGTAATCCATAGCTATTAACAATATTGCTATAAGAGGATGTTGATTTTTCTTGGATTTTGAATAAATTTTGAGTTTAAAATTTTAAGTTAAAATTTCTATAGTCACATATATCAGGGTTTAATGTGGCGGTGAGTGGGAAGGTGTTTAAAAGAATTCTGCGTATATGCGGTCTTATTACGTCTTGGAGGCGGGGTATCCAAATATTGTGTTATTTTCCCATTATTTTTACTTATTTATGATAAAATATGTAATAAAATATTAAAGTATGGTAGGAAGTTAGAGGGGCTGACCCGCATATATTGTGTAATACGACCTTTTTACGATTCTTAGAGTCGAAGAATCTGAAAATTGTGTTACTTTAATTTATTTTCATTTATTTACGGTTAATCATAAAAAAAATTAATTAACTTACTAAAATATTACAATTTTGCCAAGCATTCACATATTTAGACCCAGTGTGTAACATTTTGAATGTGTGATCTGATATGTGTGACTTTTCTCTATTTTTATAAGGACAAATCTATAAAATATCGGAGGTTGTTGTTTGTTGCTAATTTTACAACATATGTACGAAAAAATATAACCGACTTTAGTAAAAAGTAAAAAAAATAATATACTCTGGTAATATTTACAAGTTAATATCTAGCTCTTTGCTAAACGAAAAGCATATGTTACATATGTAATATGTATATATATATATATATATATATATATATATATATATATATATATATATATATATATACATATATATATATATATATATATATATATATATATATATATATATATATATATCTATATCTATATATATATATATATATATATATATATATATATATATATATATATATATTTATATATATATATATATATATATATATATATATATATATATATGTATATATATGTATATATATGTATATATATGTATATATATGTATATATATATATATATATATATATATATATATATATATATATATATATATATATTATATATATATATCTATATCTATATCTATATCTATATCTATATCTAATATATATATATATATATATATATATATATATATATATATATATATGTATATATATATATATATATATATATATATATATATATATCTATATCTATATCTATATCTATATCTATATCTATATCTATATTCTATATCTATATATATATATATATATATATATATATATATATATATATATATATATATATATATATATATATATATATATATATATATATATATATATATATTACGCACCTAAAAGCGAATACTGCAGACTTATAGTAAAAGAAATGATTTCTATTAAACAAACAAATTGTAAAATTTATTTTATAAATAAACTTTAATTTTAGTTTTTATTTAGTACGTGGATTCAGCTTTATTTATATATACTTAAATTTTTTTTTATTATCCTCACCAGTCACAATTGCTTAATTTAATAACAACCTAATAAGCTAACAAGTATAAAGAGTTTATATCCACTACTTGTAATAATAATCCAGACTCTTTTTGTTATGTCTGTGGAAAATTTGAAGTGACTAAATATTGAAAAAAATTTAGTGATAATTAAAAATATATACTTGAAATGTTTTGCAATTCCTGGTTCAAATCAAAACGATGATTGGGTACCTCATTTTGTATATAATAACTGCAATACATCATTGATTCGGTGGAATCAGGACTCGGTTTAAGCTATAAAATTCTATTTTGCTTTGTGTTAAATGGTTATAATACAAAAAAAAAAACAGATATTTTCTATGCAATGGTTACCTCAGTAACATTTCCTGTTTTTCAAGGCTAATAATGACATTACAGGAAATAGTGTAGGTAAAGCAATGTATATTGATCTGTAAATACCTGAATGTAAGGAATTTTCGGGAGATGAAGCTGATTCTAGTGAAAGAGAAGAAGCAACTCACAAGCAAATCTAATGAAGCGAAGTGCCCAAAAGAAATTGAATTAAAATATCGGAGATGAGTGACACCGACGAAATCTAAGATCCCTCAGCAGTTTAGCCAAATGGAGTTGAATGGTCTTATTAGAGATGTATGACTATCAAAAGAATTTGGTGAAATATTAGCTTCTGAATTGAAAGAAAAAAAACTTTGTTGCTGCCAAAAACTTATGTTACTTTCTACATACCCAAAAAAAAAAAATTTTAAATACTTTGCAGAAAAAGAGTTCCTTGTGTATTGCCAAGACATACTTGTCTATTCAATGTAATAAAGCCAGCTTCTTAAAGCCTGAAGAATTGAGTTTTATTCATCGATTCATCGAAGGGAAGTCCTAAAGCAGTCTTGTTGCACATCACAAATGTCTTAGCTCCCGTATCGATTGCTCATTCTATAGTATATAAAGAAAATTATGAAAATATTCGCAAGTCCTTGAGAAAATCAAATATAAATATCATAAGTGGCACGTTTGTGGAGGTGTGGTAAGGCCTAAATAATACCATTAATGTCTAAAAAATTGAACTTGGCTCACTTGAAAACTCCATGGCCCTCTGTTTGGTAAAAAATAGCCTTACACATGAATGTATAAGAACTTATAAATGGATTTTAATATTTCATCCCCTTACGACTTCGTTATTCGAGATTTGTAGGGGTGTTTCACCTACTAGTTGAGATTATTATCCTATTTTGAGCATTGGAGAGTAAATGATCGATTGGATTCGCTTGGGCTCGATTGGGGTTGATTTGGTGAATAGCGGGGGTAGGAAGCATTTTCGCGAGTTGTGTCCATTATGACTTTTATTAAGGAGCATAAGATCTAGCTCTGTGCAAAATTTGGAGTCATTTCACCGAAACGCAATTTTCATTTAAAGTGTGCGTGGTCCTTTCAGATGCCAAATTGCAAGCTGATGAAGGATTATGAATTTTCCGAACAATATGAATAATATTGAGAAAAAAGCTTTGACCCGTTTCAAAGCTGTTACTAAAAAATTTTTAACTAATCTATAAGACTCTGACTATAGAAACATAGTAGATAAGATGTTACCAGCATTTAAAAAACTAGAATGTCTCATGAATATAAAAAATGCATTTTCTCTATTTTCACCTAGATTATTTCCCACATAATTTAGGAGATTTCAGCGAAGAGCAAGGAAGCGGTTTCACCAGAATATAAAAGACGTAGAGACTAGATACAAAGGGAGATGGGATAAACACATATTAGCCAGTTTTTGTTGGCTACTAAAAAGAGATGCGATACATAAACATAAAAGTAAAGCGATTTGAGGAACTTTCGAAAATAAAAAAGTCCGTAAAGAAAGAAGCAAAGAATTCTAAAATAATCTAAGTGAGAAGCAAGGGGACACACTTGAATAAAGCACCCGATGGTGAGAGGCGAGGCGACTCATTTTAATAAAGCACACCGATGAGGATAGGCTAGGGGATTCACGTAAATAAAGCACCCCGAGGGTAAGAGGCGATGGGAATTACCATAATAAGTGGGTGAGGGGCGATGTGACTCACTTTAATAATGCACCAGGAGAGTGAATAGCAATAGAACTCACCATAATCAAGCATCTTGTGAATGGAAGGGCTGGACTAATTGAGGATATTTCAGGATCCTGACGTAATAGATCAATTCTGTTGACATGTTTGCTTTGAGCGACCCAAAATACGTATAGATATGGTGGTCTGCTTTTTTTTTGCATTAGGTTATATTATGGTTATAGTTGTTGTTGTAGTTGAACAATTGGCTAAGCTACGCTCTTAAGGTATGTCTGAAAAGTTCTATTTGTGGCTCCCAAGTTTCCCCAGAGAGCGTTCTTTACGAGTGTCGGTCGACGGATTTCTTTGTTTCACATTCTACCGTCGATTTCCAAGGAACAACACCACCTACTATTCTCATAGTGCAGTCAAGGATGCCCGATATTGTCTTCAGACAGCGTATCATAAAACATATTTTGATGAAGCTAGACACCAAAAAGGCTTCTGCCGCTGACGGAATACCTGCCATAGTTCTCAAAAACTGTGCGGGGGAACTAACACCAGTTTTCTATAGACTTTTCAACCTATCCTACAGAAAGGGAATATTTCCTTCCTGCTGGAAATGGCCACAGTTCAGCCGATACCTAAAAAAAGCAAGAAGACCTTGACAAATAACTACCGACCAATCGCACTGCTTTCAATAATATCGAAAGTAATGGAAAAGGCTATCAATCAGCATCTCCTAAAATATCTTGAAGGATTCAACATTATTAGCGATCACCAATATCGCTTTCAACAGGAGATCTTCTGGCTTAATGTAACACATGTTTGGAACAACGCAATTGAACACTTTGGAGAATTTTGAGCAGTTGCTCTTGACATATTCAAGGC
>CM032455.1:81272692-81400192 GCA_019049505.1 Pachyrhynchus sulphureomaculatus
ACCCAAAAAAAGGTGGAAAAACCTCTTATAAATGAAATTTAAAGGAGAATACAACAGTATCTCAATTATTTTCTTATTTAATAATTAAGAATATTTTCACTGACTAAATGGGAAAAATAAATAAAGCAAGTATTCTTTTGGCTTTTTGTAATTCACTTACCACTAAAATTGATATTTTATCACAATATATGCACCAGATATATTTTTCTGGTTATAATATATATAATATTTTTCTAAGGTTAATCGATAAAAGAACAGCGAAGAATTCTTTAAGGGAAAATTCGATAAACGTCAAAATAATATTAGAACATGTTTTACCACATTCCTAATATTTAAAAACTACTCCTAGTACAATTCATGTACAAGGATTAATAAGTATTCAAGAGTAGATTCAATAAACTTTTAATATTTGACTCCCGCTTTAAATATGATGTGTCTCCTCGAAGTCGAGTGAACAACTAACTATGTTATATTTAATATATGTGTATAGTTTAGCACTCAATTAATTATTTTCAAGAAAATATATAAAGACATTAGATATAGGTGATCACCCTTTATTGTATGATTATTTAATTATCTAGTATAATTCATTTCTCATTTTTGTTCTAGAATCTGCAATAATCATATATTTTTATATTATAAAAAAAAATAAAAATCTCTATAGCACTAACAAGAAATATACATATTTATGTAGCTTCCTTTTTACTTAGGGAAAAATAATTTCCTCTTTTTCTATGTTCAGAGTAACCGGTATTGTTTTTCGAGCTAAATTTACCTAAAAAGCTTAATTTGCTTAGGAATTTTATTTATATTTTCTCACGTCAGATTGTTATTTTTCTGTCTAAAATAAGTATACTAAATATAATTTGATTGACATAAAAAAAGGAGAACCTTAATCTACACATTATATATTCACGTTATTTGAAAAATAAAGGTTCATAATTACACGGATGGACGGGGGAACTGTAGATGCAATCCCAATAACAATCAATTACGGATTTATAAGTAATAGTAGTGCTTATGATTAGATCTAAATTATATATATATTGCTAATAGGTAGTTGCAGATAATGTAGATAACAGGATGAGAAACTAAAAGTATGGCATTCAGTTGTTGATAGAGAATGATGCGCCTTTAGCATTGATACATATATATATATATATATATATATATCTATATATATATATATATATATATATATATATATATATATGTATATATATATATATATATATATATATATATATAATATATACATATATATATATATATATATATATATATATATATATATATATATATGCAACGTATCTCTGTCTGTCTGTCTATCCGTTAGTGCGCTTATCACTGGAGAACCACTTATCCGATTTACGTGCTTTTTTTTTAAAACATACATATATTTTCTGGCCAGGTTAAAGGCTATATTTTATTACGTCAGATAACATAAGGAATAAGCAGTGACGATAATAGTGAATCGAGTAGGAAAAAAGTTTGCCGCTAGAGCGTCCTCTTACAGTACACTGCCTAAATCATTAAATATGGAACAATACCATGTGACAAAGAATATCTATAATATATAAAATGCAACGTCTCTCTGTCTATATGTCTGTCCGTTAGCGCGCTTATCTCTCGAGAACCACTTATCCGATTTACGTGTTTTTTTTTTTTAATTCATAAATTTGTTCTCTGGCCAAGTTATCTATAATTTTCTACAATATCTATAATATATAAAATGCAACATCTCTCTGTCTGTCTTCCCGTTAGTGCGTTTCTCACTCGAGAACCACTTATCCGATTTACGTGTTTTTTTTTTTTAATTCATACAGATGTTTTCTGGCCAGGTTATATAATAATAATACTAATCTGTGTAACATATATAAAACGTAACGTCTCTCTGTCTGTCTGTCTATTAGTGCGCTTAGCACTTAAGAACCACTTATCCGATTTACGTGTTTTTTTTTTTATAAAATACAAAGGGAATAAACATAGACAAAATGCTAATATGTAGGAAAAAAGATGGAAGTTTATCAGTAAACTTGGCAGAAAGACTGAATAGATGGGCGGAATACTTTAAAGACACATAAAATGGAGATCAAAATGAGGAGTTGAATGAGAAATAGGAAGCAAAATTAACTGAAGGGCAGGAGGGGACAAACAAACCTTGCAAAGAAGAAATAAAATAAATACTCAGAACCCAAAAAAAAATAAGGCCCCGGGTGGAAATTGTATAACAGCAGAAATGATAAAAGCTGGAGGAGTAGATCTGGAAAATGAAATATGCCGGTTGGTGCAAGAGATATGGGAAACAGAAAAGATGCCAGTGAGCTGGCACTTCCTAAATCACTATTTAATTGGTGTGTGAAAAAGGCACTACCCATTGTGTCAACTAACTATTTAAGTCCTGTTGCAACATTACTTCTTCAGATAGGTACACCTACACAATCATTAAGCCCGATCACTTCTTTGTCCAAGATCACCCTACAACTTGGGCCAAGCCCAATCTTTGGATGATGTCGATAAACAAGATTCATTCTCGGTCGTAATACTTCTGTTACTGAACTACTAACATTATAACAAGGAAAATGTTATACTTGTGTAATAAAATTTTCATAAAATGCCATTTTACAAGGCCGACTCTGTCGCGACTCTGGGAGTCGTCATCTCAGCAATGGCTTTAAATGTGATGACTACTCCCAGCGACGCCACTTAGTCGCGCAACACTCTCACTTCGTATTTTTTATAATTTATGGTTGAAGCTAATCAAAAGAATGTTATGAAAATTTTTTAATATATTGAAACAGGTAATTTCTGAAAAATATGATATTTAGCCCTGCTCTTTAACTAATGAGTTAATTCGGCGTCTGTATAGTTTTTTTAGCAGGTACGCCAATGGCTGTAACAAATAGACACGTCATAAATAATTTACTAGAATTTTGGTAATATTCTGGACTGCTACAGTGTTGTAAGATGTAAGATCACAAGTTTTTATATTAGTTTATAACAGATTAACAAAATTTATCTTTTTTTCTACTTTACAAAGAATCTGAAGCAGCAGAAAAAGAAAATTTTAAGTGGGATCGTTAAAAGTTTAGAAGTAAATGCTTACTCTCTTAGGAACGTCTAAAAAATAAATATAGACAATTATATATTTCTTCAAACAGCTGAAAAATTATATAACTACCTGTTGACTTTTTAACTTAGAACATTTGACAGCTAACACGATTTTCGATATCCTGTGTGACATCTTCAACAAACAGAGTTCAATGATGATATTTGTTTAAAATAAACCAAATTAAAAAGTAAATCGAGTAAATCACTTAAATGTAAAATTTGCTTTCAAAAACCTTTTTGTTGGTTCACTCATATACAATGTTAATGTCTTAAAATTTCCTAGTTAATTTTATAATCTGTCAATTTTAAAAAGAGACAAGTTTTTAATATCGTAATTTTCTATATAAAAAAGTCGAGTAGTAATTTCTTATTTGGAACATAGTAAATCACTTATCTATAATATATATAAAAAAACATACATATGTTCTCTGGCCAGGTTATAGGCTATATTTTATTACGATAGGTAGCATAAGGAATGAGTAGTGACGTAAAATAGTGAATGATGTCGGAAAAAAGTTTGCCGATAGCGCTTTGCCTTGCAACACACCGCCTAAACCATTAAATATGGAACAATATTATGTAGCAGAGAATATCTATAATCTA
The DNA here is from genome assembly GCA_019049505.1 of Pachyrhynchus sulphureomaculatus. NCBI lineage: Eukaryota > Metazoa > Arthropoda > Insecta > Coleoptera > Curculionidae > Pachyrhynchus > Pachyrhynchus sulphureomaculatus. The sequence continues at coordinate 81,276,407 of CM032455.1, forward strand.
TAATCTATAATATATAAAATGCAATGTCTCTCTGTCTATCTGTCTATCCATTAGTGCGCTTATCCCTCGAGATCCACTTATCCGATTTACGTAATTTTTTAAATTCATACATATGTTCTCTGACCAGGTTGTAGATATATATTTTATTACATCTATAATATATATAAAATGTAACGTATATCTGTCTGTTTGTCCGTTTGTGCGCTTATGACTGGAGAACCACTTATCCGATTTACGTGCTTTTTTTTAAACATGCTAAACCATTAAATATGGAACAATGTCATGTAGCAAAGAATATCTATAATATATATAAAATGCAACCTCTCTCTGTCTGTCTGTCCGTTAGTGCGCTTATCACTGGAGAACCACTTATCCGATTTACGTGCTTTTTTGTTAAACGTACATATGTTCTCCGGCCAGGTTATAGGATATATTTTATTACGTTAGGTGACATAAGGAATAAGCAGTGACGATAATAGTGAATCAAGTCGGAGAAAAGTTTGCCGCTAGCGCGTTCTCTTGCAATACACTGCCTAAAGCATTAAATATGGAACAATATCATGTAGCAAAGAATATAATATATATAAAATGCAACGTCTCTCTGTCTATGTGTCTGTCCGTTAGTGCGCTTATCACTCGAGAACCCTTATCCGATTTACGTTTTTTTTTTTAATTCATACATTTGTTCTCTGGCCAGGTTATCTATAATCTTCTATCTAGAATATATATAAAATGCAACGTCTTTCTGTCTGTCTGTCTGTCCGTTGGTGCGCTTATTACTTGAGAACCACTTGTCCGATTTACGTGTTTTTATAAATTTAAACATATGTTCTATATAATTCGATATAAGCCTAGATAATGGGAGATAAGGAGAAATAATGGGAGATAAGTCGAGATAAGGCTCGATAATAGGAGATAAGGTAAGATAATGGGAGGTAAATATAAATAATGGGGAGAATAATTCCCACAATTTACTTTTTAAAAAGCAGACAGATTCAACTTTTGTTGCGATTTTATTAGATTTATAGATAGTATTAATAATATGTAGTTTACTTAAATGCATTAATTATTAATGTTAATCTGGAATTAGGTAGAGGTTAACTTTACCAGGATTAGTGAAACTTAACGATAGTTCTATTTATGTTTCCTTTATAACTATACCAACTGGGATTAAAACTAATTTTATTTTCACGTTGACCTTTGTAGCGACAGCCAAATTCATCTTTAAAATAAATTTAATTTGTATTTTGTATCTAATACAGTTTATTAAAACTTTGATGACTTTATCTACCTGGTCTTTAATTTTGATTAAAGAAATTTGCTAACGAGTCACTAGCAATGTCAAGCAGAATATTAAAAAAGTTTTAAAGTACTTCAAGACTGAAAAGTAATTTAATACTTTTTTGTTTTCTTTTTTTAGAACTCAGAACCCTTGACTAATATAAGTATATTTTATTGTTAGCCTTTCTCTGGTTAAGTAATCTGAAAGTTGAAAATAGTTATTAATGCAGCATATGTTTTTTTTCATCCACAATTTTATCTATTTCTGTGTAACAATTCATTTGCTACCAAAACTACATAAAATATTGTTTTCCACATGTTTATTTAGAAAATAAAATTAGTGATACGAAAAACGAATAAAATTCTTACCTTCATCGGAATCTGTACCGATAATCGTCAGGTTAATAGTCCACTGCTCTAACAAATAAGCTATGATTATCCCAATAGCAAATCAACAAAACCTTTTTTAGTTTTTATGTTAGTACTTGTTGATCTGATGAATATGGTGAGCGATATTTACTATGTATCAGTAACGTCAAAATAAAAATTATAGTGTTTTAGTAATTAGCAAATGCGACTTCTGCAATATCAAAGTGGAAATGATTGAGCGAGTCATAGAATTTAAACACCACGGTCCTTCTTTTAACGAAAAGTGGGATTTTAATAAGTGGAAAGGGCTACTAGACCAAGCTAAAAGCAGTCCTTTATAAACTGGAAAACTCTCGTTCTTCATAGAAATCTGGCCTGCGGGTAATTGAATGCTGCATATTTCCAATTCTACTATATGAAGTTGAAACCTGATCATAACGCTTCACAAAAGTTAGAACTGTACACACCAAAAACTACCACGTATTCTCTATACTGCTTACATATCAATTGATTAAGTCTCAAAAAGATTTGGTGTAGAACGAAAACTTCAAAATTTATAAAACAAAATAAGATGTACCTAGGATATATATTGAGCCGAGCTTTATACTTAAAAACCAAAACTTAAACTTTACAGGAAAGTTGAAACGTAAGGTCAAAAGCAATATTCGTGACACCGCAACATAAAAAACTGATGCAGTCATATTTAAGTAGGCTGAGGAAGAACTTTAAATATTGGAATCAATTATAAATGAATAAGTATTCGCCGACCACGTGCAGAAAAGCATATAGCACACGAAGAAAAAGAATATATATTATTTGAAGTCGTGTGAGAGTATTAGTAATGAACAGGGGACGTACATTTATCAGTATTAGTCTACTGCAGTCCGATTTGCTTTCATCTCAATATCACCCACTAGTTGATAAGGTTCGTAGACCATCAATTAGCAGAACAGTAGGCTTAAATATATTTGCTATTTGTGAATGGATTACAAATGCTAAAGGCAACTGTATAGTTTAGAGTATTTTATAATTAAATCCCTTTTTGCCTTCAATCATCACATGAGATTTTCCCGTAAATTTTTGAACAAAATGATGATCACAAGAATTCGAATACAAATATTATCTGACAACTCAAATCACGATTACTAGTTCGATGATAAGATTTATATTCCATAAAATTCTCTAGTACATAACTCGAATAGTCGAGATCTTGTGAGGTGTATTAAAAATATTGCAGTTCATATTAGTAAAATTGATTCACACTAGAAGTATTTTATCCTTAATATTACTAATTCCAAATGTATAGAATTCAAACTCTGTCCATTGGTATGTATGTGCGATTATAATGAATGAAAATGAATACTGAACGAAGCTTTCTTGAATGTGCAGGATAGACATTAATTTATTTAGAAACGAAAATTTTGAAAATTAGCACTAAGAAAACAAAATAGTAAATTATATCATATTTTTCTTCGCCAAATCATCCCTCCGCCCTATAATACTCCGCGTGTCCAAATTCCCAGTTGACAATATCTTAATCAGAACTTTTCTGTTGTAATTATACGAGGTATTATATAACACTTTAGCAAGCGAGCAATTCCAATTTACTAAAACAGAAATTCTTTTAAGAGATAGGTAACTATGACAACAAAAAATTCTATCTTTTCGATTAAAACATAAAAAAGCATTTGAGAAAATAAGAATTGTACTATATATAACACCGTTTAAAATAAAAAAAAAAACAGAAGATATTCAACAAAGACTAAACCAGCTAAATTCTTATGAAAGAATCCATTTTAAAAACTATGTGTAAATATGGTGAAATGTTAATAAACGAAACTAAATAACCCTGAGAGAAATCTCTCAGAAAATAGATAACTAACTAATAGCAGAAAATATAATCTATTCAAACAATTTCTATATAAAAGGAAAACTGGAAAAAAAAAGAATGGTACGAAATATAACAATATCCTTTAAATTGGATCATAGAGTAATTTAGTAAACACCAAATTAGAAGAAATTATTAGGAAAGGATATATTTTTTTAACGCTCTATGTGAGTATGGTGAACTGCAAATAGGAGAAACAAAACGACCCTCATAAGGATAAAAAACATAAAGAAAATATACCATCATCTGTTATGTCAAAACATGCCTGGAGGAATCATTATTCTATTTCATGAGGCAGAAGTAAGCATTATCGAACAGAACTAAAAAAAAGAAAGTTTATAGAAGCAGAATATATCAACATTTTTAGTAAACGAGGCATTATGGTGCAAAGCCTTTAACAACTAATATCGAGTACTGACATTAGCACTACAATAAAGCTAAACAGTAGCTCTTTGATACCTAGATCTCTAGTATATAAGCAATATTTAATCTGAATTAGGCCTTAATTTAAAGCCCATAATTCGGTCAACTATTATAATTTGACAAATTACTTATTAGATATACGTTACATACGTTGACTAGGTACACGAGGAAAAATTTTAGTTAACTAAAGTTTAGTATTCTTTATAATGTTATCCAATTACCTCTCGTGGATTTTATATAGATTAGAGTTCATAACTGCCGGTGAGAACAACAATTTTGCTAAAATACTGGCTTAGAACGAACTTTATTTTTGAATTTTGCTTGTAAAATATCTTGGTTAAAAAAGAAAAGACAATAAAAGCAAATTCTGTTCTAAAACTTTCTATTCACATAATTTCTTTTTTATGTGATATCTGATTGTTTAAGTTTTTATTTTAAAACAGTTTTTGCTATTTCCAGTTGTTTTAGCAGCTTAAATTGGTTGAAATTTTATACACTCTATTACTATATTTACATTTAAAAATCGCCTCTACTTAAACAGAAACTTAAATTGAGTATATAGTGTATATATACATATGTATATATACATATATATATATATATATATATATATATATATATATATATATATATATATATATATGTATATATATATATATATATATATATATATATATATACATATATATATATATATATATATATATATATATATATATATATATATATATAAATATACATATATGATGACCATGTCTACAATTTCTAGTAATAAACATTCAATATATAAATGCCCATTGGTTTATATCATATAAGAAATAACCGACCAAGCGTAAGTCGAACTTGCGCAATTAGTGTTCCGTACGTTGATTGCTTTCAAAATAAAAATTTTTGTTATGGAGGTATAAAATTATTAGAAACACTCTCCAAATGAGTTTTCAACAGAATTTGTTTCCGACCTTTGCTGAAAACTGATGACCTTGAAATTTTTATTTTTGTATATACCAGGTAAGGTATGGCACTCGTGATAGTTTTCGTGCACTCTACACCCTGTCGAGCATATTCCACAATTATTTCAAAATTTTTTGATCAGTACTTTTCAAGATAAGGTGGAGGAGGGACTGTGACTTTTGGCAATTTTTTAAAAATAATGCAAAGAAAAGTGTGCGCAAGTATTACATTGTATATATTTTTGAACTCGTTTTTTCACAAGCTTTCATTGGACACCCCACTTGATGACCTGGTAAAAAAAAAAATTTTCACTTCCGATTTCACCCGTCAAAACTAACTCTCTAAGTTAAAATTTAACGTTTAAAACTACACGGCTCAAATGGGGCCATTAATTCCTCTATCAGTGCCAAATGTCAGCTTTCTATGTCAAATAGTTTGGGAAAAAATCGGGTGTGACAGACGGACAGACAGACACCGAAGTGATCTTATTAGTGTTCCGTACGGAACACTAATAGTAGTATAATAAAAATTTCTAAAATTTGTTCCTCTAAAATTACCACACATGTATATATATATATAATATATATATATATATATATATATATATATATATATATATATATATATATATATATATATATATATATATATATTTATATACATATATATATATATATATATATATATATATATATATATTATTGATTGATACAACAACCGTTGTATCAATGAACAATCGGCACAGAAGATCAATATGTTTTCAGAATGTAAATAGACAACAACAATTCGCTCGGATATAGGTCGCTGTAATTCTACTAAGACTAAAATCAAAACTTTTTTATTTTGACTTTTAGTGTTTTAAAAGAAATTATCTACTGACGAAAATAAACATACATCAATAATTTTGTATACAAACCTGAAAATTTGCTTAGTTGGGTATAATCGAAACATTCCTGGTAAAAAATTGCTTTCGTTTCATTAATGGGCAAAAAATCTAACACATAACTTTTATCATTACCCGCCAAAGCCATGGTTAAAAGTTTTAAGGAATACTCAGCAGAAAACACAGGGCCTAATCTTTAGAAAATGGAAAAGCTTTTCCACGAGAAATAAATATTACAAAGTTCACTATCTATTTCACAGCATGATAAAACTTGTAGCTATTTAAGAGGTAAAAGTTTAAATTCCTAAAGTAAAATTCGTGTTTGAACCCAAACTTTAGATAACTATCAACATACGCCAAATTTCGTCAGTAGTCTAAAGTTATGTTGCAGAATTGTAAAAAATTGGTTAAACTTTCTTACTAATTTGTGGCTGAAGCACTAATATAGGGTATTGTTAAATGTAACATTAACTAATATTTTTAAAAAATAGCAATTTTTTATGAAACTTATAAACCAGTTCTTTTAGGAAAACATTTTTTTAGCAGGACCATATTACTTAGAAGTTGACGTCTGGCACTATTGCTTTAAATTAAATTACAGACTCGCGAAAAATTGCAAATTGCATAAAAATATCCGATTTGAGACAGAAAAAATAACGAATATATTTTCATTTTGCTAAGGAATTAACTATTTCAATATAATTATCAGATTATCCAGTATTTTTATTCTCAATTTAGCAGACTTTCTTCAATTATCTTCGACATTACTCGTACATCTTATAAAGGTAATTTTTAGTGACTAAGCACAGCTTTGATGTCAAGTCAGTCGTTTAACCTAACAGGAAATTTATTGGAAATTTTAGCAGGCCCTTTATGAACGAGTTTTATTAACTCTCTCTATCCGTTCTTCATTCCTTTATTTGGTAAAGTTAGGTTTGTGACCTTTCATTTGCTTTCACTTTGATTTAGGTTCAAAGAACGAAAAAAATATATAAGTAAGAGCAGTGACTATTTTGCCATAATATTAAAATTCCATTTTATACAAACATTAAAAATTTATTAACCTGTCAAGTACACGTCGAGGGTTTTAATAAAGTTTGAAAGAATTAAAGTTTTTACAAAACTACCAAGTGTGTAATTCTTTGAAAGGACTAGAATAGAAATATTTTATGTTATCTCTGGTGGCTTATGGACATTTTGTACATACACGAGGGCCGCCTTTTAATTTTTTACAAACCGCCTCTAGATGGCACTATTGAGATATGACATTATTATTGTTGAAAAATGTGACATTTGTTAATTTTAAAACAGTGACGGCTCAGAAATTGGCCGAGTAGTTTGTTTACGTAAACGTTTAAAAAACAGTTTTGTGAACAAATGGAAATTTCAGGGGAAGGTTTTCGTTGGATGATTTTTTACAATTTTAGTAAAGGCCTATCTCAACAACAATGCTTCGTTCAACTTTTGATAATTAATCACCATCATAAAAGACTGTTCACAATTGAATTGCAGAATTTCGTCATGTCAGCGATGAATTTCGTAAAGGTCTACCAAAACCGGTTGTTGTTCCAAAAATATCAGTGCTGTGCGCAACACAATTGAAAAGGATCGGCATGTGACTTACCATGAGATAGAGGCATCCTTAGGCATATCGAAGGCTGCAGCACATTCGAATTTGCATGAACATTTGAAGAAACGGAATAGTTTACATATAGTAGGAATAGATATAGAAATAGAAAGTAGATCTGTATGAAGAAACTATTAGGACCAACAAGACTTTTTTTGTAAATGTAGACTAGATTAATTCAGTATCACCATAAAGACCATAAGCCTATTTTGAACAACGAGAAAAGAAATAAAATGCAGAAAGGTGTATGTTCTTAAATCTGTAGTATAAAAACAAACATAAAGTCTGTAGCATAAAAACAAACATAAAAGTATTTCTTAAACCAGGGGTTGGCGAACTTTTAAGCCGGAAAAGCCACAATAAAAATATCAATTTCGTGAATTTCAAGGAGCCACGAATTTTGATTTCCGCGTTTACATTTTATTTCAAATAAATCGGATAAAAAAACGGTAATTAATTAAAAGACGACTTTATTAATTATTATTTATTTGTAGTAAAATATGGTATGCTAGAGAAAATAAATAATCAAATTCTATTCAAAAATCAATGTGAACGATGACCTTGCATGTCTCTAGAGAGTTTTCGTAAGTCCGGCACATAACTAGTAGTTTTTAGTTTAAGACTCGACTCTAGATTTTGATTTGTTATTTGGCTTCTTAGTTTGTTCTTTATTAAATTCATGGAAATGAAAACTTGTTTGCATGAATATGTTGACCCAAAGATCGTCAGTACACCAAAAGCCATTTTTTTTTATTTGGTCGTAGCATTCCGGAAGAATATTCCAGGTATCGAAAATTATTGCCTCAGGCTTAGGCATTTCATTTAAAGCAGTCAATTTATGCTGCGATACCAACCTACATTTCTGCCTTTCTAACTCTTCTAAGCTACTACTAAAATTCGTAAACTTCGAACCCCACAAATATTTGTTTTTTAAATCTAGTAATTGGATTTGAAAGGAACCAGCGTTAATGTCAAAAGGAACAAAATTTAGTTCTTTGCTGTTTGCTTTGATAGGGTTCTCAATGAAAGCTACTAAAGCAACTAAAACTTTTGTAGCCATTTATTTTATTTTAATTCAGGACGATCAATGTCTTTATTATCAAAAGACATATTAATTTCATGCAGACATGCAAAACACTCTTTAAAATTGAAATGAACCCTTCGTTTATCCCAGTCATGCTTTTTGCTCCATCAGTTGCAATGGAAACAATTGTATTCACATCGATTCCATTGTCTTCTAGGCACTTTTGCATAGTATTCGCAATGTCTTCCCCGCGAGTTTGCCCGACTAGTGGTAGCAATCCTAACAGTTCTTCCTTAGGGCCTTGAGGTGAGACAAACATTACAAATAGTGCTACTGGCGCTGTGTCTTTTATGTCACAAGACTCGTCCACAGCAATTGATATTGCCGAAGTAAGTTTGATATCCTTCAACTGTTGTTGTGTCACATGTAAGGCTATTTCGGCAGTTCAGTCTTGTACTGTTTTAGCAGACAGTAAAATGTCTTTGATTTCTTTTACGATTTCAGTCTTGTTTTTAAAGTCACTAAACAGATCTCCAGACGCTCTTATAAAACACTCCTTAACAAAGTCATCATCTGTGAATGGTTTTCCACTTTTAGCTATTTCTAGCGAAATTTTAAAGCTAGCCATATTTAGGCTATTCGTGGATTGTGTCCAATTATTCAACACGGAACTCGACATCTGCGTTTTTTTATGAAGTTCTTCAACAGCTTTCATTCTTGCGTCATCCACGGGATATTTTCCTGCGAAAAAATCCTATTTGATTATAAAATGCCTTTCCAGATTCGACTTTTTATTATGGGTCGATTTTTCTTGACAGATAAGACAGGTCGGAAGGCCATCATGATTCCGAATAAAAGCATACGAGTCCGTCCATTCACGAAGAAATTCCCGGTTTTCGTCTTCTGTTTTTCTTTTCTTTTTTGATGAAGCCATATCGTCGGCAGATTTAGAAAGCTTTTTGAAATAGAGGGTAAATTGTTATATTATTATGTTATGCATCAATATTAAACCTAAAATAGTTGTAGTTAAAGGATGAGACAGGATGGCCATTTTCTGGAAAACCGGCAAAGCTACGTCGTCGTATTCAAAAAGTGGATATGCTTTTTTTACGCTTAATGTCAGAGATTGGCCACTCTATTTGTTTATCTAAGTGCTTAAAATTAACGTCATGTAGGAAGAGCAGCATAGATAGAAATGCATATAAGAAGCAAGAATATCTAAGAATAGTGTCCTATGATTTACGATGTCTTACTTGCTATATAACATATAAATTAGGTACTTTTTAAGCTACGATCAACCGACAAAATGAAATGTACATGTTTGTGAAACAAATGCAACACGCTAACTGGACTACTCGTAGTAGCGGGCGGAGGTGGATGGGGAATACCTGACATGTGCGCTTAATCGTGGCCGTACAGTGACGTCTCTTGTTTTATGTGTCAATTGTTTCTTGAAAGAGCCGCATGCGGCTCGCAAGCCGCCGTTTGTCGTGCCCTGTCTTAAACTAAGACTTATATATTAGGGGCTAGAGGTGCAAAAACTTAAAATCACTTGATACAATAGGTTGCAGCCCATAATGTTCTTCTTCTCTTTCTTCTTGATGTACCATATCCGATGCGGGCGTAGGCAACCCTCCCGCCTTTGCCTGTGGTTGGTGAAGAAGGGGGACAGTTTAATGCCGGTTCCGAAAGCCAAAAATTTTCTCTCGTTTACTGCAATAATGACATTCTTTAATTAGTCGATAATGCATAAAGATAAACAAAGAAACTATAGGGCTGGGATTCTGTAAAGCAAATAAGTAAAAAGAGGAAATGGAAAGAGAATTATTCTTTGTCTCTTTAATATCGTATTCTATTAGATATTCTTTTTCACATCATTGTATTTTGACTAAACTCGGTTATACGTATAAGGCATATTTCATCATTCATTAGTATAAAATTAGTATAAAAGTCATAACAAAATGGTTAAAATAATTAGATCACAATACACCACAAAATGTTGTATTTATGGGTTCTATTGTTAGTTATCAAAGTAAATGTTACTTCAACAAGAGTCCCTATCTGTCGGTCTGGTAGCACCTTTAAACGAAATAATATATCCATATTTGGTACACATATAATATATACTTGACGTAAAGGAAATTTTTATAGTTTGTGACCTGTATCGCTACAAGGGAAAAAGCGAAAAGGGTAGGGGTCCTAATTGTTGCATAGTTTTGTAACAAACTTACATAATTTGTTCCCCTTATTTAAAAAAAAAAAAATAAGTAATCCCAAGTGATGGCGGAGATGTGAGGAGGGAGGCAATATGCATGTGTGTACGAGAACGTGGCTAGACATCAAACGAATACTCGTGTGACAGATGTTGGAGTGAATGGTCCGCTTGACCGTAGTACTTACTACTGCCACCTGCCAACGGTTCGTGTTTTACTTAAAATCACGAACCGTTGGCAGGTGGCGACTCTACGAGCGAACTTACTATGATAACAGCTGGTCTCGTGGCAATCAGCTTATGTTACGAATCCACGGTCGATGTCACTGTGACAGGATGCGTTTCGAGTCTAACTTTCCTATTACAGATTGCAAAGGTCCATTCTTGCTTTAATAAGTAATTATCAACTTTCTAATTTCCCAGCCTCGTCTCGTGCCTCTATTATTTTCCCCGCCGTGATCTCGCACCGATAGGCTTCTGACCCCCGCCAGTGCGTCCCCACTGCCGCACGCGCCTATAAAGTAGGGATGCTTTTTAATAAACGAAATAATTGATCCGCTAACTGCTAGAGGATCAAACCGGACCAGAAGATATATTTAAAACTCTTATTTTAAAACTGTCTGCCTTCTACAAGTCCAAAATACGCTGAAAATGTCTAGTTTCTACTGGAATCAACGTACTCAGTCGTCAGTTAGGCTTCCGTTTACTGTCATGAAAGAGTATTTTTTGTACCTTTACAGGTTAGATCGGATATCATCGCTGAATCGGAGGAAAAATATCATATGCCCTCAGAGAAAAGGTACTATGATCAGCTGGAGCATTCATCATTATACCCACGTCATTCCTAGCCACGTTCTCGTGTATATACGCATACTGCCTTCCTTTTCACACTTCTGTCTTTACTTAAGACTTTTTTTCAACAGCTCATTTTATTTCTTTCTCCTATCCCTTCTACTTTTTAGAGTTATGATAGGCTATCATCAGCTAGTGACTGCTATACACATTGATTCCTGATTTGCCGTGTCTATACTGTAACAAGTTACCCGACGCTCAACGGGCTCTTTGTCATATAAATCCAACAGGTGACGCCGTAGATTTAACCGTCGGGTAATTAAAGGTCAACCGTCCGATAGATAGCTGATACAACCTGCACCTAACCCACAAATATCGTTACAGTTTTAATAACATTATGTGAATTTTTTCTGAGTTTGATTGAATTGGTGGGCCATATTTATTTAGGTAGAAACATATAATGGATTAAACAGGGAAGCGGTAAGAGGAATTGCCTCGTATATATCGTATCATATGTCCTTTTTAAGATTCTGGACGCCCTTCCTCTGCTTGATTTTTTGACTGTAAGGACGTCAACATTAGCGATTCTTTTTATTATAGGTGGGCAATTTGCCATGTAAACCATGCAAATAAGCTGTTCCAGATCACAAGAGTCTGCAGTATGATTCATGCATGTCAAATTGGTATCCATTTTTTATTACTTTGTCAAATCTGGTTCCAACTGTCTTTTAATCAATTATTATATGTTATATAAAAGTTGCCCGAATATGGTATTGTATAATACATTTTCGAAGAAATCCATTTTAGTTGTTTACCAACCTTATTTCCTCGTTTGTAGAGACTAAACCCTCAAGATGTCCCTTTTCAACAGGCCGAAATAGCTTCGCTAATAGTAAAGTAAAACATACACCAGTATACAAAGTTTTCTTCGCTGCTCTTCTGCCGCTTGGTGGTTAACCTGAGATTGCCCTATTGTGATATTTGTGACTAATTGTATATACTCGTATTTTCGATGTCCTGTAGTTAAAAGCAAAGCCATTATTTATTTATTTTTTGCACTCTTCCACAGTTTACCCAGAAAATTGTTTTTAACACCACAAATAGTCATATTTTGAGATTTTATTTACGCCCATGTACGGGACAAGAAAAAAAAATTGTTGTGGTATTGTAATTATATCGGATACAGTAAAAGAAGTTGATCTTTCACACTCTTTGATTGAGAGGTAATTGAAACCATACTTTAAAGATTATTCCATATAGAGCTTAGAGTAAGATTGAGCGACATTAAAATTTCAGAGCTTCATATGAAAAGACTGACTTTAAAATTGCTAAAGTTAAGAAAAAAAAACTACTTACTCGTTTCCGATTCTCATATCACTCATACATTTCTATAAACAAAGATCTTATTCTAAAGACTCTCTTCTTGACATTCGCTCAGTCTGAATTCTCTCCAGATAAAAGCCAAATGGGATACAGGTTTCTCATCTCCTAGAAAACTATACAATTCCCCCATCCTCGCCAAAGTCAAATATGGGGACTATATTTAGACCTTTACACAAAAAGTGATTGGTACCATCCAAAATCAATCATTGAGCATATTAGCTGGTGCCTCTAGTACCTCCTCCATACCAAGCCTTATGACTTCTATATATTCGTTATACGTAGACCCCACATTAAACAAAATCTTGATCTTCACCATCTTTATCAACTCCCTCGCATCAATCTCCTTGACACCAGATCTATCCCCTCAAGCACTTCTTAACTCTCCATAAAATCACCCCCAAAATTTAACTAGCGTCCTTTTTCCCGCCTCGCCCCTGAAAAAACCTACCCTTTTTTCACTTGAAAAATAGGTTAGTTAGTAGACTAGTCTCCTCTTGGTGTACCCTGGGCAACGTAATTTTGGGCAAAATAGTCTACACACTACCTGCTGGACATACCCCCACACAACCCTGGCTGCTTACTAGCACCAGTAACTTTCATCATCCTTCAATCGTTATCAGTGACTTCAACAGCCATAATATCAAATAAGGCTATCCAACACTGCTGATGGCTAAAATATACAAGTATGGGCTTACTTCTAGAATCTTTCACTAGGCCAGATGGGGACGGGACTATACTCCGGACCTACGTTTTGTTTCGAAGGAACGAAAAGGAAAACCGCTACATTGTACCAGAAAAGTCTTGTCGAATTTCCCAAGTAGCCAGCATAGACCTATACTTCTAACTTTCTATTCCAATAATAAGATCGGCACCTAAGCCTAGGTAGAACTTTGGTAAAGCTAATTAGTCTTCTTTCACCGCTAAAATAGATCATAACATCCAGTTTATTCCTCTTCTACCCAATAACTGTGACCAACTTGCAAATTTGATGTGCGCTGTAGCAGAAAAAAACATATACCCAGGGGATACAGGAAAGGCTACATACGCGAATGGAGTTCAAGATGCAACGAGCTTTATGAATCGTATAACGCCAATCATGTTTCAGAAATCTCTAATGAACTTCTATAGATAATGGATGCAAGTAGGAAAGAAAAATGGATAATTTTTGTTGAAAGACTTGACTTCAAATATTCAATTAAAAAAACCTGGACAACGGTTCTCTTATCCTACGTCCTGGATGTAACGACGTAAAGCCCCACGAGACAGCACCCAGGATTGTACATTTAACAAGAAATCCCGCCAAATAAGACTCCACAGCGAGACAAATAAAAGCCGACTTACACCAAAGCTTTCCGCTTACAACACCAGACCAAGAGCATTCCAGGGAATTTACAGATTAGGAATTAAAAACAGCATTAAAGAAAATAAAATCTGGAAAGGCTGAGGCTTAGATAAAATATACCCAGAATTTTTGAAACACATGGGTCTCTTGGTTCACAAAATTTTACAGCAATATCTTGAAATCTGGAAACCTGTCAGCACTATTTAAAAAAAAAACGAAAATAGTAGACATACTGAAACCTGGGAAAGAACATTATAGGCCGATCGCACTATTGAGTGTATCCTATAAATTACTCGACTTCTATACAAGAGAGTATCAACAAAAGCTTTACAGTCGTTACACCTTCAATATACTGGTTTTACACCTAATCTAGTTGATGCAATCAGGTGTTGGCGATAACGACATATTTCGAAAAATGTTTCCAGGATCTCAAGCAAACCATAGCAATGTTTGTGGACTTAACTTCGATATACTATACATTATAGTCTTCCATTGCAGAACCCTAGCCACTTCGCTCAACATATTGTTGTGTAACCGACTTTTAGAGGTTCAACTGAATGGCCGAATAAGCAGGCGCTGGAGGCTTAACGGAGGATATCCAAGGGACTCCATCCTGGCGCCCCTTCTGTTTAATATTTACACCGCAGACTTACCGAAAACCAAGCCAAGAAAACTGATATATGCAGACGATACAGGACTGTCATATCAATCAAGAGGGTTTGAGGGGTCTGGGAAGATTCTGACAGAAGATTTGACCAGGCTTGTTGTATATTTTAAAACTTAGTACCTCAGACCAAACTAGTTATAGTCCTAGAATTCAATTCAAAGGACAACTATTAAAATATGACCCGCAACCAAAACATTTCGGAGTAACGCTGAACTGATCCCTCACTTTTAAAGAACATCTTTCCAAAAAGGCCACTAAAATGTCAACAGGTAACAACATGTTGCATAAGGTTGCGGGAACAGGTTGAGGTACTGACAAATCAATACTAAGAACTTCTACCCTCGCACTGATATATTCTATAGGAGAATATTGCAGCTCAGTCTGGATAAATAGCACACATACCAACAAGTCTCTCAGTCAAACCAACACCTCTCCAGCGGCTACCAGTTTTATCAAACATTCTCCCGGTTCCATTACGAAGAATCGCTGCTGTAAAAAGTGAATGGCAAAAGTGTTGTAATGATCTACCACCACTAATACATCAAGATGGCACTAACCAATCCACTCAGAGACTGAAATCTCGGAAACCTTCATAGAAGTTAGAATTACTCGTACAAGATAATTTTAAGCTACAAGCAGCATGGAAAGACAAGTGAGCTGAATCAAATCTTGATTATCTAAACCTACAAGATTCAACTTGCCAAGAAGATTATGATCCTCATTAAATCGAGTCCATACTAACCATGGCACATATAAAAGAGAAGTGGCGAATTTCTGAAAAACCCGCCTGTGATTCCAGTCACCCTACCCAGGCAACCCAATATATGGTGTTCGACTACCCCTTCAGAAAATTCAATTTCACTATCCAGAACTTGCACGAAGCCAATCAAAACGCAATTACATGGCTATTAAATCTCGATATCCAGTTATAGCGCTAATGTAAAAACTGGATTTAAAGGTTTTAAACGTTTGTGATTGTTTTTGTTTTCTTTTTCTCGCTTGGTTTATATGTGTATATAAATTTTATCTGTACTGTTATGTGAATGTATTTTAATTCCACACAGTATTTTTGTAAATCTACTTTAGTTCTGCTGTATTTTTTGCCATACGAAATATATATACTTGAAAAACTCGCCAAATCCTCCTCAACTAATATTACGAAAAGAACCCAATTCAAATAAATTATAAATGATAAATATGCAGACTAGACTAACCTATATACCGATGGCTCCAAATTCTCCTCTGAGGCTGGTGGGATACATATATATAGGACCTTTGAAATAAACCCCTTTTCATCCACACTAAAGCTAATAAAATCTCTATAACGAACATTCTCAATTATCTAAAGGACTTTAATCATTATGACAAAATCTATTATCGTCATGTTACTGCTTTTAATGAATACTCCTCTAACTCATTATACTGATCAGTTAATAAGTTCTGACAGCAAAAATAAAACAAGATGAATTCAAGAGTTGAAATACATTTATTCTTCAGTATAATCTTCCTTAAGCTTAATTCATTTTTTCCAGGAATTTTCCAATTCATTTATCATATCTCTAAGGTGGTTTTCTGGAAGACCTTCAAAATACCCATCTACGGATGCTATCACCTCATCATTTGTTGAAAAACGCTTCCCAAATAGATATCTTTTAAGGTTTGGTAATAGATGGAAGTCAAACGGAGCCAGATGTGGCGAATAGGGTAGATGTTTCAACAATTTATTTATTTTTATTTTTTTTTAATGGGTCTAGCACACGTGCTGCAGGAAAATCCCTAGAGCGCTACAGGAGCGACATGTGTACAAAAAAAACACAGTCCTGGGCAAATTATTCCATAGGGATGGTGTTCTCCATATAAAAGACTGCTTGAAAAGTGTTGTACGAGGAGTGACAAGCTGAACCTTATACGGATGTGAAGTATTAGTGCGATGTGTATTTCTAACACGCGCCGCTCTGGGAGGTATTCAGCAGGCCACATCCTTCGAACACTTTCCATGAAAATACTTGTAGAATAGACTCAAGTCGCCAACCGTTTGATATTCCAACGAATCAAGGCCGCCGGTCAGTTCCGGGTCTCCAATCCGAGGAACAGCTCTTCTCTGATTAGAATCCAACAAATACACTGCATTTGTGTGTAGCAGAGCCCCAAATATGGGCGCAGTATTCCATAGTTGGTCGAATTTGAGCTTTGTAAAGAATTAGTAGTTGTTGTGGAGTGTACAGCTTTCTGGTTCGAAATAATATTTCCAACTTTTAAGACGCTCTCTTTGCTATGCTTGCAACATATTCAAGCCAGGATATATTTGCTCCCAGATTAACGACCAACAAATTGAGTAACGATGTTAGAGGAATGTAGTGCTGCAACATAACTATGTCGGATTCAGCAACATTAACTTTTTGAAAAAAAAACTGCTAGCTGGGGTTTTGTAGCGTTAAATTCCACTTGGTTATTGTCACCCCAAGATAGAATTTCTTTCAGTTTTTTGTTAAGTTGAATGACTTCCTGCTGTTTGCGAGTAACCGATGTCCGAGCGTTCTAAGTGAATGAAGAGATAAGCGTACTGTCATCTGCAAAGCTGTAGATTGGATTCCCGCTCTTTTCCAGCAGATCCTTAATGCAAATAAGAAAGATAGTAGGAGACAGTATGGAGCCTTGGAGCACACCGGCGTTGATGGTGAAGGTGTTAGAAAGAAACCCGTCGACTGCCACTTGTAAAGAACGCTCTCTGGGGAAGCATGGGAGGCACAAACAGAACCTTTCAGACATGCCAAAAGAGCTGACATAAGTCAGAAGATCTCCTATTGATCTATGTTTACGAAAGGCATATTGGAGGTTGCTAATAATGTTGAATCCTTCAAGATATTTTAGAAGATGCTGATTGACAGCCTTTTCCATGACTTTCGAGATTATTGAAAGCAGTGCGACTGGTCGGTAGTTATTTGGCAAGGTTTTCTTGCCTTTTTTAGGTATCAGCTGAACTGTGTCACTTTTCCAGCAAGAAGGAAATATTCCCTTTCTGTGGGATAGGTTGAAAGGTCTACAGAAAACTGGTGTTAGTTCCCTTGCACAGTTTTTGAGAACTATGGCAGGTATTCCGTCAGCGCTGGAAGCTTTTTTTGTGTCTAGCTTCATTAAAATATGTTTTATGATAGGCTATCTGAAGACAATATTGGGCATCTTTGACTGCACTATGGGAATAGTAGGTAGTATTTTTCCTTGGAAATCGACCGTAGAATGTGAAGCAAAGAGTTCAGCCAACAAGTTTCAAACAACATTCAACATCATTCAACAATTCGTACTTTAATCCGAGCAGTTTTGCAGTTGCCGAAGCACCTCTGTGAGCAGGTGCATTGTCATGATGAAAAGTGATTTTTTCTTCTACAAACCGGGCCTTTTCTCACCAATTGCTCTCATCCAGCTGGAGCAATAATGCTCTCCTGCGATTGTTTTATCGGTTTAAAGGTAATTAATTTATAAAATTCCTTTTGCATCCTAGAAATCTGATGCCATCATCTTTTTAAGCGACTTGGACCGCTTTGGCTGTTTTGGAGCTGAACAACCGGGCTCAGTTCACTGTGCGGTTTATTGTCGCTGTTCAGGATTATATTGGTACACCCAAGTCTCATCCATAGTTAGAAATAGACGCACAAAATGAGTTTTATTCTTTGTGAAACGTGCCAAATGTTGTTTAGAAACTTTCTCTCGAGTGCGTTCTTGTTCCGATGTTAGCAAATCTAATCTTGTAAATAGCTCTCTCATACCCAAAACATTAGTTAAGATCTCATATACTGATCCATATGAGCTGTCTATCGCCTCAGCTAAATCGACGGCCATCCTTTACTATATCTTGTACTTGCACAACAGTTTCTTCAGTTGTTGCAATTTTTAGGCGTCCTGAACATGTATCATCACTGATTCTTGTAAGACCACGTTTAAACTCCAGAGTCCAACTATGAACAGTTCGAGATGAAGGAGCAGACTCTTTTTAACACTTTCAATAACTTTGCATGGATTTTAGTTGCCGATAAACCTTCCAAAAAAAAAGAATTTTATCACTGCACAATATTAGATTTTCTTCCTGTTTAAAAAATACTCAAACACGTCTACTTTAACCAGCTGATAAACAATGAATAACTCGACTTGAAATTTAGGGTGTGTTCTTATGAAGATGAAGCTTCAAAGTGGTGTTCAATATTTGGTTCAAGTGAGGCTCCATAGGTGTCGCTTTCAAAACTTTTTGACTGACCTGATAGTTGCATTCTATATTTACAAACATAACAAGGTCTAACATTAAATTTTTGTACTGTATGTCGGTACTATCAATATTTTTTATATTTTTATAAATTTTCGACCAGTAATGCATATGTAACTACATTCTGGAATCCTAAAGACATTATTGTTTTTTATGAATAGTAGATCATAATAGCTTCACCGGAAAGGCTTAAAAGTAATTGCAATGTATCTGAAGAAAGTCATAGGAACTTATTTGCCATATTCGCCATCAATACTTCTTGTCTTTTACAGTTTAATAAGAAGTTAATAATCTCCTCTCTGTCTTTTTTCCAGGAAAATAGAGCTTAAAAATCCAGTTTAATTATAACATATTTGAAACTTTTTAAATTACTGTATTTCAACTGACTGAGTGTTTGTTTTACTTTGCATGTTAATTATTTCATGTTAATTAATCTTGCTAAAGATTCTCTTTCATTATGGATTCTAGATTGGTTCGACGATGAAAACACATTATGAGACATTATTGATTCGTTTTGTAATATACGAGCAAGTTATATTCGGCGACGTTTTCATTATGAAATTTTGATAATACTAACTTTTGAAATAGTCGTAGAAAGTTTCGATTTGGGTAGGTAAACGCGACTAGCAAAAGAGGCTAGCCTGAGTAAGAGGTTAATTCCTAATAGTCTTATTCAATATTTTTTCTGTGATTATTTTTTAATTCGTTAAGAATATATCGTGTTTTGAAATGTTGTTTATTACTCAGATCGGGATTATCGAATAACATAGCTTGAATTATTCACAACCCGGAACCAATCACAAAACAAAGAATAAGTAGAAAATTAATAATAGATTCGATAATTATATCTACGTTAGTGTCATAGTGTCAACCATAAAGGCAGAATGCTCTTATTGTCTATAAAGTTATTTTTACACTAAAATAAAAATCAGTTACCCGAGAGAAAACACTCAACACCATGATAAGAAATCTGTCAATCGGTGACTGGTAAAGATTCCCCTCCAAAAAAAACTAGAGACCTTTAGACAATATTTTATCAAAAGAAGAACCTCTTTTCCGATGGAACTTGTACAGTTATGACCCATCACTAGACTCCTAAAAAAAAGAGCGTGGAGGGAGATTTCCCAAACAGAATTGACGACTGGGATGGGGGATATTTAAAAAAAAAAACCTCTCTTCTAACGAAACTTTAAAATTTAAACCTCCAATGAGAACACTTAAAAAATAAAAAGCCCTAGTATACAAGAATTGAATTGTTTCACATTCTACTGATTTCCAAGGAAAAGCACCACCAACTATTCCCATAGTGCAGTCAAGGATGTCTGATATTGTCTTCCAGATGGCGTACCATAAAAGGTATTTTAATGAAGCTAGACACCACAGAAGCTTTTGGCGCTGACGGTATATCTGTCATAGTACTCAAAAAACAGCAGCTTTCTGTAGACTTTTCAACCCATCCTACAGAAAAGAAATATTTTCTACCCGCTGGAAATATGCTACAGTTCAGCGGATGCACGATAAAAGCAAGAAGACCTTGCCCACACAACTACCGACCAGTCAGACTGTTCTAAATAGTATCGAAAGTCATGGAAAAAGCGCTCAATTATCATGTGCTAAGATATCTTAAAGGATTAAATATTATTAGCGACAATGGCTTTCGTAAGCAAAGATCAACAGGAGATCTTCTAACTTACGTAACACATGTCTGGAACAACGCAATCGAATACTTCGAAGAATCTCGAGCGGTCGCCCTTGATCTATTCAAAGTATTAGACCATGTTTGTTACGATGTATTGTTGGCTAAGCTACGCTGGTATATCTAAAACACCTTTACTAAGAACGCCGGTGTACCCCAAGGCTCCATACTGTCTCCTACTCTCTTTTTCACCTACATCAACCATTTGCTGGAAAGGACCAGGAATCCAATCTACAGCTTTGCAAATGACAGTACGCTTATTTCTTCATTTACTTTAAATGCTCGAACATCAGCTACTCATGTCAATATCCGCAGACAGCAGAAAATTGTTCAAAATTGTTCAACTTAATAAAGACCAGGAAGAAATTCTACACACCGTCACTTAATTTACTGGGCATTAAGTTAAGAATAAATATGTCTTGGCACAAACATGTTGCAAGCATAACAAAGAGAGCTTCTCAATAGCTGGGAATATTATTTGTAACTAAAAAGCTTTACACTTCACAACAACTATTAATTCTGTATACAGCTTAAAATAGACCAACGATAGAGTACTGCTCCCATGTTTGGGGCTCTGCTCCCAAACAGATACTGTATTTGTTGGATTCTATTCAGAAGAGATTTACTCTCTACCTGATTGGAGATCCAAAACTAATCTGCAACCTTGATTCCCTTGAGCACGGTGGGCGACTTAACTCTATTCTATAAGTATTTTCATGGAGACTGGTCGATGGATGTAGCCCGATTAATTCCTCCCAAAGCAGTACGTGCTACAAATACACGTCGTGCTAACACTTCACATCCGTATGAAGTTCAACTTGTCACTCCTCGTACAACCCTTTCCAAGTAGCCTTTTATATGGAGAAACTCATCCCTTAAATGATTTTCCCAGGACTGTGTCGCCCACCGAGTACAATTTACAGCGATTCAAGACCAACGTGAATCGTTTTATCCGCACAGGCGCCGCTCCTGTAGCACCTTAGGCATTTCCCTGCAGCTCGTGTGGTCCGTCCATAAAAAAAAAACAGGGGCAATTCTGTATCCAACAAAAAGTGTGTTACATTCCTCTCGATGCTTATGCTTATGACTGATCTTGTTCTAGCAGAATCATTATATCTAAAATTAGAATTTATGTTACTACAGTGTGACCTCGATAATCCGAACTAATTAAAACCGCGGTGATCCGAATTAGTAAATAATTCGAATTACTGAAGCAGGACATTATTTATATTAAAAAAGGAATCATTTAATACAAAACAACTAAAAAATAGTACATACATAGAATAATATTTAAAATAGAAGCATATCTTATCAAGTTTTATCTTATTTTGTAAAAAAATTTGTAATTTTTGTTTCCTTGGTTCATCATAAAAGCAATTTCTTTTAATCTTTGAAGTACAAGAACATCAGTTAGAGGGATATCATTTTCTTCTGCCCATCTCATGCACACATTGAAACTTTTAATTGCCTCATTATTCTCCACAGTGTTCTTAACAGTCTGGTTCGTGAGATTCTGCTCAGTGAGAACATACAGCATATCTGAAACATCTGTTAAATATTTACGATACTAAAAGAAGAATTTCGGGCTTTACCTTTCATTTCTTCATTCGTGGAAAGCAAATTGTGCCGCAATTCACTCCGAAGAATCAGATCTTCAGCATCATAGTCAGTGTCTGGGTTGGTATCTGCCACATAAGCCATAATTTTGTGCCAGCACTTTTTCAAGACTTCAGGGGGAGATTTTTTTCCCATGAATTGCATAATAGACATACAGCATATTTTAGGTTAATGCTTTTTAATAACCTAACAAGGTTCTCTTCATTATTTGATAAAATATGGGCTAAAAAACTTTTCCGATAAAATAATTTTGTCAGTCTGATTGCATTCTGGTCCATAGGCTGCAAAAGTGCAGTACAATTTGGTGGAAGAAATAATGTTGTAAACTGTCCATCCTCACTAGTCAGCTCTTCTATAGTTCCATCGCTCAAAGCGTTATCAACGATTAGCAGGGTTCTTTCAGGCAAGATGAGACTTCTTAAATGACTTTTGACTTGACGAATAACAGAATGATGAAACCAGTCTAAGAAAATTGCTGTAGTCATCCATGCATTGGCAGATGATTTGTACTCAACAGGTATGTTCACATTTTTAAAAGCCCTCGGATTTTTTTGCCTTTCCTATCACTAAAAATTTTAATTTTTGTGATCCATCAGCATTGCTACATGCTAGAAAGGTAACGCGTTCTTTGTTTATTTTTCGACATGGTGCGGTCTTTTCCTGAGAACGAACCCGCGTTTTTTCAGGAAACATTTTCCAATACAGAGCTGATTCATCTGCATTGTATATTTGAGCAGGTCCAAGGTTTAATTCCTTTATCTTATCTGCGAATAAAGTTAGGAAAGGATCGACGGTACTTTCATCATTAGATAGTTTTTCGCCACAAACTTTTAAAGCACGCAGACCATGTCTTTTTCTGAAGTTAGAAATCCAGCCTCTGCTAGCTCTAAAATTATCACTCCTGTAAGTTTCAGTGTAAAACTGTTTTACTTTGCCTGATAAAATTTCGTAGGGAAGTGGGACGTGCCTTGATCGTTGCGTACAAAACGAAGTATACAAACGAGTTTCCATTTCTGAATATTAGGCTTTTCGTATGGTTTCTCTGACACCAGGACCGGAATCACATTTGGAAATTAATCTAAAAGAAGTTACACGTCCATAGTGAGTGTCCAAAACTATCTTTAAAATAAATCATATATACATACCTTTTGATTTTCCCTTGCATCTTTTTTATATCCGAAATTATGGATGTTCCTACTCCGTATTCATTTGCCAATACTTTTCCGCTTTCACCAAGAACTAGTCTTTCTAATATATCGGACTTTTGTTTTATTGTTAGTGTAATATGTTTTCTTTTAGAAGACATTTTAATATGTAGGTACATATACGTAAAAAAACGTTTAAATACTTATATGAACCACATAAAGTAAAATAGAACGTAGGTATGTTGTACTTGTGACAATAAACAAATAACTACAAAGTCCTTAACCTTTAGACGGGATACGCGATGCGTTGTAGGCAAATCAAAGGCACCTACAGTTTCTGTGAATCCCAGATGTATTAGAGTTAGGGGAATCCCCTCACTATCGATTTCAGTTTTCCCATGTAGTTTAAATTAAGTAGATGTCTAAAAACGCAGGTCCGGATTACCTAGTACTATCAAATCCGGATTATAAAGTACACAATGCAATAGAAATGTTTGTTCGGATTATTAAAGAATCCGCTTTAATGGAGATCGATCCGGATTATCGAGGTGGCACTGTATTTGGTTTGATGTCATCAAGGTTCCTTTCATTATATTACTAGATCACTCAAACTGTTCTTAAGCACTATGTTTTTTAATAATTTCTAATTTTACAATATATATAATATATATATATATATATATATATATATATATATATATATATATATATATATATATATATATATATATATTCTACATACAGACATACATTTTAAGTTTATATCTAGACCTGACAGTCAAAAGTTATGTTGAAATGTTACGACATTTATAATTTAAATAAGACTGTTTTTAATAATTTAATATATTCTCTTCAAAGCGACCAGTAGCGATGTAAATAAATTATTTAAATGTTACATCATATATTTTCACACTTTAATGTAATTTATTTTCTGAGATAATTAGCGTACATTCTTATATCAAGGAAGATACAAATATTGAAATTTGTCTTTTGCAGTAACCGATAAGTTATTAGAATAATAACAATCGCTTCAACAAACAATACGTCCGATTTATATGACCACCGATACTTTTTTTAGTGTTCCGTACGGAACACTTATAAAATCACTTCGGTGTCTGTCTGTCTGTCTGTCTGTCTGTCTGTCTGTCCGTCTGTCTGTCTGTCTGTCTGTCACACCCGATTTTCTCCGAAACTATTTGACATAGAAAGGTGAAATTTGGTAATAATATAGGAATTGATGGCCTCATCAGAGCCATGTAGTTTTTGAGAATTAAATTTTGATATAAGGGGTTAGTTTTGGGGGGTGAAGTCGGAAGCGAAAAAAAATTTTTTTTTACTAGGTCATCGAGTGTGGTGTCAAATCAAAGCTTGTGAAAACACGAGTAAAAAATATATATATAATATTATACTTGCGCGCACTTTTCTTTGTATTATTTTTCGCGAAAAATCGCTGTCCCGGGCCTTATCTCGAAAAGTACTTATCAAAAAAATTTCGAAAAAATTCTGGAATATTCTCCACGGGGTGTAGATTGAACGAAAATTATCACGAGTGCATTACCTTTAATAATTTATATGGTATATAAAAAAAACAAAAATTTCAAGGTCATCAGATTTCAGTAAAGATTGGAAACAAAGTTGTTGAAAACTCATTTGGGGTGTTGTTTTGTGAAGTCACTGATCATTTTATACCACCGTAACATAAATTTTGACTTAAGGGGTTCGTTTTGAGGAGTGAAATCGGAAGTGAAAAAAATTTTTTTTTTACTAGGTCATCGAGTGTGGTGTCAAATGAAAGCTTGTGAAAACACGAGTAAATATATATATATATATATATATATATATATATATATATATATATATATATATATATATATATATATATATATATATATATATGTATATATATATATATATATATATATATATATATATATATATATGTATATATATATATATACATATATATATATATATATATATACTAGTATATAATGTAATACTTGCGCACACTTTTCTTCCTATTACTTTTAAAAAATCGCTGTTTTATCTTATCTCGAAAAGTACTGATCAAAAAATTTTGAAAAAATTCTGGAATATTCTCCACGGGGTATAGATTCAACGAAAATTATCACGAGTGCATTACCTTTAATAATTTATTTGGTATATAAAAAAAAACAAAATTTCAAGGTCACCAGTTTTCAGTAAAGATTGGAAACAAACTTTGTTGAAAACTCATTTGGGGTGTGTTTTGTGAAGTCACTGATCATTTTATACCAGCCTAACAAAAATTTTTATTTTAAAAACAATCAACGTACGGAACACTAATTGTGCAAGTTCAACTTGCACTTGACCGGTTTTTCATTTTTTCTTTATTTTATTTATCTATAACAGGTTAAATAAACAGATTAATTTGCACTGTGGTGTCAGTTCTACGACTACACTGGAACGTGTGTTAAAATGAACGAATCGGTCGATCGGTCCTAAAAGACAGACTAATCCACTCCTGAATGGTGGCTTTTTTGGCAAACTCAACCAAACATTTTTCCCGTCGTGATTTACTGTTTTTGAGCGCAAGAAAAAAAATACAGCTTTCTAGAGAGAATCACAGATTTATTGTAAGTGTACGGTCAAGACACCATTTTCTTATGTACTTTGCCTTATCGTAATAACACTTTTGCTATCACACCCCGGATAATCCACGATTTAGGCTACTAAAAGTAATAATTCTTGTTTTCATTGTTAAGAAAGGGTCAGTTATTAAACTTTCTTCAAGTCTATTAACCACAAAACGTTAGTAGCTACACTTAGTTACCAAATATTATTAAAGATTATGCCAAATTGAGGCGGGTACTCCCAAAATGCGGCATAAAAATCGAAACAAAGATGTGACAAAACATCAAAATACAAAAAATGTGGAAAATATTTCTGTCCCTTATGTTTAGTGCAAGCAGCCTGACTTAAATGGACCACTTGTAAACATCAAGAAAGATTAGGGCGATCGTCAATGATATATATATATATATATATATATATATATATATATATATATATATATATATATATATATATATATATATATATATATATTTATATATATACATATATATATATATATATATATATATATATATATATATATATATATATATATATATATATATATTATATATATACATATATATATATATATATATATATATATATATATATATATATATCCTTTGTATCTGGAAAAAAAAGTAAAGTCGCTGAAATAATCAAAGTACAAAAGAAATATGGCTGCATTCACTACACCGCAAAAAACGGTTGGAAGTTATTTTCAAGTCTACCAAAGTATACAACGTAAATTTTTGTCAAAATAATATTAATAATGTAAATGCGGAAAAAGATATCAAAAATAATTTTCTCTGTTGATTGGTAATTAGTAGTTGTGTTTAAGATAACACCATTATTTATTTATTTATTTTAACGCTACACACACGTAAGTATAATCTTTAATGTATGGTAAACATATTACTATTTGTTCTACCTATTACAGAATATTAAATTTAAACTAGACATATTCGAAGGACCTATTATCGATTCATGGTGCAAAGCTGACGAACAAGTTTGAGAAAATTTTCGCTGAACAAGTAGCAATACACCAAGGGAAACAGAACATAACATACGTACTGTATGGGAAGTGCTGCTCGATTTATTATTTACGATGACTGTAGTACGTGTAACGAAAAGCAACGCTAGAGAGAGGGCAACTGATATGGAATTGGTGAATAAGCTACATATTAGAGAGATTTTGCAACACTTATTTTGGTAGGCCACTGTCTTTATCTTTATTTGAAGCATGAGCCCACTGTTTGAAGCAAGCACAGTAATAAAGAGAAGAAATTAAATGTAAGGCTGTTTCGTTATTTGAAGCATGCGCCCACCATTTGAAGCTTGCGCAGTATTGAAACAAAATAAGAGAAACCTTTATTAAGGATATCGGTTTCCCTTATTTAGGAACTTTAGGAACGTTGAAGTTCGTTATTCTTATCGCTATTATGATAAAGCCTGTTTTAGAAACCACTAAGAAAATACAATAAAATTGAAATGATAATCTTTTATTGCAAATAACACTGACAACAGTTAATTAGTATTCAGATTATGTTGGGTGTTTGCAATCTTTATCACAATGGTGTGTATAGTGGTAATTTCAAATGAAATTTTATTTATCGCACATTCGTATTACCTTGGAAATATTGAAGGAAGGGATAGAAACCTGCTAGACACAGCTTTAATATAGTTTATAGAACATGAATACTAAAGTAACTTTGCGAAAATACTGCGCTTACTTGAGATAACGATAAGGCCGAAGGTATGCGAAAAATAAGCTTTGCAAAATCTCTTTATTATCAGTACTCTATTGACGAAAAATGCTGGAATCGTTGACAAATAAAGTTGTTCTTAAAAGCCTTTTTTGGAATTGAGTAAATACTAATGCTGGTAAAACTGCACTGTCACTATTTAAAATTATATTATTTGTTTCGGCAACAGGTTAAATATATTTGGTAACATTAACCTAATACCACAGTAAACATACTACAGTAGCGAAACTAAGCTCCAATTTGGTGACGAGATTTTGACGGCGCGTGCGTCGACGGGTCCTGTTTCAAAATGGCCGCTCAGTGTTTACATCCGATCTCGGAATGTGTCTTTGGAAATGTATTGTCCATCGTTTCTTAATGTGACTGCAGTTTATATGAATATAAAGACAGAACGAAAAGAGAGTTTGTAGAAAAAGAGAATTAAAAACGTTTGTAAGTGAAGATAATCGAAAAGGTTGAGAAACAATTTATATAATCATGGGGAAAGGAGGTTATTGTTGTGCCGTTGAGAATTGCAATATTCCATATAATTATTTTCGCAAATTATTTGCTCGAGTCACACTTTTTTATGCTCTAAAATTTGCAAATAAGAAATTTCTAACTCAATCAGGGCGCGCTAAGACTATTATTCTAAATCATAACTAAATTTAATTATGCTTTATTTACATCACATGTAATCATCAACAGTATTATCCGTCAAAGTTTAAGTTGCTGCATTTAATGATTTTTTTTGCAGTTCCTCTGTTTTTAGTTGAAATAATGATTTCATAGAAATCATGGTATGCGATTAAAGTTGTTGGAGTTGTTGATTATTTTAATAAATCTCTATTGCTTGCTTTCACAAGACAACTTTTCACTATCTTAAATGCATTTTTAAAAAAAACCTATGTATGAAACAATATTATCATTACTAATGTACATTTTGTTTAGGCGTATTTGCTCAAGAGACGGCCTTCCAGGGAACCTGGATTGATTTAATAAAACGTTCGTATTGGTAGAGTGATTTGGTCATTAAAGCTTGAAATTTATTTCTAAACTTAGTTCGGCTGGTTATTTAAAAATCCTGACGTGATTGCTCAATTCTGACCTCGGATTCGCTTTCAGCGCCCAAAAATACATATAGGTGTAGCGATCTGTTTGGTAGTGAAAAACTTTTTTGTGTGCCTGTGTAATTTTTTTATGATTAATAAATAATCCTCCAAATTCTGGTTTTTAGAAAGATTTATTTTTGTGTAAACCAGTATTCAGTTATTTAAAAGTATTTATATTTGATAAACTATAAATAAAACATTATTTTTTTTCTAAAAGGTGTATTCTCAAGAGGCTTCTAGTATTCAATAACTTCATCTGAATTAATTGTTTGACATACCTTTTCGAATAATAAACCTGATAAATTTAACACTGTTTAATTGCAAGTACAATTAATACTCTGAAAGTGACTTTTTTTTTCTATTTTTCTCTTTAAATTACATTGCTCCTTTTTCATGCCAATCTTTCAAAAGTTTCTGTGAATATATTGTAAGGAATACAGAACCTATAACAACATAT
This sequence comes from Pachyrhynchus sulphureomaculatus, assembly GCA_019049505.1. Lineage (NCBI taxonomy): Eukaryota > Metazoa > Arthropoda > Insecta > Coleoptera > Curculionidae > Pachyrhynchus > Pachyrhynchus sulphureomaculatus. Next base: position 81,305,874 of record CM032455.1, read on the forward strand.
TTATTATTTTCAAATTTTAGACAGTATATTTTATTTTCTTATAAGCTGGGTTTGAAAGTTTAAATATTAAGTGTCGTGTTGAGATCACAAAACCACTAGGGAATGGGAATATTGAAATAACTGATATAAATGGATTATTGAATCAAATATGCTATTAAAATAAGAAAAATTTTAATGTGATTCCAAAGAAATTTTTGTAATATGATTTTGTCAGACGATGTGTGCCAGGGGGTAAAATATTCTGAAAATAAGTTCGTTAAATGGACAGTACACCTAATCGAAGTCCATTTTGATGGTAATTATGGTTACTATTAAAATTTTGAAGATTTAGTTACCTGTTATTAATATTCCTCCTATAAAGAACTTATTTCTATTGATGTGTACCTATACTATAAATTAAATAGAGTTATTTTCCTTTTAAACTGTAATTGACAATACTCCGTATATGTGAGTCAATCATTTCTCCTAATGAAGCTAATATGGTTAGCGAAACGCGCGTCGAGTGCAAACATAAAGTGTTTGGTGTAGTGGTGTTATATACTGAGTAGTGTCATTGTGCCAAAGATTCCACATTCCCAATATAGTTGTAATTGACAAGTCAGCTTGGTCATAACTAAGTATTGTATGTAACTATAATTAGGAAATTACTGTATTGACTCTTTGATCTAAATATTAATTCATTGTAAATAAAAGCAAGCGTTAATTACATTATCAAAAAGCAATACAGATAACAGAACACAAAAAGGTATAGAACCTCTAAGAATCATTCGCATAGAAAAATAGAGGTCTATACATATACGTTCATAATTCATTAATAATATTATATTAACCTTTCTCAAAGTTACACAATATAGTTTTGTAGTTTAAGAAAAAATAAGTACCAAAAAAGTAGATACAGTGTTTTTTTTTAATTAACGAGAGATCTATCACACCAAACAACACAACACTGCTTAGAAAAAAATGCTCTTATTTTAGAAGATGTTGACATCTTAGTAATGACAATTAAAATTAAATTAATTTAGTCCTTAAAAAACATCTTTAATCACAAATTTACTTGAAAAATGATGTAAATAAAACTTTAACCTCAAACAGTGACGTTTAACTTTGATAGACTTTTGAATTTTTGGATAAGGTTATTAAAAACTGAAGTTGAATATGAAGAATTCCATCAAATTCCTTCCTATCAAGTTTTCCACCTGTATTCATTTCTTTTCTAACCATTCTTTTTGTTTTTTTTTTATATTACTCATGCTGCATTAACTTTCATATTACTCATGCTGTATTAAATAACAAATCGAAAATTTTCAAACATTTCTATATCTATGATTTTGAATGATAAAACTTTGCACAACTTTATTTGTATTTCAAATCTCGCGCTGGTCCACTTTTAACATTGCGGATTGCCACGTGACCTTCTGAAAACGAACCTGATTTTCCTATGCGATTATCCTTGAGTTTCGCTACTGTATAGTGTGTTTACTGTGCTAATACATTGTATTTAGTTTCAAGATAATATATATATATAATATATTATTGCTTTTATTTACCAGTTACATTCAGTCGTAAAATCAGTATTTTGCGCCCTCAATTTCCTTTATTTAAAAAGTCAAGATAAAAAGTTACTAATTTAATTAGAAAAAGTCAATGTTTCCATTTATTAAGGTTTTTCTGACAAAAATAACTAGTTAAGTCGAGAACCATAAAGTTGTTCACGCAAGAAATTCAAGGTTAATTAGTAACTTCTAATTCTTGTCTTATCGTAATTGAAGCGTTAAAACAATTTCTTCAGTAAATAGTCTTAGTTCAGACCTTTGTTATATAAATTTAAAACAAATGTTTGCGATAATTATTCTTGGGAAATTGCTATACTAAACTCCGTTTTCATTAAATTTCATTAAGCCTAAGTTTTAAGGTCACTATATCGTTAGTTTTTTTTTTCTAGCACACGTGCTGCAGGGAAGTCCCTAGAGCACTACAGGATCGACACGTGTGCGGAGAAAGCGAATCACGTTGATTTTAAAAACACTGTAAATTGTACTCGGTGGGAAACACAGTCCTGGGCAAATTATTCCAAAGGGGTGATGTTCTCCATATAAAAGACTGCACGAAAAGCGTTGTACGAGGAGTAACAAGCTGAACCTCATACGGATGTGAAGTATTAGCGCCACGTGTACTTCTAACATGCACCGCTCTGGGTGGAATTAAGCGGGCCAGATCCTTCGACCACTTTCCATGAAAATACTTGTAGAATAGGCTCAAGTCGCCAACCGTTCTTCGATGTTCCAACGAATCAAGGCCGCCGGTCAGTTCCGGGTCTCCAATCAGACGAACAGCTCTTCTCTGAAGAGAATCCAACAAATGCAGTGTATGTTTGGGAGCGGAACCCCAAACATGGGAGCAGTATTCCATAGTTGGTCGAATTTGAGCTTTGTAAAGAATTAACAGTGGAGTGTAAAGCTTTCTGGTTCGGAATAATATTTCCAACTTTTGAGAAGCTCTCCTTGCTATGCCTGCAACATGTTCATGCCAGGACATATTTGCTCCCAAACTCACGCCCAATAAATTGAGTGACGATGTTAAAGGAATGGAGTACCCCGACACGACTATGTCGGGTTCAGCAACGTTAACTTTTTTAGAAAAAAACTGTTAATGTAAATGAGAAAGAGAGTAGGAGACAGTATGGATCCTTGAGGTATACCGGCGTTAATAGTAAAGGTGTTAGAAAGAATTCCATCGACTGCCACTCGTAGAGAACGCTCTCTGAGGAAATATGAGAGCCACAAACAGACATACCATAAGAGCGTAGCTTAACAAACAGCCCATCGTGCCAAACACAGTCGAATGCCTTGGATATGTCAAGATTCTCCAAAGTAGTCAATTGCGTTGTTCCAAACGTGTGTTACATAAATCAGAAGATCTCCTGTTGATCTATTTTTACGAAAGCCATATTGGTGATCGCTAATAATGTTGAATCCTTCAAGATATTTTAGAAGATGCTGATTGATAGCTTTTTCCATGACTTTCGACATTATTGAAAGCAGTGCGATTGGTCGGTAGTTATTTGGCAAGGTTTTCTTGCCTTTTTTAGGTATCGGCTGAACTGTGTCACATTTCCAGCAGGAAGGAAATATTCCCTTTCTGTAGGATAGGTTGAAAAGTCTACAGAAAACTGGTGTTAGTTCCCTCGCACAGTTTTTGAGAACTATGGCAGGTATTCCGTCAGCGCTAGAAGCTTTTTTGGTATCTAGCTTCATTAAAATACGTTTTATGATACGCTGTCTGAAGACAATATCGAACATCCTTGACTGCACTATGGGAATGGTAGGTGGTATTTTTCCTTGGAATCGTTAGTTAAAGTCAAATGATTTATATGTGGTCTTGTAATAACACAGAATTTTATTCTAGACTACAGTTGTCACCACTATCACTATGCCAAAGATTCCAAAGTGCCAACGTAATAGAAATTTATTATTCGCTTTCTACCAAAATTTTGCAAAATTCTAGAAAATTAGGTGACCCTTTACACAGGGTGTTTTTAAATTAAGACGCCCTAAAATTAGTCTCTTTGTTAAATATATAAGTAAATAATAAAGGAGATAGAGCTGTTTGAGGCTATTTTGTAATTTCGGTCCTTTACAATGTCATTCGGCATCATCTCGCCCGCTAATGATCTTATCTACATACTATCGATATTTTCAATATTTCATTTATTTTGCAATGTTAGTTCTAGAAATCTTTATTACAAAGGCACATTTGTATTTTCAATTAGTACAACACACCTCTTGCTTGTGCGACACGGTGATTTTTTCTTTTATTAACCATTACTAGAAAAAAATGCATAGATATTCTCTGTTAGTTGTCTTACAAGATCGGCGTTTTGTTGGCTTTGTATATATAAATAATGTTTTATTCAATGTTGTGCAATAGAATGTGATTTTTTTCTCATTCAAAAAATGTGAAATAAAATTATACTTGATTAGTTTTAATTGCCCACAAGGCAATATTTCTCAGAAAAATCCAAATCAATTTTCGAAGTACTCGCTTATCGGCACATTGCTCATTGACCAAATTTTCAACATGAGTTTTCAGTAAAGTTGTAGGACGGTATTGTTAACAGAATGCTTGTTGGTTCACTTGTATCACTTTAGCGCATGACTGGCTTAAATAATTTTAATTTCTTCTCAGTTTTACTCAGTTACCGAAAATATCTTCCGATGTTAGAAAAACGATTTGGTTCCTCCGTAATGATGCGCCTACGTGACTTAACCAATGATTTAAATATTGAGTTTTTCAACGGGCAGATATTCCAAATGAACCATTTTTCTGGATATTTACGATTTCTGTGATTTTTACCTCTTAAGTTGGATTTTAAAGAAAATAATTCACATCACTTGGCTGCTATATTGGCAAAGTAACACTATTTAAGGTATACTAAAATTTGCTAAAAATAACCTCATTATATAACACCCTAACAAGTTAATATATAAGTGTAAGTAAACAGAAATAATTACTAGCTATTGGCTTTATAATAGGTTTTCAAAAATTACTTTAATTTCAAATATCCATCTATGTATCTTTGATTTCCAAGAAGCTGGTTATTGACATTAAAAATGTTATTTTGTAATAAAATTGTATAAATTATGAGTATATTCTTGTCATCACAAATTTGCAAAGTTATAAAATTCCACATGATTATTCAAACTGAAACAAAAAGACTGACCGTCTCAAAAAAAGACACTTTACAACAGGTCTTGAAAAGTCATATATATATATATATATATATATATATATATATATATATATATATATATATATATATAACTGATGATGTTGAAACATCTTGGTCTGAGATTCGAAACTAGATAACAGATGCAGCAGAACAATACACAACAAAGGACACAATCAAAAGAAAATACTGGACGTCAGAAAATACAGTGAAACTAGAAACAAGAAATAGTAGTAAAAAACTAATAAATGGATAACATCGGCAGTACGAAGACAATCAGTCATCAAATTCAACAGGCTTGCAAGGCGAACAAGAATAGACAGATTACCAATATCTGCGAACAATTAGAAGAGCACTACACTAATTATAGTCTGCTATTTAAAACGGTGAAATAACTGATACAAGAATTTTAACCAAGAACACAAAAGGTTAAAAAAAAAAAAAAAAACTGTCACCGACGTCCAAGATATGGCGGAGATTTGAAAATAATACTACGAGGAGCTTTTTCAATCAACAATTCAGCACAGGGCACGGATTGGAATTCCAAGGAAAGAGAACCATTTTGCTGTCGGCGGTAAAAAAGGCCATTCATTAATTAAAAAATGGTTAAGCGACTGGCGCAGATGCAATCTCAGCTGAAATTATAAAATTATCTGAGAATATTGGAGTCGACGTCATTCATAGATTATGTAAAACTGTTTGGAATGTCAGCACTTGACTGCAGCAACTACCGTACTGTTGCACTCATGTCACATATAATCAAAATCCTACTCTCAATAATCAACGAAAGACTAAAGCACTTTCTTCTGCTGCAGATATCGGAACAGCAAACAGGATTATGCTAGGGAAAGGCACTAGAGACAAATTCTTAACATCAGACACACAATTGATAAGTCAAGAGAATTCACTATCAACACCGACCTGCGTTTTGTTCAATACAGCAAGGCTGTATTCAGTGAAATAAGATACGGAACATCTTTGAAGACATGGAAACACCTAGACATCCCATAGGTCTCCCAAATGTCTGTCTAACGCTAGTACCAGTAGAGTAAAAGTCGATAATGCATTATCCAATACATTCAAAACTAAAGCAGAGTAAGACAAGGATGTGTACTCTCCCCCTCTTATTCAATGTATATGGTGAACACATTATGAGATCAGTAGTAGATGATTGGGACCGGAGGGTTGTCACTGGTAAAAGAAAATGACAAATCTGCGATATGCCGACGACGTGAGGTATTTACGGAACCTTTGAATCAACATAACAACGTAACCAGATTAAACCGGGTACGCAGGCAACATGGACTAACGTTTAACACAAATAAAAAAAGGTAATGATAATAAGTCGAACACAAGATCATATAAACACAGATGAGATAGCTGGTTTTAAAGTCACAGAAAGATTTAATTACTTAGGGGCAATAATAACCAATAACGGAATATGTGAAATATATCAGACGTAGACTGGGTATAGCAAGAATCCTTGTAGAATACTAAGTGTAGATTGATATCTAGTTTAGTATTTCTTATTGCCAGCTAGGCCGATGAAACGTGGATCCTAAGGCTAGCAGATAAACGACGCTTTTGCTTTTGAACTTTGGGTTTACCGGCATATGTTGCCCGTTCTATGAACAGCTCAACGTACAAACGAATCGATACTGAACCGGTTAAACATAAAGGACAGACTGTTAGCTCAAATAAACAGAATATACCTAAAATACTGCGAGCATATAGCCAAGGAAGCTGATGCTACGGAAAAGCTCATCATCTCGGGAAAACTAAATGGGAAAAGACTGGGACGCCGCTCCCCACTAAGATGGGCCGATCAAACAAGAGGAATCATAGGAATTGGTTTTCAAGAATCTATGGAAACTACCCAAGACCGGAAAAGTAGCCACTACTTAGTGCCACCAAATTTTTTCAAGAATTAGAGGAGCAAAGAAGAATATTCAAACTAATTAAAACGAACTTTTAATTCTTCAAATAAATCCCCTCATCAAATGGTATTTTTATAACTAAATTACGTCCATCTTGCAACATGCTCTATGATTCGACACCAACATTTAAGAAAACCTACACAGTTAAATAAATAAGACACAAACAACATTTTGACATTTCAGTTTAAATGATTCAGTTCAAGTATTCAGTATTAATCCCTAATCTATAATTCATATAAAATGCGCGAGCGGAGCTGCGGGCACGGCTAGTAAAATATAAGTAGACTTCTACAATAAATATTACTTACTTAAAAACAATCGATTATAAACAAAATATTGGTTTTATTGTAACAGATATAATTCTAACCTCATTTTACTTTTCATCTGGTGAATCTTAGAGCCATTCTTTTTTCTTAAATTTATATAAATGATTTCACTGTTCCCATTTCTTCTGGTAGATGTGTCTTATACGTTGATTACGCCACAATCTGGGCTCAATTGGGTTTTTAAATCAAAAATAATTATCGATATCTTTACTTTATTATAAAACTTTATCATAAATAATTTTGATAATCGATGCGAAAAATTTTTATTTTTTTTTCTTTAAATTAATTATAAGTAAATTGAAAATTATAAAATTAAAAAAAAAATATATAACTAAGAAAGCGCTACGATTGACTGCCATGTCTGTGACATCACTATGTTAAAGTGTTTTCACTTAAGTAATATCAACTATCAACCTTCTACCTACTGTCAAAATTATTGAAGTTTAGTGCAAAAAAAAAATTATTATTGGTTACTAATTTTTTGATTCATTATTTATTGAAACTTTTGTATCATCACGATTTTTGTTGGTTCTGATTTGGAGTTAGTCTCCTTAAAAATTTCAGTGATCTAACTCTATGTATTACATTATATTCTGATATGAATGATTATTAAATACATTATTATATTAAAATATCCATCGAGGTGATCTTCTCAACAAAAAAAAATTTGAAGTTGTTTTAGGATTAATAAGTCGTGCTGCTTGGAACCATTGATTTAGACGTTTAACATCTTGTGGCAAATTTAAAAAATATTTTTTCGGGAGTTGTTTTTGTAGTATTTGTAAAAAATGGTACGAAACAGGCACGATAACTTTTTAGTTTAGACTTTTTGCTCAATATATGACACCACTACACCAAACAGTTTATTTTTACGCACGTTTCGCTCACCATGTTAGTTTCATCAGGAGCGATGATTGATTGAAAATCATCGCTCCTGACGAAGCTAACATGGTTAGCGAAACGCACATCGAGTGCAAAAATGAACTATTTGGTGTAGTGGTGATATATATTGAGTAGTGTCATTGTGCCAAAGAATCCACATTCTCAATATAGATTAGATATATTGTTAGATTATGTCCTCATATAGATGACCTACACTCTAAATTGAGCAATCAAATTTACTTAGTTAACCAAATAAAAACAATTAAGATAGAAATAATGGCATACTTTGTTAATCTTTACTGCTAGGCTATGGTGATATTCTATTGGGTAATTCTACAAATAATGGCAAGACCTTTAAACTGCAAGAGAGAGCTGTTAGGTCAACCTTTGTAAAACATAAAATCACGCATCTTCCACATATTTACTTGTATCATACTCTTCCTGAAATCCTTAATTATTATCAGAGATTTGATATCTTGGTAAACCAACATACATATAATACACGATTTTTTCAATTTATTAGGACAGCCAAGACATCGACTTATAAATACGAGAGGTAATTCATTAAATTTATGAATTTATAATAAACTTGGTAATACTGCTAAGTGATTTATAGTACAGGGTGAGTCAACGATGCATTAAAGTTCGTTATCTCATTTATTTCGGGAATATCGAAAAAATGTTAAATACAATATAAATAGTTTTAGGGAATGTTACCGTGCATAGTTTAAAATTATTTTTGAGTATTCAGGATACTTAAAAAAAGTGTGGCCGATATAACATATGTTTTTTAAATATATATATCCTATTTTCTAATTTATTTTTAAATTTTGTGTAAAATTTTATAACTTTTTTATTTATACTATTATATACCTAAACCTAGTAGTTTTTCTAATATTTCAGTTTTTTTTTTTTTTTCAGTGTTGTAAAAAATTGCCAGTAGAGCCATTGTTTCTGAAGATGGAATACTCATAAGTAGTACGAGCGTTCTATAGAGATGAAAAAAGGATATGTTAAGAAATTTAAGTTAGATGCTACAGGGTGTTCAAAATAAATTTGCATGCATTTCGACTATTTTAAATTTAAAAATCTCAAATTTTTTAAATGGCACACCCTGTATTATTTTTTCTGATAGATTTTACAAAACCCTCCAACTTTTATTAAGTATGTCATATACCTATTTCTATTAGTTTTCGATTTATTTTCAATTATTCAATTTTTATACTTGTTTTTAATACACTTACGCTATAACATCATAGTTGCCAAGACAAAACAAAAATGTAGGCATTGTCAAATTTTGACATGTCTATTAAGCAAGTAAAAATAGTTTAATTTGTTGTACTAAGTGACATATAAAGGTATTAGTTATGGATTTTCCTAGAAATGAATTAATTGATATGGTTTATATACTGAGCGAGGCGGGAAATAATTGTCTTTTGGCAGTAAGGCTTTACGGAGCGAAGTGCCCTAATAGACGTATACCATCTAGAAAATATTTTCAGTGCTTAATGGAATGGTTTGATGGTAGTGGTAGCGTTGAGTATACGAAACGGACTCTAGTAAACCAGAATGCTACCAATGAGGAAAAAGAAATGGAGATTTTACTTCATGTTGAAGATAATCCACAGGTCAGCAGCCGTCAACAAGCTGACTTATATGACACATCCCAATCTACGGCTAATCGTACCACGAGAAAATACAAGTATCATCCCTTTCATATAGAGCTACACCAAGAACTTCAAGACCGTGTTTTTGAACGACGAGTAAACTTTTGTACCACCATGAATGGAGCAATAGAGGCCGATCTAAATTTTTTATCCAAAATAATGTTTTCTGATGAAGCTACTTTTCGCAGTAATCGAGCAGTTTGCAGCCATAACATGCATTATTATTCAACAGTTAATCCATTTTGGGACCAGGAAGTTCAAAACCAAAACCACTGGCCGCTTAATATATGGTGTAGAATATTAAATTTTCGAATTATTGGTCCATATTTTTTCCGCGAACCGCTTAACGGGCCTAGGTATCTAAATTTTTTGCAAAATGAATTACTCCAGCTTCTTGAAGAAGTTGATAACTTTGAAAGGGAACAAATGTGGATTCAACAAGACGGAGCTCCTGCTCATTACCACCGGGAAGTTCGGGAATTTTTAAATGATCGTTACCCACAAAAATGGATCGGTAGGTGTGGATTCATTCAGTGGCTCCCTCGCTCATGTGACTTAACACCTTTAGACTTCTTTTTGTGAGGCTACATTAAAGATCGTGTTTATCTGAATCCCCCTACAACCCCAATTGATATGGAAAATAGGATACGGGATGCGTACAGGACAATAACGCCATTTATGCTAAGGAAAGTAAAGGAAAATATAGTAAAACGACTAAACATGTATATTCAAGGAGACGGGCATATTTTTGAACATTTATTACGTCATAATAATTAATCACTAGATAAGTTAAACTATATTAAAATCATTATTAACTATTTGTCTGTTTTCACAATAGCGTAAGTGTATTAAAAACGAGAGTAAAAATTGAAAAATTAAAAATAAATCAAAAAATATTAGAAATAGGTACATGACATACTTAATAAGTATTGTAGGATTGCAGGGTTTTGTAAAATCAGTCAGAAAAAATAATAATACACAGGGTGTGCCTTTAAAAAAATTTAAGACTTTCAATTTAAAATAGTCGAAATGCATAAATTTATTTTGAACACCCTGTAGTATCTAACTCAAATTTCTTTACATATATCTTTTTTTTCATCTCTATAGAATGCTGGTACCAATTATGAGTATTTCATCTTTAAAAACAATTTGGCTAGTGGCAATTTTTTACAAAACTAGTATTTTTTTTTTAAATTGAAATTATTAGAATAACTACTAGGTTCAGATATATAACATTATTAATAAAAAAGTTATAAAACTTTACGTAAAATTTAAAAATAAAGTAGAAAATAGGATGTTCTATTTTAAAAAACATATCGGCCACACTTTCTTGAAGTACCCTATATGCTTAAAAATAATTTTAAACTTTGCACCTTAACATTCCCTAAAACTATTGTATTTAACATTTTTGGTCATTCCCGAAACAAATAAGGTAATGAACTTTAATCTATCGTTAACTCACCCTGTACTTGCTTGATAATTAAAATCGAAAATCGATTGTATAGAACTTTCTTATTCAGGTAATAGATATATGGAAGCGGCATCCAGGATTTAATTTCACCCTGGTATAGTTTTGTGTATAACATAATCTTTATATACTCTATATTTAAGAATTGTATTATTATTTTATATATATTATTTTAGTTTAATTATATAAACGATTGTCTCATTTGCTTGCGTATTGCAGTTATTTATATTTTATTTTTTATATAGGCCCAGTAACTAATTTATTGTAATTTTCGTATTAACTTGAAATTAATATTCAAAATGGTATTCAAACAGGCCTTGACTACCTAGTCTACTGAAAGGCTTAAATTTAAAACTGGTCTAATCTGGTAATTTGCCGTTTAAATTAAGATGTGCATCGATAGGTCAACTACAATTATGAAGCCTTGTGATACAAATCCAGAAAATTATTTATTATTTAAAATTATAAAAACTAATAGCCAGTTAATGCTAAAAGCTACTAATTCTCCTGATCTTTATTCTAAATTTTTTTATAAAAAAAGGTGGTTTGGTGTTATTTAAAATATAAAATAAAAGAGTTTCAAAACTAAGACGCCACTAAATTTTAGATTTTATATTAACTAAATCTGGTTTTAAATTTGCTGATATAAAATTTTTTACTGCTAACTGAGAAAAAACGAATATACGACCTAGACAGTGAACTCTTAAATTTTTCTGGCAACGTTTAATAAATTTAGATCTTTTTCTTTTCCTTGCAAATATAAGTCATATAATAAATAATAAATTTGACTAGGCCCTAAAGCATAAGTTATTCTAAACAATATAACTCCATACTTTAAACAACATGTGAATCAGTCAAGACACAGCAAGCAGGTATTTTCTTCAGGTTTAATATGGATATATTGTTAATTCCTCCTAAAACTTTAATGACTAGGACTTCCATTGTTACTGAATATCACGGGCTCAGAGTGTGAAATTCGTAGTTTAAATATTTTTACTTAGAAAGTTTCTCCTCGTCTTTGATTGCTATATTTGTTTCAGTCGGTGTCGAAAACTCAATTGAACAAAATTTTTCGTGTTTGGTCGAGAAATACTACATCACGGTTTGTAAATGCTTTGTGATAGAAGGAGGAAAATCCCAGTATATGCTGTACTTGTCCTATTTCATAACTGACTCGATCACTTCCGGAAGATACGGTAGTCTGGGAACATCATCATTACCATATGAATGTCTAAGGACCGCAACGCTGCGTGATGACGATGGATGTAAGAGGATGTAGAGTAAACTTGGCTGCATGCCCTACACTTAATGCCAGCCAGTTCAGCAAACCGGCCAGAAAATAGGGCATAATGACACCATCCTGACAAGCCAGTAGAAATCCTTCGATTAAGATGTGCCGACTGTAGAAAACTAAATGTCAACTTTTCGACAGCTGTCACGAATTGATGTTAATATATAATTTCTCCGTGTAGAGGTTTTTCTATGTTCAATTCTAATTCTGGAAGGTTAAACTCATCATTTTCTTATTCGGTGACGTCGCTAGAGTTTACTCACAGACTAGGCTGCGCTGAACCGTCTGCGGCCCAAAATACAATGGTATACACTCCTCTCTCTTCATGACCGCAGAACACCTTTACGAGAGAATTAACTTGAACCTGAACTCATTGCAATCTTACTAGCTGGTCCCACCACACTTTGATTATATAGACACTACGCTCAAGTGGCCTCCTCCATCTTGATGTCTTGAGAAGTATATCGTGGCACAACGGATTGAGGATGAAGACTTCGATTCATATGCATAAATTTTTGTGTGTTTAGATCTAGATCTCACAGTTCTTCCTTCTACCGCTTCACTACTCGAAAGTTATAGAGGCCTATCGGTACAGACAACATATTTGTAACGGCAATTTTATTATATCCTATATAGTTTTGATGACCAAGTCTATTGTAGTCGTGACCTATACTTGTTGCGGAATATGATATTAAAAGTTACTATATCTTGTATGCGATGTTCTGTAATGTCTAGATAGTTTAAGTGTTCTCGATGTATATATGATGTAGAATTATCTAATTTGATAACTACTATTTTCTGGGCGCTCACGATTCCGTCCTCTGTAGAACGTGATAACGACAAATTTATCCAATCCAAATTCCTTACTAATATCCCGCATATTTCCTTCAGCATAACGTTTAAGACTGTCCACATAAAATATATGAGTAACTTTACTGTTCAATTTTCTGGTAGGCCACAATTATATCATCGAGTATGGAGTATTATTATGTTTATTATTATTATTGAAATTCAACGTGACAAATCTGGTGGTTCTGGCCCACAGAGGCTACCACACCATATGGTCAAATAATGATCATTCATCACGCTTATCTGCGTGAGTAATCTGAGAAAACCAACCATAACAGCCCTATGCATCTTCACTGAAAGTAAATCAGTCAAGATACAGTAAGCTGGTACAGGACTTCTAGGAATGTGTCATTAAATCCTTAAACTCGGACCACCTTCGTTGCTGAATTTTGTAGTGGAAATAGAACACTAATTTTATAGTTTAAAACTTTGTACTTGGAACGTTTTCCCTCAAATTCGATTGCTACATTTGTTTCAGCAGGTGCCAAATACTCAGTTACGTAAATCTTTTCAATTGTTTTATCAAGAATTATGAGAGCAGCAGTGACAGTTGTCTCTTTCTACAACCGACTCGATTTTTTTCAGTCAGCAATACCATAAAAATGTCTAAGGATGTAATATAGGACACGCAATGCTGTATTGTGACGATAGATGTACATACGAAGATATATCGTGAAATGGGCACACTGAAAGTAAATGCATAAGTTATTATGATTCTTCGTTTAATGTCCTGTAGTTAGACTCTACCAGATGAGTCCCTTGATTTCTGACTTAAGATTTGCTGACTGTAGGAAAGTAAATGTTAGTTTTTTTTGTCAGCAGCAGAGAATTGATTTTTCTGTACTACACTCCATTATGGAGTTTTTCTACATCTTAAAATATTTATGCTGTTTTAATAACTGGCTTAAAGCTAATCGTTTCTAAATCTAAGCTGCTAGTATCGGCTCCTTCACCTCTCTTTGTTCATGACCCCAAACAATTTACAGGAGAGAACCGGAACTTTTGCAATGGTGCACTATAGTATCACTATAACTCGATTATGTACTCTAAGCTTAAAAGCGCTTTTCCATCTTCATGAGGTGAAAGGTATATTCCAGGAACATACAATCAAAAATACAGACCTCTATTTTTGTGATAGATTTTTCATGCGCTATCATCCAGATCTCGCAGTTCTTCCTTTATCCACTTTAATAACAGGTAGGTGCCGCTATAGAGAGCATATTGCAAACAGGAACATTATTACGTCCTGCAGGTTTTGACGACCATACCATTTTAGTCGTCCTGTACTGGATGTAGAAAATGGTTTTGATAGATGTTTGAGGATATTTATACCTAAGTATAACTGCTGTATTATATTCCCATCTTATAACTGCATGTTCTCTAGATATTTACGATACAATCTTCTGTCGAGTTGATGAAGACATGTATTTAACTACTATTATATTTAACATCAAACATATAAAATAGAGGAACGATCTTATGTCTCCGATTTCCTAATGAACCACAGTTATACCCACGGTTTCGACGTAGATAAACTTAAAGATAAAGTAGCAAACTATAGAAAAAAAGTTGGCTTAATGACTCTTCTTTGAATAATCATCAGTTCTTAAGTTTAAATATCTAGTGTAATCGTAAATTTAACTTTCCAGAGCGGCATTAGACGTTCCATCCAATTAATCACCAGAGGCGGCTTTTTATTATTCTTCCTAGCAGATAAAGGACTTTTTTTTTTTTTTTTTTTTTTTATACAGGGAGAAATCCGCTTTATGGATTTCTGGAGCAGTCTGCGTCACCGTAAGGGTGCCCCAAAGTGCTCCAGGTATGTGGGGCTCACCGACCTGAAGGGTTGGCATACCCACTAAAACTCCTTGTGAGCTGGGAAAACCCTCTACTCCTTTTACAATTCTGGTTTGTCAATGTCTAGATATTTGATGTATGCTAACTCTAAGGTTAATTTTCTAATATGTGGATCTAACCTACCTTAACCTAACTTAATGCTAACTTAACCTAGTTCCCCATTTTCCGGGGGGTGTGGTGTTATAATTGTGTTAGTCGTGTGTGTTGTTTACACTTTTTTAAAAACTGAAGGAGTTGCTCAACTAAACTACGGCCTTAATTAATCAAGGGTAGTCCATGTTGAATCTAGTGTTAGTTAGTCTAGTGGAAGAATATCCGTTGGTCGTAGGTATCGATTGCCGACATTTACGTTGCCTCTGAAAGTGTTTGCTATCTCAGGGTTAGGATGGACCGCTGCTTTCTCAAGGAAGCGAAGCTGGGCATTACGCGTGAATTCTTTTATCGTGGGCATTTCAAACTCCCTGTGCAACTGATTGTTGCGGACGAACCAGGAAGCTCCTGCTATGATACGGAGGGCTTTATTTTGGACTGTCTGGACCTTGGTCCGATGAGTTTTGGACATCTGATATAAAGGACTAGTTTCTGAGATATTATGCGGAAGGCTCGCGTATAATCAATCCATATTATGAATAGGCTTTTTTTGTACTGCAGAAAATACTTCTTACAACCTTCAGATCTTTTTTTCGTCGAGGCTGCTCCCTCGTGTCTTAAACCGGTTCAACCGTGCTTAGTAATATCTTATAACTAATAAGAGTGAATACCTTGTAACAAGAGTTTAAACATGTGATCGGTCTATAATTTTTGGAGTTGGTATACTTTCCCTTTTTAAGAAATATTCTGTTCTCAATGCATCATTCAGAAGTTGGTTGTCCTAAATTCAACCAAGTATTATATTTTCTAGATATTCGTAAATGTTAGGGAACTATTTACAACAAAAATTACTGTACTTACAGTAAATTATGAGGCACTCTAGGGCAGGAGTGACCGCAAACAATAGTTTTTCCTTTTATTACTTACTTCTTCTATCAATGGCGAAATTTAAAACTGGGATGTCTTCCTCGAGGAAGTCAGATGATTGAATGAGGACAATAGATTTTAATCGCTACAGTCTAACTTGAAGATGTTCAATGAGTTTTTGGAAAACGTCTGATTGGTGTGACAATTTGTATGAGTTATTTTCCTAACGTGATCCGTTATGAAACTATAAATTATACGTGAAATTACAATACATATGCAGCCTCATTTGTAAAGATCTGCAAATATGGCTGACTTACCCATGCACTTCATTTGCATAAAAAAAATCTATACAAGCAAAAATCTGTGAGTTCGCCATACTCGTATTTACACTCGCGAGACTGTTACCAATACTACCGACAATTTAGATTCGCGTTGCCATTCTCTAACGATTATTAATCCATTGTAGTTAAATGTATCTTTTTACCTAACGTAGATAGCCAATGACAGAAATTACTATAGTGTTAGTGGGATGCAAAAGATCGGTTTTAAAACTAACTTATGTTAAGATCAAAAATCTCTACACTAATTTTTTATTGTATTTACTACGTTAACTAAGTTGGGAATGTGGAGTCTTTGGCACAAGGACACTACTCAGTATATATCACCACTACACCAAATAATTTATTTTTGCACTCGGTGTGAGTTTCGCTAACCATGTTAGCTTCATCAGGAGCGATGATTGACAATCAATCATCACTCCTGATGAAACTAACATGGTGAGGGAAACGCGCATCGAGTGTAAAAATAAAGTGTTTGATGTAGTGGTGATATATACGGAGTAACGTATCTAATAATTTTACATAGGAGCGTTGGATTGTATTATTGCTAAAGCTAAATATAATCTGTTGTGATTTATCATAATTAAATTTTAGATTGTTACTAATAAACCAACCTTAAGTTCTTGTTAGAGCGAAGTCGGTGTTATGCTGAGTATCATAATTGAGATTTAATAAAAGAATTGTCATAAATGGAAAGATCATATATGAATTTTATAACAAGCTATTTTTTTTTCGTTATAATTAAAAAGTTATATCAAACTAAAAAATTTTTTTTAAACTTAGTACCAATGACGCACCGACAGTTCCCAAAAAAACCCGAGCGCGTGTTACGTCATTTATTTCTCCTCAACATCACAGACAGCTGATACGAGTGTTTTAGTTTTCAATAAATTTCTTCTTGTTATTATCATTAGTGTATTGATAAATTTATTGGAAATGTCTAATCTAAAAAGTTATCGTGCCTATTTCGTACTATTTTGTACTACAAAAACAACTCCCGAAAAACTGTTTTTAAATGTGCCACAAGATGTTAAACCTCGAAATCAATGGTTCCAAGCAGCACGACGTATTAATCCTAAAACAACATCAATTTTTTTTTGTTGGAAAGATCATCTCGATCGATATTTTAATATAATAATGTATTTAATAATCATTCATATCAGAATATAAATATAATACATATGGTTAGATCACCGAAATTTTTAAGGAGACTAACTCCAAATCAGTACCAACAAAAATCGTGATGATACAAAAGTTTCAATAAATAATAAATTAAAACATTACTGAATTAAATCAGAAGAAATGGGAACAGTGAAATCATATATAAATTTAAGATAAAGCAACGGCTCTAAGATTGAACAGATGAAAAGTAAAATGAGGTTAGAATTAGATCTGTTACAATATATCCAATATTTTGCTTATAATCTATTGTATTTAAATAAGTAATGTTTGTTGTACAAGCCTACTTATAGTTTATTAGGGATTAATATTGAATATTTGAACTGAAACATTTAAACTTAAATGCCCAAATTTTGTTTGTCTTATTTATTTAATCGTGCAGGTCTTCTTAAATATTGGTGTCGAATCACACAACTTTTTATTTGTTGCAAGATGGATGTAATTTAGTTATAAAAATACCATTTGATGAGGGGATTTATTGATAACTCAGTCAATCATCGCTCCTGATGAAGTTAACATGGTTAGCGAAACACGCGTCGAGTGCAAAAATATATTGTTTAGTGTATTGGTGATATATACTGAGTAGTGTCATTGTGCCAAAGATTCCACATTCCCAACTTAGTTGCGATGGCTTCACGGTCAAACCTTTATCGTAAGTACAGTAGTAAGATTAGATTAGTAAGTGCAGAAATTTGGTTTTAAAGTCTTGCAAGAAATTTAAAGTTTTTCCTAATTTTAGGTTAATTCAGTCAATCATCACTCCTGATGAAGCTAACATGGTTAGCGAAACGCGCGTCGAGTGCAAAAATAAAGTATTTGGTGTAGTGGTGATATGTACTGAGTAATATTTACTATGGTTTGTTTGTGCAAGGAATTAGTAGTATAGACCAAGAGGGCGACCCGAAATTTTGAGCTGTCAACTAACCGTCTGCCTAGTTGTTCATTCTATCGGGTGAGTCGAATTAAAGCCCTTTTTGATTTGATTTTGCGGCTATAGCTATGGACTATAGTTTTGTCATTTGAATCAAACACCATAATATATGTTAATACTAAAAAAAGTCGAACTCCCCAAAGAGCAAACGCCACGGAGACCGGACTCAGCTTTAGGGCCCAAAAAACGTCGATACAAAAATGGACTATCATTTAAGTATATAAAACCTATAAATTTAATTTCTTCTTAATAAAAGCAAAAGCAGACGCCGCCAATACCAGAAGACGAAGCTGGGCCCGTTTTTTTCAGCCAAAAACGGGCGTTTTTCAAGTTTAAAAACTCACTCGACTTTTCTAGTGTCAACAAATGTTATGGTACTTGATTCAACTGATTAAACGACAGTCCATTTTTGGATGTAGCATTTTGGGCATTCCAGGGCACAGGGGCCGCAAAATCAACTTAAAGCTTTTATGTGATTCACCCGATAAAATGAACTAGGCAGACGGTTAGTCGATAGATCAAAATTTCGGTCACCCTTTTGGTTTAGTAGTAGTAGTAGTAGTATTAAATTACGCAAGCCAAACTTTACCTCATAGTAACTGATACGATAAATGAATTTTAAACGGATCCACAAATATCAATATTGGTTAAAACGGTTAGCAGATAATTTTATACGTATTCATATAGCTGGTAGGTCAGGTTCGTATGAGATATCGGTGGAAAGTATCCGATACCGTGTTATTTAAATAAAAGAATTATTAAATCGTGTAGCGATGAGACGAATGATAAATATGCTAATCTAAAAACACTAGGTAGCAGAAGTAATGACGTAAATTAGTCACTGAAGGTGGTGCGTCAACAAAACCATCACTTACTGAGCTAGAGGTTTCTCTTTGTGTTGGGGGTAATTCAAGTAATTAGAGTTAGTGACTAACGAGAAAGTATTTACACGTTAAAATTAAACTGTATTGTCTACTGAGGACACATTTGTGCCAACAGTAAACGATGATAAATTCACTAATTAGTATAATTCAGGAAATGTAAATTCACTTATAGGCACAATTATTCTGATTTCTTCTGTGTCGATTAAAACAGTGATGTTGATGTTTCGCCTATTATCATTTAATGCTTATTACGTAACCTAACTTCTCCGGAATCTAGCATACTACTGATTTAATTCCTCTTGCATGCGCTTTTTTGTATTAATGGACCGAAGTGAGGGGGGGCTTTATGGATGATCTGTTCCTAGATTGGTAAGACATAAAGACTATTATCACGATTAAAGTTGTTGGGATGCTCAGATAATTTCCTCCAGCAAGCTAGTAGGATAATAGGCGAAACGTCAGCATCGACGTAGAAGAAATAAAAATAATTGAACCTATCAGTGAACTTACATCTTTCTGAATTTTTCTAGGACAGGAAAAGAAATTTGTTGCAAGTCCTGCTTGACGTTCTTTAATTGGAGCATATTATTTTCTGCTCGAATCACTGATATATTGTATGATGAAATTATCATCATCAATCTGTTTTTTTTTTATAGCGTTCTTCGCCCCTTCAATCACCCCAGTTTCTGGGTTTTAGATTTCTGTCTGACATTGCCCTCTAAACACCTCCAAACAATGTCGCTCTTGGTCTCCCTCTTCTCCTTTTTTCGCTTGGTACCCACTTTAGAACCATCTTTGGTATTCGGTATTCTTCCATTCTTTCCACGTGTCCACACCATATAAGTTGCTGTTGTTGCATTTCCGCAATAATGGTGGTTTTTTAATTTCATTTTATCCCTTATTCTTTCACTTCTAACTATATCTGTTTTTGACACTCTAGCCGATCTTCGCCAGTAATCCATTTTGAGTGCCATTAGTTTCTGTTCCAATCGTTCCGTCAGTTACCAAGTTTCACAATCATATAACACGATGTTCTTAAATACTGCATTATAAATGAGGTGCTTTTTCTATGATGTTATGTTTTTCGACCACGGAACAGAGGTGTCTTATGCCTTTTTATCATGGGTCTAACACACGTGCTGTAGAGAATTCCCTAAAGCGCACCAGGAGCGGCATGTGTGCGGAAAAAGCGATTCACGTTGTTCCTGAATCGCCTTTCCTTTACTTATCTCTCCACTTCTCTTTACGTTCTACCGTCTTTACTTAAGTTAGTTTCGATATATATATATATATATATATATATATATATATATATATATATATATATATATATATATATATATATATATATATATAAACTCGTATATGTATATACATATATATATATATATATATATATATATATATATATATATATATATATATATATATATATATATATATATATATGTATATATATATATATATATATATATATATATATATATATATATATATATATACATGTATATGTATATATATATATATATATATATATATATATATATATATATATATATATGTATATATATATATATATATATATATATATATATATATATATATATATATATATATATATATATTGTAACCTGGGAACTTGCCCGCTTTTTGAGGCGTCATTTTGTACCCTGTGAAAATTGTTTTTCCCACCTTTGGGCGCAATTTTCTTGCAACCTCTTTTTAATTTCTGAGAATGAATTGAGTGAATAATGATTTTAAAAGAACTAAAGAAATTAAACAAACACTAGCTCAGTTTTCCTTGGTAGAGAGATATGGGTAAGAGATAATTGTTGTACGTCTTTTTGGAATTATTTTCTATTTTTAAAAAGCTTTAGTTGTACAAATTTTGGGCACCATTCATTTTAAAATAGAAAGGATCTAACTTCAGCTAAAAAAAATGAAAAAATGCTGAAATGGTGTACAGTTGTTAAAAAAAAAAATCAGTTTGGTACAGCCGTCCTTATCCTGAAAAGAAAGATAGGTGTACAGTGAAACACTAGCTTTAACCAACAAAAGAAAATTTATTCATGATTTTAAAATAAAAGTTCCAACCCTTGCAGTTTTAAGAATTACAAAAATTCTAGCCTAAACAGTAGTTATTAAAAATTAGAGTCCCTAAATCAGACATTTTACTTCTAAAACTTGACTACACCCGAAATCGAAGAGTCGTGATATTCACTTCGCGATTTATCAGTTCAAATTGATGTTAAAACACTTATTTGCGGGAAATAGATCTATTGATGTATGTTCTGGTGACTTACGGTTTTCCTACGGGCTTCTAGGCCTTCAATGGAACACAAAACCGATTTCACACATTCCATCACTTATGAGAAGAGCCTACTTTGGCTACTCCATGTAGAAAACACACAAAGCCCACTACGGCTTAACGTTTAAAAAAAACTCGTGCTTAACTTGGCTCTCGTAAATATTGCCAGAAGCCTCTACTGCGGCTTGATGAGAATCTGCCTTCTCGGCGGCTAGGTGGTAAAAAGCCTGGTCTGCGGCTCGGTGGAAGTAAGCCCACTTGGCGGCTCGGTGGAAGTAAGCCAAGATGCATGTTCTCCGGACCCTTAAATAAGCCGTGAGAACTACGTCTCTAAAATGGCGACGCCGGAACCAAACTCCGGAAACAAACATTTCACCAATCCAGGCGTACTACGAATTCGATATATTCGGTCGGCAACCCGCACTGCACACTATATAACGAGCGGCTAGGAATTCCAGTGTAATACACTGCTCGATACAAAAATGAAAAGAAGTACAATATAAAGCCAAAAATCAGTAACATTACATGGTCTTAAAAGCTAGGAAAAAATGAATGTTACAATATATATATATATATATATATATATATATATATATATATATATATATATATATATATATATACATATATATATATATATATATATATATATATATATATATATATATATATATATATATACTCGTATATGTATATACATATATATATATATATATATATATATATATATATATATATATATATATATATATATACACACATACTCTTAACACACATCAATGACCACACCGGTATTTAGAGTGAGGCTTCCCTGTATTTTCCTCTACACAAATATTTGGTTTTCTTGCAGTTAACTGTTAAACTACAGTTTTTATAATCTTCAAACGATTTTCTTTCATAAATTCAAGGTCTTCCTTGTCCTGAGCAATATCCACCTGATCGTCGGCAAAATGTAGACTGTACAACGTTGTTTCGTCGGTCAGCTGAATTCCCATTTCTCGACATGCTCTTCGCCATCTCTCTAGTACCTCATTCCGATAAATCGAATAATGTAGGAGACAGACAGCAATTCTTTGTCACAGAAAAATTTTTGGAGGGAATATTTCTGAACTTTATTCGAGAACGTGACTGGTCGTAAAGATGATTTATTACGGCGATTTCTGTACTGTTTATGGTTGACCGTTCTAATATTTACCATAGTTTTTTCACTGGGACGGTATCATAAGCTTTGGTTAGGTCTACAAACAGTAGATGGAACTCTCTGGTCGTTGATGTCTTTTTCATTTTAGCAAAAAAAAGACATGATGAAATATATGAGCAAATATCTGGCATGGAAATGGGTTATCCTCTCTCTCCAGTTATTGCAAACATATTTGTGGATCATCTCGAAGAGCAAGCCTCTCTGTTCATCTTTAACTAAAACTTCGAAAATGTTACGTACTCTCCCTTTTCTAGATCCTCTTACTAACCGAAAGTCAGATATGACTTTACGCAACTCAGTATATTGGAAGCCCATTTACACAAAAAGATATCTAAATGCTTCCTCGCTTTGTCGTACCGCTCAAAAACACTGTTATCAACTCCTTTGTCCATAGAAGTGTTCGAAGGATGTAGCCCGCTTAATTCCTCCCAAAGCGGTGCATGTTAGAAATACACGTCGCGCTGGTGCTTCGCATCCGTATGAGGTTCAGCTTGTTACTCCGCGTACGACGCTTTTCAAGCAATCTTTTATATGGAAAACGTCATCCCTTTGGAATAATTTGCCCAGCGCTGTGTTTCCCACCGAGTACAATTTACAGCGATTCAAGAACAACGTGAATCGCTTTTTCCGCACTCGTGCCGCTCCTGGAGCGTTTTAGGGACTTCCCTGCAGCACGTGTGCTAAACCAATAAAAAAAAAAAAAAAAAAAAAAAAAAAAAAAAAAAAATAGAGCTGTATTACTCTACCAGCCATAATCTCTTTAGTCAGAACTAAAATAATTTACTTCCGTTCGTCAATAAAACAATTTCCAGTACCGAGATACAAAAGGTTCCATTTAAAAACCTATATCTCCTCAGGGCGGGAAATCACCTAGATCAGTCTCTTGGGATTGTAGCCGTTTCATACACTAAAAATTTCACATATCGTATTTCGAAATTTTTAGAGAAATACAAAATAATTACATGATTTTCTACCTTCCCTTAACTCTTATAATATTACAGATCGGTCAAAAATAAGATCTCTCTTGAAAATCTTGGAGTCTACAGTATCCCACGTAGGTGTGATAAAACGTATGTCGACGGGCAGCACGTCTTCGCATTATTTCCACTTAAGTACTTGCAGAACACCAACATAATACAGGACAAGTTCCCTTTGATAAATCAAATATTCTGGTAACAAATTCATTTTTTATGTTAGAAAAATTCTCAGGAATCCATGAAAATATCTAAACATCCCAACCCCAATCCCTGTAGCGGCACATGGCTCTGTGGCGTAGTAACTTGCTTGCGGTGCAGGAGGTCTCGGGTTCCAATTTCGACAGGTCGGTATACTTTATTTATTATTTTATTTAAATATATTTAGCCTAGTCACGTACATAGGTAGTAGTTGTTTACAGAAATACAATAATGTTCGTGGCAGCACTACCACGTTGTCTAAAAGTTGCTTTGAAATACAAAAATGTATGTTTCTGCACTTAGAGAACGATGACGGGTATTACGACATCCCCGTCGGTATCCTTAGGATATGAAATAAGGTAAAATTTCTACCCAGGTAGGGAGGTGAACAATAAAAAAAAACACCTTAATCGTCACACTGGTCTTCACCTGTCACCAATCTGGGAACAGATCATCCCCCTACCCCGGGAAAATAAAGGCGCGTACAAGCAGTTTTAAATCAGTTTCGTGCTAGATTCCGAAGAAGTCAGTTCTAGAAACATCCTCTGAAGAAACCATCAGGGTGATCGTTGAAACGTCAGCATCACTGTTAAAGTTTCCTAACAAAATTAAAAGTACGCACTTAGTAAACCGTAAAAACCTCACTAAAAAGGCGTCATTTACGTAAAAAACACATCTCCGCCACTATCGGGATTTTACACTTTTTCTGAATATACCTCTGCGATATATTAACTCTGTTGTCATAATATCAGTCAACCTTGCCCAGGTGCCCATACATACATAAGACAACGCGGTAGTGCTACCAGGGGCGTTATTGTATTTCTGCATTAACTACTACCTAAATATACCAATAATAAAACATACACACCCAGCCGATTGCCGAAATCCACCCAGCGATCATCGGTTTCGTATGCAGGCTCTTCACCCACTACGCTACGAAGGCCGGCCTGAAAACACATGAGAGTTTCCAGAAATATAATAAATAATCAACGAACATATCAAAGGAAATGAAGGAAACAAATCGCGGCGAAAATCTTATTAAACTCCAGTGTTATTTATGCTACTAATGAAGAAAGCGTGTCTTTTCCCATTGTACTTACTAAGAAGGTCTACTGAAAAAATGTGTGTTGATTAAAGTTACTGACTAGGAAGTGTTTGTATAACTTTTTTCATATTTTGATTATCTTATGTAACGTAAAGTTCAATCTACGTACATGTATCTGATGTAGTGGAGTTAATATTTCGTGTTCCCATTGTTATTTACAAAGCATTTTTCTCGATAAATTATAGTAAAGATAAAGAGGCTTATGCTAGTTTATATTTAAGAAAATATTTTTTCAATATTAATAACTTAATTACATGATAACATTGTCATCTTTCAGCGTTTTGAATTGTATTTCGCCCTATTTTGTAGGCCAAATTTGGGGGGGGAAGAAGAAAACAGGATATTAATTTTAACTTTTATCTGTATTGAACACAACGATTAAAAACTGAAAAGTAATAGCAAAACTTGAGTCACCACATAGGCAATTAAATACATAGGGTTCAAAATCATTTATCAGTTGTAAGATGGTGTTTTGCAATGTTTTGTTATTGTTTATTTCGTTGTTCATACACAAATTTAAATTTTGTAAACCTATAACTAAATTAATGGGTTATTCTATTAGACAAACGAAAAATACCACGAAAATCAATCTGATGAATTGAATGCATTAATTCGAACAGACACTAGTTGTCTATATAAAGAATTTTCTATTCTATGTCGATAAGGTATTAATAAATCGATAACATAGACTATATCTAATTTTTCTAGTTTGCACAAAATTAATACTCAATTAATTGAAACCGTTACGTTCGGAAAATGACTTGAAAAAAGAAACAAACATAGAATGCTAATATACGGATCGAACTTATGACACTAATTTTAGTTTGAAGTCAGAAATATGACAACATTTTATGGGAATAAATTTGCAAATAACTTGCAGGTTCACTCCACCATTTCTAAGTTTGCCGCGTCATTTCTATATAAATAGTTTTTGTAATACAAGTTACCGAATTTCCGTCTGCAACTAAACTAATAATTTGCACATACAAGTGTAACTTACAGACGTTCTATAACTTCACCAAATATGACCATAATCGAAAATTTCCGAATCTATAGTGTGCTTATGGAATTTAAATATACGTATCTAACATTTTTGAAATATTTTTGAAAGAGAAAACTTTAGTATAAATCCAAAGGGAAAATAATTATAGTTCAAAGTCTAAACCACAAACTATATAAAAATTTCATTAATATGACTTGAAATTTAAAACTATCTTTACAAACATTTTAGCCGCGGCCCTGCATATTGATTATAGTCATCTACAGTGCCAAATCTCAATTCCAAATTAAGGATCTCGATCTTTAAAACCCTTACAAGTTTTTATTTTTACAATTTCTGTGGTACAGATTTTTTTTAACTATTAATATTTATTTTTACCTCTTATATTAATTGTTATTAATTTTTATTTATTACTTAATTAATGTCCGACACAGGAATGATGGTTTCTAAATACTAAAGAGAAAATTTAATCTTATCATTGCATATAGAAATTATTGTAGTTAAACCACGTTTTATATATATATATATATATATATATATATATATATATATATATATATATATATATATGTATATATACTAACTTTAGAACACTTTTCGCTTCCCTTACAGACACCATCGATCATTTACAAATTAACTATCCGAATGCCGAAATTGCCATCCTGGGCGACTTTAATGTCCACAACATCAACTGGCTTAAATATTCAAATACTACCGATGAACAAGGTCGTGAAGCCGAATCATTTTCAATCAGTTGTGGCTTAACTCAGCTTATTGACGAACCAACACGGATCCCTGATCGAGACGGAGAGTTTGCCAGTCTTCTTGATCTCTTTTTAACCACCAATCCAGAGATTTACACAGTCAGCGTAAATCCACCGTTAGGTTCTTCCAACCATAAACTACTTTCGACATCGAGTATTCTACCAATCAATGACAGAGAGGCGCCTAAACCGCGCAAGATTTGGCACTACAAGTCTGCTAAATGGGAAGATCTCATGAAATATTTTCGAACTTTCCCTTGGTTGGACGTTTGTTTTCGATCCGATGACCCATCTGACTGCGCCAGGGAGGTTTCCGATGTTATTTTGGCCGGTATGGAGGCTTACATCCCTTTTTCGAAGAAATGCCCTTCCAACGGCAAGCCTTGGTTTGACCGAAAATGCAAAGAAGCTGTTGCTTCTAAACATCTTGCATACCGACAATGGCGCGAAAATCCTAACACCATAAATCGTAACACATTTGTTCGTGCCAGGAACAGATGCAAAGAAATTATCGACGAAACCAAGGAGGTACACAATCAACGGATTAGAAACAAACTTCTCGCCTGTCCCGGCAATTCAAGGTCCTTTTGGTCGGTCTCTAAGGCAGTTAGTCAAAATTTCACCAAATCCACCATACCACCACTCACACGGCCAGATAATTCTATTGCAACGACACCTGTTGAGAAAGCGAACTTGTTGGCTGAACTCTTTGCTTCACATTCTACTGTCGATTTCCAAGGAAAAACACCACCTACTATTCCCATAGTGCAGTCAAGGATGCCCGATGTTGTCTTCAGACAGCGTATTATAAAGCGTATTCTGATGAAGCTAGACACCAAAAAGGCTTCTGGCGCTGACGGAATACCTGCCATAGTTCTTAAAATCTGTGCGAGGGAACTAACACCAGTTTTCTGTAGACTTTTCAACCTATCCTACAGAAAGGGAATATTTCCTTAATGCTGGAAATGCGCTACAGTTCAGCCGATACCTAAAAAGGGCAAGAAGACCTTGCCAAATAACTACCGACCAATCGCACTGCTTTCAATAATATCGAAAGTCATGGAAAAGGCTATCAATCAGCATCTTCTAAAATATCTTGAAGGATTCAACATTATTAGCGATCACCAATATGGCTTTCGTAAAAATAGATCAACAGGAGATCTTCTGACTTATGTAACACATGTTTGGAACAATGCAATTGAACACTTTGGAGAATCTCGAGCGGTTGCTCTGGACATATCCAAGGCATTCGACCGTGTTTGGCACGATGGGCTGTTGGCTAAGCTACGTTTTTATGGTATGTCGCCGGTGTACCTCAAGGCTCCATACTGTCTCCTACTCTTTTTCTCATTTACATTAGCGATCTGCTGGAAAAGACCAAGAATCCAATCTACAGCTTTGCAGATGACAGTACACTTATCTCTTCATTCACTTTGAAAGCTCGAACATCGGCTACTCAGACGAATATCCGCAGACAGCAGGAAGTCGTTCAACTTAACAAAGACCTGGAAGAAATTCTATCTTGGGGTGACGGTAACCAAGTGGAATTTAACGCTACAAAAAACCCAGGCGGCAGTTTTTTTCTAAAAAAGTTAACGTTGCTGAACCCGACATAGTTATGTCGGGGCACTCCATTCCTCTAACATCGTCACTCAATTTGTTGGGCGTTAATTTGAGAGCAAATATGTCCTGGCATGAACATGTTGCAGGCATAGCAAGGAGAGCTTCTCAAAAGTTGGGAATATTATTTCGAACCAGAAAGCTTTACACTCCACAACAACTGTTAATTCTTTACAAAGCTCAAATTCGACCAACTATGGAATACTGCTCCCATGTTTGGAGCTCCGCTCCCAAACATACACTGCATTTGTTGGATTCTATTCAGAGAAGAGCTGTTCGTCTGATTGGAGACCCGGAACTGACCGTCGGCCTTGATTCGCTGGAACATCGAAGAACGGTTGGCGACTTGAGCCTATTCTACAAGTACTTTCATGGAAAGAGTTCGAAGGATGTGGCCCGCTTAATTCCTCCCAGAGCGGTGCATGTTAGAAGCTAATTCTTCACATCCGTATGAGGTTCAGCTTGTTACTCCCCGTACAACACTTTTCAAGCAGTCTTTTATATGGAGAACATCATCCCTTTGGAATAATTTGCCCAGGACTGTGTTTCCCACCGAGTACAATCTACAGCGATTCAAGAACAACGTGAATCGCCTTCTCCGCACACGTGTCGCTCCTGTAGCGCGTTAGGGACTTCCCTGTAGCACGTGTGCTAGACCCATAAAAAAAAAAAAATATATATATATATATATATATATATATATATATATATATATATATATATATATAGATATATATATATATATATATATATATATATATATATATATATATATATATTCAAATAAACCGACAAATGTTCTTTTAAACAGAAAGTATTTTGTAGCCTATAATGTAAATTTTTCTTGAAGTAGACGTTGATAGCGTACATCGATTTCCGAATAGACATAAAATATGAAGGTTAGTTTTGGGGAGTTTCTCCTCAACATGAACAGGCCTTGCGGTCCCAATTCAGGATTAAATGAACAGCACAAAATCATCAAATCAAAGAAAAAAAAAATTAAGGCGTCCGTGCGAATAAATAGCCAAAATGTCGGTAATGTACAAAAAAAAATTCAACCTGATATCTCCAGCAAAACATGTAATCTCAATTTAGTAACAAAAAAACAATAAAATTATTATTACGAAAAATCGGTGTACGTGGAAAATAAATCTAAAAATTTTGAAGGTAAATTTAGCGCGGTAAAAACAAGTGATATTGTATATAAAGATCATCCAGAGATAGATAATATGATAACACAAGTAAAATCAATCGGACGAAACCGAATTCAGTTTACTATTAAAGATTTTCTAGCAACGAATATATTGGCAAAATCTCAGTTCATTAAATAATTTAATTTATTGTACATGGACAAGATATAATATTTGGAGTAGATGAAGATTAAACAGAGGAAATACGAAATAATAAAATCAAACCATTGAATAAACAATCTAGCTTTAGAGTAGACTCGGTAAAAAGAAAACATCGAAGATATTACGATGAAAACAAAAAGCACTATTCATTTAAACCTACAATAAATTATGCTATATCTCTTATATCACAATATTTACCGGAATATGTTTCCCTAAGCCATGTTAAATATCAGGTACAAAATGTAGTTTTATGTTAGAGTTGTTGGAGGTAGGGGCACTTTGTCAGACAACGAAAAAATGGGGCTAGATGCTGATGACCACAAGGCATCTAGAACCATATGTCCGGCGGCCACAAATTCTCAATTATCCAGTATATTTGCATTGGAAAAAAAGCGATCATTTAGTTAACAACACGAAAGAATGCTCAGAATTCGGTCGGCAAAAATAAATTAAAGAATACATGGCCACTAAAAAAGTATCGTTTAAAGAGGCGGAAAAAAATATCCCCAAGACTAGTTATGATAAAATAGCGGCCTTGGAATCAGACATTGACGTTCATAGTTTGAATGGAATATTCATTAACCAAAACATTCACCAAATCACAAACAAATATTCCAAACACTTTATCCGAATTATTAATCCTAACAAAAGACAAAGAACATCATGTCTAAAGAGAGATAATGATGAACATAGTAGAATATTATCTCAGTGCAGATGGAATCACACAGATAATAACATTCTATCAGACCCAATTTTTTTAATCTGGAATACAAGGTGCTCGCAATATCCTTCTTTTTGTAATTGACAATCTTAAGGGGAAAAGTACCTTTGAAATACAAAAGTCAGGCGTAGTCGGTATTATTAAAAAATAATTAGAAACACGTAATTATATAAATTAAAGTTAGACACTCACTCACAGAAACGAATAACGATAAGCACTGGAAAATCATATAAAACACATAAACTACCAAACAGAACTTGATGAACTAAACGTACAAATAACCAAAAGCCTACTCATGACTACCAAACAAATAGCAATATCGAAAAAAGACAAAACACAAAAATTAAGTAAAGAGGCACAAAATGTCATGAAATAGAGAAGACTTTTAAAATGATCCTACAAATGACAGATTGGAATTGGCAAAAATAGACAAAAAAATAAAGAAAAAGTTCAGAGAAGACGTCAGACAACAGAAAAACTCGAAAATAGAAGAACTCTGAAAGAGAGAATAAGTTTGGAACACCTAAAAAACAAACGAATGAGACGAAAGAGGTTGCTCAAAACCAAAAGATAAAGGAAGCTATAGAGAAATATTATCAAACACACGACACGGAAATATCTCCACCGCTCGGGAAAGAAGAAGGAAATAGAGTGATAGTAAAAAATGTGGGATCAGAAGAAATTCCTGATGTAACAACGGATGATAATGAACGCCCTACAACACATGCACAACAACAAAGAACCAGAGGACGATGAAATAACTATAGAAATGATAAGGTAGGAGGGACATCGATAATAAAATCTCTTCAAGCTCTATTTAACAGGTGCCTTATAGAAAGTAAAATACCAATACCTTGGGGAAACGCCTTGATTGCACTTATTTAAATTGGAGAATTACACACCCATCAGCCTGTTATCGGTACTATACAAAGTAATCACTAGAATTATAACATATAGATTAACGAACAAATTAGACAGTTATCAACCACGTGCACAAGCGGGATTTAGACGGGGATACAGCATTTTGGATCATCTTCAAACAATTAGATTACTGATGGAAAAAACAAATGAATATAAGGTCACCTGGTGGATAGCAATGGATGACTACGAAAAAACATTTGATTCGGTAGAAATATGGGCAGTCCTTAACGCCTTAAGTAACAGCAGAGTCCATGAAAGATACAAATAATGCTTGAAGAAAAAGCAAATAAAATCAAAATTAAAAGAGGAATTAGGCAAGGCAACTCGATATCCCCAGAGCTGTTCATGTTGACTCTAGAAGACATGTTCAAATCGGTAAAGTGAGAAAATAAAGGAATACTAATGGACGGTGAACGATTAAATCTCTTAAAGTTTGCAGATGATGTCACTCTAATCGCCAACACAAAAGAAGAAGTCTCGAGAAACAAATCTAAAAATAAACTGCACCAAAACCAAATATTTGAAAAACGAAAGTGAAGCTAATAGCCAAGAACTATTAATAGAAGGTGAAAGAATGAGAAAGGTACAAACATTCATATATTTAGAACAAAAAATCGAAATTTAAAAAAATAATTAGATAGAAGAGTCTCGTTAGCCTGGTATGCGTTCGGAAGGTTACAATCTACATTTAAATTGGACATCCTTAATAAAATAAAATCCAGAGTATTCGTGAGCTTTAAATAAAAGTATAATAGATAAACTCCAGGTAGCCCACAAAGCAATGGAGAGGTGAATGCTAAATATTAGACTCCAAGTTCGTATTCCTAACACCGAGATTCGAAGAAGATCCAAAGTGACAGATGTAATACAACGAATATCTATATTATGGTGGAATTTGGCGGGGCATATCGAAAGGATGAATGAAAACAGATGGACACGCCGTAGAGTTGAATGGAGGCCTCGAGAACACACAAGATGCAGGGATAAACCACAGACAAGACGGACGACATAAAAAAGATCAGCGGGACACGATTGGATGCAAAAATCAAACAACAAAGCTAATTGGACACAACTTGTGGAGGCTTACATCAGACTATGGATGGAATAAACGAATGATAATGATGAAGTCACTTTACATTAAAAAAATATGTAAGAATAAACTATATATTAATGGAAAATCTAATTATTTACCAATAGAATTGCATATCAGCACTAGCAAACATAGTGAATCCAGAATATCTATTAGATGAAAAAAAGTTTATCCGAAACATGGTTTCGGATAAAGGCCAGGCGAATATATTTACTTCTCTAGCTGCAATGTAATTAGACAAGACCGACAAGACGGTAGAGGAGGTATAGCTATTCTTGTTAAATCAAATATCAAATATACAGAAATCTCCCCATTAATGATATCATGTAGAGGGTGAGTCAACGATAGAGTAAAGTTCATTCATTTGTTTCGGGAATGACGAAAAAATATTAAATACAATAGTTTTAGAAAATGTTAAGGTGAACAGTTTAAAATTATTTTTGAGTATACCGGGTACTTCAAAAAAGTGTGGCCGATATAACATATGTTCTTTTAAATGGAACATCCTATTTTCTAATTTATTTTTAAATTCTGCGTCAAATTTTAAAACTTTTTTATTAATAATGTTATATACCTAAGCCTAGTAGTTTTTTCTAATATTTCACTTTTTTTTTTACAATACTAGTCTTCAGTTTTGTAAATAATTGCCAGTAGCGCCATTGTTTCTGAAGGTGGTGGAATATTCATAATTGGTATGAGCGTTCTATAGAGATGAAAAAAAAAGATATATCTAAAGAACATTGAGTTAGATGCTACAGGGTGTTCAAAATAAATTTATGCATTTCAACTATTTTAAATTGAAAAAATCTCAAATTTTTTAAATGGCGCACCCTGTATATTATTATTTTTTCTGATAGATTTTACAAAACCCTCCAACTTTCATTAAGTATGTCATATACCTATTTCTAACAGTTTTCGATTTATTTTGAATTTTTTAATTTTACCCTTGCTTTTAATACACTTACGCTATTGTGAAAACATAAACAAATATTTAATAATAATTTTAATATAGTTTAACTTATCTAATGATTAATTATTATGACGTAATAAATGTTCAAAAATATGCCCGTCTACTTGAATATACATGTTTAGTCGTTTTACTATATTTTCCTTCACTTTCCTTAGCATAAAGGGAGTTATTGTCCTGCACGCATCCCGTATCCTATTTTTCATATCTACTGGTGTTGTAGGGGGACTCACATTCACACACACACACACACACATACACAAACACACACACACACACACACACACACACTCTTTAATGTAGCCCCCACAAAAAGAAGTTACATGATCAAGGAGGCCACTGAATCCATCCATACCAATTCATTTTTGTGGCTAACGATCGTTTAAAAATTCCTGAACTTTTCGGTGGTAATGAGCAGAAGCTCCCTCTTGTTGAATCCACATTTGTTCCCTTTCAAAGTTCTCAACTTCTACAAGAAGCTGGAGTAATTCGTTTTGCAAAAAATTTAGATATCTAGGCCCGTTAAGCGGTTCGCGGAAAAAATATGAACCAATAATTCGAAAATTTAATATTCCACAACATACATTAAGCGACCAATGGTTTTGGTTTTGAACACCCTGTTGAATAATAATGCATGTTATGGCTCTTAACTGCTCCAATATTGCGAAAAGTAGCTTTATCCGAAAACATTATT
Organism: Pachyrhynchus sulphureomaculatus; assembly: GCA_019049505.1. Taxonomy (NCBI): domain Eukaryota; kingdom Metazoa; phylum Arthropoda; class Insecta; order Coleoptera; family Curculionidae; genus Pachyrhynchus; species Pachyrhynchus sulphureomaculatus. Next base: position 81,340,084 of record CM032455.1, read on the forward strand.
TTGGATAAAAAATTTGGATCGGCCTCTATTGCTCCATTCATGGTGGTACAAAAGTTAACTCATCGTTCAAAATCACGAACTTGAAGTTCTTGGTGTAGTTCCATATTAAAGGGATGATACTTGTATTTTCTCGTGGAGCGATTAGCCGTAGATTGGGATGTGTCAAATAAGTCAGCTAGTTGACGGCTGCTGACCTGGGGATTATCTTCAATATGAAGTAAAATCTCCATTTCTTTTTCCTCATTGGTAGCATTCTGATTTACTACTTTCCGTTTCGTATACTCAACGCTACCACTACTATCAAACCGTTCCATTCAGCACTGAAAAGATTTTCTAGATGGTATACGTCTATTAGGGTACTTCGCTTCATAAAGCCTTACTGCCAAAAGACAATTCTTTCCCGTCTCTCCCAGTATATAAACCGTATCAATTAATTCATTTTTAGGAAAATTCATAACTTTTACCTTCATATGTCACTTACTACAACAAATTAAACTGTTTTAACTTGCTTAATACGCATGTGAAAATTTGACAATGCCTACATTTTTGTTTTGTCTTGGCAACTATCATGTTATAGCGTAAGTGCATTAAAAATAACCGGTTAAGTGCAAGTTGACCTTGCGCAATTAGTGTTCCGTACGTTGATTGCTTTTAACATAAAAAATTTTGTTACGGAGGTATAAAATGATCAGTGACTTCACAAAACGCACCCCAAATGAGTTTTCAACAGAGTTAGTTTTTAATCTTTACGAAAACTGATGACCTTGAAATTTTTGTGTGTTTTTTTTTTATATAACAGATAAATTATTAAAGGTGATGATAATTTTCGTTCAATCTACACCCCGCGGAGAATATTCCAGAATTTTTTCAAAATTTTTTGATGAGTGCTTTTCGAGATAAGGAGGGGGACAGCGATTTTTCGCGATTTTTTAAAAATAATACAAAGAAAAGTGTGCGCAAGTATTACATTATATATATATATATATATATATATATATATATATATATATATATATATATATATATATATATATATATACATATATATATATATATATATATATATATATATATATATATATATATATATATATATATATATATATATTTTACTCGTGTTTTCAGAAGCTTTCATTTGACACCACACTCGATGACCTAGTAAATTTTTTTTTTTTTCACTTCCGATTTCACCCCCCAAAACTAACCCTTTAAGTTAAAATTTAACTTTCAAAACTACACGGCTCTGATGAGGCCATCAATTCCTATAATATTACCAAATTTCAACTTTCTATGACAAATAGTTTCGAAGAAAATCGGCTGTGACAGACAGACAGACAGACAGACACCGAAGTCATCTTATAAGTATTCCGTACGGAACACTAAAAAGGGTAAAAATTGAAAAATTCAAAATAAATCGAAAGCTACTAGAAATAGGTAAATGACATATTTAATAAAAGTTGGAGGGTTTTGTAAAATCTACCAGAAAAAAATATTAATAAACAGGGTGTGTCGTTTAAAAAATTTGATATTTTTCAATTTAAAATAGTCGAATGCATAAATTTATTTTGAACACTCTGTAGCATCTAACTCAAATTTCTTTACCTATATCTTTTTTTTTCATCTCTAGAACGCTCATATCAATTATGAGTATTCCACCTTCAGAAACAATGGCGCTACTGACAATTTTTACAAAACTGAAAACAAGTATTTTTAAAAAAATTGAAATATTAGAAAAATTACTAGGTTTAGGTATATAACATTATTAATAAAAAATTTATAAAATTTTACGCAGAATTTAAAAATAAATTAAAAAATAGGATGTTCCATTTAAAAAAACATATGTATATCGGCCACACTTTTTTAAAGTGCCCTGTATACTCAAAAATATTTTTAAATTGTGCACCTTAACATTCCCTAAAACTATTGTATTTAACATTTTATCGCCATTTCCGAAACAAATGAGATAATGAACTTTACTCTATCGTTGACTCACCCTGAAAATTGGTATAAAAATCAATTGTAAAAATATTCTACACATATCTCTTGTTTCTCTATATGTAAAGCCACAAGCTAGAATCAATCTAAACATGTGGAATTAATTCTTTAGTAACATAGGACACCCTTCTCTAGTGTGCGGTAATTTTAATGCTCATAATATTGCCTTGGGCGCCGAAATTCGGATACTATAGGTCAAAATTTATTAGAAGCCATAGAATACAATGATTAAACATTTCTTCATACCGGTTCTATGACCCCTATGGGAAGGTTAGATTTCAGTTAAAGCTCCATTGGCCTGTCCTGGCATCTTCTGGAGTAGGACGTATTCCAGATTGGTCGACCATTAAGATACATACGGTTCAGATAATGATCCAATAATCATGAAACTACAGACTGCCCCCGACATTATTGAATACGATAAAATGAAAAAGTGGAACACTAAACGGGCCAACTGGAGCATGTTCCATGCCGAGTGAATTAATAATAATATAAAATTTAAAGAACAAAATTATAACTCTGTTACAACCACTTTGCAGTCAACACTGGACAAAACAATACCCAGATATAATAATAATATATTTACTAAAGGAAGAAAAGGAAAAATATGGTAGAATGAAGGCTATACAAATGCAGTGCATAGCATACAAAAAAACAAAAGAGATAGTTAGAGAGAATACTGCTCCTCTATAAACAAAAATACCCCAATTAAGAATATATGGCAAAAAGTCAATAATCATAAAAATAGACAACAACAAAACTTATACCCAATACCCAAAAGTACAGAATGAGCAAATCTACAACAAATCGCCTCCATACTACGTCAGTCCAGAAGATACCAATTTTAGTGCAGAAAACAGAGATGAATAAAATAGCTTCCTTTTACAAACTTTTATCATTCAGGAATTACACAGAATCCTAAAACGTAGCAACTCGACAGCCCCAGGTAAAGATAGGTTTCAATACTACAGCAGAAAGTGTAAAAAAACGTACTTAAAATATTCAATATTAATTTCAAGGGAAATGAAGAAATACCGCAAAATTGGAAAGAATATATGATAGTTCCAATACTTAAGTCAAGAAAACTAGTAGGAATATATACATCTGATCACCCTATAGCCTTAACTTCCTGTATCTTCAACACTTACAATTAAAATAATAAATAATTAAAAATTTAGAGTTTTGGGTCGAAAAAGAAGGAAAAATATCAATCAGTATCAAATATTGGCTTTAGAAAATGATCAATCTCCCAAGCTCACCTAGTAATAAGCATCCAATTTGGATTCACAAAAAAGCAGTCAACTGTGGCACTAGTTAACGAGCATGAGATTAGGTTAACCTTACAATTCTAAAAGAAAAAAATGCATCAAATAAATATTCCAGAAATTTTGGGCGAACATATTTACAATCTATATAAAAATCGAAATATCTATATAAAGACTCAAAACGCATTAATAAAATAAATACAGGTCAGTGTGGCCTCACTCAAAGCAGTATATTAAGTCCACTATTATACCTAATTTACACATGACCTACAAAAAGTTTTTGAGAGGGATACTAATACTATTCAATTTGCAGACGACATCTGCGTTTACACACAACATAATAATATTGATACATGCAATAATTAAGTAAACACTCAATTTCAAGATTCTCTCAGGTGATTCGAAAAAAATGGTTTAAAATATCGCCCGAAAAATCAGTGTTATGCACATTCACTGTATTACCACCGGTGAAGTGCGCATTACAATAATCCAACTAAAAAATGAAAAAGCCCCGAGGAATTCCATGGGGAGTTTTTTAAGATCTTAGATGAGGATTGAATTAAGTGGTTTAAGAGGATCTACAATAAAATCTATAATTTAGGCAGAATACCAGAAAGTTTGTTAAAGTCTGAGTTTATAACGATCCCAAAAAAAGCAGGCGCTAAAAAATCCGGAAAATATCGAACAATTAGCCTTATAAGCCATCTTTTAAAAATATTTTTGAAAATCATTCACAGAAGAATATACAAGTTGTGTGAAGAAAATATATCAGCTACACAATTCGGTTTTCATGATGCCATGGGAACCAGAGAGGCCTTGTTTTCTATGCAGGTTTTGATTTAGCGATGTAGAGACGTCAATTATGACGTATATTTGTGACTGATCGACTACCAAAAGGCCTTTGATAGAGTCCAACATCACAAAATGTTCGAAATTCTGAGCGACCTTGGGCTAGATGGAAAGGATCTGCGGATTATTGGCAACCTCTACTGGAACCAGATGGCATTCATTAAAACAGAAGGGGAGCGCTCAGAAGCAATATCGATTGAGCATGGAGTAAGGCAGGGTTGTGTTTTGTCTTCACTATTGTTTAATATATACTCTGAGCAAATCTTCACAGAGGCACTGGAAGAGGCTGATGAAAGAATACTGCTTAATGGGGAGAGAATAAATAACATTCGTTATGTTCACGATACGGCGATTATGGCTGATAACTTAAAGGGTCTACAACATCTTATGACAAAAATAAACGAAGTCAGTCAATCGATAAGGCCTCGAACTTAATACCAGCAAAACAAAGTATTTGCTAATCAGCAAGTCTCCGGTTCCTGCTACCTTGTTGATGGTTAACAATCAACAAACACAAAGAACTTCACAATATTCATATCTAGGTACCATGATAAACGAAGAAGAGGATCATTCGCAGGAAATTCGTTGCGTATCGAAAAAGCTAGAGCGGTGTTCCTCAAAATGAAAGCACTTTAAAAAGCTCAGCAATAAAATTGAGTACGAAAGTAAAACTCCTAAAATATTATGTCTTCGGTGTCCCTCTTTATGGTGTGGAATCTTGGACGCTGCCTAACCACTTCTAAGAAACTTGAGGCATTTGAATTATGGTTATATCGCCGAATTTTTTATACTAACCATATTATCAACGAGGATGTCTTACGTCGCATGAACAAGAAACTGAAAAACTGGAGTTTTCAGGACACATAATGAGAAATCCCCAAAGATATGGATCACTACAACAAACACTCCAAGAAAAGGTATTTGGAAAAAGGGAACCAGGACGCAGACGTATTTCCTGGCTAAACAATCTGCGAAATTGGTTTTCAACAAATACTACCGGTCTTTTCAGAGCTGCAGTGAATAAAGTAATAATAGCCAGAATGATTGCCAACATTCGAACCGAATAGGCACTTTAAGAAGAAGAAGAATGCACATTTACGAGAAGTAGATTTTCACCTCCGAATAACATCCAGTTCGGGAACCTCACTGTGCCATACAAAACATCTAGGAGTGATTTTGGACAAGAAGCTACTATGGAAAGACCAAATAAACAATACAATTAGAAGAACGGAGAATGGAATCAACATACTACAAGCCTTCACAAGACAGAACAATGATGCTGATCCAAATATTCGGTCATTGTTTTACAAAGCATATATCCAATCAGTAATTGACTACGGTAGCATATTACCCAAAACTGTGCGTAGGATATCCAAAAAGCACTTCGATAAATGTGGTACAAGTAGAAACAGTAGTTCCACCCTTAGGATTCACCTGAGTAATAAATTCATACTCAAAACGACAAAAATAGCGAATTGCTCAACAAAATCCATGAACTTGCAATCTTAGGCTTATCTGATCAATATTGGATAAAAAAAGATGCCGTCACTAACAAAAAGTGGTCATTAGAATTCAGAAATGAAATTCATCAGTCAAAAGCTATGGAAATGGAGAATTTCATGGAGTTACTACGATAATTGAACCGAAGTCATTACAGAAGAATCGGCAGAAATACAACAAATTTGCAATAAAAAATGTTATCAAAAGTTAAATACAGTATGGGCTAATCAGGAACAAATTTTCACAGACAAGTCATTAAAGAACCTACAACTAGGATCTTCCTTTTATCATCCAAATAAAAATAGTTTTGATAAATGGAAACGGCCAGAAAATTCATCCATATTCACGACTAATCTAACAACTATCCAATGTGCAATAATTTATTGTATAAACTACAAATAAAACAATTTCATATTTTTTTCTGATAGCAGAAGCGGGTTGGAGGCAATAGAAAAGTGGCAACTAATTCCAAACAAAATTATATTTTAATCAATATTATAAGACTGTACAACCAGCTAATCAAAGAAAATAAAAATCTAAAGTTGATTTCGGTAAACCGCCATGTAGGAATTTCTCCGAATGAAAAAGTAGATCAGTTAGCCAAAGAAGCCACTGTCTTTGGGGACAGTATTCACGAGGAAAAGATACCGGTTATTTTAGAATTATGAAAGCCAATATTGACTATAACTGGAAAAAAAATTGAAGAATCAACAACCTGACAATTCTTCAAGGCAATGTTCCCTCACATAAACAAAAAATCTTGGTTCTATAACCAATATAATAGAAATTGTATACAAGTAATACGTAGAATAAGGAGTAATCATGCATTGTATCCGATATATAGAAATAGAATAGGCCTACAGGACAGTGATAATTACGATTGTGCAGAAACAGGAGATATACAACATTATGGATTGCAACTTGAAATCAAATCATATTGTAAAATTTTTCAGTAAAATTAAATTACAGGCTCAATTGCCGATTAATTTGCAACATCTATTAAGTTTAAATAATATTGTTATCTATAAAATTATCTCATCAGCATGTGATGACACTAAGGTTAAGAAAAAAAACAAAAACAAAAAAAAAATATTATTATTAAAAAAACAGAAGGAAGAGGAAAAAAAGGATAAAATTAAATACAAAAAAATAAATAATGAAAAAAGGAAAAGGATGAAGAAGAAAGAAAAAAGAAAAAAAGTAATGAAAAAAGATTAGACAAAGAAAAAAAATTAGGCAAATAAGATATACTTGTATACAATGAGGGAATAGTAGTTAATTTTTGTTTTCTTTAAAAAAAAATAGAAAAGCTGGGCAGTTGGTTATAGCCAGTGCTAAAAAAACACTCACACACTCTTAAACTGGCCAATGTTACAAATTTATATATTGTTATGAAGTACTCGGAACTATTTACAAATAGTACACTGATTTTTTTGCTAAACCAATTATCTTTTTATAAATCTGATTGTTATTTATAATCAAGAAAGTATTGGAATTTCACAACACACAAACACTTTAACAACAAAAAGGTTTATAACACAAATTGGGGTAGAAATTTTCACTTTTCGGAAAAAGTAAAATCTCAAACAGCTTTTAGGTTGACTAAAGGTTTAAAGCACGTAAAAACGTACATACACGGAAAAGCTTTGTAAAAGCCTATTGACCGTTCACCGTAAAAAAACCTATTTGGGATAGCAAAATTGAGTTATCGACACAGACTCTACAAATAGAACTTTTGAAAGGTCTTATAGTGATTTTTTCGGAAGAGGAGAGAATTTAATTAAGTGAATCTATTGAATTATAGAATTTAATTCATAACGTTTTACTATATTCTAACTGACGAGCTAATAAAAAATATTAAAATTTTTATCTTCTAGAGGTTTCAACTATTAGGTATATATAAGTCCCTAAATAATTTTCGAAAGCAAAATTTTTTGAATTAAAAAAAGAAAAAAAACTTTCAAAAACTGAGTTTTTGAGATCAAAATTTTCAAATGAATACATTTTCGAGAAAACAATTTTCGAAAAACAAAAGTTTTAAAAGAGTTTTGTTTTTGTAAAAAGAGACATTTAAGCTAATTTTGGCTAGGTAGACAGACGGAACTTCTGTCTGCGACTAGTTAAAATTCACCTAACTAAACTAGTAACCAACAGACAGGTCCGTTCAAGTTAATTTAAGTAAGTTTAAATTAAACTACCATTGGATTTTATGCTTATTCCAATTAAATAAACTAGTATTTATAAATTTGTTTGAAGGCACCTCAACCTAATCCAGGTAAGTTGAACCTAAACTAATTAATTATTGCATAAATAATTAATTCCAATATAGTTTAAATTAAGTATATTTGACTTGAATTTCAAGCGATTTTGAACTTTAGATATATGAATCTGGGCTAGTCACATATAAGGGACTAATTTAGGACTATCTGAACTAACTTTTCAACTGGAAGCGACCATCCATTGGTGAGGTCAAAGACAACACTGAACATAGAACAAGAAAAAAAAACTTACGAGGAAGAATATCAAAAACAGCAAGTGGAAGCAGATTGAAAATCCAGAAGAATTCTCATTGACAGTAGAACAAAATTTGCAGCAGTTGGACGTAAATTCTGTAGAACACCTGAATAATGCTCTTGTTAAAGCAATAAAATATGCAATAGGTAACCATTCTCCAAAACAACCCAAAAAATTGGAAAAACTAAGTGAAACGACAAATAAATTGTTAAAGAAGCGAAAGATCTGTAACCAATGCGTGTTATTTGTGCTTACTTGTGGAGCAGAAACTCTAACTTTGACAAAGAAGATAACAAATAAGATAAGGGTAAGTGGAGCGGTCAAAGTTAGGTTTGTCTTTTCTGAGATAAAGTTCCAAATAAAGAAATTAGAAACCTAACGAGAGTGATAGATGCAGTTGAGAAAGTTCTGTTTTTGAAATGGAATTGGGCCGATCATCTAGCCAGAACGCAAGATAACAGATGGACTAGGAAGGCGTTAGAATGGCGGCCTAGACAAGAAGCGTGTAGAAATAGAGAAAGACCTTCCATCAGATGGACAGATGATCTGAGAAGAGTAGCGGGAAACTGGATCCAAAAAGCCCAAGACCGGTTTAGCTGGAAAAGATTAAGGGAGGCCTATGTCCAGCAATGGACGCTAAGGGCTGATATATGATGATAAACTAACCCAAAACTAGCTTCTGCTCGTTAAACGTCAAAATTGACCTAAGCAAACTAGTTACTGTTATAGGTTACTTCATTTTGAAATAAATTAAATCCCGACTGAATCCATTAAGCTTTTCTTAAGAACAGAGTCTTAAATTATGTCAATTGTGGCACCGGATTGCAGAACTGCCTCTACGCGTGACCCCTGTTTCCCTCGTAGGCAAAACGCTGTGAACGCGTCGATCGATAGACAAAATCAATTTACAACGCAATAATCAACTCGTCGTTTTTCTTTTAATAATTAACGAATCAAGTTTTTTTGCATAGAAACACTCCTTACGCTTGTGCGCTTCTTATAGATATAGTCGTTTGATAAAATTGTTTGTTTAATTTGTTATTAACAATGAATAACTTTACGCTAAAAAATTTCAATATTAATTAAATAGTTGGCTTCTTTTTCATACATTTGCGATTATCATATCAAAAGTTTAGGTCAGTATGTTAATTTTTGTAGCAATGATACGGATAACTAAACAAGCGCGCACAGGCTCTTAGCGCACGCCCGGGTTTTCATTGAGCTAATTGCAGTGAAAATTTGTTCTTTGAATACTCTCAGCTGCCTAAAAACATATTGTTTTCTTATTTGGCAATTCGAATAAAAAAATCTGAGTGTTTTTCGTAAGGAATGCTCAATTAGGTAAGTATTTTTTGGAGTTTTTTTTTTAGTGTTATTATGTACGGCTATGTAGATATAAAAATTTTCAAGTAAAATTTATTAAAAGATATATGCACGCTTTAAAATCGTAACAATTTTTCACCCTAATATTCAAAAACTATTTGGTTTTACAATTTGGTTTTTAGAAGAGGTTAAAGGAACATGTAATGATAAATTCTTATTGTATGTTTATAAAAAACAAATGTCTACACAAAAATTGAGAATGTATTTTAATAACTCTTTTGTACACTCAGAAACAAAGTTTTGACTCAATAGAAAATTACTTTTTTTGCGTTAAATTAGTCTTGAATCCAAACTTCTTGCTCTATACGGAAAAAGCTTTCATTCCAAACTTTTTTTTTTCCATTTAGTACAGATAAAATTGAATATTGAAGGAAGTTTTACAGAAAAAATTTGATACTCTCAAAAATGGTAACCATTATTGTAAATGTTATGGAAATTCAGTAGAAAATTATTGTCTATTTGGTTCTTCAATTTGGTTTTCTTAATGGTTTAACCAAACGGAAAAGCTAAATTGTAAAACCAACTGGTTTTTGAATTTTGGCTTTAAAAATTGTAAAAACGATTTTGAAGCGTGCATATACCATTTTATAATAATTTTTACTATGAAAATTTATATCTACACAGTTACATCATTTAGTTTTCTTATTTGATTTTGCTACGACAAATTAATATTAATTTAATTAATAATTTTCAAATGAAATACAGTAAAACCTGTCAAAAGCGGCCACAAAAAAATTTAGGACTAGGGGCCATTTAAGACAGGTAGCCGTTATTCCCAGGTTTTGCTCCCTATAAAAAAAGACATATATTTTTCTTTTTTTTTTTTAACATTTTCTTTATTTTACTAAATAGAGTTAGCATACACACAGATTGAAAAGTTAAAAGGATTTAATAATATAAAAAATATTTTGAATGTACAGTATATACACTATAGTAATACATAAATAATATGGATTTTTTAAAGATATATACATGTTATTAAGCTTTTTTGAAGTATGTTTCAATTGTTGTTTGTTTAAAATTTTTTAGCTTTAATTTCAAAACCTCAGATTCACATGAAAGTAACACTCGAGAAATATCTATAGCCATTTCACCATTGTTATTACACAAAAAATAGTTTTGTATGTCTCTTAAATTTGCACAAACTTCACTCATACTAGAAAAAGTATATTTTGGAGCTTCACATTCGTCCACATCACTGTCTGAATCAGAGTTAAGCTTTTGGTCCGTATCCCGCAGTTCCTCAACAATTTCCGAAATACTGAAGTTTGAACTTTCTGTAAGCACATCATTATCAACAGGAACAAACTTATCCAAGTTTACAATTTTATCATGGACTAAAGAAAAGAGCTGAACAAGGGGTATTTAGTCTCCTTCGTCAAAAATAGCATCTTCTGGAACAACATCAGAGAATTCGGCCTTGAAAAAACATTTTTTAATTGTAGCTGGAGAAAGATTTTTCCACGCAGTCACAATCCATCTTAGTACATTTGCTAAATTTATGCTTTTTTCAGATTTTTCAAAATCGCAATAACTGTCAACAAACGTAAATAGCCTTTTGATCAAAAACTTTCTATATATCATCATGAAATTTTTAATTATTCCTTGGTCTATAGGCTGACAATATGAGGTGGTATTTGGTGGCAAAAAACCAGCTTAACATTTTCTAGTGGCACTTTAGAATGGGAGGTAGCATTGTACAAGGAAAGCAGCACTTTTCTATTTTGTTTCTTCATTTTATTATCAAATTTATGGAGCCATCTGGTCATAATTTCCGAACTCATCCAGACCTTTTTGCTAAATTCCCATTCTAAGGATAACTTGTCAACATGACTTCCTTTAAAACAACGAGAATTTTTACTTTTCCCAATTATTAACGGATTTTCTTTTTCTCCTTCCATATTTGCACACAGTAAAATAGTTAATCGCTGTTTTGCTACCTTCTTTCCTGCACATTTATCGTTTTTTAAAGCAAATGTCTTATTTGGCATGGCTCGGTAATAAAGACCTGTTTTATCCGCATTGTATACATCTCGTGGAGAATAATCTTTTAAAATTAGCGGTAATGTAGTTTTCCAGGCCTCTACATCTTTCAAATTTACATCTGCGGACTCACCAGAAACAGACTTAAAAGTAATATTGTGCCGTTTACAGAAACTTTCCAATCACCTATTTGATGCAGCGAAATTTTCCACTTTCAAGCTGCTTTTTGTTTGAGTAGTAGTCCAGATATTGGAACTGCTTTATTCCTGGTCTTGCAAAACCAATTGTACACAACTTAATCCACTGCTAATCCTGCTGACTTGGGAAATTTTCGTTTTTGCTCCAAGTTAACATCCCTTCAAACACCTTTTTTAGTTAACTTTTATTTTTTTTAATATATCGAGAGTTTGCGTTTTTCCAACTTCGAACTTTTCAGCCAGTTTTCGCGATCTCAACGCAAACTTTTCACTTTCAGCGTCGATAATAATTTTGTCTTTTAGTGACAAACGTTTTCGTTTCAGCGACATTACTAGGAACGTGTTCAGTACGAAGACAACTTTAAAATAATGGAGCAAACAGAAAACTGCAAATTTAACCCAGATAATTTTATCAACAATAATGGGTATTTCCTTGAATAAATTGCCCAGTTACAGTAGTAGTAAAAGTAAAAGGTTGAAGGCTCATAAAAATAATTATTATGTTATAAAACCCTCCGGCCAGCCCGGTCGTTATTACCAAGTAAATTTCCAAGGTAATATGCCATAAAAATTTCGATTTAACTGGCCGTGGCCGTTTAATACAAGTGGTCGTAATTAACAGATTCTTGTATACGGGAATTTATATACCATAGGTTTCAGGAAACTTAATACTGTCCGTTACCACAGGAGGTCGCCTATGACAGGTGGCCGTTAACACAGGTTTCACTGTAACCAAATAAGAAATCGAAATGTCTTTTTGGCAGCTGGAAGCATTCAAAGAACAAATTTTCACTACAATTAGCTAAATAAAAACGCGCGCATGAGCCAAGAGCTCGTACGAGTTTGTTTATTTATCCATATCATTGGTGCAAAAATTAACATACCTAAACTTTTGATATGATAATCGCAAATATATGAAAAAGAAGCCAACTATTTAATTAATATTAATAATTTTATTAGACCACTATATCCGTAAGAAGCGCACAAGCCTAAAGAGTGTTTTTACGCAAAAATTAACTTGATTCGTTAATTATTAACAGAAAAACGACAAGTTGATTATTGCGTTGTAAATTAATTTTGTCCGGCCAGGAATTTGATTTTTTGTTCAAAATTGTCTAGAGCTCTCAATTATTAACAAAATCAGTCAGTTTTTTTTTTAAATACTCGTAAACGAATTCCGGACAAACGTGAGGAAGCCGATTTGCAAAACCTCAAATTTTTTAAAAATTTCAAAAAGTAGTACGGGACCGGGAAGTGAAATTTCGAAGTTCACGTAATTAAAAGTTTACGCGTTCAAAACTGGTTCATCGGGGGTTTCTGGGGTCGCTGAATCTATTCTCGGGATTATTTTCATCATATACATTCTTCCAAGGGGTGAAAATGAGTGTTGGAGGAGAAGAAATTACGATATTCACCTGAATTAAAGTTTTACATTCAAAACTGGTTTCTCGGAGATTCCTGGGGTCGCTGAACCATTTTCAGGGTCATTTTGATCATGTGCACCCTTTTGAGTGGTGAAAATGGGGATTGGAGGGAGAGAAATTACGATATTCTTTTGAATCAGAGTTTCGCGTTCAAAACTGGATCCTTGGGGGTTTCTGGGGTCGCTGAATCTATTTTTCAACCCCCATTTTTACTCCTCAAAAGGGTATATATGATCGCAAAGATCCCGAAAATAGATTCAGCGACCCCTGAAACCCCCGAGGAATCAGTTTCGATGGCGAAATGCTAATTCAGGAGAATATCGTAATTTCTCCCCCTCCAACCCCCATTTTCACACCTTAAAGAATGCATGTGATAAAAATTACTCCAAAAATATATTCAATGACCCCAAAAACCCCCGATGAACCAGTTTTGAATGCGTAAACTTGAAATTATGTGAATTTCAAAATTTCACCTCCCGATTCCGTGCTGCTTTTGGCAATTTTAAAAAATTTTGAGGTTATATTTTACAAAAGGCTTCCTTACGTTTATCTGGAATTCACTTGGAGTATCTAAAAAATATGTCTGATTTCGTTAATAATTGAGGGCTTTAGGCAATTTTGAACGAAAAACCAGATTCCTGGCCCACAGTGCGTCGATCGACGCGTTGACATCGTCCTGCATATTAGGGAAACAGGGGTCACGCGTAGAGGGAGTTCTGCAATCCATTGCCATAACTGACATAATTTAAGACTCTATTCTTCGCAAAAGCTTAATGGATTCAGTCGGGAATTAATTTATCTCAACATGAAGTAAACTTTAACAGTAACTAGTTTGCTTAGGTCAATTTTGACGTTTCACGAGCAGAAGCTAGTTTTGGGTTGGGTCAATTAGTCTGAATTTGTGTTTCTTTCAGATTATATTAAACTAGTACCATAACATTAATATATGGTAGATCACGGAGAAAAAATATTTTTGATAAGAACATCGTTTTTTAATGAATTAGCTGAAGAATGGAAAAAATAAATATTCAATATTAAGACCATATTTTGCGAGCAGCTATAACTAATAAAAAAAACTAGAGCTTTTTAAACCCTTAAATTTTCTGTTTTGTAGTTTAGTCTGATCATTTTTTCCCCTCTCTTGCTAAAAAGAAATATTATATTCGTGAAGAATCACCCTCCGAAAATTTTGTATTTCTTTTTTTTATTTTCAGGTCGAGTAGGTCACTAAAACATAGCTTCCGATTTCCGCCAACCTATCTGTCTAGGCGTTTGCACTTTCAAACGAAACAAGGTCCAGATTTCAAATTTGGCATACATATTATACTTGTTTTTGAAAAATATATTTTGTGCAAAAGCTTGCAATAATATGTATTGGCTATGTAATTAAAGGGATGAGGAGGGTGCTAGAAAGGTCTTGGTGTATACCGTGTTATATGTACTTTTACTGATTTTTGGAATCGAGAGATCTGAAAATTACATTATTTTTTTATTAATTGTAAGCCCCTAATTGGCTCAACCTTTTTATCGATAACTTGCCATAAAATAGAACTCATTTAAAATTTAGAATTGTAATGCTTATATTAATTTACTGTTTAGTGTATGAAAGTCAAATGCAGCGCTGTTTTGAGAACTGTATGTTTGCAAACATAGCACTGAGTAAATCACTATAAAATTATTTAAAATTTTTTGCACATCCCGTATATTTTTCCAGATCAAAATAGGTTTCTCACTATTAATGAATAATAGATTTCCAAAAAATCGCAAATAAAAAAATTTACGATATGTTACAAGCTTCTTGATCCACCATATGTCTAATTTCTTCTTATAAACCTATAAATTATAGAGCATTCAAGTAAAGATTATATTCCTTACGAACTGTATATTTGTTTTTATAAATTTTATGATTCCTGTATCGCCTCTGGAAAGCAATAAATCATTTTTTATTATTATTGATTATTGCTAAAAGGTTTTATGAGCCTTTTCTGCATTTTAGTCACAAATTAAAATTATATCAATAAATTAAAATAACCGGTCAAATGCAAGTTGAACTTACGCAGTTAGTGTTCCGTACGTTGATTGCTTTTAAAATAAAAATTTTCGTTACGGAAGTGTAAAATGATCAGTGACTTCACAAAACACAACCCAAATGAGTTTTCAACAAAGTTTCTTTCGGATCTTTAGTGAAAACTGATGCCCTTGAAATTTTTGTTTTCTTATATACCAGATAAATTATTAGAAGTAATGCACTCGTGATAATTTTCGTTCAATCTGCACCCTATAGAGAATATTCCGAAATTTTTTCAAAATTTTTTGATCAGTACTTTTCGAGATAAGGTGGTGGGACAGCGATTTTTTGCACTTTTTAAAAAATAATACAAAGAGAATTGTGCGCAAGCATTACGTTATATGTTTTTTTGAACTCATCTTTTACAAGCTTTCATTTGACGCCCCACTTGACCTGGTAAAAAAAAAAAATCACTTCCGATTTCACCCCCCAAAACTAAGTCAAAATTTAACTTTCAAAACTACACGGCTCTGATGAGGCCATCAATTCTTATATTAGTGCCAAATTTCAACTTTCTATGTCAAGTAGTTTCGGAATAAATCGGGTGTGACGGACAGACAGACAGACTGACACACGGACACCGAAGTAATTCGTACGGAACACTAAAAAAACGTTAAAATATGGAAATCGTTTTGAATACCGGCTTTTCACTAAATTATAAATAATTTCAATTTTGGAAATGAAACTCAAAAAACGGGTAAAGCTATGGTTGCTTTCGGGCACGTGATAAATATGAAAGAATATCAATTAGATGAAACGTCCGTAATAAATAATCAAGTCATTCGGCAAACCTCGGTAACGATAACTCCATACAATGTGAAATTACACGCAAGTAAAAACAAAAAAAAATCGAGGAAATAAGGAATAATAAGGAATCCCAGCTAAAAAAATCCACCTAGAATTACCATCTGAAAATTCCACCTTGTGTTTTAGATGGAAATTACACCTAGAATATTCATTCAAAATACCACGTGCAATTCCATATGGAATTTCGAGGTGGATTTTTTTCAGCTGGAAAAACATAAAGCAAAGAAAAATGTATAAAAAAATTGTTGCAGTTCGATAAAAACAGAGTAAAGCCAGTGTACTTGAGTTGCTGAGCCTTTAGGGCTATGTAAGCATATTTATGCTGTCATTCATTATGTCAACAATGAACGAGGGTTATCAGAAACTAGTATCGAGCAAGAATGGGGCAGGGTCAATGAAATGGGCAAGGAAAATATTCAGGTAGCAAATTAATATCGGAGCTTTTTCATGCCAAACCATCGAGTTTACACCATGACACAAATATGCCGGAAGTGATGTTTAAGCCAAAAGATTTTTCCAAAATAAACTGGGCGATCGCGCAATTTTAACAGAAAAAGAATCGACTTTAGAAGAGCGTCAAAAAAGAAAACAAATGGAAATTCTGAGCAGTAGAATATTGTATTGTAACTGGTGACAATAATATATATAATAATTTAATTTAGCCTAACCTAAAAGATATTTTTTAGATCTTCTCAAACAACCATTAAAAATCACAAATCACTTCCATAATACTATAATTATCAACCAAAGAATAATAATAAAAATAATAGAGTAAATGTAAACCAGAAAATAATTTAATGGTTCTTACTGCTTCTTCTACTAACAGGCAACCCAATGTCCGAACACTTTGAGCTTCTGATACCACAGAACACTGAAAAGACCCTAAACAACAGTAAACCAGCTCGACCAGAACTACGAAGACCGGGCAAAAGCAAATGGACCTGGCAAAAGTGTTGTGCCGGCGAGTAAGCCGACACTCACCAAGGCGAGAAAATCAAAGCAACGCATGAGTTGCATCACAGAAATCAACGAACACGTCATGCGTTGCTATAACAAAAACACAAAACCTGACAAAGAAATCACTAAGAAAAAAATTACTCGCCACCTGGACCCATCGAAATCAATCCCAAACACAACCGACATAGATGCGGGACAAACACGACCACCAGAGCCAAACCAAGCCACGTAGAAAAGGCTATGTAAATAAGAAAAAGTTATCATTGTTCCCCTCATCATATCAGCCACAAGCTTCACCAACATCATTAACACCACAGTTAGTACAATTAGGACTCAATACATAAAAACATTCAAAAGTCAGTGATTTTGAAAAACATGTAACATAATCAGGTCATTCCTTAATACACAATGGTAATAGCGTTTATGCTGACTTGGCTTGGGCCCGTCAGCCAAACGTGGAACCACATTGACCAAATGTGAGTAAGGAGAACATGAGTAAATGTAAACCAGAAAATAATTTAATGGTTCTTACGACTAATTACAAGTGTCATTTAAGATTTTTACTAGTTATGTAGGTTCATATTATTGTGATTTACTAAACCATTGTTATGAGTTTTTTCGTATTTTCTCACATTGACCACTTTTGATGAATTATACTTACTGCAACTGATGACAATAAAATATTTATCAATTTAATTTAGGTAAAACAGCGAGTAAAAATAATTACTCACTCTCATAATAGTGTCACCTCAAAGAAATAAAATAATAATGAAATAATACAAACGAATAGTAAGTATATACATAGACACAATAATTTATTTCTTAATTTCTCACAATTTGATACCCCTTTTTGCATGGTGCGTGTATTTTTATTACATGGAAAATGTTTTCATACGGCCGCCATTTTATAATAAAAAAAAGCTAGTGTCACTAGCGAAACAAAGATACATAAACATGGATAAATGCATGAATACAATCAGGCGTCAGAGGCAATCTCACCGTAATTGAGTAATAAATTATTAAAACCTTAGTTAGATCCCCTTTTTGGTATTCAGAGCGAATATCGATTGGCTTTCTAACTATCCTTTATACAACAATTAGTGTCTTTTAAGCTTACTACAAGTCTCAGAAAGAAAGAAGTCCAGAAAGTAATGGTTAATGAATCTCTCTAAAAGTATTTGATGTTACTTTCTTGTTCTATTTTTTACTTTCTATTAGTTTTTAAGTTAGTAACTTCGGAAATAAATCATTTTTTGTCATATAAGGTAAATAGCAAATTATAGAATAAACTTTGTACTTTAATTCCGCATTATTTTCTGCTGATGGTTATTAAAAAGAATTTATGATTATAAAAGACATATCTTGTTGAATTAATGGCCTCCACTATTAACGAAAATTGTAGTTACTTAATTAGTCAATATTTTTATATTTAGTTGAATTTTATCCCTTAAGAATATCATCAACCGGCTATTGCTCCTAGGCTATAATTTTTGTTAGAACACTTATAAGATCACTTCGGTGCCTGTATGTCTGTTTGTCACACCATATTTTCTCGGGAATTATTTAACATAGAAAATTGAAATTTGGCACTAATATAAGAATTGATGGCCTCATCAGAGCCGCGTAGGTTTAAAAGTTAAATTTTGACTTAAGAGGTTAGTTTTGGTGGGTGTGGGTGAGTTCAAAAAATATATGTAATGTAATACTTGCGCACACTTTTCCTTGTATTATTTCTAAAAAATTGCAAAAAATTGCTGCCCCCCCCGCCCCAGTTTTCATAAAGATCGAAAATAAACTTTGTTGGAAACTCATTTGGGGTGTGTTTTGTGAAGTCATTGATCATTTATACCTCCGTAACAAAAATTTTTGTTTTATAAGTAATCAGCGTACGGAATACTAACTGCGTAAGTCTAACTTGCACTTTGCCGGTTATTTTTTATTGAACCTGACTCACGCTGATCAGACTACTAGAATTTATTATTGGACAGGTATTTCAGTTTAGTCCCAGCAATAATTTTTATTTTCATATGTTAGGCGATTTTACAAACAATAACACTGGTCAACGTGATTTTTGTTACACGTAAGCTAGTATGTGATTTATGCTTACCTACCTGCCCCAATTAAAAACCCTCAGTTTTTTTCTAATAGTGACAGTCACTTAAATTACGTTATAAGAGGAGATCGTTGAGAACATTGTTTTGAACTTAAGCCATCTTGGAAATAATAATTATTTTTTGTTTTCATTTGTGTAATCTACGTTCAATAACGCGATTCAAGAACAACGGGAATTGCTTTTTTCGCACACCTGTCGCTCCTGTAGCGCTTTAGGGACTTCCATGCAGCACGTGTGCTAAACCTATAAAAAAAACATGCCGAGAACTTGTGTAAATAATCCTGATCCATTCTGTTACGTGTGTGGTGAACTTACATTCACTAGTCAGCGGAGAGAAATTTTACAGACTTGATCAAGAAGTGTTATTTTGTATATTTTGGATTTCCAGTTCGCCACCAAGATAAATTGTGGGTTCCCCATATATGTTGTGCATCCTGTGCTACTCTTTTGACTGGATGGGCTAACGGAACACGTCACATGAACTTCGCAATTCCAATGATATGGGCCGAACCAAGAGATCACACATCAGACTATTATTTTTGCTTGACTGCAATTAAGGGCTTCAGTAGTAAAACTAAACAAGCAATCAAGTATCCAAACTTACCATCTGCAAGTAGACCGGTCCCCCACGGTGAATTGATGCCTGTACCAACACCTCTACAAAATGTACAATCAGATAAATCCAACGTGTCGTTGAGCTTACCTCCTACTTAAGAGGACATGAGAGATTACACTTACGAACCTAGCACTTCTTTTACACTACATTTAACAACACAAGGTGACCTAAACGACTTGGTGCGTGATTTGAGTTTATCCAAAAAGCAAGCTGAACATTTTTCATCTAAATTGAAAGAATGAAATTTACTTCATTCAGAAACGAAAATTTGCTATTTCCGTAATTGCGATGATGAGTTCAGAAGTTATTTCTATCAGGAAGGTGACCTTGTTTACTGTAATGACATTAATTCTGTAATGAATTTATTTGGGAACACCAACTATACCAATACAGACTGGCGACTATTTATAGACTCTTCAAAAGTAAGTCTAAAAGCATTTTTTTTTGCATAAAGGAAACAAAATTCCGTCTGTCCCAGTAGCTCACGCCACTAACATGAAAAAGTCATATGATAACATGAAGCTACTTTTAGAGAAAATAAAATATTGTATGCATTCTGGGAAATTTGTGGAGATTTGAAGATGATTGCTATTTTATTAGGGCTACAACTTGGTTACACAAAATATTGCTGCTTGCTTTGTGAATGGGACAGTAGAGATAGAAAAAAATCATTATATTAAAAAAGATTGGCCAAAACATAGCTCACTTACTCCTGGACAAAAAAAAAACGTTTTGTTTCCACCCTTAGTGAAACCAGAATATACATAAAACCACTATACATAAAATTAGGTCTTATCAAAAATGTTATCAAAATAAAGTTCTTTAAAATTAGTGATGCTAAAAAAAAAAAAGAGGGAATATTGGTTGGACCACAAATTAGAGAATTAATTAAAGACCCTGTCTTTGAACAAAAATTAAATTCACTGGATATGTTTTAAAAATGTGGTTAAAGATTTTCTTGGAAACAATGAAGCTGAAAACTACAAATACTTGATCAGTGAACTTTTGACGACCTATAAAGTACTAGGATGTAACATGTCACTCAAAATTCATTTTTTTGATTCTCATTTGGACTTTTTCTCCGAAAATCTGGGAGCAGTAAGCGATGAGCATGTTGAACGTTTCCATCAGGATATTTCAGCCATGGAGAAGAGATACCAAGGCAAATGGAGTCCAAACATGTTGGCAGATTACTGTTGGACACTCAAGAGGGATATTCCAGAAGCTAAATATCCAAGAAAGTCATAAAAATCTTTTTTTGTTCTACAATATCACTATAAAATATTACATTTTATATTTTTGTCCTTTTGTTGATAAGAACAATGGACGTTTATGGTTAAGTTATTACTTAGATATTGTGTTTGTTTTTTATTTCAAAACAATAAACGAAAATGCCTGAAACCATTTTCAGCAAACGTGTTATTTAAACAATACCAAACTATGTTTTTTTAAAATTTTCTCAAAATGGCGATATTTGGGTTGTTTTTAGAAAAAAAAAACGCTTTAATTTCAGAGCTACGGGAGTGAATTGAAAAGTCTTGCAAAAAACAAGGTGAATAACATTTTTTGGCTAAAGCAAAACTTTTTTTTAACATAATCTCAATTGAGCTCAGCGAGATTCCAATTTTTTTATTCTCTCAGAAAAAGGATTGTTTCGAACTGTGCATAATACTCGTTTATGGCCCAGATAACCTCTTCATTCAACGAAAATTTCTTCCCCTTAAACCAAATTTTGAGGTTAGAAAACAAAAAAAAGTTATTTGAGGCTAAATCTGGGGATTAAGGTGGGTAGAGAACTATTTCGAAACCCAGCTTTCGCCATTGCAATAGCCGATGTATGAGCAAGCGCATTGTCCTGATGAAGGAGCACTTTTTGCGAGCTAATTTTAGTCGCTTCTGCCTCAACTCACTATGCAACCCGTCCAGTGATGTTGCGGAATGAGAGCTAGTCTCTATTTTACCCTTTTCCAAATAGTGAATCATGATAACATACTGTCCCAAAAAAGAGTAGAGAGATAAAAATATTTTCGCTTTTACGTTCGCCAATCGACAGTTTCGACTTCCGTTTCCTCTGGGATATTATGATGGATCCGTCTACAGTCACAAAAACGACTCCAGAAGTCCTTCGGATTGCTGCAACATTTTCAAATACGATTTTACAATGTTCTTCCTTGTGCGTTTTGAGTATGGAGTAAAGAAACGCGGCAGCCATTACGCATTCAGCTTTTTTATTTTTAGAACATCATGAAGCATATTATATATTCGTTCATATAAGATTTCTACTATCTGGACAATCTCACGAAGCTTAATGCGATGATCTTTCATCACGATACCATGAATTTTATTAGCAATTTCTTCAGAAGAAACCTCTACCGGGTACCTTGGACGCAGTGCTCGTACGGCCACGTTTAAGTTGATTTATCATGATTTATATTAATGCTCTTGAGTGCTGTCGCAGGGTCCTCATGAACTTACTTCAGTTTACTTTTTTTAAATAAAAATGTTTTATCACTACACGATACTTGAAATTATTCAGTCTTGCGAAATGTGAACTTCGATCACTTGCGATAGCTGCCAGCAAACAACTACACGTTGCATCTGTCTGAAATTTTCAACTTAACCGTTACAAGAATCTCGCTTACAACAGTCATGACACTTAACCAAATTTCTCGCCGTTTCGTAGAACTTTACCAAACTTATCAATCTCTATTCATATAGAAAAAATTACGAAGTTAAAATTAAAGTTTCAGAAAGATAAAGTAATTATTATTTTTTATTACTCGTAAAGTTTTTGTCCTATTGTTTCCAGTTACTTTTTTAAAATTTCGTATACTTAAGCTTGTTCATTGATGTTTTGTCTATTATTTGTATGGAATTAGAAATAGATTTACGGAAATCGAAAACATGAAACCCTGTATATTGTTATCAAATTACAATACGAGGGTCGCCTTCTAAGTTTTTACAAACGACTACTAGGTGGCGCTATTGAGATATCACATTACCATTGCTGTAAAATTTGACATTTGTTATTGTTAAAACAGTGGCAACTCAGAAATTGACAGAGTAGTTTGTTTGCAGTGAGCATTTAAAAAAAAACAGTTTTGTGAACAAATGGAAATTTCACGCGAAAGTTTTCGTTGGTTGATTTTTTCCGATTTTAGTAAAGGTCTAGCTCAAAAACAATGTCTCGAATCGCTTCCTTCAACTTTCGGTAATGAATCACAATTACAAAAGACTGTTTACAATTGGTTTGCAGAATTTCGTCATGGTCGTGCTTCGATCAGCGATGAATTTCGTGAAAGTCTACCAAAATCGGTTGTTGTTCCAAAAAAACATCGTTTCTGTGCGCAACATGATTAAAGAGGATCGTCATGTGATTTACCGTGAGAACGAGGCATATCAAAGAATGCAGTACCTTCAATTTTGTATGAGCAAATGTGAAAAAGATCTGTTCCCGATGGATTCCGCATAATTTGACCGAAACTCAAAAACAGGCTCGTGTCAACTGGTGAAAGGTTATGCTCAAAAAATTCGTCCGAGAACATGCAAAATCCGTATACTACATCGTAACAGGAGACAAAACTTGAATATATTCGTACGAGCCGGACACTAAGCAGCAGTCAACTGTTTAGGTGTTCCAAGAAGAACCGAATCCAACAAAAGTGGTTCGTTCGCGAAGCATTTCCAAGACAATGTTCGCTTATTTCTTTGATTATACCAGATATGTTGCAACCATTGCTTTAGAGGATCGAAAAACAGTTAATGCTGAACAGTATACAACACTTTGTTTGCCAGAAGTCATCAATGAAATCAGAAAAACAGCCGAAAACGTCGCATCATTCTTCATCATGACAATGCCAGCTCATACACAGTACGTCAAACAATTGATTATTTGATGGAAAAAAAACATCAAATTAATGTCTCATTACCCTTATTCACTTTATTAAGCGTCTGACGACTTCTTTTTCTTTCTGAATGTCAAAAAAATGCATGGACAGAGATTTTCATCACCTCAAGAAGCCGTTGAATCCTTCCAAAACCATGTTTTTAAAGTACCAACTTCAGAGCGAAAAAATATTTCGAGAATTGGTTCGAACACACGCTGAAGTATTAGCTTAAAGGCTAATATTTTGAGAAACAATAAAACGATTGTATCAAAATTTTTCTTTCTTTTATTGTTTTTGTGAAAACTTAAAAGATATACATTAGCAACGATATTAAAACTTTATGATATTCTTTATAAGGGATATATTATGCAAATTCAAATTTCAAGGATATTTGTATGACTCATGAGCCAGCTTGAGGTGAATATTTTATTCATTGTGATGAATATGTTTTATTAGTCAACCTTTCCTGAATTATTTAAAGGATTTTCAGTCATGTGCTAAAAGGGAACATTACACTTTGATCGTTTCACCATTTTATATTTCCCGAGTTTTCAACTGCGGCTATTTTTTATGTTAATTATTTTTTTTTACGTGGGTTGCTATTTATATTTCTGGCCTTGGCAACAGTAAGTGTTGCCAGGTGCCATCTGACGTTTCCATTAGAAACTTGACATTGTTGAACATAACCTTTGAACAAACATTTTGCCATTTGAGCGCAGTTTGTGTTGTTTACAGCAAGTTGAAAAATTCATCTCGGGCAAAAAATGGAATTAAGTCGTGAACATTTTCGTGCCATTATTTTTCATAACTTTCGACGTGGATTATCAAGACAAGAGTGCATCGATGAACTTAATTCTTTATACGGCGATGAAGCACCATCCTACAGCACTGTAATAAACTGATATAATGAATTCAGTCGTGGCCGACGCTCGCTGCAGGGCGAATTCCGTGAAGGTCGTCCAAAATCGGTTGTTGTGCCAGAAAACATCGATGCTGTGCGTGAACTGATAAAGCCAGATCGTCATGTGATATACCGTGAGGTTTAGGCATCTTTGGGCATTAGTATGACAAGCATCAATAAGATATTGCATGATCATTTGGCCATAAAAAAGAATTGTTCGCGTTGGATCTTGCATTATTTGACAAACGCTCAAAAGAAGGCTTGTGTCGATTGGTGCAAGAAAATGTTGGAAAAATAGGATCAAGGTGCATCAAAGGCTATCTATAACATCTACACAGGTGACGAATCATGAATCTATGCATATGAGCCCGAAACAAAACAGCAATCGACTATATGGGTCTTCCAAGACGGGCCAAATCCGACAAAAGTTGTTAGCGGAAGAAGCAAATCGAAGCAAATGGTTGCCTGTTTCTTCGGCATTACCGGTCACGTGGTGACAGTGACGTTAGAGCAATGTAGAACGGTCAATTCTGAATGGTACACGACCATTTGTTCGCCAGAAGTCTTCGGAGACATTCGGAAAAAGTCGAAGAAGATGCGAATCATTCTTCATCATGACAATGCGAGCTCTCAAATATCGGCTCAAACAAAGGAATTTTTGACCGGCCAAAACATCGAATTGATGGGTTATCAGCCGTTCAGCCCTGATTTGGCACCCAATGACTTTTTTTTATTCCCACACACGAAAAACAAATTACGTGATCAACGATTTTCGACACCCGAAGAAGCGGTTGATGCATTCAAAACGCATGTTTTGGAGTTACCTCAATCGGAGTGGAAAAAGTGCTTCGAAAATTGGATCAAACGCGTGCAAAAGTGTATTGATCTTCATGGAGAATATTTTGAAAAACAATAAAACCAATTTCGATTCTATATATTTGTTTTTTCATTATAAATGCATTATAAATAGCAACCCACGTAAATTGTGGCCCTATACCTTCTTTCTCCGACAGTATCATCTGCTCTTAAAATAAAATTCTTTGCACTTTCTCCCAAGATTTTCACATCCATAGTTATACAAAATTAACAGGCACAATTTAAATTTTATTTATGATTTTTTTAGATATATAATTCTTAGAAATTTGAATTAAAGTGTATTTGTATTAACATGAGATTGAAAGGGTAAGCATAAATCCATAAATTTACTAAACCTACTTAACTCTTAATTTCAATAAACTAAAAAATAAAATTAATAAAATTCGAAAGACTATTAGCTATTATAAGTAAATAATAACATTCAGAAAAATTTTGCAATTTTTGAATTTTGGTTCCATACCACATATTTAGAAACATTTTCTTAACAGATTCATATTTTAACAAATTCTTGAATATTAATGAAGATACGCCAAATCAGCCATTTTTAGTGTTTCATACGGAACTCTTATAAGATCACTTCATGTTAAATCAGTAGCAGTCTGTTAGACAATCATTAATAAACCTTATCAAAAATTTCACTACAGTATAAATTACTCCGAACTTTCTGCAAGATCATATTTCATCTTTGGGTGAAAAGAAAGTGTTAGGATTTCTGTGAGTGGTTTTGTATGGCCCTAGTTAAAAATTCGTTCTTTATTACGTTATAAAAATAAAACCAAAGGTTGAAAAATTGAGTTCTCGGTCAAGAGTTTCTATAATGTTCAATTTTTCAAACAGTCTTTTATATGGAGAACCTCATTCCTTTGGAATAATTTGCCCAGGAATGTGTATCCAACTGAGTACAATTTACAGCGATTCAAGACCAACTTGAAACGCTTTTTTCGCACACGCTCCTGTAGCGCTTTAGGGATTTCCCTACAGGACGTGTTCTAAGCCCATAAAAAAATTGCGTTGTTTCAAAGATGTGCAATGTAAGTTAGGAGATCTCCTGTTAGTTTGACTGGCGATGAATATTAACATTTATTTCAACTCGTCCTTACAGGGCTCTTCTTTTTGGTGTTCCGTACGGAACACTTATAAGATGACTTCGGTGTCTGTCTGTCCGTCTATCTATCACATTCAATTTTCAAAAGTATTTGACGTAGAAAGTTTAAATGTGGCACTAATACACGTTAAATTTTGACTTATAGGCTTATTTTGGGGGATGAAATCGGAAGTGAAAAA
Organism: Pachyrhynchus sulphureomaculatus; assembly: GCA_019049505.1. Classification (NCBI taxonomy): domain Eukaryota; kingdom Metazoa; phylum Arthropoda; class Insecta; order Coleoptera; family Curculionidae; genus Pachyrhynchus; species Pachyrhynchus sulphureomaculatus. The sequence goes on from CM032455.1 coordinate 81,366,703, forward strand.
AAAATTACCAGATCATCGAATGGGGTGTCAAATGAAAACTTGTAAGAACCCGAGTTTAAAAATATATATAATGTAATACATGCGCATACTTTTCTTTGTATTATTTTTAAAAAATTGCGAAAAATCTTTATCACCCCTTATATTGAAGTACTAATCAATAAATTTTGAAAAAATTCTGGAATATTTTCCACAGGGTGTACATTGAATGAAAATTATAATTTATCTGGTATATAAACAAAAACGAAATTTCAAGGTCATCAGTTTGCAGTAAAGACCGGATCGGATGTGTTTTTTGTGAAGTCATTGATCATTTTATATCTCCGTAAAATTTCTATTTTAAAAGCAACGTACGGAACACTAATTGCGCGAGTCCAGCTTGCACTTGACCGGTTATTTAAATTTAGGAAGATATTCAACGTCCGAAATTTTTTTTAATTCGTAGCCAATTTCCTGTTATTTACCAAGGTAAGATTTAACTAAGGTCATCAGATAACTTATCTGTTTGTCAACTGTTTAAAACTTTCAATGCTTGACAAAAAAATAAATTTTAATTTTTACTTTCTTGATCTTCATTTCAAAAAGTTTTCAAAATTGCAGTGGAACAATAACACTTATGCAAAGTACATTTTATTCCTCTTTTTAGTGTTCCGTACGGAGGAACACTTATAAGATCACTTCGGTGTCCGTCCCTCTGTATGTCTGTCTGTCTGTCTGTCGCACCCGATTTTCTCCAAAACTATTTGACATAGAAAGTTGAAATTTAGCATTAATATAGGAATTGATGGCATCGTCAAAGCCATGTAGTTTTGAAAGTTTAATTTTAACTTAAGAGGTTAATTTTGGGGGGTGAAATCAGAAGTGAGGATTTTTTTTTTACCAGATCATCGCAGACGGTGTCAAATGAAAGCTTGTAAAAACACGAGTTTAAAAATGTTTATAATGTAATATTTACGCATACTTTTCTTTGTATTATTTTAAAAAATTGCGAAAAATCGCTGTCCCCCCTTATCTCGAAACGACTGATAAAAAAATTTTGAAAAAATTCTGGAAAATTATCACGAGAGCATTACTTTTAATAATTTATCTGGCCTTTTATAAAAATTTAAGCTAATTTTTAGTAAAAATTGGAGAAAAATTTTGTTGAAAACTCATTTGGGGTGTATTTTGTGAAGTCATTGATCATTTTATACCTCCGTAACAAAAATTTTCATTTTAAACCAACACAAATTGCGTAAGTATATTTTCCAACTTACACTTCACCGGTTATTTTATGACCATACCAAGTGCTACAAGAGTGACGCGTGTGTCGAAAAAACGATTCACATTGCTTTTGAATCCCTGCAAATTATCCTCCGTGGGACGCACAGTCTTGGGCAAATCATTCATCATCAAACACGAATGTTCTCTATATAAAAGACTGTTTAAAATTGATTATACAAGGAGTGATAAGGTGAACTTCATACGAATGTGATGTATAACCGCGACGTATATTCCTGGCATGCACAGCTCTGGGGGAAATTACGCGGGCTACATTCATCTTCTCATGAAAATACTTGTAAAATAGACTCAAGTCATTAATCGTTCGTTATTGTTCCAAGAAATCAAGATCATTGATGAGTTCTAAGCCTTCAAACAGGCGAACAACTCTTCCAACAAATGTAATGTATATTTGGGAGCAGAGACTCAAACATCTATCACCCTCACCACACACAAAATACTATCTAAGGGAAGCTTCTGGACGTATTTGCCAATAATAAGATTTATTTAATATCCTATTATTTTTCAAGAAATTATTTTTTTCCAGAAATAATTCTTTTATAGTTAAAACGGATATATTTAACGACAGAGCTAAACTAATTTATCAAAAAAAAAAACAACTACATTATTTATAATGTTAAAAAAGTAACAAGAACAAGTTTTAAGTAAATGTTCTAGAAATTTTAGGATATAATAATAAGTAAATTGAAAATTAATTTCTACACCTTCTATTTGCGACTTTTCACATAATCAGAAACAAATAAGGAATAAACTTAGAATAAAATCAGGACCTAAAACACAAAATACTTTTAAACTTACTTATATAATACTTATAATTACGAGATTTAACGAAACTACAGATCAAAGATCATAAATATAAAACAAATTGTGAGTGCAACAAATAGAATATAGGAGTGACATGTAGACTATTTAATACAAGAATAACGGGACAGAAAAATTAAACTAGAAACTGAAGATTCTGAAAATGTGTCAATATGTGGTTAAAACTCTGTTAATTTGCCTTATTTGTTCGTGAGGCTTGTACGAAACTAGTAATGGATTTGAACAGTAGTCTCTATTCCACCATGAACTTGATTTTAGTTATTTATGATTAAAAAAGAAAAATTATAAACATAAATAGCACGCCAATAAAAACAAAATTAAATAATATAAAGATGAAACTTACTCGTCCATATATATACCATAGAACAACAAGAAAATTTTTATATAACTCCAGAGGGATTAGGAAAATTACCAGACAAACAAGATTTTATGTCTTACTTTGTACTTGTTTTCTTAAATTTGGTAGGCATATGGGATTTTTGTCTAAAATAATCCACTCCAGCCATTTCAATACTGTATTTCTTATTGTGACTTTGATCTTAATTTAACATATTGTTTTTCATATTTTAGCTGATTAAATAACGCTATGGATTGTGTTCTATTGAATAGTATCAAACAAATTTATTTTCAGCTAGTAATTTAAATTTATGGGCTTTATTACGACGTGGTTAAAATTAAAGCGTAGGTAATTCTCTAATTAAGATATGCCGGCATATTGTCAGATTTACTATAGTGGTATAATTAATTCTCATAAAGCAAGATATGAAAATTATAGTTAGTATATTTAATAGAAAAAATAAAGCTAGAGGCGCGTTTCTGACTCGTCGGCTTTTATTAGTACAGTATAATTAAGGCATAACAATTTATAAGTAAGTTGCTATTGTGGCCCCCGCCCCATAATAACGTCGGTTTTTGCTAACAAAATAATTACGCTTTTAACTAAAACCACAGATGATAATACAATGCATAATTTCAAAATATTCTTTGTTATAAGTTAATTACATGGTACTGATATACACATTTAATAATTATTTCTAAAAACAATAATAATACAAATAAATATTTTAATATGAAAAATTCAAATAACTCATACCCGTTAATATCTGAATGACAGCAGAACAATATATATATATATATATATATATATATATATATATATATATATATATATATATATATATATATATATATATATATATATATAGATATATATATATATATATATATATATATATATATATATATATATATATATATATATATATATATATATATTTAGATATATATATATATATATATATATATATATATATATATATATATATATATATATATATATATCTATAATATACATATATATACATATATATACATATATATATATATATATATATATATATATATATATATATATATATATATATATATATACATATATACATATATATATATATATATATATATATATATATATATATATATATATATATATATATATTTTTATATATACATATATATATATATATATATATATATATATATATTATATATATATATATATCTATCTATAATATATATAAAATGCAACGTCTCTCTGTCTGTCTGTCTGTCTGTCTGTCCGTTAGTGCGCTTATCACTGGAGAACCACTTATCCGATTTACGTACTTTTTTTTTTAAAACATACATATGTTTTCTGGCCAGGTTATAGGCTATATTTTATTACGATAGGCAGCATAAGGAATGAGCAGTGACGTAAAATAGTGAATGAAGTCGGAAAAAAGTTTGCCGCTAGCGCGTTTCCTTGCAATACACAGCCTAAACCATTAAATATGAAACAATATTATGTAGCAGAGAATATCTATAATCTATAATATATATAAAATGCAATGTCTCTCTGTCTGTCTGTCTGTCTGTCTATTAGTGCGTTTATCACGCGAGAACCACTTATCCGATTTACCTGTCTTTTTTTAAATTCATATTCATTCGCGCTTATCCCTCGAGAACCACTTATCCGATTTACGTGATTTTTTAAATTCATACATATGTTCTCTTACCAGGTTATAGATATATATTTTATTACATCTAGAATATATATAAAATGCATCATATCTCCGTCTGTCTGTCTATATGTTCGTTAGTGCGCTTATCCCTGGAGAACCGCATATCCGATTTACATGTTTTTTTTTAAAACATACATATGTTTTCTGGCCAGGTTATAGACTATATATTATTACGTTAGGTAACATAAGGAATAAGCAGTGTCGATAATAGTGAATCAAATCGGAAAAAAGTTTGCCGCTACTGCGTTCTCTTGCAATACACTGCCTAAACCACTAAATATGGAACAATATCATGTAGCAAAGGATATCTATAATATATATAAAATGCAACGTCTCTCTGTCTGTTTGTCTGTTTGTGCGCTTATCACTGGAGAACCACTTATCCGATTTACGTGTTTTTTTTTTAAACATGCTAAACCATTAAATATGGAACAATATCATGCAGCAAAGAATATCTATAATATATATAAAATGCAACGTCTCTCTGTATGTCCGTTAGTGCGCTTATCACTTATCGGATTTACGTGTTTTTATAAATTTATACATATGTTCTATATAATTCGATATAACTTATTAACCAGCAAAAGAATTCTAATTTAACGTAATATTTACCTATTTTGTATATAATTTTTTAGGATCCTTTTAGTGGTGGTACCATTTGCCCACCATATCATATTATGTAAAATTTACTCTGTTTATGCATATACATCTCCCCGCGTCTCCGCCACCCGTTTCGCTGCGTGCTCGCCGATCCCTCTTTACGCTTTGCTATTTTTTAGAATTTTTTATTTTTAGAATTTTTTCAATTAGTTTTTTATTTATTTTTAAGGTATAGGTTCGCAACTGGGTGGCACTATACATGCCCAAATAGTGAAGGACTTGTGGTATCGGCTATTTATAGTCGCTGTGCCATCCTTTTTGTCGTATTTCGAGCAAATTTAATTTCTATCACTTTATGAATTTATAGATATTGGCAAATAAACTGATTTTGATTTGATTTGATAAGCCTAGATAATGGGAGATAAGGTGAGATAATGGGAGATAAGGAGAAATAATGGGAGATAAGTCGAGATAAGCCTCGATAATGGGAGATAAGGTGAGATAAAGGGAGATAAGTATAAATAATGGGAGATAAGGAGAAATAATGGAAAATAAGCAGAGATAAGTCTAGATAATGGGAGTGATGGTGAGATAATGGGAGATAAGGAGAAATAATGGGAGATAAGGAGAAATATTGCGAGATAAGTCGAGATAAGCCTAGATAACGGGAGATAAAGTTAGATAATGGGAGATAAGGGGAAATAATGGGAGATAAGGAGAAATAATGGGAGATAAGGAGAAATATTGGGAGATAAGGGGAAATAATGGGAGATATTTTATTACGTTGGGTAACATAAGGAATAAGCAGTGACGATAGTAGTGAATCAAGTCCACGCGAGCGGAGCCGCGGGCACGGCTAGTATATATATATATATATATATATATATATATATATATATATATATATATATATATATATATATATATATATATATAAATATATATATATATATATATATATATATATATATATATATATATATATATATATATATATATAGTTTGAAAGTATTATTTTAAAAAAATATTATTTATATTCGAAAATAATCGGCCAAGTCGACTTGCATAATTAGTACTCCGTACATTGATTGCTTTTAAAATAAAACTTTTTGTTATGAAGGTATAAAATATGTTTTCAGCAGAGTTTTTTCGATCTTTACTAAAAACAGATGACCTTGAAATTTTGTTTTTTTTATTTACCAGATAAATTATTAAAGGTAATGCACTCGTAATAATTTTCGTTCAATATACACCCTGTGGATAATATTCCAGAATTTTTTCAAAATTTTTTGACCACTACTTTTCAAGATAAGGTGAGGCAGCAATTTTTCACAATTTTTTGAAAATAATACAAGGAAAAATGTGCACAAGTATTACATTATATATATTTTCGAATTCGTGATTTCACAAGCTTTCATTTGACACCCCACTCGATGACCTGGTAATTTTTTTTTCACTTCCGATTTCACCCCCCCCAAAACTAACTCATTAAGTCAAAATTTAAGTTTCAGAACTACATGGCTCTGATAAAGCCATTTTAATGCCAAATTTCAACTTTCAATGTGGAATAGTTTCGGAGAAAATCGGATGTGATAGACAGACAGCTGGACCGATGGACAGACACCGAAGTGTTCCGTATGAAACACTAATAAAAACAACGCATCACAGTTTAATTGAAATATGTTTACTTGAAATTAATAAAAAGATACAGATTATTTTGGAGATTTTCAGAACTATTTATTATTGTTTATTGCCACGTCATTTAAATTATTAAAATACCACTTTTCGATTCGAAAATCTAAGGTTGTTTTTTTAAGGCGAGCATAAAAAAGTATAATATTTTAACAATATAGCTTTACCCTCTAGATGCACCATTTTTATACCTGATGAACATAGTGCCATAGTATCTTAATTTAAAATTTTCAAGAAGAGAATTTGCAAACAGGTTTATATATTTTGTTTCCAGATTGATTTTGCAAGTAATTTATAAATGGGGCATAGGCAGCTCTGGTCATGAGCCTCAATTATAATTTGTCAGCGTGCGATTTTTTAACCTTTTTTAAAGTTAAAAGGAATAAATGGGATTATCCACTACTATTAAAAATCTTTCAGTTGGATAATTTATGACATAATATATGTTTAATAACAGACGATTAAATTGTCTTCGGATCCAAGACCTTCCGTACATATTTAGCCGGATATAGAAAAATAGGAATATGAAGTATTTTTTTATTTTTGTGACACTGTAATACTTAATGTGTAGCTATATTTTTTCTAGCAGTATTTTTTCAAATAGCAGGAATATTCTACAATGAAATTTTTTATAGGGCATAGAGGTTTCGGGAAATTACTTAAATAGTAAAATCAGACCAGGTAATATACAATGATAAGTTTTATAACTAAGAAAATTATATTAGCAAATAAGCAATTAGAAATAATTTTATTCTCGGGGTTGGTAGATTATTTCTACCTTTCTTAATTATATTAGGTTACTTTTTTCACATTAAAATTCCTGGTTTCAATCCGTTCGCCTAAAAAAGAATTTGCACAACGTTTCGCCAAAATCTCATTTGGCATTTTCAAGTGCTTTTGCTGCTGCTGTTACTCGATACTGTGATCTTACTGCTACGGCCGCTTGAAGCTAACTATTACTAAGCTAATATATCACATTCTACCATCCGTGAAACACACACACACACACACATATATATATATATATATATATATATATATATATATATATATATATATATATATATATATATATATATAAAATATATATATATACATATATATATATATATATATATATATATATATATATATATATATATATATATATATATATATCCTCTCCGAAATTTCATTGTAGAATATTCCTGCTATTTGAAAAAATACTGCTAGAAAAAATATAACTACACATTAAGTATTACAGTGTCACAAAAATAAAAAAATACTTCATATTCCTATTTTTCTATATCCGGCTAAATATGTACGGAAGGTCTTGGATCCGAAGACAATTTAATCGTCTGTTATTAAACATATATTATGTCATAAATTATCCACCTGAAAGATTTTTAATAGTAGTGGATAATCCCATTTATTCCTTTTAACTTTAAAAAAGGTTAAAAAATCGCACGCTGACAACTATAATTGAGGCTCATGACCAGAGCTGCCTATGCCCCATTTATAAATTACTTGCAAAATCAATCTGGAAACAAAATATATAAACCTGTTTGCAAATTCTCTTCTTGAAAATTTTAAATTAAGATACTATGGCACTATGTTCATCAGGTATAAAAATGGTGCATCTAGAGGGTAAAGCTATATTGTTAAAATATTATACTTTTTTATGCTCGCCTTAAAAAAACAACCTTAGATTTTCGAATCGAAAAGTGGTATTTTAATAATTTAAATGACGTGGCAATAAACAATAATAAATAGTTCTGAAAATCTCCAAAATAATCTGTATCTTTTTATTAATTTCAAGTAAACATATTTCAATTAAACTGTGATGCGTTGTTTTTATTAGTGTTTCATACGGAACACTTCGGTGTCTGTCCATCGGTCCAGCTGTCTGTCTATCACATCCGATTTTCTCCGAAACTATTCCACATTGAAAGTTGAAATTTGGCATTAAAATGGCTTTATCAGAGCCATGTAGTTCTGAAACTTAAATTTTGACTTAATGAGTTAGTTTTGGGGGGTGAAATCGGAAGTGAAAAAAAAATTACCAGGTCATCGAGTGGGGTGTCAAATGAAAGCTTGTGAAATCACGAATTCGAAAATATATATAATGTAATACTTGTGCACATTTTTCCTTGTATTATTTTCAAAAAATTGTGAAAAATTGCTGCCTCACCTTATCTTGAAAAGTAGTGGTCAAAAAATTTTGAAAAAATTCTGGAATATTATCCACAGGGTGTATATTGAACGAAAATTATTACGAGTGCATTACCTTTAATATATATATATATATATATATATATATATATATATATATATATATATATATATATATAATATATATATATATATATATATATATATATATATATATATATATATATATATATATATATATATTATATATATATATATATATATATATATATATATATATATATATATATATATATATATATATATATATATATTATATATATATATAATATATATATATATATATATATATATATATATATATATACATACCAAAAAAAATGTTCTTTTGTTCGTGGAAAAATAACTGCCTTGCTAATATCTAAGGCATCATTTATAGCCAGAGAAAAGCGCCAGTCAAAAAACTTCTAGCCTTGGTTGATTGCTTTAGTGCTAAAATGCTTACGGAATTTCAAAGCTTTTTTCTTAATACATGTTCCAAAACTTTGTCGGGAAATAATTTGCCGCAAATATGATTTGTTAAAAAAATTACTTAGTGATTTTAAAATTAAGACAATAAACTGCTAAGAATATTGTTACTGGCCTTATTACTCTTCTCTATCCTCTTGAAGTAAAGCCACACTTCTGCAATAACCCTTGCATCAGTTTTGTTTACAAATATACAAGTCTTTCTACGAAGAGTTTAATCTAATATACATATATATATATATATATATATATATATATATATATATATATATATATATATATATATATATATATATACATATATATATATATATATATATATATATATATATATATATATATATATACATATATACGTGGGTAAATCAAATATAAACGGTAATTTTGCTATTCTTCTTAGAATGCAGTTCTTAGCTAGATGATGTTGTGTCAAGTAGATGTTTGGTTTGTGAGGAGTGGGAGAACCGGATGGGTGTGCGCGCCAACTCGTCTTTGTCATCAGTACAGCCATGACCGAGCAAGAGGTACCTTCGTCTGTTGCGCAACGTTTTATCATCAAGTTTTTTAACCAATGAAGGCGTTAAACCGTCAGAAATTTTAACCCGTTTGAAGGCACAGTTTGGGGACAGTACACTGTCTCAGAATCGTGTGTATACGTGGGCGAGAGAATTTAAGGGCGGACGAGAACGGGTTGAAAACGAAAGTCATGATCGACGCCCTAGGTCAAGCCTTCCAGATGATAACATCCGTGACATTAGACACCTTATCGGAGGTGATCGCCGATTAACCGTTGAAGAAGTTTCCTCAGAAGTGGGTATCAGCTATGGAAGTGTTCAATCCATAATTACTGATCGACTCGTTTTCAGAAAAATTACTGCTCGATGGATTCCAAAATTGTTGACTGGAAACCAAAAAACGGGTCAGATCGGAGATCGCTGAAAGGCTTCTGAATCGATTTCAGCCAGAAGGGGAGGCCTTTTTAAAGCGCATAGTGACATGTGATGAGACGTGGGTACATCAGTACACTCCCGAGTCCAAAATGGCAAGTAAGGAGTGGCGAAGAAAGAATGAAGGTTCCCCAGTGAAGGCCAAAACTCGTCTCTCTGCTGGAAAAGTCCTTGCAACGATTTTTTTTTTGACTCTAGGGGAATTTTACTGATCGATTTCCTGCACGTTCAACGTACGGTAAATGCGGCTTACTACTGTCAGTTGTTACGGTTGCCAAAAGCCACCTATCGAAAGAAAAGACGGGACATGCCCATCAGAGATGTCATTCTACTCCAGGATAACGCCAGGCCTCACACTGCGGCTTTGACAAGGGATACACTGGAAGAAATGGGCTGGGAAACCCTCGAGCACCCTCCTTATAGCCCTGATTTATCCCCCTGCGACTATTTTTTGTTTGCGCCTATGAAAGAATCACTGGGAGGACAACGATTTAGAAGCAATGAAGAAGTCGAGGAACCACGTGCGCAATTGGCTTACAACCCGCCCTCAAAGCTTTTATGACCAGGGAATACGGAAACATCCAAATCGGTGGCAAAAGTGTGTAGATCACGCAGGAGACTATATTGAAAAATGTTAAATCAATGATTTGTGTATAAGGTGATTAAATAAACGTATAAAAAAAATTACCGTTTATATTTGATTTACCCACGTATATATATACATATATATATATATATATATATATATATATATATATATATATATATATATATATATATATATATATATATATACATATATATATATATATATATATATATATATATATATATATATATATATATATATATATATATACATATATATATATATACATATATATATATATATATATATATATATATATATATATATATATATATATATATACATATATATATATATATATATATATATATATATATATATATATATATATACATATATATATATATATATATATACATATATGTATATATATATATATATATATATATATATATATATATATATATATATATATATATATATATATATATATATATATATATATATATATATATATATATATATATATATATATATATATATATATATATATATATATATATATATATATATATATATATATATATATATATACATACATACATACATATATATATATATATATATATATATATATATATATATACATACATACATATATATATATATATATATATATATATATATATATATATATATATATATATATATACCCATGGTACGCATATCCGACCTTATGTTGTCTCTCCATAGTAGGCGCGGTCTTCTCCCGACCGGGTTTTCATTCCACACTAGCTTGGTGTATCTCTCATACGGTCGTCTTTCTATGTGTCCCCGCCATCCTAATCTTCGCGTTTTGATTTCCTCGACCACGTGCGGGTCTTTGTATACTTCCGTTAGTTCCGCATTTTCCCACCCCCTATATTGTCCAGACTGATTGTCTCGTGCTTATCTGAATATTTTTTTGAATATCTTCCTCTCGAATTACCTTAGTTTTGTTCCGTCATCATCCAGTTTTCTAATCCGTATAGGAGAATCAGTCTAACAACAGGGTTGAACACTTCAATTTTTTAGGGAATTTAATACTGATTTGAGGGCAAATAGACATTTGTTTGCAGTCTGTATCCATCCTTTGAATTCTTCAATTATGCTGTTATCTGCTGTTATGGTTGTTCTAAGGTAATTAAAACTGTCCATTGGTTCGAAATTAAAATCTCCCATCGTTACATTCTGGTTAAGTCTATCTCTGTCAGGTTTTCTACTAACACACTCTTCATTTACATAAAATCCCATTGTATTGGCTTCCTTTTCAATTGTTACGAACATTTCCTTCACTCCGAATACGTTTCTCTCCACGATCTCGATATTATTTGCATAAGCCAGCAGAAGATGCAGTCCATTCGGTGTTAATATTTGTAGATTTAGTGCAGTATGTCTTATGACTTTTTCTACGGCTATATTAAAAAGGAATGGGGATATGGCATCTCCCTGTCTCAAGCCGTTGTTGACTGAGAAACATTCAGAAAGTGTGAACCCTATTAGCACTTAGCTTTTTGACCCGATGACACAGGCTTTCGTCAGATTATTTAATTTTCTATCCGATAAGGCTACCAGACTGATATTATCATACGTCTGCTTAAAAACGATAAAGAGGTGATTTTCCAGCATTATTCGGATGGTGAATATTTGATCAGTTGTGAATCTGTTTGATCTAAAGCCACTCTGGTATCACTGATCACGCCCGGGTACAATGTAACGGGTACTTTTTTAAGAAATACCGGGTACCCTAAATACTCAAAAGTACCGATACTTGACATCATTATTGAGCAAGCCAGTTTACATGCTACAATAACGAAGAAAATACCACACAACAAAATTTTCTAGATATTTCATTGAGGTCACCATATATCAACGGAGACGTTTAGTATATTTATAACTATCAATATTATAAAAACCACGGTAATGAATTTTCGACATTCCTTTGCGAATACATTACCATGATTTTATAATACAACAGAAATAGTTATTTGTGTCGTAGGTTCGGCAAATAGTATGTTACGAAACGCAGCTTTAGGAAGACGGTGTTCTGAAAGCTTACCAACCCTGTTACAATTGTTTCCGGATATGATGCATATAATTTTTTTTGTGCATAAAACTTGACAAAAAAATATAGGATAACAAATGATATCATGAAAAATGCAAAGTACATAGTAGAAAAGAAAGACAATTCAAGAAAATAAAAGCTTAAACGTAGTAAGAAGAAAATTAAACACAAACATCATAATTATTAATAACCTAAAAAGGAAAGACGAAAGCACACATAAACATCGGTGCCGAAGAGATACCTAAAATAAAAGTACGAAAGAAGGAAATAATGAACCTAGAAAATATCGCATACAATGATGTATTCCTATTAATGCATAAAACAAGCGATAAGGCAGAGCTGAGGAATTATGTACATAAGTCTCCTGTGTCATACATATATACATTTTTTTTTTATTGTTACTAATGGTTGTCGATTAACCTACAATTTTATTCTATAATTTTAAAACTAGGTAAGAAGTCCCCACTGGTGCATCTTAGTTCATTTGGTCCAACGTTTTGTTAACGCGTTATGCGCAAGGTCACTATGCTCTGCTCTTTCACTGTCACTATACACTACACAGTTCAAATGGTTTGATCCTCTTGAGCCTTCTGGTCAAGTCGGAGTTGTCTAGAAGCTGCAATACTTCTGTATTTACATGATTCCCTTCCTTCGTACTTTTCTGCAAACCTCTTGATTTCTTCTCTAACCGTTGGTATTTTTAGATCTCTGTGAGGATGATCATTGCGATAATACCATGGAGCGTCCACGATACCTCGCAGTACCTTGTTTTGAAATACCTGAATTTTGACTATGTTGCTTTTGGCTGCACACCTCCAGAGCTGGATACCATATGTTCAGAGAGGTTTTAAAACTTGATTGTATAACAACAATTTATTATGCACAGGAAGCTGAGATTTCCTCCCAAGTAGCCAGTACATTTTTTTATATTTGAGGTTGAGCTCCTTCCTTTTCTTCTTTATATGTTCTTTCCATCGTAATCGGATGTCCAGGTTCATTCCCAGGTATTTCGCTGTGTTACTGTATGGGATGTTGCTATTGTTACTATGGGATGTTGCTGTTGTTTATTGTTACCGGTATCTGTACATTCCTCTTGTGACGTGTTCTCATTGATTCGCAGTCTCCACATTCTAACCCATTCATTTATTCTGTTACATGCTTTTTGCAATTTGGCTATCGTGTCCTCACTGTTATAACCTGCCGCGAGAATGGCAGTTATTGTATCTTCTTCTCGTGGAATATCCCAGGTGAACAGCAGATAGAGTATTGGTCCCAGAACACTACCCTGGGGTACCCCAGGTTTTATTTCCCTGATGGTGGAAGATGCCTCTTCTTGTTTGATGACTTGTTTTGGCAAAATATTTTTTACTATATACATCAGTCCTACATGCCATACGTTGTCAAAGGCTTGAGCCATATAACATAGCTGAACAATTTTTTTTTCCTCGTAGGTTTTCTCAATGATATCTGTTATTCTATATATCTGATCAGATGTTGCATGCTTGTTCCGAACTCCAAACTAATGGGAGGGAATTAGGTTTTTACTTTTAATAATTGGCTTTAGTCGCTTCAGAAGTAACTTTTCAAACATCGGAAGCAATGATATCGGCCTATATGAGGTCACTTCATTTGGAGGTTTTCCCTATTTAGGGATCAATATTACTTCGGCCATCTTCCAAACATCTGGCATATGCTTCAGACGGAAAGCTACATTTATCAGATGTGTTAGATTTATAATATATATATATATATATATATATATATATATATATATATATATATATATATATATGTATATGCATATGTATATGTATATATATATATATATATATATATATATATATATATATATATACACGTGAAACTAATATCAGATATAAACACAAAATTCGAATTATATCAACACAATGAAAAAGCAGGACAACAATATAACACTCCGGAATATAAATAATTCGAAAGGATATTATAATATAACAACTTGTACGTAGCACTTGTAGACTATACAGCAGTACAGTGAAACTATATTTGGAGACATGTCAAATTAAAATTCAAACGGAGTTAAGGCAAGAAGAACCCATATCACCGAAGCTTGTCTTTTTGGCAATGAAAGATATTTAAAAAAATGAACTGAAGCAACCGTGGTATTGATGAAACAAAATAAATACTAAGATCTGCAGACGACGTCATGTTTATTTCTGAGGATCCCTAGGAACCGAAGGAAATGATAAAAGAGCTAAAACACAGATCAAAGGAAATAGGGCTAAGTATAAATATGAGCAACACGAAACTAATAGAAAGATCCTCCAACAACGAGGAGGGAAGAAGTAGAACAATACATATACTTAAAATAGACAATATAAAAATATAAAAATAGACAGAAAAATGCAAACTACCGATTTTCAATAAGCATATCATTCGTATAGGAAGCTTTTGGGAGATTAAGGCATAGTATATAACATAAACAAAAAATTCAACAGACAGAATGTATGCTGCTGAAACATGGTATTCACAAAGAAAACATGTGGAAAGAGCAACTGTAAATATAACGTTAAAGGTTAAAAATCTAGAAAATGAATTAAAGAAAAGTCAAAGTGGAAGATAACACAACACTAAAGACAAAATGAAGATGGGTAGGCCATGTAGAAAGAATGGAAAACACAAACTGGACAAGGAAAACCACAGAGCCGAAACCATGGAGGAAATAAGGAATCCCAAAAGGCTTATCGTATGGTATTATGATATTACGAGAGTGATTGAGAGGGGACGAACGTAACACAGGAGCGAAACAGATGGGGAAAGATTGAGCAGATGTTTTTCCACTTATACACGATGAACTTTGTATATATAGAGAAAATACAAAAAAATAACCAGTAAATAGTAACAGATATTAACAAAATAATTCATTGGCTTGATTGAGCTGTGCAATGATTACTACATATTTCAACTAATACTTAATTTTTAATTGTTTTTTTATCTCCTGGCATGCCTAAACCCAAGGTTAAAATTGTTTTCTGCACTGGTAGAAAAAAGGTTATTTTCGGTTTAAAAAATTTCCTAGAAAATGATAATTTTCTGAACAAATACATTACAAGAAAAAATCGCTATTCATGTACTATAATCTTTAAAATACGTGTAATATTGAACATGAAATATTTACATTTACTATGAAAAATAAATGGGTGTCGTGAAGGGCCATTTTTGAATTTTTTAAGTTTTCAAACCTACAGTTCCTGGAATGTACCAACGACCAATCTCGCTGAGCTAAAACCACTATATTGTTTTAGTTATATTTTATTAAAAATATATGTTTATGATCGAGGTAATTAAAATGGAAATTACACAACAATATAACTTTTGTATCGTATTATATTGTAATTAGGAAATGTGATTTAGATTAGTAATGGTGATTTATATTTATGTATTTATAAAAGTAAGCCTTTTTATAACCTCCTCATATTTAAAATTTAGTTTAATGCTCCTAAATATACATATTTTTACTACTTTCAACACAAGGCTGTTTACTTTATAAATGAAAATCTGGTAAATCAATTATTACGAGTTTATTATTTCTGAAACAGGCTCATAGAAATTCTGTAATTTTAAAACAAATATGCTTCATTTTATTCTACAAATTTTAAAACTGAATTCTTCTTAATTATTTACAAAAATTTTATAAACGAAATGTCTTGAGTCTGTACATAAATAAACGTCAGAAAAATTATACCCTTTTTAGAATATAGATTGTTCATATTCTACCAAAAAGATATATGTTACTAAAAATTGTGTTAGAGCGTGCAAATAAAACCTAGAGACTATTAACAGATTGAGCTATATTTTCGTTAAAAAAATATTAATGGAAAAAATAAACACAAGACTTGCCTGGTATTAAGCGAAGTACCTGGCAGAAAACTTACTGCATTTGTAGAACTCACCAGTTGATTGTATTTTATTATTCTCGAAAATAAACTCATCGTTCTCTATCATTGGACTAAATTTCAATTCGCGACTGTGTCGTTACTAAAAATTGTAATATTTGCACATTCTGGGTGGAATTTTACTGAAATTTCACCACTTACTAACACTTATCATTTTTAATTCTCATTCGGCGGAGTTGTTAAGAGAGTAATATTTTACCGGTTTGCCTTTATATGCATTTATACAAGGAAATCGATATATAGGCACTTCGGTAATCTAACTTGCATTCCGCTAAGAATCATTAGAATGAAGGGAACTTTTACTACCAAAAATCAACTTTCAGAATAAGCAGTATTTATTGACCTGGAAGTTTTTCGTGGCCTCAGTTTATAATATTTGTTTACTTTATATTATTTCTTCTGAAAGGTGATTAATTCCAATTTAATAAATAAAGAGGTGACAAATTCTAGGATGTAAGTAAAATTTTCAAATCATCAAATTTTATGGCTTCTAATCTTCAAATAATAACGAGGAGAAAGTTGGTGCAATGAATGAAAATATTTATTTGGTAATCGAAAATATCATGCTTGACTTTGAAGAAAATTAATCAAAATTTATCGGTCTTCGCACTGCCGACGTCTATATTTTATTCTTTTCTGTCCTATTTACTCAAAAATTTGCGTTTTTTTATATATAAGAAAGAAGACTCTCCTATATAATAAGTAATACATAATTATTTAATGTTTTCAAGCTATTGATGTCCCAATCTCAAGTTAAGAAAATAAAAAAAACTAAAATCCAGCAAATTTAACTTAATACATAAACTACATATGTACAATCATTTTTAGAGTGACCTACAATTACGTCATAAGGGTTATTTACGGTAATGTCAGATCTATTTATTTACGTGTATGACAAGTAATATAGCTGAGAATCCGGTTTTATAGTTTGAGGGATTATATCATCCATCTTAAATAAAGATATGATATAAAAGAATAACCAAATTGAAACAAAACAATATTCTGTGACGAGAAGTGGGTGGAAATGGGTATGACTTTTCTTATAATAACCTATGTTCACAAGATAAAACTCGAACCTGTAACTTGAGGTTTCTTTTTGTACTAATTTAAATAATAAATAACCGGTTAAGTGCAAGTTGAACTTGCGCAATTAGTGTTCCGTACGTTAATTGCTTATAAAATAAAAAATTTTGTAACGAAAGTATCAGTGACTTCACAAAACACACCCCAAATGAGTTTTCAACAAAGTTGATTTCCAATCTTTACTGAAAATTGATGACCTTGAAATTTCTGTTTTGTTTATATACCAGATAAATTATTACAGGTGGAGAATATTCCAGAATTTTTTCAAAATTTTTTGATAGGTACTTTTCGAGATAAGGCGGGTGGACAGCGATTTTTTAAAAATAATTCAAAGAAAAGTGCGCGCAAGTATTACATTATATATATATATATATATATATATATATATATATATATATATTTTACTCGTGTTTTCAAAAGCTTTCATTTGACACCACATTCGATTACCTAGTAAAAAAATGTTTTTTTCCCTTCCGATTTCACTCCCCAAAACTAACCCCAAAGTTTAACTTTCAAATCTACATATATATAATAAATTCAAAGTAATTAATCGGATTCAGCTTGACCATAATATTGAGAAGGGTGGTGGCATTTTTTCCGCGTTTTTTGAGATCATTTTATACTTTCGTTTTGATGTTTATTAAAATATGGGATATTATTGAAAGATTACGTTTAGTTATGTCAATTAATTTTAAAGTTAATATGGTTTCCAGCAATGTTTTGAACCTGACTACGTGGCTGCTACATGTATATATATATATATATATATATATATATATATATATATATATATATATATATATATATATATATATATATATATATATGTATGTATATGTATATATGTGTTCGAGGATTTATTCTCGGGTTGGCACTCCGTAAACAACAAAATTAATACAACAGTTGTATTCAATGTCCGGACCGTTTCTGATTAAGACAACATATTGCCCAAACGTAAATTAACTGTGTCTACATAAATGTATTTTGTTATCTATGAACTGCAAGCCCAAGCATAAATCACCAAAAAAAACATATAACAAAGACAGTTCAAGAAAAAAAATAATAATTACATATATATATATATATATATATATATATATATATATATATATATATATATATATATGTATATATATATATATATATATATATATATATATATATATATATATACGAGGCATGTTTTTTAAGTAAGTACCGTTTTGGAATTAAAAAAAGACGTGCAAAGATATCGCTATAATTTTATTTTTACATGAAAGCCTGTACCTTAATCTACTTTTCTACATAATTTCCGTGAATATTGAGGCACTTGTCATAACGTGGCACCAGTTTTTGAATACCCTCCTCATAAAATTCTGCCGCCTGACTTGTTAACCACTGTATCACAAATGTTTTGACTTCGTTATCGTCTTGAAGACGCTGACCACCCAGGTGCTTCTTCAAGTGCAGGAACAAATGGTAGTCGCTGGGCGCCAGATCAGGGCTGTATGGGGGATGATCTAGAGTTTCCCATTTAAAAGATTTGATGAGATCTTTGGTCCGATTAGCCACATGTGGACGGGCATTGTCATGCAGCAAAACGATACCCTTACTCAACTTGCCACGTCTTTTGTTCTGGATTGCACGACGCAGATTGTTCAATGTCTCACAATAAGACGCTGCATTGATTGTCTCATTACGAGGCAGAAAACTCCACTAGCAATGCTCCTTTTCTGTCCCAAAAAACTGTGCACATGATTTTTCGGGCAGAAATCGTTTGCTTAAACTTCACTTTTTTGGGTGATGATGAATGTCGCCATTCCATGGATTGTTGTTTCGATTCTGGTGTGACGTAGGCCACCCATGTTTCGTCACCAGTAACAATTTGGTCTAAAAAAATGTTCACCTTCATTGTGGTACCGCTCAAGGAAAGTCAATGCACTGCCTAAACGTTGGGTTTTGTGCAAATCCGTCAACATTTTTGGAACCCAACGTGAACACAATTTCCGGTAATTCAAGTTCTCGGTCACAATGCGATACAAAATACTACGAGAATATTGAGGAAAGCAGTCGCACAATGATGAAATTGTAAAGCGTCTGTTTTCTCTCACCTTTTCGTCCACTTTCTGCACCAAATCTTCATTAACGACCGAAGGACGCCCACTCCGTTCTTCATCATGCACATTTGTGCGGCCATCTTTAAATGCTCTCACCCATTTCCTTACCATTCCATCACTCATAATGTTTTGTCCGTAAACTTCACAGATCTCACGATGAATATCGATCGGTTTTACGCCT
This sequence comes from Pachyrhynchus sulphureomaculatus, assembly GCA_019049505.1. NCBI lineage: Eukaryota > Metazoa > Arthropoda > Insecta > Coleoptera > Curculionidae > Pachyrhynchus > Pachyrhynchus sulphureomaculatus. The sequence continues at coordinate 81,386,769 of CM032455.1, forward strand.
TTAGCACTAAGAAATCGTATAACAGCCCGTACTTCACAATCGGCGGGACTCACGATTGTCGGAGGCATCTTAAACACTCAGTAAACAACGTATACAATGAAGAATCAGACTGTAATGGCGTCAGTGCGTAGACATGAGATGTAGGTTACCAGCGCGCATGCGCGGAACGCCGACCGTATCGCTGCGGCGGCGGAATCGCAAAACGGTACTTACTTAAAAAACATGCCTCGTATATTGAAATGACAGCAAAGAACTTAGATAATAGGTTAAAAGGACATAAGTATACCAAAAATGCAACTGCAGCTTTACATAAGCACGAAGAAGATGAAATTCCTTTTCAAACATTAAACTTGTTCAAGAAAGAAATTATCGCAAACTTCTGGTAAAAAAACTTATATAAAAAAAGAACATATTGTCAAGCAATATATTAGCGTTCTATATAACATTTATTATAATGTAATACAATACATATTGCGGAGTAAGGAAATAAATATTAATACAACTTTGTCTAATTTCACATTCTTTATCAATTATACGCGTAAAAGCAGCCCTAAAATATAAATAGTTGCCCATTTTCCCCTTTTAGTATGTCTAGATGTTTTTAAGAGACAAAAAAAGTTTCGAGGTGCGTAAACCTATTTTTAATTTCAAATTTCATTCAATAAAATACACTGTTTAAAATTAAGTGTTTATTTTATTTTACGTAATTTCAATATCTTTCGATTTGTAGGTAACCCAAATATAAAATATAATTTAGTAAAGCTCAGTACAATATATATATATATATATATATATATATATATATATATATATATATATATATATATATATATATATATATATGTATATGTATGTATATATATATATATATATATATATATATATATATATATATATATATATATATATATATGTATATATATATATATATATATATATACACACATATACATATATATATATGTATATATATATATATATATATATATATATATATATATATATATATATATATATATATATATATATATATATTAATTTTCACAATTTGGATTAAAAATTTCATTGTCTAATAAATAAACGTCTCTCCTATGTCAATGCATTGAACATATTAAATAGATACTTTTAACAACTATATAAGTTAACTACAAAGATTGTAGAGTTCATTCTACTAAAAATGGTTTTGATTATTTTGGTTCATTCCATAGATTATCCAAAATAACTAGCTAACTGTGCCATTATCTGAGAAACGAATAGTAATAAATAAAGTGGAAATATGGGTTGATATCAAGTTGACTCTTTTTATTTTCACATCCTAAAATGCGTTAAAATACCTTGCGTCCAACAAAAAATGCACGGTCGAGAAATAAGCCTGATAGTTTTAAACAAATATAGCAATTAAGAAATCTCTGGCGTAATTATAGTATGTAATTACCCATTTTCAAATACTCTTAGTCATAGATTATTTTATTGGTTTAACTTTAGTTCAGATTAGTTATAAATTAAATCTAATAAACGCTTCCATCTTTACTTTGATTACCACATATGTCAATAAATAAAGCTGCCTTAAAAAAAGAACGAAGAACGGTTGGTGACTTGAGCCTATTCTACAAGTATTTCTATGGAAAGTGTTCGGAGGATGTGGCCCGTTTAATTCCTCCCAGAGCGAAGCATGTTAGAAATACACGTCGCGCTGATACTTCTCATCCGTATGAGGTTCAGTTTGTTACTCCTCGTACAACGCTTTTCAAGCAGTCTTTTATATGGAGAACATCATCCCTTTGGAATTATTTGCCCAGGACAGTGTTTCCCACCGAGTACAATTTACAGCGATTCAAGAACAACGTGAATCGCTTTTTCCGCACACGTGTCGCTCCTGTAGCGCTTTAGGTACCTCCCTGCAGCACGTGTGCTAGACCCATAAAGAAAAAAATATCAGTATTAGTAAAATACAACTGTACTACTCAGTATATATCACCACTACACGAAAAACTTTTTTTACACTCGACGCTCGTTTCACTTAGCAAGTTAGCTTCATCAGGAGCGATGACTGAGTCAATCATCGCTCCTGATGATTGACTCCATGATTAACGACACGCGCATCGAGTGAAGAAGTAAAGTGTCTGGTATAATGGTGATATATACTGAGTAGTATCATTCTGCCAAAGATTTCACATTCCCAACATAAGATACAATTGTAGATTAAAAAGTTAGAAAGATCAATTATTATATATTATACGAGCGAGCCGTGCTACGCTCGCTTGTAACATTTTCTTTCCCCACCGCGCTCCCTTTTGTCACAACCTTATAAAATGTAGCCTATGTTCACCCCACAGGTCCAGGCTACATACCAGTAAAAAAAAATTAAATCGGATTGGTAGTTTCAGAGATCACTTCAAACAAACAAACATACAAACTTTACTTCTTTATTACAGTCTGTTAATTAGGAACGTGACCGCTCGTATTCTTGAAAAAATGTATTTTAAGAACAGTTTTTGCCATCAATGTATTCTTTGGTGTGCTAACAACGGTGCAATTACCTGAGTAAGTTGTCCAATCATCTCCTGCATTAACAGTCGCCTGGCATTTTCGAGGCATGCTGTCGACGAGATTCTCTCCATACTCTGCAAATTTTTCGAATCTCGCGAGACAACTGAGTCACAGTCCTCAGAGTCTTTCCTCAGCTTTCTCTTTACAAGGGACCCAACGTTTTCAATGGGGTTGGCGTACAGCAATTGCAAGGGCCACTCTAATATCTTATCGTGTGCTCAAGCGAGCAGCTTCGCGACGTGATTTTTGCGCAGCAAAGGTCTCTTCAACGTGCTTCTGAATTTGACATCATGAGCACGAAGATATTGTCGAATAATCTCTTGGGATACATTCAAACCCGATTTTGTTAATTTTGTCGCTCCTTGACGCAGCCTCGATTTCCGGTCCCGTGAAAACAGAGACACGATTCGTTTTTTTCGACTTTCGGAGTTACTTTTCCTACCGAGCCACGTTTTGGCAAGTCGTCGACATTTTTCGCCTCGTTAAAATGATTTGCCCACTTCTGCACAAAGAACACCTACTTTTGAATATATTTATAGGCCGCGGAATGTATCATTTTAAGCCCCATTGGATGGGAACAAGGAAAGACCGCCTCGAACCTACGTGCAAACAAGTTACGCATTTTGGATTTTACTTGATTTCGATGAAAATTCCTTTACTAAAATGTGTAGTAAACAAAAGTTCCCTTTACCGATTTTTTGGTAAATTGCTAGAATCGCATCTACCAAAAATGTATTATCGCGGACACGTTCTTACTTGACAGACTATATATTAATTCAAATATAGATGTGCTTCCCAAAAAGATATTTGTTTTCATGTTATCGTTCAACTTTCACGTCTTCTTTGGTTTCAATTATGCCTGTATACTTTTTAAAGACATGTTAAACGGTATTAATGAGAAATGTTTTCGATCAAGGTTGCATACTTACGAGGCTGGTTTGAAAAGTCCGAGCAAAAATAAAAACTACTTATACAAATTTTGAAACCACTTATAAACTGTTCTAATCGAAGGTGCAGAGTCACCATAATGTTTATCAAGCTTCTCTTTAGTCTCCTGAGCCGTTTTGCCTTTCATAAAGTAATGTTTAATCACCACACGAAATTCTTTTTCGTCCATTTCTTGAAAATCACTCGACTTCCTTGATTCACACGAATGCCAAACACAAAGAAATAGACCAATATGGCTGAAACTTGGTGTGCGTTCATTCAAGAGATGCTACTAACTAAACATGACCTCGATACGCGCCGGTGGTGCCATCTCTCGGACTTTGCACGGACTTTTCAAACCAGCCTCGTATGTATGTATGTCCTTGACAGCAGCGATTAATTTTTTTTAGCTTTGAAGTTCAGCGGATGCTTATTTAAAATTGCTTGTATATCAATTTGATATAACTATGTACTTATAGAATCTAACCCGAACCAACCTTGAAAAAAGTGATTTTAAAATCAATAATTTGATTGACGTTTCATTATCAAAGGAATTATTTATTATTGAAGTTTCAAAACGCTATCAATAATGGTAGACGAATTTATGTAAATTTCGAAGTATTTTAAACCAGTTCCAATAATGAAATGAAAACCTTTTTTAAATTTCACAAAGTTTTGACATGCTTTCAACGATAAAAGAGAGCTTTATTGTTTTCTATTCCTAAATTCAGTTGCGGCTAAAAAATAGGACAATCGCCATTGAAAAAGTTACTGCTGGTAAAGTTTTATTACAGAAAGTATTTTAGAATTAATAAAATATTTTTTTACATAATAAGACTTTTTGTGACAAGGGTTTCTGATATAACCATAGAGGTAAGAAGATTTTGATTACTGTATTTATACAAGGGAACAATAATAGTACTACAATAGTGACAAGCAACAAAGAGCGTGTTACCCCAGTGGGCAGGGGTTTTGAGCTCTCATTAAATGTTAACAGACTGCATTTTGGCACACAGATAGTTTTTTATACGTAGAATACGATAAAAAAAAAGTTTAAAGTTCGCTAAGTCCACAAACTCCAAAATAAAATCAAAAATTCGGTTTTTCGGTAATATCTCGATAAATAAAAAAAGACATCGAACAACTAATAGCACGAAGTGAAAGAGCAGGAAATTTTACAAAAAAATAGTATATAGATTTTTTTCTATATCCTTCCATCCTGTTTAAATTGGAAAAGACAGATATAGAATAACTCAACTCCACGGGCCTTACACTCCTCAAGGGGTAGAAAGACATAAGAATTAAGTAAGTAAGTATAGATTTTTTTTATTACAGTGAGAATTTATCAAAAATGCGAATAGGTGATTCAAAAAGTGTAGCGCACCAAACAGGTTAATTAGAAAGTCTACGAGCACCGCTCGAAGATTAATCGGTATTACTCGTTTCCAGAACGTAAAAAGAAAATTAAAAGATAGCTTTTTGAAGAGGGGGCTTTCAGCTTTCCGTGGATACTAATAGTTTTTATTTTTGTTGCTTTAAAATTTGTAAAACTTAAAAGGAAATTTTTGTTTGTATGATTTTAACGGGCACACAGTAAATTACAAATATTTAATAAAATATAGTACTGAAAAAAAAAACCTAGTGCATATATCATTACTACACCTTAAGTTTTAATATAAGAATAATTAAAAATACCCACATTGTCTTTGTTATTTAAAAATTGAGTTTTAAAATAAGAAAATTTGCCTGCTGTAACGTGTCGCCGGTAATTTTACGTTCAAAGCAGTACGAAACGGTCAACAAAAGTCGAACACTTTTTTTTAGTTACAGTTACATTCATTACATACACATTCATTACAAACACATCAACATTATCAGCGATCACCAATATGGCTTTCGTAAACATAGATCAACAGGAGATCTTCTGACTTATGTAACACATGTTTGCAACGACGCAATAGAACACTTTGGAAAATCTCGAGCGGTTGCTCTTGACATATCCAAGGCATTCGACCGTCTTTGGCACGATGGACTGTTGGCTAAGCTACGCTCTTATGGTATGTCTGAAAAGTTCTGTTTCTTTCTAACACCTTCACTATCAACGCCGGTGTAACCCAAGGCTCTATACTATCTCCTACTCTCTTTCTCATTTACATTAACGATCTGCTGGAAAAGACCGAGAATCTACAGCTTTGCAGATGACAGTACGCTTATCTCTTCATTCATTTTGAACGCTCGGACATCAGCTTCTATCGAATATCCGCAGTCAGCGGGAAGTCGTTCAACTTAACAAAAACCTGGAAGAAATTCTGTCTTGGGGTAACAGTAACCAAGTGGAATTTAACGCTATAAAAACCCAAGCGGCAGTTTTTTCTAAGAAAGTTAACGTTGCTATACCCGACATAGTTATGGCGGGGCACTCCATTTCTCTAACATCTTCACCCAATTTGTTGGGCGTTAATTTGGGAGCAAATATGTCCTGGGATGAACATGTCGCAGGCAAGAAGAGCTTCTCAAAATTGGAAATATTATTTCGAACCAGAAAACTTTACACTTTACAGCAACTGTTAATTCTTTACAAAGCTCAAACTCGACCAACTATGGAATACTGCTCTCATGTTTGGCGTTCCGCTCCCAAACATACATTGCATTTGTTGGATTCTATTCACAGAAGAGCTGTTAGTCTGATTGGAGACCCGGAACTGATCGGCGGCCTTGATTCGTTGGAACATCGAAAAACGGTTGGCGACTTAAGCCTTTTCTCAAGTATTTTTATGAAAAGTGTTCGAAGGATGTGGTCCGCTTAATTCCTCCCAGATCGGTGCATGTTAGAAATACACGTCGCGCTGATACTTCACATCCGTATGAGGTTCAGGTTGTTACTCCTCGTACAACGCTTTTCAAGCAGTCTTTTATATGGAGAACATCATCCCTTTGGAATAATTTTCCCAGGGCTGTGTTTCCCACCGAGTACAATTTACAGCGATTCAAGAACAGCGTGAATCGCTTTTTCCGAACACGTATCGCTCCTGTAGCGCTTTAGGGACTTCCCTGCAGCACGTGTGCTAAATCCATAAAAAAGAAAGTTAAAAGTATACTTGATATTAGAAAATCTTTCAAAACTTTAAAAAACTGTCTTTTTTGTAATTTTGCTCTTAAAAAAATATTCATGATAAATGCATTTTTTTGCTTATTATTAATCATACAATTTAAGCTTAAAATAAAAATATATTTAAATGTGGGAAATGAAAGATAAAAGCGTATACTTTAAGTATAAAGTTTTTATATTTCATTAGAAGAAAATAGTTATTGAAAATACAAAAATTCTAAATTACTCGAAGAAATTAAACGAATTACATACTCATATTGGATCGATCCGCCATTTTGAATTTTTCAAATCTGTCATCGGATTCTTAATCAGCACCCCGAGAAACCCCTTAATAGCCAATTTCAAAATATTTTACAGTATACAGAAATATTAATTGAATCATAAATCAGGATGGGGGGGATCACTGAAGGGGTTAAACCAGCCATTTTATTTTAAATATTTTTTTTCAATAACCGTAAAACAAAAAAAAATCTATATACTATATTTTTTTTGTAGAATTTCCCGTTCTTTTACCTGTTACTGTTAGCTTTTCCATATCTTTTTTATTTTTAGAGATATTTGCGAAAAACCTACTTTTTCATTTTATCTTTGATTTTGTAGGTTTGGCATACACTTTAGAGCAGCAAACTTTTTTGTATCGTATTCTACTACCAAAATACTACCTGTATGCCCAAATGCAGCCTGTTGATATTTAATTAGAGCTTCTCGTCAAAATTTGCCTCTGACGACTGGGCTAGGTGTAAAAAGAGTGTCTAAAATAAAAAAATTTAAAATTCAGCATTGGGTATTTGGGAGTAAATATTAATAAATAAAAACAAAATTTTCTAAAGTTTACCCCGTTTGATCGTCGAATGCCAGCAAGTGCTACTGAATATCGACATTTCACAAATATAAATTAGTGTGACTAGTTTTGGCTTTTGGTGAAAGTTCTTGTTAGGCAGAGCTACAAAGCTACTATTGGTGGCTCGATAACTGCTTCTTACAAATACGGTTGAAAAGGTCAAATGAAAAAACAATTACTGTGACATAATATCCGATTTATATTAGATTTATCACCCAGAAATCGTAAACGAAACCTTAAAATCCACAGAATAACTACAACGTAAGATGCAGTAATGTCAATAGCCTTCATGAAATAGAATTTGCGACCTCATACGGACGTGATGTATTAATGCCAATTGTATTTCTGGTATGCACCGCTCAGGGAGGAATCAGACGGTGTCGAATACATTCCATGAAAGTACTTAGAGAATAGATTTAAGTCATCAACCGATCTTCGATATTCCATGGAAACTGGCTCTCTAATCAAGCTAATAGCTTTTTTGTAAATATAATCTAACAAATGCAGCATACATTTGAGGAAAAATTCGCAAAAATAACACGTATGCTGAAAAGTTTTTGGTCTGACACACAAACGTCGCCCTTTTCAAAAAATCCATATGATTTTTAGGAAGTACCAACCTTCAACAAAATTTCTTGACATTTCGATGATTAGTATACAAGTTGTAGTGGTTTTAATGGCACTACTTTTGATATTTTCAAAACAATGGAAAAAATCGAATTTCGTGTGTTGAATAAACACAGTTTTTTGATGGGAAAAGATATCGTTCAACCAAAGCAATGGATTGATAAGTGTTATGGGAACTCTGCCCCTAGAAAATCATTCATCTATTACTGGTATGCTGAATTTCAACCGCGGTGTACAGATACAAATGATGTTGAACACCCAAATGAGGTGGTTACACGAAAAAATCCACAAAATTATTTTGGATGACCATAAAGTGAAATTACGTGAGATAGCTGACACCCTAAAGATATCAAGAGAACGTGTTGGTCATATTTTGCATGTACATTTGTGCATGAGAAAGCTTTGTTCGAAATGGGTACCGCGTTTGCTCACAGTGGCCCAAAAACAACGTGTTGATGATTCTGAGCGCTGTTTGGTACTGTTTAAGCGCAATAAAAAGGATTTTTTCATACAATATGTGACAATGGATGAAACGTGGATCCACCATTAAACACCAGAATCAAGTTGGCAGTCAACTGAGTGGACAGCAGCCGGTGAAAGCCGCCCGAAGCGATCAAAGACACAACAGTCGGCTGGGAAGGTTTTGGCCTCTGTATTTTGGGATGCTCATGAAATAATTTTTACCGACTATGCTGAGAAGAGAAAAGCCATCAATAACGAATATGACATAAAGTTACTGGTGAACAAGAAAAAAGTGCTCTTTCATCAAGACAATACACCATGTCACAAGTCAATGGTTACAATTGCAAAATTGCATGAATTGAAGTTCGAATTACTTCCTCGTACACCGTATTCTCCAGATTTGGCCCCTAGCGACTATTATCTATTTGCAGACTTCAAAAAAATCCTCGCAGGAAAGAGAGTTGGCTCCGATGAAGAAGTTATCGCCGAAAGTGAAGCCTATTTTGACGGCGAAGACAAATCCTTCTACAAGAGATGTACAGAAATGTTAGAAAAGCGTTGGACTCATTGTATCGCTCTTGAAGGAGACTGTGTTGATGAACAATGGTGAATTTTGCAAAAAAGATGTGTTTTAAGTAGCTAGACCAAAAACTTTTCAGCTTACGTGTTAAAAGCAGTATTCCATCGTTCATCAAAAATTAAAAATTGTTATGGAGTGTAAAGCTTTCTAGTATTAAATATTATCCATAGCTTTTAAGAAAGGTTGCATGCATCAAGGACAAGGGATATTTGTTCCCAATGTAAATCCCAACAGGTTGAGTGTAACTATAATTTTTTTGGAAAAACTGCTGCCTCGGTGTGGATAGCGGTAAATTCAGCTTAGTTACTGTTACCTTAAGATAGAATTTCTTCCAGATGATTCCATGGGCAGCGAATGTTCGAACGTCCTACCTAAATGGAGAAACGAGCGTAGTGTCATCGGTAAAGGCGTAACTTGCGTAACTTTTCCAGTAGATCATTAGTATAAAGGCGATACAGAGCTGGAGGCGGTATGAAGTGTTGAAGCTTACCCGCGTTGTTGGTGATGAATAAATTCGTTAATTGTGACTTGTAAAGCACGCTCCATAAGTAAACTCGAGAAACATAAACAAAGGCTTTCAGAGATATCATAATAGTGTATCCAAATACAGTTGAATGCCTAAGATCGTTCAATGGCGTTGTTCCAAATATGTTTGTCATAAGTTAAGAGATCTTTTATTAATATTGGCTTACGAGAGCCATGTTAATGGTCGCTAATAATAATAAATCCACAGATATTTTTACCGTTAATAATTAATGAGCTTTTTATATAACTTTCGATATAACTGACATCAGTACGACTGCTTGGTACTTTCTTGGTCTTTTGCCTTTAGGTATTAGTGGATCTCAGTACATTTCGACTACGAGAAAATCAACAAAAATATGGTGTTACTTCGCTCGCACATTTTTTCAATACTATGAAAGGTATTTCTCTCAATACCAGCAGCTTTTGTGATGTATAGCGTCATTAAGATTCATTTTATACGTCTAAAAATAATATCGGACAAAAAAGTGGGTGGCGTTTTCCCGTGATAATTAACAGTAAAGTGTGAAGCAAAGAACTTCAGTTCACAAGATGACTTTCTTAACGGGTTTTACAATATTATTGTCTGACCGTGTAAAAGGTGATTGGTAAATATAGTGAATTTTTGACTAGTGTCCTTACGACGGACTTGTACCTGGAATTGCTAGAACATGCAAGAAGATTGTTAAACATTACTTGATTACGTGCCACCTTGGTCTCGTCGATTAATTGTTTAAAAACGTTTTCCGACTATTAATAAAAATATTACGATTTATGGCATTAGAATTTCCTCATTATTACTGGTAGGCCAAATATTTAGAAGCAACAGGTTCTTTACATTTTCAATAGAACTAAGGTTTTGCTGTTAAAATTGCCTTTCTTCGAAAATTGTGGAGGGTAAGAGTCCTGGCGGGCAGTTTTCGCATATCTAGTTAATCGATTATGTCTATAAGAGAAGCGATAGAGGCAGCAAATGAACCTTGTCATTTATTAAGTAGTTATTTTTAACCATATAACATCAAAGACCCAGAATTCTTCTCTAAATAACAATGAGATTTTGCCATAACAAGAAGGTAAATATCAAAGTTACAGCTAACCCATTAAAAGGTCGTGCCCAAGATAGAGGACATTGACTGTATTGATTGATGGACTTGCCTTAGTTTTAAAGAGCAAACATAAGATTTGTGTTAGTGCAGGTGTTGCTGCACTGAATTTATGTTCGAGTTAAACACATATTGCAAAATTTATTTTAGAATTTTGATCTCGCATGTTGACACAACCGAACCAACCACACATGGAGATGCGAACGGGGAGATATTTTAGTTCCGGAATTTTTTATTTTTAAAAGTTTGAATGTACTATTCATTTCCCACCCCGAAGTCTAAAGATATCGACACATCCACTAAACGTTAGCTTGTAAAAGCAACTTCATGCAGTCTAACTCGATGCAGTGGTATTGCACTGGACGATGCTTAGCGAGACCTGGGCAATTATCATCTGGTTTGTTTTTTTAATCACCTTCTTCAATAGGAAGAACAGTGCAGGGGTACATTCTGTCTCACACTCTCACAAGTATGTTTTCACAGACTTATTGAGTATTTTGAATTAAATACAACGTAAGTAAGTAAAAATTTATGTATTATTTGGACAACTTACATTTAATTAACTAATTAATAATTAAAAAGTTACTTATATGAATATAATAGATTCAACTTAACTTGAAATAAATATTTTATGAGTTTATTGAATTCTATATTCCTACATATAACAAAATGAGATAATACATTTTACGAAGATTCTCGTTTTACATGTATTCGTTATAAATCCTCTACAACATACCAAAATATTACTTTCATGGATTATACATAATCATAACATAATTTTAAGTAAAAGTTAATAATAAGTATTTAATCCCATTTGCGTTACCACTGAATGAAAAACAATTTCAGACAAATTGCGAAACGTAATTAATTTCTTACGAGTATATTTTAATATATTTAATTTGTCTGAAAACATTTGGTAATGTTGTTGTTCTCTTAGTCGTGTTTCTGTAATCAAACTGCAAACTTTATTAATATAAATTAAATGAGCTTCAAAATAAACACTGACGATCTAGTCTCAAGTTAAGTATGTAATGTCATACTATTTTTATTTCTTCTTTACTTTTTATATGTTCTAAAAATTTTTCTTTCATTTGTTTCTTCTAGTTCTTTTCTCTATTTCTAAAAGTTTATCATCCCATTTTTTCCGTTCATTACCATTGTTGCGATTACCAAATAGTGGTCTGTTTCCACTTACATATCTTTCTATATTCTTGTATCCATTGTTCTTCTTATTATTTCTTTTGTTGCTATCATATGATATATTTGCTTTCCAGTTTCTCCTGCTGGATATCTCCATGTGACCTTGAGCTTCTTTATGCTGTGCCTAAATTTTATTTAAAGAAAATCATGCTCACTCAGTGTTCCTGCTAAATGAGTTAGTCTATGTCCCTCGTCGTTGGTTTTTTATATGTTTACCTTGTCGGTCTACCATTTCCTATTGCTTATTTTAAATACGAGTCTTTCCCTATTTGGACGTTTGTATATTTTTTAATAACTCATCACATGTTTAAATTTTCTTAAAAATCGTCTTTTTCAGTTTGTTCTGCCATTTCTGTTGGTACATAAATGTTTGTACAATGTTGTTATTCATTTTTAGTCTCACTACAGCAATTGTTCCATATGTCATCTACTAACATCCTTCGTACGGAACATTATATTCCGTGACCTTCCTGTTTTTCTTCTGCACAATACAGAGACTGTATATGCATCTTTTGTTATCTCTTCGGATTTCCTTCATCTTTTTTCTCTGTTTTATTTTTTCCGTTTTTCCACTATTTTTTTATTTTTACCAGTTCTCGTTAACTTTTAATGCTCCATGTGACTATTTTTATTTCTTTTTCCTTATTTTCTTTTGATTTTTTTCGTAGTATTTTTGTATTAATTTAGTTCATTTATTTCCGTTTTATCATCCTTATCCCTAACTATTACCGTTGGCCTCGTTTGTTGTATTTTGTTAGTTTATTGGCCTTTTTATTTTTTGTTTAAATTCTATTAATTTGCTATATCCGATTGTAGCCCTCGTCTCTTTCTGAGATTCCTTGACTTGTTGTTCCTCCTTGTTTGTCGCTGATATGTCTCTCCTCCTCTTTTTTTCATGTCTACTAAGTCTTATCTCCTATCTATATATATATATATATATATATATATATATATATATATATATATATATATATATATATATATATATATATGTATATATATAAATATATATATATATATATATATATATATATATATATATATATATATATATATATATGTATATATATATATATATATATATATATATATATATATATATATATATATATATATGATATATATATATATATGTATATGTATACATATATATATATATATATATATATATATATATATATATATATATATATATATATATATATATATAAGAAAGTGTAGAGATTTCGGGAAAGCGGTCTTGAATAAAATACTTATTTGTTGTTAAAGAAAAACTCTATATTTCGCTGATATTTTTTCAGCTTCATCTGGAGTTAAAAACTAAAAAAAATACAAAGCAGTCTTTTGGTAAGTTTATCAAACTCACCAACCAAAGTATTCCTCCATTGGAAGAGGTATCACAAAAAAATACATTCAATTTAAATTTATATAACTAACAGAACTACGAACAGACAAGACGAAACAACATACTATGGCTCTGGCTGCAATGACACTGTTGTTATT